>JACEFO010002254.1:0-1200000 GCA_015342445.1 Digitaria exilis
GAATGTTCCTGTAAGCTGGACTTGCAAACTCTAAATCCTTCATTCAGTGTAAGTTATTGCCATTATTTGGGCTGAAGCTTAATTAGCATATGGTGTGCGCTGTCGCATGTTCCCATAAAGATAAAAAGCTGTCCAGATACTGGTCCCCAATAAGCATATATGCACCAGGCGCAGGAAGTGACCTGTATTTGTGCGGTTTGTTTGGTGTGTGCCTTGCTTAGGATCTGGACTAGGAATGTAGATTACAGGCAGGTGCCCAATTGGCTTTGTAATTCTGTATTGTTGATGTGTCCTGCTGTAAGCATCTATACCCAACTACTGCTTGTAATGTAAGTCACTCTCTAACAGACCACATCTGTCTAATAGCTGCCAGAATATTCCTCAACCAGGTGTCGTTGGGAACTGGCCTGTCATCCATTTGGTTATCTTATCTTGCAAATGTTGTCTGTGAACTGTGTGGTTCAAGTAACAGTTCCTTTTTTTTTCGGTCTTATTATGATCATTCCGCACGGTGCCTCCAGGATTGCATCACGATTGCCCCCATGATCTGGACCAGGGGGGCGACGGATACGTCACATGAGAACAGACGGCTCACTCGATGCACAAGCTACAGGTTTGCATGCATGGAACAGTGCTCTGCAACTACCGAAAAACGCACGCGTGATAAATCGTCTGATGTTGCCGGTTACTTGTGCCGTCCAGTCGCTCCAGCGAAGTGGCGTCACATCGGCTCCAACCTCTTTCGCAAAGCTTGAGCCCTTTTCGCTTGACCGTGGGTGTAGGGAGCAGCTCGTGAGTTTAAGGGTGCTATCTATTACTAGCTTTCCATGATTGTGTCGCCATGTTTGTAGCGGCAATCATTCATGGCGCCAAAGGTTTTCTTTTCTTTCTTTTTTTTAAAGAGCCAAAAGTGTTTTTCTGACCTGGCTGATTTCTGATGGGATCCTTCTGAATTTGGTAGCAGCATTTTGTTGAGGAGATGGATATGCCCTATCGCTTGTAGTCGTGGCACCGTACCAGTGAATGGCAACACAGTCAGAGGTCATGCATGTTCTTCTGCCACTATATTAAACATATATATCTAATTAACATAATATGAATAATTAACCATATATATCTAATATTAAAAAAAATTATATCCTAAAGTCGATGGTATATTTGTATTTGTATAGTTTAATTTTGTTCTACTTGATATGGTATTTGTGGTACTAATCTTGATGGTTATATTTTCAAACTTTTCTTGTATAATAATAGGCTAATATTTATTTAACAACCAAATCACTTATAAGATTTCTTACTTTTCAGCCAAATTATGAAACGAGAAACATATGAATCAGGGCGTAACCATGTATTTATCCCTCAGAAAGTAAGGAGAGTCCTAAATCCAGGAATGGCCTCTAAATCCCACTCTCTTCTAAATTTATTGGATAGGACCCATTTGTTGGTGGATAGAGGGGGTGGGGAGAGATTTGGAGGCCTCCCAGAATAGAGGCTGCATTAGAGGGCTTATTCGAGTGTATTTTTTCTGTGTTACACCTTCTAAATTTAGAAGAGACATGTTTAGAGGGTGTGTATTGTATGTGCAACTTGTCGTTTTTATGTTTCGCACTTTGGAGAAGCTCCAGTTCTGTTTCTCGTGCTCCAATTCTCTAGTTCTCGGATGTCGAACGTAGAGCATTGTTGCCAATTGGCCTTTGAACGTTGTTGTTTGACGACGACAATTTGGATATCAGAACGACAGAACCGGACGGAGGCACATCAGGAACGGAATCCACCGTGTAAACCTCCGGTTGGGGCCGTATTTCTCAGGACGGCTGCAGCAGAATGGTGGCGCGACTGATTTTGGGCCATTTGCTCACGGAACGCCCATCATCGGTGGATGTGGGCTGTATATGTGCACTCGGTAAGTGGGCTGTATATGTCCTATTTTTTCTCTTTGGGCCATTTGTCTTGGCCTATATTATTTGCTAGTCTCGCCACGCTGTCTCATCTCATCCATTCCAGCGAGAGCTCAGAGCTGTGGGGTGGGGTTAATAGTCTTCTAATAACGGATCAGGCACGGCCCTTTTGTTACCCGTTTGGTAGGCAACACCAGCGATTTGTTTGGCTCAGTCTTCAGTCAAATGAAATTGACGAATCCTCTTAAAAAAATAGGGGGGAAAAACCAAAAGAATAATTTGATTATTTTGACCATTCAAAATCAGGATATATATCACTTCAACCCAGAATCATGGAAGTGTATTTGGCATGACATGGCATAAGAAACAGCTAATAGGTACAACAGACGTGTTTGATTACAGAAGGTGTTACACGATCATTATCTACTAGGAGTGCATGATGATCCCCATCTGTTTAGAAACATGAAGGTTTTTGTCCTTTGTATATTTAGTTTGACCTCTACATTGTGCCTGCATAGATCTCAAGGATGATCACAGAATTTTATTTTTGCCGAGGCCCTCACGGATATTATTTTTTATGGTTATACAGTCGTCATATATTCGCATCTTAATTGGGTGTTTGAATTAGAATTTCCTTGGTTGATTAGTGCACCATATAAGAACCATCCTCATGCATTGGGTGTGACAATGTCACTAGTTGTTTTTTTGTTCTACACTTGAATGATGCATCAACCATGCAATTCTATACACATACCAAACTAGTGGGCAAAAATAATTCTCGATTAGGATCGCCCAATCATGTCCCTCTTTGATTAATCATGTACAGCTGTACAGGGACGAGTTCCTTCCATGCCACCAAAAGTTTGCCTTGCTCAACTCTTACATGAGACCGACCATTAAGTTTGACTTCTAATGCATAGTTAATACCTAGGACGAAAATGTTTTCAACTTTTCGTCATGGCTTACATTAGTATATTTACTTATGACCACTCACTTAATACTGATCTTGGTGTTCCATTTTCTAGCGATTACGACATCATATGTACGTATTGTGGCTCGGTACAACATGGAATCATCCCATGAGTTTAGTGTTATTTACTCATGGGAAATAACTTCAAAAACATATTCAGTGACAAGAATTAGTTGTTGCAAAGACAATGATAAAATTTGTTGTCATTAAATCACAGTAAAAACCCTATACAATGCATGTGAACATCTTAGTTTGCTAATCTAGATTAGATCAACACAATAAATAAGTGGATAGAATACAAAATAGGATGTCCACGGATAATCATGTATAAGACCAAGTTCTTCCATGCCAAACAAGGGTTTGCAACATGCCAAACTTGTATGTAACACAATAATAAGGTATCCACTAAAGTCTACAGCTGCCAAAACAACCCTTAAAATTCACAAGTTGTATATGGTCAAGCATAGTACTACACTTAGGACTGTAACTCCACTTCAGGTTTTTATACTACCATCACACTGATGGAGGATCACTCAATGAGGAGTTGATCTACAAATTCAGAGACACACGTCGAATGAAATTATAAGAACAGTGTATGTATAGGTTAAATTTTTGTTATATGATGTTAAATAACCAATGAATAATTTTGTCATCGTTACATCTACAAAAACAAGACCGACACACAGACCATCGATGATCGATCTGAACACTTGATCGAGCAGCACTGTGCTATACACCTTGATTTGGTCAGAGAGTAATCTAATCTAAAACAATTTCCCGGCGAAATTCTTTATGTCCTCGTCCCTGACCTCCGGGCGACGCCATTTCCTTGAAACTGCCTGAGCTCCGACGAGCTCCGGCCAAGCAGCAACGCCACCTTCATCTCGAACACCTCGCCGTTCTCCCTCCTCTCGACGTCAGACCTCCTCCAAGCACCGCCTCGATGTCCTCCTGCACCTTCCGGTAGAACCCGAGACATTGCGGCAGAGCTCGAAGAGCATCCCCATCTGCCCGCCGTGCTCCACCGTGTTCACCGCCGCCCGCGAGCGCGCCGCAGAGCACGGCGGCGCCGGTGGCCCAGGAAGCCTCGCCGCGGCGAACGCTGCGGCCACCGCCGCCGTGCCGGCGAGCGCTGGGCCTGCCATGGCGAGGATTCTGTTCACGGTGAGCACCAGGTTGCCGACCTTCACGTACTCCTGCTCGTCCTTTGCCTTGAGGACACGCACGATGCCGCGCATCTCGTCTTCCACCTCCGGTGTCCAGCCGTTCCCGGCCGGCGACTCGCCGGGCGGCTCCATTGATGACCTTGGGCTGCGCCGCCGGCGACGGCGACCTTGTTCTTGAGGTGCTGACGTTTCGGCCACCACCTGGTGGGCACGAGGGTGTCGGGGAATTTCTCGAGCATGCCGGGGAACAGAGGGAGAGGGTACGCGGCGTCGAGGGCGAGCACCCGATCCCATGGCGTCCTGCACGTCGGCGTCGGTGACGACGACGCCGGCGAGCGAGGCGCGGAAGGTGGCGCTCGAGCTTGCCTCCAGAGGCGAGTGGCGTTGCGCTGCTCCTCGGCGAGCTGGGAAGGCTGGATCTTGTTGACGGCGGCCATGGTGACGGCGGCGGTGGCGAGGAGGACGGCCCGCCGAGGCCTTGAGCGCCGGCATGGTGGCGGTGGTGGGGCGAGCGCGGCCATGGCGGAGGCGGCGAGGGTGAGGGAGTTGGTGGAGTGGAGGAGGAGGTGGCTCCAGTTGTCTCGCTGGCGCCCGATGATGTCGTGCATCTCCGCCCTGTCCGCCGCCGCGTCCGCGGACCAACCGGAGCTTCTTCCGCCGCCGTCTTGTTGCCCTCCGGCGCCACGGCGGCGGCGGTGGTTGCGGCCGTTGACGACGGCGTGGTCACTGGTGGCGAGCCTCAGGTCGTCGATGTTGACTGTCAGAGGCCGGACGCCGCCGCCGCGGACTCTCGCGCGGGCGCGCAGATGGTTTCTTCCCCGGCGCAGGCGTGGAGGGCGGAGAAGAAGCGCGGCGGTTGCCTTGTGGTTGCAGCTGGAGAAGCCCTTCCATGGCGATCGTCGTGTGTGGTCCAAGATGAGAGCTTGCGTTGCGTACGCAGTCTGACTCTGTGCAGGGTTCACCGGCCAAGTTCTTGCTTGATGATACTAGTCTCCGATCTAAAATTAAGCTGGTGTCTGTTAATTCCTAGTTGTTTTTGTAGCTCGAGGAGTGAGATGATTTATATAGGCGTGTCGAGGGGGAGGAGGGACGAGAGAGAGAGAGAGAGAGAGAGAGAGAGAGAGAGTCATGTTGACGAGGGCAAGGCCATGCAACTGGTCAGGGAGGGTTTGGTTGGGCTGGGTCTATGGTCCATTGGTCCTGTCAGGGACGTGCTTGTTCAAGATTAGAATTTAGAGGTACTACAATTTGAGGTTTTGAGCAAGCGAGCCCATGTTGTTGTGTTGAACGGCTCCAACTCGAGGATGAAGCAGTCAAGGATATTGAATCAACTGATGTTGACGAGACCGGGCCACTGACCCAGTGACCCTGCACTCTCCTAGCTGGCTAGCTCTATAGTACTGATGCATCACCATGATTTTTTTTATAAAAAAGAAAAGAACAAGTGTTCTTGAGCCACAAGGCCGGTCTGCTTAATTTGTAGAGCCGACTAGCACACTATTACCGGAAGGACACGGCGGGTATTCACGGGAAAGAGGAAACTGAACTGTACACAGGTGTTCTGTGACAGCAGCTCACATGTTTTTCAAGCTTCGCGGTTGATGGCAAGGAATCCACTTTCCAAGGGCTTCCTTTTCGTTTCAATCAATCTACTCTTTTCATAATATTTTCTTTCTAAAATTCAAATATTCATAAATGAATAGTCATGACTCACGATAAGCACCGTGGCAAATAAATAGCATCAGTAACTAAAAAGCCTTGTGTTACATTAATTGGATCATAGGCAATGTTGCTTTCCTTGATAATTTTGTCAAGGCGAAATAGGGTTATCAATGGATGGAGTACGAAATAAGCTCACTACGTTCTAGCTGGCTTAACCTAACTAATATCAGCTAACAACAGCTATTGAATCGAGAAATAAGGAATCTATCATATCCTTCTAATATTTGGTTGCAACTATAAACATGTTATTGACATTCTGGACATTTAATCTCCCCAATAACCTATTAGAAATTTATTAGCCATTGGATCTAAATATGTGGTAAGTAATAGATCTGCTAATAATTAGCTGGACACCAACTAAACATTACCCCATTAGCTAGATCCACCCAGCTAAAATCAGATAACAATAGCTAATGGATAGTGAAGTAACGAATCTACTATATCCTTTTAGTGTTTGGTTGCAATTATAATCCTGTCAATCAGTCAATGGCATTCTGAACATTCGACATCCCTAAGACCCCAACCACCTAATAGCCAATTTATTAGCTGATGGATCCAAACGGGCGTGGTAGGTAAGCTAACAATTAGCTGGATACCATCTATACTCCCTCCATTTCAAATTATGAGCATTTGATTTTTTGCCCCAACTTTGACCCACTCGTTTTATTAAAAAATTAGGCAAAATATCAATTTTTGTTATAGCTTGCTTTTTTTATTAAACATTCTTCAAAAATAATTTGAATTTGACTATGTTTGTATTGAATAAGACGAGCTGTCAAACTTGAGGTAAAAAAAGTCAAAAAACTTTATAATTTGAAACGGAGGGAGTACAAATGAGGCCACCAAGACTATGATGGAACTAGAGCTTTTCATGAAGGGAAAAGAATATAGACATTCATATTTGAACAGAAGATGACTCGAACCTACACATTGTATTCGGAACGGTAGTAAACAGGAATACAATTAAGAATGGGCTCGACTCGTTCCATGCGAATCTAGCTAGAAAGAAACTAGTCTCACTCATGTTGCTTCCAATGAATCAATTTCGCAATAAACAAAACGTTTCTATCTCGAAGTCTACCCCCAATGCAAGTTGCGTCACCACTACTACCAATCAATTATAATTGCATAAACGTACCTCGAGCAAAAGAAAAAAAACGAAAGAAAAGAAAAGAAAATCCAACTAAATGGACCTGTTCTTCGCCCATGTATGTTTAGTCAAACGTTTGCAGCTTGTTCAAGTTGTTGCTCCGTGCATGCACCGATCGAGAGGTCACAGTGTCACACACAGCACAAGTTGATAGTCCACTCGATCCCGCAACCAACGGCCGCCTCTCCTTCGTTCCTGCCTCCGATCTGATCGCTCGCTGGCGCTGAACACAAGGGCCACGGTGGCACGGTGCGCCCTTGGGCACGCGGCGACGATCCAATCCAACTCATCAAGCAGCAACCTGATGAGATGAACCGTACCGCCCGGGTTTTGTGACGAGCAGAGATCCCCTCCTACCGCGGGAACCTTTTTGGAGCACAAGTTGGCGAGCATTGTTTGTGCCTGGATCATCTTCTTCTTCCCTACTTGTCCTTGGGTTTGGAGATTATCAAAATTTTGTTTGCTGTACGTTTCCCTAGAAGTTGCATCTACTATTTTGTTTGGCCGGTTGATCGAGCAACCATTTCGTATTCCCAAAACAATTTGAGTCAGGTCAGATCACTGTCCCCATAGATCATTTTTTAACAAGGGTTCGTCAATTTTTTTTAAAAAGATAACAAGAGAATGCACTACATTTTTTATCATATTTTGGGATCTTTTTTTTAAAAAAAAAGATCAATATTTAGAGCCAATTCCCTCTATGCCATTGAAAATTATACTCATCTGTTATATGTGCCATTGGCCCCACATGTTATAGACACAAAAATTTCTCTGTATGCCATCCAGTGGCACACAAGGGATGAGTTGTATTTTTTAATGGCATGGAGGAAATTTACTCCAATATTTATGACCTCTGCAACCACACGCAGGCACGTTCTTACATCGTTCTTGGCTACAGAGCTAAGCATAATAAAATGGAAATAAATACAAAGCATCTAGAAAAATAAAAAAATTGTGTGTTATTGCTTCTCCATCCATTATTGATGAAAATACCCAAAGTGATTTCGCAAAAAATAAAAAGAAAAGGTCCAAAATGGCTAGTTCCAATACTTTGTTTGCCAAAAAAACAACCTGCCTTAATTGGCAGGGGATTTCTCTGCTGACTTCAGTAAAAAAAAAAGTCCTTTTGTCATCACGCTGCAACAAGAATATCACATACTCCCTCTGTCCCATAAAGGAAGACATTATACGAGTTATTTTCTCAACTTTAACTCGATTTATATAAAATATATGTACAACATTTATATTTTCAAATAAATTTGTTATACAAACTAAATCTAAAGATCTATCCAATGATACTAATGATGCATTATAAATATTAATATTATTTTATATATATAATTCATCAATGTTGAAAAAGGTTATTTTTCTCGAGAAGTGGAGTACTTACAAAGCCCATACGTTAAGGAAAAGAATGGCAATATATCTACAGCTACCTTCAGTTCAAATGATAATACCATGAATATTTTTCATTATAGACATAGGTAAAAAAAAGGCAATCTTATTAATCGATACACCACCAACATATGTTTCATCGTGGACGTATTGAAGTTAACGTAATTTAGTTAAACCTGTAGAAGTCGTGTTAGGGCAAAGACTATAATAGGGCCCCTGCATTTTGAAACGGGGTGCGTGGAAGAGTAGTACAGTCGACCTTGGTTGTTGCCATAAACAATTTCCAGTAAATTGTGCTTACGTGCATCGATCCACATTGGCGTCGGCTTTACGCCTACCACGCAATGCATTGCGCATTATTTCGTTGAGTGATATGCACCTCCGGTAGTCGCGGTAACCAGCTGAACTTTAGTTTGCCGGCCGGTCCATGTTCAACAAGCACACAAAGTGGTGTGGGATCGGAGCTGCACAATGATCGTTGACATTGCACGCAAAGAAAAAAAAAATCGCCTGACGGGTCGGATCCCCGCGCTAGCTAGCTTTTGGATCTGATCTCCGACGACGTACGACGGAGACTAGTAAAAGTAGGACTCGTCGTACGTTGATTTAGGTTTATTTCTTCAGTTCTTCATGTATTGCAGGGTCAAAGGAAGCCATGCATATGCGTGTGCTTGTGCACAATTGCAGAAGCCGTCGGTCTCGATTTGCTGTCGTTGCCGTCATGCATGGCGTGCTCATCAGGAAAATAAATAAAGTCAACCAAGGCAGCGCATAATAACATCCGTACACCGAACAATGCGGAAAGATGATCAGAGGTCGTTTTAGCTGTAGGCGCTCATGCATGCAGCGGTTGCCGTGTTGAAGATTCTGCCTGCTTGGCAGATAATTAAGGCGCTTATTACACACTGGCAAGACACATGACGCAGAGTTCCTTAAAAAATTGGAGCCTTGGAAGCAGAGGCATCTCTGGCTATACAGAAAGTTAGAGCTGATTTTTTTTTTTGGGGTACCGTAGATCTGAGTAGTGAGTACCTGATTGAATGAGTTCCACCACCAGAGCAGCGAATACTACGTACAACATGCCTCCACTTTCAACGTGGACCGAAATTTTGCGCGGATCATATCGGATAGCGTACAAATGTAGCGAAAGACTTCGACGTTACTTTTGCAACCTGAATGGGAGAATTGGACCGGTTCTTTCTTCTTCCATTTTGGTTTAGAGGACTTTTTAGTCTTACTGCATCAAAACTGGGGTGTTTAGTTGGTCTAAGTCGGAGAAAATACACTCTATCTTCTAGAAAGCGTATTCTGAGAGAAAATAAATAGGGAATTAGTTGCAAGTAATAGTGAATTTGTGTAAGTTTTTTAAGAACCAAACCAGACGATACTATTCAGGTGCACCTCTAAATTTCTCTTACTCCTCTTGGTAGTGTTACCGTGTGTTAACCGCTGTGCACGTGCCGATCGTTCGTCAGCACCGACAAGCTCAACGGGAAGCTGGCGGGCGACGGTGCCCGGCCGGTTCCCTGGATCGGAGAAATCTCTGCGATGCCAAGCCAACGGTGATGATGAGCAAGCGCGCTCAGGCTGTCAGGCAGTGCACGGCACAGCCACCTGCGTATACGACGTGTCCTGCCGGCTGCTGCGCCTGCGCTGCTCTGCTCACATGCGTACAGTAGAGGACACGGCCATGTTGTCGGACAGCGGCGCGCGCGCTTGTGTCTTTGCATTGCGTGTGTCGTATGTCAGAGAGCCTCGTCGACGTTCAGACCAGGCAGGCAGCGACGCCATGCCAACCTAGCTAGTGGACACGGCATCGATCTGTCGGTCGTCTCCAACAACCACCGTGACACCGTTGTCTGGTGCGGCGCATTGCAAAACCTGGCTCTCCAGCTAGCCGGAACCGCTGGACACACGCTGGTTGCTCGACTCGACTGATGAGCTGCCGCCGGTGCTCCTCGATCCGGAACCCGATATATAAGCCGTCGAAAGGATCGATCGAGGAAGCAGCACCGTGCGCGTTTCTACAGATATACAAGTGCCGAACAAGTGCACGGGGCATGGAGTGCTGCAGGCATATCAATAATGCACCGTCGTCAGGTACCACGAACGGTATTATTATCTTTCCATTACAAAAACAAGCACCATCTCTAAATTTTTATATGGAGAGAAACAAAAAAAAAGAAGGGTATAAAAAAGAGGTGATACGATCCTTGTGATTGGGACATCCATCAGCTATCTTTGTACAAACAAAAGCGTTGATGACGCCAGACGAAGTGAATCGTGAACTAACCACCAGCTAGGTTAAAGCAAACCCTCCGAACTTGAGACGTGCGAACGATTTGTAAGAGTATATACACATGAATGTTGCTTAAACTTATTCTGCCATGCCATGTGGTTCCATATATTCTTGAATCACATACCTGAATTTCTAAATTTAGTCTCGGGTGCCATTTAGATATATCACTCTTGAAATACATATCCAGTCCATTAAACCTAGCTTTAGGCGTCATCTAGGTCCCTATACTCTTAAAATAAATTGGCATCCCAATTGAACTGATAAAACTGATTTAATTTAAAAATTTAGAATATTTATAATAAAATAAATTTGATTATTCCAACTGAAGCGTCTGTAGAATAGTATTTACGAGTATAAATCCAGAAAACCTCCAGTGTTTCACTTTGTAGGCTTATATCTTGATTCAGTAGGTGTACATGATAGTAGTGTGTTCTTTACATTGGGAAGATCGTTCAGACATAATAGCATGCAGCTAGACTTAACCAAAGTAGCGGCGGCGTAAACTATCATAAAATACAAAATGAGAACAACTAGATAAATTGATGGGGCGACACAACACCAATTAGAGATCGAGGGAATGCAAATAACGGTGTGCTTAAAAGCATAATCTATTATCATATCATGATTTATTTCATTGGATGACACTGCATTTTTTTTTATATTACATGAACCTAAGTATACTCAAATAAGTCTACGGGGTCAGTATACTTCATGGGAATATATGGATATAACTGCATCCAAAGCGAAAAATCAAGACCACAACCGTGTGTCGCAACACACGTTAAAGCAGCTCGCTGCTGCGGCTGCCGGCGCTGGCGCGGCAGCGCCTTAGGGTTCCGGGGCTGCCGGGCTGTGTTCACTGGCGGACTAGAAGAGGGCTCGGGGGTGGCGGCTGGCCCGGCGGAGGCAGCGGTCGCCGGGCGGAGGCGGAGGCGGCCGAGAGGCCGCCGGAGCGGGCGGCGGGGGACAGCCGGTGGGCAGGGCCGGCGGCGGGGGCAAAGAACGACGGAGAGGTTAGCGCGCGAGCGGTTGGTGGGCGGAAGGGCGGAGGCGCCGGGACGGCGCCGGAGCCGGGGAAGGTTGCGGCGGCGGGGGCACGGGGCGTGGAGGTGGGGAGCTGCCCACCGTTGGATAAAAGGGTGCTATAACACATAGTTATGGAGAAATCTCGTTGCATCCAAAGTTAAGTTTGCGGAGCCGGATATGTAATTTGAGAGTATAGACACCTAAGTGACATACACAACCAGCCATGCACTTACACTCTTAAAAGAGCAAGCGAGGAGAGTCCCGCTGGAAACGGACGTATATGAAAAGAGATGGAGACCAACAAGCAAGCTTTACTTTCCTTGACCTAGTGTTCCCACTACGATTTCTGAATTCATATTATATAGACTGCCTCTTGTCTTTTTTTCGTCTTAAAAAGTGGCTGAAATGTTTTTTTAACCTTGCACTTAAAGATCCACTTCGGTTCAGGCTGAATTCAGCTAGCATCCTTTTGTTTGGTTGAAATTCTCCACACAAGGAAAAAAAAAATCGGTGACAGGTATGATGCGAGGCCCACAAGATCCACTCGACGACATTCAAAAAAATCAAAAGAACGAGATCCACTCCAGTCGAAAGTGAATGAGAACGAGCTAGACGCCCGCTCGTTCACTTGCTGCTCCCGGTCACTCGGTCAGTGAGTCAGCAACTGAACGCGGTGTCACTACCCAGCCTGCTCACCCTCACCTGCCCGGAACCGGTCGGGTCTCCCACCGAGAGCTTGGACGCGATCGCCCCCGGAACGGAAGGGAGCAGCAGCTTCCCCGAAGCCGAGTTGACCCGGCCCAACCCAACCCAACCCAACCCAACCCAACCCGGTCAAACCCAAACCCATCACCCAACGCACTCTCCTATAAATACCCCCCCGTCCATCCCCTTCCCCAACCCAACCAACATCCTCCTCATCACGATCAAGCAAACCCCATCGAGCATCGAGCAACTTCGCCTTCCGATCCGACTCCACTCATCACTACTCGACTGAACAACCAATCGCGATCCCCAAAGCAAGCAATTCTCACCAATCTCCAGCGACCATGGCGGCGGCTCTCCAGGCGCAGCGCCTCTTCCTCACGCCCTCCACTTCCACCTCCTCCTCCTCGTCTACCTTCACCGCGCGCCGCCGGAGCGCCGCTGCTCCCTGCCGCGCCGCCGTGCGCGTGCCCAACGGTCTCCAGGCGACCGCCAGCCCGGCGGACCTCAGCCTGAACCTAAACTGGATCGACGCCCACCTCTCACCATCGTCGTCACCGTCGCAGCAGCAGCAGCATCAGGACGTCACCGGCGGCGCGGCGGCGGTGGCGGCGGAGAAGCTCCGGTTGGTGGCGGAGGCGGCGGCGGACAGGGCGGAGATGCACGACATCATCGGGCGCCAGCGTGACAACTGGAACCACCTCCTCCTCCACTCCACCAACTCCCTCACCCTCGCCGCCTCCGCCATGGCCGCGCTCGCCGCCACCATGCCGCCGCTCAAGGCCTCCGCGGGGGTCCTCCTCGCCACCGCCGCCGTCACCATGGCCGCCGTCAACACGATCCAGCCCTCCCAGCTTGCCGAGGAGCAGCGCAACGCCACTCGCCTCTGGAGGCAGCTCGAGCGCCACCTCCGCGCCTCCCTCCTCGCCGCCGGCAACATCACCGACGCCGACGTGCAGGACGCCATGGATCGGGTGCTCGCGCTCGACGCCGCCTACCCTCTCCCTCTCCTCCCCGGCATGCTCGAGAAATTCCCCAAATCCGTCGAGCCCGCCCGGTGGTGGCCTCGCCGCCGCGCCCACCACCAGCCGAAGAGCACCAGGAGATCCAAGAGCTTCGGCCGCCGCGGCGTCGCCACCAACGGCAATGGATGGACGCCGGAGCTGGAGGAGGAGATGCGAGGGCTCCTCCGCGTGCTGCGCGCAAAGGACGAGCACCAATACCTCACGGTCGGCAAGCTAGTCCTCACCCTCAACAAGGGCCTCGCCGTGGCCGGCCCCACCCTCGCCGCCACGGCGGCGGTGGCGTCGGCGTTCATCGGCAGCGCCGGCGGGGACGCCGCCGCCACGTGGGCGTCGGGCGCCGCCGTGGTCTGCGGCGCGGCGGCGGCGGCGGCGAACACGGTGGAGCACGGGGGGCAGATGGGGATGGTGTTCGAGCTGCTGCGGAACTGCGCGGGGTATTATCGCAAGTTGCAGGAGGACATCGAGGCGTGCTTGGGTGAGGTCGACGTCGAGAGGAGGGAGAATGGGGAGGTGTTTGAGACCAAGGTGGCGTTGCTGCTGGGAAGAAGCTCGTCGGAGCTGAAGCAGTTTAGGAGGATGGCGTCGGCGTCGTTCAAGGATGAGGACATCAAGGACTACGCCGGCAAGCTCTTCTGATCAACGACTACATCCATGAGAATTGTGCATAGATCAAAACAAACTACTAATTGGAAAACAAATGTTCCTATATTGTAACAGGAATCAATTCCATTCATTCATTCATTCTTTTGTAACAGCAACTCGAATCGAAATGACAATTCTTTGATTCATTCAATCCAACATGAGTCCATAGTTTGACTTTGAGACGGACACTTGTGTCGCAATGGCCTGATGATCTGCCAAGACCATGGTCCACACACGGGCGCATGGCGTTCGAGTTATCACGCCACCGACGCCATGCGCCACCTACCGTACCATACCATAGCCAGCGCGACGAACGGTGGTGCGGTGGCCGGACATGGCGGCGAACGCGCAGGACAAGAGCAGCGCGTGATGCGAATGCGAGCACTGTCACGAGTCTGTCCAGCCCAGCGGGTTTCGTGACGGTTTCAAATGCAATGCAACCTCTTTTTTTTTTTTGTTTCTGGTTCGTTCTTGGCGAGGAGCTCGTTCATGGAACTTTGTTTTTTTTGGCGTAGGGCTAGATCATATATATTTCAGTCTCTTGCGTTTGTTGAAAGTTCATCCATGGCCTTTGTCTCTTTTGGGTTTGTGATGAGGTCGTGTGCGCTGGCCAGCTTCTCGTTGCACATTTATTTTTGTGCCCGTGCCAGGCGAGACAAAACGAGGCTTTCAGTCTTTGACCGGCCGATCGAGCTCGATCTCTCTCTTCTCGTGCATGCGCTGCGAACGCGGCGACGTGTTTGTTGGGGATGTAATAATGGAGTGAATCGTTCAGAGAGAGTCTGAGAGACGACAAGGCAGGGTGGTCAATTCAACCGTTCAAGGGAGCGCACGGATCAACGGAACGCGATCGGTCTTTTACGACCGACCAGCACCAAACCTGACGGTCGTCTACGGTGAAAACCACGAGCGACGACCATCAAAACCTTGCCTGTAACCACACGAGTTTTAGCGATTATTATCGGCACGGCAGCGTCATCACCATGGTTCACCTGCTAAAATCACCTCATCTCTGCTCGTAGGCACCTTGATCCTCCACCTGCCGTGACCTAACTCCATGTGTTTTGGCCAAGATTTTCCGGCGGTTCTTGTACGGCGAGACCAACTGACCAGCATTGCGAACAATGTGCCGTTTCCACTGAGAGATCCTCAACAGTTTGGTCACGGTCATTGTGGGGGCGTAACCGCACATGTCAACTGTCAACCTTCTACGTCTGCCAATTACAAGCCGGATACGATCAGCCAGCCCAGCTGGGCATGGAATTGTTCAGACTTTGTTGAGAGAGACGGCACACGGTCAATTCAAGATAACGGTATCAACACGACCAGAAAAAAGAAAAAGAAAAAAAAAACAGAAAGATAAGACGGCCGGGTCGCCGCCTCTTGCTGTCGTGAAAAGACGGCGTGCGATGTCAAAGCTCAAACGCACATGCCTGCGGATTCGACCTGATAAAACTTTGAATTCAGGTGAGTTTTGATAAAACTCTGCTTTGAATTTCAGGCGGTTCTTGCAACGACTGGAATAGCTAATGTGTCGAGCTAGTCGCCCAGTGTGAAATCCTAATTACCTGGGCCATTTCTTAAGTCTGAATGGAGCTGAGAAGAGCATCTGGTCAGGCATCAGATTTGGTTGCCACTTACCGGCAACAGCCGTTTATGCTGGAACAATCTAAGGACAAAAGGAATGAGCTGGTTCTAAAGGCAGGTGAACTCGTCATACTTCTTCCATCACAATTCACAGAGGCTTAAACTGTCTTTGCACGTATTGACAATCAAATAAACCGACTACTAATCCAAATCCTCAACTACTTGAATGGTTTGAAAAAGATTTGTTGTTCTTCCAAACAGTACAGGGTATAGCGTCCAGCACCCTTGTTCTTTGGCTGATTAGTACTAGAGCTGGGGGGTGTGCTGCTATTTGGTCCTTCTAAACCATCTATGCCTGCTTCAGAGACATAGACCTTGCACGAAGGTTGAGAAATATCCCCCTGCAGAAGGAGTGTAAAATGAGACGGCCAGATTACAAATGAGATTTGCCAAGTCGTGCATTGGGAAACAAGTTTTGTAGAATGTTCAGGACCAAAGAACATTACCAACAACACGCAACAAGGCTGTGGAAGATCACACGGAACTGCAAAGGCATGTACTGATGGTTTATCCAACCAACAATTGGCCAGAACTGCAGAGCAATCAGACTTATAAATGGATCATCGAGGAAATGCAAAGACAAGCATCAACGCTGAAAGAAAAAAAAAATACATACCATCCAAGCGCTCAATTGCACAGAAGGGTATTGTTTCTGCACCCTGACCTTCACCTCCTTCAAAGGCCTCCCTAAATTGAAAGACAGGATAAGTATCCTTGTAGACAAAGTATGGTCAAGATATATGGAAGCAATGAAACCTCAATGGTATTATATTTTGATAGATGGTCATATGATTCAAGATGCATTACTCTGATCGCACATTTCTGCTTATGGTAGTCATTTTTCGGGAGACTGACAATGGGAACAGCACGCAATATATAGAAATATGAGAGACTGTAACTGCCAATTTGGTACAGCATGGCGTCAACACAACTTCTTTAATCACAATAGACTGTAACACACTTACTCTCAACAACATATATGTAATAATCTAATAGAACAAGAACAGCACACAACTTTTTAATCATAATAGACTATAACACACTTACTCTCAACAACATATGCGTAATAGAACAAGAACAACACGTTGTTCAAGGGAGAAGATGTCACTTGCTCCAGCAACACCTGAAAAGAGTTATTTATCATACATGAAAAATCGAAAACTAAGTTACTGCAATAATATGGATTAAATGTTTTTTTACAAGTTTCAAATCTAACCAGTAAACAAAAGGGTTGTTCTAATTTGGTAGAAGCTTGAACAAGCTAATGAATCTAGCATTATTTCAGCGACAAGCTAGCAACATGAATTGAGGAAATGAAAAAAAAGAAAATACCGAAATCCATCAGTAAACCAGCCTGTATCACTAAATTACTGAAGTCAAATTCTTAGTTCCTCGTCAACTACTAGTTGGCTACTGAAGCCAAAACATTTATTTGATGTTACATGTGATTTTTATAGTTTGATGGAGAAGTATAAACTATTCGTATATATATATTGCACAGAAAGAAGTGAGTGGTATGGAGAAATTTGTCAATGATAAACAGCATACCTTCTTAGCTATAGTTTTGGTGTCCTTCTTCCCTTTGAAAATATAATCCAAAATTTTGTGCAGGTAATGTCCAAACGGACCACCATATGCAAAGCCAAAAAGCTGCAACACAGCATCAGTCGGTGTTGTCAGATTATAATAGACAAGTATCCAGGTGTGCATGATAAATAGAAGAACAGAGGCATATAAAGAAAAAATAAATTATTTTCGATTACAGACATACAATGGATCGGATCAAGTATGCAGCAATCAATAAATTGAAGTACATCAAAACAGCTTAAGTTAACGTCCAAATTTGATTTGGATTAATATGTTGCGCAATTTTCATGAAGGCTAGACAATATGTTGCGCAAACAAAAGATTAGGCCAATTGAGGCTTCAGACCACAAGTTTGTACAACAATAGAAACCAGTGAGCAACTCTGTCCCCAATAGAAAAGAGACTCATCCCAACATAGGAGATCCTTGGGGTGCACAATTTTTCTGACAGAAGTAAGCAGAGAAAACCACCAAATATCCAAAGAAAAAGTTTTAATGCGTACCATTATTTTCAGGAACAGCCTGGAACAATTCTGAATAACTCACACACTCGATTCGGTTGTGTACACTAGTAATCCATGTTTGCACTCAGCGGTAAGCACAACGAATCCATGAAGTCTCGTCATTCTCTAACAAATTTACATGCAACCCCAACCTATGGTCTGTAAAGCAGAAGCAGATCACATCCACATTGCCGCAATTCAGTGGATGAACTGAAACTACTTGGTAGTATGTGACTTGAATCGAAGCAAGACGTCTTTCAAAGGTATGTCTGCAGCCTAACAGTCTACCAAGCATTATTTTTTTTTTTTCCCAAAACCAGTCGATAAGAAATATCCAGAGTCTGACAACAATGAAAACTACTGATGAACACTTGATCTGACACATGAAAGTAGTCACAGTACATTACATATCAGCATATAGTCACGGCAAATGAACCCACTAACTGTAGCAGAAACTAAATAAAAAGCAGCGTCCGTACCATCTTGAGGAACAGCCGGCGCTTCTCAATCTTCTGGTACCCGGAGAGCTTCTGCGCCACGGAGTCGCTGACGCCAGCGAGGCACCCCGCCGTGATCATCTGCACATCCACCAGCCAGTCAAACCAATTCAAATCAAGAACTCCCTCACTCTTCCCAAAGAGAAGAACAAGAATCCAAGAACATCAAGCGAAAGGCAAGACCTTTGTGCGAAGCGGGTGCTGCTGGAGCTGGAGCAGGTACTGCCGCCACGCCCTGTACGCCAGCGACCCCTCCCCCTTCCCTCCTTTCGCTCCCCCTCGTCCCGCCATGGCGGCCGGGCTCTCCAACCACACCGCCTGAACCCCTTCGATCGATCTGTGCCCACCTACTCCTCCGACAACCGTGCACTGCGGACGCGGTCTTTGTATGCTCGCTCGATTTTTTGGGGAGAGGAGGGCGGATTCCGCGATGCTGGGTTGGCGAGAGGGGAGAATCGCGTGGGGAGTGATTCCGGAATCGTGCGCCGGCGAGTGGGTCTCGCACTGCTGCGGTGGTCCCTCGCCGGCCGGACGATGCACGTGGTCGCCGACGTGTGGGCCAGTGGCAGTTAACCCTTGGTCTCTGACAGCCTGACGCGGGTAGTTGCAGCTTTTATGCGGCCCAGCCGACGCTCTTGTGTGGGCCGGGGTTTTGATTTTTTTTTTGAGGGGTTGGCCGGGGTTTTGATGGGGGACACTGTTGGGATATGGGTCGGCTGGGTTTTCTTTCTTCTAGAACGTGGGCCGTTCGTGCATAGATAGAGTCCGCCGATTCACGTGCGTAATTTTGAGACAACTTCAGATATACTGATATCTTTCTTAGGATGGTTGTTATCTTGTTGTTGCCTCGCGATTTCACGTATAAATATTTTGCGATGGTTATCTTGTTCCTTTTTTCTTACACTACTCAATATCTCTTTGCTTTACCTAATCCTTTTAAGTACATTCAAGACAGACACAGACAACACATCACACTCATGCCACCAGCACACTGAGAAATTAGCTGCAGATAAGACCTAATATAAGGCGGAGTATTAGCCCCCGTTTGGGTCACGTAAAACTAAAGTTTAGTCTAGACTAAAATCTGGATGAGTAACAGTTTACATACTAAAATCATTCCATAATCCATAGCCTGGATCACAGGACTAAAAGGTATGTAGGAGAAAAAAAAACAGTTAACCCTTCCCTTTTGCATATATACAACGAGATAAAGGTGGAGGTGCATACTGCCATACTGGTCATTTCTCAGTTCTCATACGGTTTGTTCCTTTTAGTCCAAATCAAGTGTTTTGAGGACTAATTTTAGTACTCCCGCTTGGATCGCTATCTCCAACAATAGAGATCCATTTACAAATTTAGGTTACCTACAGTAAAAAGGTTAGTGACCCATAAACTCTCTTCTCCAACAGATGACCCATCCTCTTTCCTTCGTCCTCTCGCGAGCACCATTTGCGCCGCCGCATGAGCTATGCTGGGGGGGAGGCGCCAAACGCGCGCTCCGCCCGCCGCCGCCGCCGCGCATGACCTCCGCGAGCCCCACTGGTCGTGAGCCCCGCCGCGCGAGTGGCCAGAGGTTTGGGTCGAGGAGAGAGATGCATCTTTGGGTTGCAGGTGGAGGAGGACCCAAAATGGGTCGCCTCTTTGGGTACTCTGTTGGAGACCAAATTTCTTTCCAAATTCACTGTGCAAGACCCATATATGGGTTTGGGTTCCTTGATGGGTCTCCTGTTGTAGACATGGGCTAAAGTTTAGGTCTAAAGTTTAGTCCATGGACAGAAACTGGCTAGCCGGTTCGAAAAAAAAAAGAAAGAAAGAAAAGAAAAACGTGCTAGCCTTGCTGGTTACTAATCTTTGCGGGTAGTTGGATCCTTTGCCTCAGCTAGGCAAGAAAAGGGAAAATAGAAACCGTACGCATCTTGTGGACCTAATCATACATCATACTACATATACTACATGTACTACACTAGTTCTTGCAAATGTTTTGCATAAGTAAAAAAAGTTTAAAATTATACCACATCAAGGCAAGATTATGGCTCCGTCAATGGTGCATGCTTCCATCAATACTGACTTTAATTTGGCGTCACACTCGTTGTTGTCATCCCAGGTGCCCCTCTGGTTTGGGAATTTTTTTTTAATTTTATTCTTTTTTTAATAATATTATAATAACAGCCGGTCCAGACCAATATTTGCATTGAGTAGCCGCTTTGGCCGCGCCACCCCGTCTGGCGCGGCCAAATCGCCCTGCCGCGCCAGTGCATGTGGCGCGGCAGGGCGCCACGCTGGCCGCGGGCGCCAGCGAGGCGGCTAGTGGGCCAGCGGCTGCATGTGCCTGCCGCGCCAATCCGCCTGGCGCGGCAAGGCCCTGCCGCGCCACCCCGCCTGGCGCGGCAAGACCGTTTTGAAATGGGGCCGCAGGCTCTTCTTCTCTTTCTTCCTCCTCCACTTCCCCTCCGTCCAGACCGACGGGCTGCGCCGCCAGCCCGACGGCTGTAGCTCCAACCCCCCCCCATTTTGGTCTATTTTTTATGGATTAAACTTGGGTAAATCGGTCCCCCCATCTCCGGTAAGCTTCTTCCCTCTTGAATCTTGTGTTTTGGACCTTATTTGTTAGTTTTTTGGTTAGGGTTAGATGGTGAAATGAAATACTTGTTTCATTTGTTATGATTTGCTTAAAGATGGTAAAATGAACGAGTTGCTTCATTTTTATGCGTTGGTTAGGGTTTTATGGTGAAATAGAAAAGTTGTTCCATTTCATATGCTTTGTTTTTAGAGATGGTGAAATGGAAAAGTTGTCCCATTTGTTATGGTTTGCTCAGAGTTTGGTCCTCATTCACTTTATTTTTCTATATATTTGCAGTTCCGTGATGGACTTTGATAATCTTGCCGTTGTCCATGAGAGGATGCTACGCCAGAGGGGGTATGGTCAGTATCCATCTGTGAAGGATGCACATGGCCCAGTTCCGCCGTTCCAAATTGTTGTTGCGGCGTGCCAGCGGAGGTCAAACAATCTAGGCACCCAAAGACTGCAGGACGAGCGTACTATATATGCAGGTTCAAATATGACAGGGCGACATGGCCCAATGAGTCCCTGCCTTGTTGGTTTTTCCAACGAATTGATGGCCCAGAGAAATTTGATCCGAGGATCCGGCTGTTTCCATATGAGAATGAAAAACTGGTGCCATACCATAAGTTCCGGCGTTGGGTTGCTCTCCCACCAAACCCCCCTCCAATTACCGTAGACGAGAGGATGGCCGCTGCACGAAGGCGTAGGAAGGATCCTCCACTGTGCCATTGTGGAGTCTGTGCTACCTTGGTGGTGCCTCCCCGTGGTGGTTTCCCTAGCGGTCGGCCAAAGTACTCCCAATTCTTCCGGTGCTCGATAAAGACGATGGTTAGTTTGCATTTGTATTTTTTGTGCATAATACTTATACCTATATGTTTTCATGCAGTTATATTATTTGTTCATAATCTGAAACTGACTAAACTTGCAGGACGGTTGGCCAGTGTGTCAGTTCAATGAGTACGTTCAGGGCCTACGGTCAGTTTGGCCAAGTGATGAGGAGGTGCGTGCGTATGAGGCACACTAGCTCTGTTCCCTTTGATTGCAATTGCTCTTGTGGGTTCACACCAATACCTAGCTGTGAGATTGTTGACTCATGTGTCCCAAGCTGAGGCACTAACTCTGTACCCCCCTCTCTACCGATAGTTTTTCGGCTAGTAACAACCACGTCCAAATAAGGCACACTAGCTTGCTCTACTAATCTCTTAAATTGATCCCATTCCACATCATTTTTCAAATCCACTAGAGCGTATGCCGCTCTTCCTCTACCACAATCAACACGGCCTTTCAAGCTGATCCCATCATCTACCCCACAACTAAAATGACTCCGAGCACATTCAACTATCTCATGCAAACACGGGGCAACTTCAAACACTCGTGTGACATCTTTCATATTCTCAAACTCCCTATTCTCTTTCACAACCCCACCATGAAACCAACGGACTAAACAAACCATCTACAAAATAATCATTTCCACGAGAATTAGACAAACAACATGAGTTTTGACAAATGCATTTCTCCTAATATACCCTACAAACCTACTTCCTTTACAACATCTTAGAATAAAAGCATGCAACAAATTCTACACGTTCAAATCGAGGGCATAGTCAATACTACGTTCATCCTAACTATCACATTGTAAAAAACAACCGTATAAATCACTACAATTTCAAAACATATCACAAACCCTAAAACACCTAAATCTACTTATATCTTCCAAATCCCACGGTGGAACAAGGGAAAAAAGGTGGGAATACCTTCACGGGAGGGAGGGGAACGATTTCCCCGCTTTTCCCGGTCAAAAACGGCCGGATTTGGCCGGAATAGGGCCGGCGGCAGCGGCCGGCGGCGAGAACCCGTTGTCTGTTCGCGTGTGGAGAAGAAAGAAGGGAGGAGGAAGAAAGAGAAGAGGAGCCCGCAGCTCCATTTCAAAACGGCCTTGCCGCGCCATGCGGGGTGGCACGGCAGGGCCTTGCCGTGCCAGGCGGGTTGGCGCGGCAGGCACATGCAGCCGCTGGCCCACTAGCCGCCTCGCTGGCGCCCGCGGCCAGCATGGCGGCCCTACCGCGCCACATGCACTGGCGCGGAAGGGCAATTTGGCCGCGCCAGACGGGGTGACGCGGCCAAAGCGGCTACCCAATGCAAATATTAGTCTGGACCGGCTGTTATTATAATATTATTAAAAAAAATTAAAAAAATTCCTGGTTTGGCAGCATCACCATTCACCAGCAGCATTGTCACACATCGAAGAAGGAGAGGGAAAAAAACATTGACCAGTGCGTGAAGAAGGTGCATGCAAATGACCCCCCGCCATGGTTGTGAGCTCAGCTCTAGATCTCTCGGCACCTCGCTCGAATGGTGCGTGGCATTGTTAAACCAAAGGTTTGTTAAAGCAGTTCCATATTGATAGGTTGCCTCTTTATTATCACGGGAGGGCAAAGGGAACCACCAAATCTTTGCTCCACTTGTGTGCTATTGCTTCACTACATGGACGTCTGTCCATTGTGCTCCATCTTTTAGCTCTTTGTTTGAATGAAAAAGATTGAAGAGGATGCGAGGGCAAAATATCAGGATACTGTGTTTTGTGCTAACTAACTGCTAAGCTCATATGCATCATCAATCTAGAATCAAGTTACATGGAATTTAGATTAGCTACCAATTGTTTTCTTTAATGCATGTAGTATATCTTGAACAAGGGAACTCCATAAGGATCTTTAGATCAATTTTGGGATACAATAGATTACTTTTCCAATCATGTGGAAGAGCCGTTGATTTTGTTGGACTAAAAATATTGATCCTGGAGTGACTCAACATAATATTTTATATCAACTTTGTGGTAGCTGATTGAGACGCTGAAGAATGCCATCGTAACCACCCCCTAATGAACTCAACATCAAGCCGCTTATTATTACATACTTTCTAGGTCAGGTCATGGAATCAAAATTGCCCACACAAAGTGCATATAACGTCTCAACATATATGAATAGTCAGTAGTCACTGTCTCTAGAAAGAGTGCCACTAACTAATGCGAAGAGATCTTGCATGTTTTTGCCTGATTTTCTTTTTATTTATGGATGGGGAAAAATAAACAGCTCTCATCAGTTGCACTGGAGCGCGATAAAAAAGCAGAACAACATTCATGTTAAATTAGCATATCAATATCAGAGGACATTTATTTCTCTCCTTTACATCTTGATAGCCTACAAAAAATTGTGTGTGGGAACTTTCTCTAGCTTAAATTAAAGATACTCAATAATGGGGGCAGCAGCCGCCTATATGCTACTCAACAAGTTGCATATATAGGGTGCCTATAAAAAATTAGCCGCATTATGCTGAGACAGACTAAACTCATAGAAAATATTGTTGTAATTAGACTCCAAGGTGGACTACACGATTAGGTACAAGGGTTTAGGACTTTAGGGTTCGTGTCAATTAAATATTTGGAGCCAAACTAACTACGGAGCCGGTTGAAGCTTTGCGGTTTACTGAGAAATTAGAATAGGGGAAGCTTTCTATTTGTGGATATGTTAGCTTAGCTAGGAAGTTGGTTGGTGAACTTGTAAAACGTATTCTTCTGTTCTGTATATAAACGTCTGTCATAGGCTAGAGGAAGTAGCTAAAAAAGATCAATGGAAGAGTGTCCGTTTAAATGGGATCATCATAATACTCTCGATCGAGAATGGGTGTTGATCTCTTCTCCAAGTGACACAGTCATGTCCGTCGTAGTACGTTGTCGGCGGTGAGCACATATTCCCTGCAAATAGAACCGTCCAGTTCATTGCCTTTGATACCTGTTACACTACATCACCAGCTTCTTAATTGTCAGCATATATTCCACCTAAGGGTGCGTTTAGATTGGAAAATATTCCCCGGAAAAACATTGTAGACCAAAAAATACATTGTAGATGAATAGTATTCTGTGAGTGCATGCACGGTCCTAGGATTTCAGGGGGCCGGGGCGAGACTTTATTAAGGGGCCCTTTGTTATTATAATAATAATGATTAAAAAAATAGCTATACATGAAAATATCACCAATGAAAATACAACGTAAAAAACTATTCATATAAAGCAATTTATATATAATACCTTAAAAGTTTCTTATAACATTTCTGGATGCGAAGTCGGTGACGATGGTATCAAGATCAATCGTATCCAATAATTAAAGAACAAAAAAAATCAGACATGCAATACGCCAATACAAGAAGTCAAGACATAGCTTCAAGAATCGAGAACCTCACGCTGAATTTATCTGATTACGTGAGCGTGACGCAGGGGCAGGCAGGGCTCACGGTGCAGTGCAGCTCTTGCAGTCTTGCTGTGCAGGACGATCGATGTTAAGATGTCTAGCCGATGGCGGGCGGCAAAGCAGCGATGCAGCGTCGGTCCCGGTTCCCTCGGCGGCTTGACAGAGATGAGACTGCCACTTCCCTGCCGTGCGTGAGTAGAGTTCTAGTCGAGAAAAGAATGTGCGGAGAATAGATGGAATCGTCGAATCGAGGCAGGGAGACATGCGTTGTTTCTTTTTTTGTTTGCGTCATATACGCATACATACGTATACTATACATGGACATGGGATGGGGCCCTTGGAGGTGGGGCCCCGGCAGGCTGCCCCTCTCGCCCCTAGGGCCGGCCCTGTGTGAGTAGTGATGTGATGAATAGAAAAAAATTAGATAAATAATGTTTTTTTTATGAGGGAATTATTGAAACTAAACTAAGGCCCCAACGACTTCGACAAGATGGATAGCACATAATCCGTTTACATGCATGACTCGATGGCAAATTAAAGGTAATCCACGCTTCATTCTCCAGATATGTATACAATTAAACAGGACAAAGTTATTATCCCATGTTATGAGAAATGACAGGTGTCATCTTCTGGTAATCAGTAAAGATAAAGATAAGATTCCCGATTTGCATTGGGGTCCAAAGTCGCCCAAACGTACGTAGGCACGTAGCGCGCGTAGGAGAGGAGACCGCCGGATCGGAGGCCTCGTGCCTCGTGCCAGGCCACGTAAGCGAGTTGGCAAGCCGACGAGAGCGTGGAGACCGGCAGCGGCGCACACGTGGCGGCCGCCGAGCGGCCGGTGAGCAGCCGATGGAGCTCTTGCGGACGGACACGTCAGCCGCTAGGCCGTTATAGCCCAGCGTCTGCTTCGATCGCCACCGGAGTGACTGACTACAGGGCTTGCAGCAGCTACGACATGAACACCTGAGCATTGCCGGCCGGCTTCCATGGACTCATCCACCCACAACCGTTCTGAGGTCAATTTGTACAAAGTTCCGGAATGCTGCTCGATCGACCAATATATCTCCCTTGCTCTTTTTCTTCTCCCTTTCTTTTGGACCTTTATATCGTGTTTGAGTCCATGAAATTTGAAAAACCTTTTTTTTTGTAGGCGACAAAATTAGAAAACCTTTGCAAAAAGTAGGTTAGCTGTTGACGTACTAGATGGCCAAGCTGAAGCTAGCTTGCATGGCCGATCGGTCGGTCGGCCTTGGAGCTATGCTGCACACACACGACACCCGTCTTGCGGCCTTCTCCTGAAATCCGGGACGGGCAGCCACGCACGGGGCCGTTGTAACCGCCTGCAACTCTGAAGCTTTTAACACACGCACGCAGAGTATCAGTAATGGCTGGCGCGCAGAGGCTACCTCCTCGCAAACGTTAATCAAATCCCGAGCTACAAAAAATTATAACTAAACGAGAGAATATTCCGGGGAACAAATCCTCGATCCCGGCCATATCTGACACCAGGATTAGTCGCTCGATCGCTCCAAAAGGTTTAATTAGGCCCTGTGGCCTGTGGAGGACGACGCCATAATGCGGACGCCATCAGAGCGCATTAGCAGCGACGAGCGATCTAGCGAGCCTCCTCTCGCTGCAACGTAATGCGCCACCTCCTCCCAACCCCCGTTCCCATGGCCGTGATGCGTCACGATCCATCCGTTCCTCTCGGCTAGTAGAATAGAACGCTGCAATGGCTGTGCGATGCGATTCTACGTCGCGGGCCGGCGTGTAGTCTCCACTCTCCACCTTCCTTGCTTCCACTTTTCTATAAATACCGTCGCCGAGCAATGGCGGTCGCCACCATTCCGTGCCAGAGCCAGCGCACCAAGACAACAGCAGCTACTAGTGTTCCATCCTCTGCTCTGCTCTGCTCTGCTCTGATCTTCGAGGTGCAGTGCAGGTGATCTTTGCGCGACAGAGCAACAATGGCGGCGACCGGCGTCGACTTCAGAGCTCCCCTTGTGGTGTTCGACTTCGACAAGACCATCGTCGACTGCGACACCGACAACTTTGTCGTCGACTCCCTCGGCGCCACCCGCCGCTTCGACGACCTCCTCCGCCACCTCCCATGGAACCACGCCATCGACGCCATGATGGGGGAGCTGCACGCCGAGGGCAAGACGGCGGAGGACGTCCTCGCCGCGCTCCGCGCGACGCCGCTGTCCCCGCACGTCGCGGCGGCGATCAAGGCCGCGCACGCGCACGGCTGCGAGCTCCGCGTCCTCAGCGACGCCAACGCCTTCTTCATCGGCGCCATCCTCGCTCACCACGGCCTCGCCGGCTACTTCTCCGGCACCGACACCAACCCCGCCCACCTCGACGCCTCCGGCCGCCTCCGCATCCTCCCCTACCACCCCTTCACCTCCCCCTCCTCCACCACCCATGGCTGCACTCTCCCCACTTGCCCTCCCAACATGTGCAAGGTTCGTTCGTTGTTCACGTTCTTCCCCGCCCGATCAGTCTCCATGATCGATCGATCAGCTCGCTCTTGATCATATATATACATATATACATATATGCATATATACATATATCTCTCTGACGGCGATGATTGGGTTTCAGGGGAAGGTGATGGAGAGGATTCTTCTCGAGGAAGAGGCGGCGGCGGCCATGGCGAGGAGGCGGAGGAGGGCGGTGGTGTACCTCGGCGACGGGAGGGGAGACTACTGCCCGTCGATGCAGCTGGGGGAGGGAGACTACGTGATGCCGCGGGCGGGGTACCCAGTGTGCGAGCTCATCGCGGCGGCGCCGCCGCCGGCGGTCGTTCGAGCTTGGGACGGGTTCGAGGACCTCGCCAGGGTGCTGCTCGGCATCGTCGAGGACGAGATCGCCATGGCCGTGGCGAAGGCGGAGCAGGAGCAAGACGACGCCCCCAGCATGAACGTCGTCGGCGCGGCGGTGGTGGTGCCGGTGGATTGCCGCGGCGCGATGCCGCAGCCGGCGCGTCAGGAGGCGCTCCTCCCACAGGCGGTCCGTGTGCCCAACTGATGGATGGCGTCGCCGGAGAAGAGCCGTGCCGGGCCGGATTACACGAGCCGGCCTCCATTGATCTACTAGGAGAGATAACGCAGGAATTAAGGTGCCTGGTGCTTGTTTGCTGCTTCACTTCATAACTGAAACTCTGAAAGCCTTCAGTGTGTACCTACCATGATATATACTGTACCATCGACATAAAAAAAAAAAGAAGAAACCGTACCATCCGGAGCAATATATTCTCGTGTCGTTCGTTTACAAAAGAGAGCTATGTCTATCTGGCGAGTGGCGACCAGTCGCGTCCTCGCGCGACCTTCAGCGTACGGGCGCTATATTCACATATACGATATATCTATATATACTACTAAAAAGACCCTAAGGGGTAGTCGTGTCGCATGCTTCACCTCGCGTCGCCCCATCGCGCATCCGCGTCGCTCGCGTCTCCCCCTTTCTCGTCGCTCGTCTCGCGTCGCCCCCGCGGCGTCTCGCGTTGCCTCCGCGCCTCGCCTTTCCTTTCTTTCATTCTCGTATTCCTCTCCTCCATCCTTCTCCGCGAGACTTCCTTTCTCGATCGTCGTCGCCTCCTATCCTTCATCCTCGCACATCGTCCGTCGTCGCCTGTCGTCGAACGTCCCCCTCCCGTCGCCAGCGTCGTCCTCCTCGCCTCGTCGCCAGTCGTCGTCCTCCACTTCGCTGGCTTCCCCGCCCATCTGAACATCGTCGGCGAAGCCCTTCCGTCTGCATGGATCGATGTTAAGTAGTCTGTGCAGCGTTCCCCAGACGTAGCCGCCGGAACCCTCGCGGTGCTCCCCAGATGTCGCCGCCCACAAAGCCATGCGAGGCGTTGGAATTAGAGATCGCGACGCCGATCATCAGGGCGTTCCGGCACGCCGTAGAGGTCAATCGACCGCCCCGGCGGCGCGATCGACCTGTGTGGCCACGAGGGCCTCGCACACTGCACCATGTTTGCAGATGCTCAACTTGCATTGACGAAGGCCGTCCGTGATGTGTCCCCATCGTGCACGCGTGTGCCGCCCTGCCGGCGACGAGGACGTAGCGGCATGGCGTCCACATGACCGACCTCAAGAACGAGTTTGTCTTGGTGCGGTCACCGTTGAGCGAGTCGGCGACGGCCATCTTCTGCCCGTCCTAGGTCGAGCCGAGGACGCAGCCCCTTGAGACCCCAATGTGAGATCCCTGTTGCCTCCTCTTTCCTTTTTTTCCCCTTCGAAATCTATCGCATGTACAGATTCTCTGTGACAAAAGCTTCGGCCATGCACTGCCCCGACATGCAATGCATATTGGAAGGATTGATCCTAAAAAGTACAGATACAACTTATACAACAACCTGATTCTTTTTCTGGTATCTTCTATTCTCCGCAACGGAACATATGATACCTCACGTCAAGGTGTAATTTTGCATACTAGGTTAACTTTGATCCTTGTGTTCTTGCTTACCGGTTGTAGGTACCGGTCGCCTTAGTGTTCTGTAACTTGTGTAAAATACTACAACCTTTGTACCTTTTTTCTAGAAAAAAAAAGAAAAGTTAGGTGAAATAAGGGGAACAAACTTTTTAAAATCGTCATTACTCTGTTTTATAAGATAAAATAACAGAGTACTTTATTGTGATTTCTTTGCGCTGTTATTATGTGGTGGCGTGTCAACTTCTTGCAATGGCAATGTATAATATGTTGAAACTTTAAACTGGTTATGGTTTAGGAATTGAAACATATCAGGCATGGGTATTGATTAGCGTCAAAGTATTGTACATCTTAGTTCTCTTGTGACAATATAATCCTGTGCTGACCACATCACCATGGCAAGCTGTTGCTGTTCCATTTGAAAGGGAAGAAAATTAAGAGAAGTAACAGAGTGCATGTGCATTGTTTTGAAAAACTTCCATTTTTAGATCAGAGACTGCTGCTCTTCTGTTGCCAGGGCCAGGGCCAACTCATCTGGCCAATTTGTGTTTGTTTTGACAAATTTTTAAGATTATAGGAAAATATTCATTTTAGATTGTTGATAATTGTTGTCTGTGACCCTTTATCAGTGTTATAAAGTTTCTGTTTTTTTACCAAAGTTATCAAGATTTATGTCAGCAGTACTCTATAGTTTATTCTCCCAATGTGGATGCTGGTGTCCACTTTAGCAATTTCACAGGATTGCGCCTTTTATTAACTATCGGTCTTTTTTACTAGGGGAAAATATAGGGATTCAGATTTAAAAAATTGCTTAAAGGTCGGCAAGCATTTGGAGATTTGACACATATCACAAACGGAGGTAACACCTTAATATATATACTAATCATGCTCATATCGATCCTCCATCTATGGCTGCCGGATCGATGAGTCCATTTTGTGGTGATATTGTCCAATCAGCCCGGATCATTGTGGAATCCACTGTGTAGCTGGAAGCTCGAAATGACAGCTTCATGCCCTTCACGCCCCAACTACCACCACGCCCCAACTACCACCATGAGCTTTGGGTTTCAGTTTTAACGAGCAGTCAACCATGGTACAACACCCATCCCCCACGTCAACCTGGACATCTACATCGCCCTTGAGCATATGGTGGACACTCAGACGGTGCAGTAAGGCATCGTGCATGAAAAAGATTGCAGCATGTGGTGTGTTGAGTTGGCCCAAATTGAACATCATCTGTAAAAATAGTGAAGCTGGGATAAATTCTAAATATTTAATAGAGCAGATTATTTTTTTGTAATAATAAAACTATGCCATTAAATTATTGTATTTTACAATGTTCTATGTGTTAGTTATAGAATTTTACATTACTCGTAGCAATGCACGGGCAAGATGCTATTATTATGAAAGGCAATTATGTATGTTAAATTTCATTTCTACATATGTGTTATGTTCTGCAAGAACAAATTATTAACCATAGTTACACTTCTATTTTGGCAGATTATAGTATTTTGGTACAGCTAGGGGGCATTGTTTTCAATATGACAAAAGGTATCTCCAGACTTAAAATTGCAGTGTGTTATTGTATAACTAATTAATTAGATCGAACATTTCATCTCATGATGACAAAGGGATGTCCCCGTTTGATAAATATATTAGTCCACTTAACTGCTGGTGACTGATGGGCTGATGGCCAGGAGACATCCATATCTTTCGCTGCTTGAGATGGGCACATAGCAATTGAGATGGTTTTGCACTAAACTTTTATACAGTGCACCGTGGAGGGAAGACTGTAGGAGAGAGACATTTTTTGGTTCATAACATTTTTTTATTCATAACATTCTTTTTGTTAGTCTTTATCCTTCAAAGATACACAAGAGTTTCTTCCTTCTATTATCTGTGCCTGAAATTGTTATTGCTGCTACTAATATCCAAATGGATTGATTTATGGTCAAAGATACACAAGAATTTCATCATTGTTGTCTTGTCGCATGAAGAAAATATATATTCGAAAGACGATGCTTCCAGCAAATATAAAACAATATCTTAATCGCACAAAGATTTAAATTTTTAATAGAGCATACTATTTTATTTTACAACAATAAAATTTATCATTGAATTATTATCTTGTTTACAATTTTCTATGTGTTTTTATACAAAAATTTTATCGTCCCGTAGCAACGCACCGGCAAGATGCTAGTACTATCATTCTTATTATTTATCACCACTTTCGCACCGGAAAATGGATATACCACACTCTGGTAAGTGACGAGGGTTCCTTCTTCAACGCTGAGGCTGGGCGTTTAACCTCGCCCTTGGTCAAGGGAGACGACTCTTGTCTAGCCTTGTCTAGGACTGGTTCATTTGCGTCCAACACCGAGATCTTGCAATCCTTCACCGAGGCTGGCTTAACTTGGCCAGTCTTGTCGAGGACCGGTTCATTGGCGTCGAACGCAGAAATGTTGCAATCCTTCACCGGTTCATTGTTGGTGTCCAACGAAGAGATCTCGGCGTCCTTCACCGAGGCTGGTGACGACGGCGGTGGTGGTGCCTCCTTTTCTGGCTTCTTGACTTTGAACACCAGCTCCTCCTCCTCCATGTCGTCGTCTGCGGCGTCGATGGAGATGTGGCAGCCGTCCTCAACCTCGCCCTGAACCATCATCCTGGAGATCCTCGTCATGACCATGCTCTGCAGGCACAGCTTGATGGGCCTGGCGCCGTACATGGCAACCTCACCGCTCGATGTGGACAGCACGACGCCGGCGGCGGCGTCGGTGACGTCGAGGCCGATGCCCCTGCTGTCGGCGAGGCGCGCGGCGATCCCGGCGACCTGCAGCTTGACCACCTCCCGCATCGTGTCGCCGGAGAGGGGCCGGAACACCACCGTCTCGTCCAGCCGGTTGATGAGCTCCGGCCTGAAGTGCCTCTGCACGTCGGCGATCACACGCTGGTGTTGGGCGTCGGCGTCGTCATCGTCGTCGCCGCCGCCGCCGGTGAGGTGGTGCGCGCCGAGGTTGGAGGTCATGATGATGATGGTGTTGGTGAAGTCGACGGTTCGGCCCTTGGAGTCGGTGAGCCTGCCGTCGTCGAGGATCTGTAGGAACAGGTTGGTCACGGCGTCGTCACCCTTCTCCACCTCGTCCAAGAGCACCACGCTGTACGGCCGTTGCATCACCTGGTCCGTAAGCTGGCCTCCTTTCTCATACCCAACCGTCCTAATAAAAATTCATACGTTCATTCAATTCACACCGTGTCACTCACTGTGTATATTATAATTGGAATAATAACAATATAATACTCGGTGAGGAGAATGCAATGCATGATCGATCGATCGTGTACGTACGTACCCTGGAGGTGCGCCAATGAGGCGGGCGACGGAGGTGTGGTCGACGTACTCGGACATGTCGATCCGGACTAGGTGCCTTTCATCGCCGAAGAGCTGCTCGGCGAGGGCCTTGGCGAGCTCCGTCTTGCCGACGCCGGTGGCGCCGACGAAGAGGAAGGAGCCGGCCGGCTGCTTGGGGTTGCCGAGGCCGGAGCGCGACCGCACCACCGCGTCGGCCACGGCGCTGACCGCCTCGTCCTGCCCGACCACGCGCTGGCGCAGCCTCTCCGGCAGCTCCAGCAGCCTCCTCCGCTCGTCCTGCCCCAGCCTCGTCGCCGGGATGCCCGTCCATTTGCTCACCACCTGCGCGATGTGCTCGGGTCCCACCACCACCTAGTAGTATGGTGCCGCAGCCTCGCCGTCGCGCACGCCTCGTCTACCAGATCGATCGCCTTGTCGGGGAAGTGCCGATCTAATATATATAAATATACATATATATAATTAGTTACGGATATGTTTATATGTTGCCCTGAGATCGGGCCTAGCCGCTACCACAGCTCCCAGAGCTCACAACTCACACGCACACACTACCCTCGAGTTCAGAGGAAGAAGAAGATGAGAAGAGCAAGAAGAACAGAACCCCTGGAACTGAACACGGTTTTCTTGCTGCTTGAATCGAGCTGCAGCTGCTCTGCCTTTTATAGACAAAGGAGTAAGTGTACAAGGTATGGCTGCAACTGTTCCTACCTTACTTGCTACTGTACAACCATGCTGCCACTATTTGACACTGCTACCATGCTGCCACTACCTGCTGCTGCCAGAGGTGAGGTCAGCTCCTACTATTTACAACTGCCACATTGACCAAGAGGTCATGCGCAGCCAACGAGGCGGAGCCCTCGAGCTCGAGGCTCCTGGCAGGTCTCGAGAGGAGGCCTCAAGAGAGACGGAATCGCTCCCGCTCGAGGGTAGTCGGCTCACTCGAGCCGGTATCGTTAGAGCACTCATATTATCCAATATTTCTCCTCCTAATCCGAGTTGCTCTAACTTACACTTCTTCCACGCCAATCTTGGTTCTTAACTCTGCCAGCCGAGTGCGCCCAAGTGGCTTGGTGAGGATGTCTCCGAGTTGTTGAGCCGTCTCGACATACTCAACCTTGATCTGCCCTCTCTCGATGCAAACACGAATGTAGTGGTACTTGATGTCGATGTGCTTGCTTCGACCATGGAGGACAGGGTTCTTTGCCAGTGCAATGGCGGACTGGTTGTCCACGCTCAGGACGGGTGCAGAAGCCTTCTCCTCCGTGAGCTCCAGCAGCAGCCGCCCCAACCAAACTCCGTGACAGCAAGCTGTGGATGCCGCGATGTACTCTGCTTCACAGGTTGACAGCGCTACCACCTTCTGCTTGCGTGACAGCCAGGACACAGGTGACGCCCCGAGGAAGAAGATGACTCCCGTCGTGCTGCGTCGCCCGTCCACATCACCAGCCATGTCACTGTCGCTATATCCTAATAGCTCCAGTGGATCGCCATGTCCTTGCAGCTCCAGCTGCTCTCCTCTCCCTTGCTTGTAGACTAGACCGTAGCCAATGGTCCTAGCCACATAGCGGAGAAGACGCTTGACGGCGGCGAGGTGCTCTTCTCTTGGATCCTCCATAGACCTGCTGACATACCCCACAGCGAACGAGATGTCCGGCCGTGTGTGCTCCAAGTAGCGCAATCCGCCGATGATGCTACGGTAGCTCGTCGCATCCACCTTTGGTGCGCTGCTTGCCTTGCTGAGCTTCAGCTTCTCGTCCATGGGGGTCAGGGATGCATTGCATCCCTTTATGCCACTCCGCTCCAGCAGCTTGCGCGCATACGCGCTCTGCTGGAGTGTGATGGCGTCCCTCCCTTGCTGCACCTCAATGCCGAGGTAGTAGGTGAGCAGGCCGAGGTCGCTCATGCGGAACAGCGCCTTCATATCGCGCTTGAACTTGTCGATGTTGCGTTGCTCCGTTCCGGCGACGATCAAATCGTCCACGTACACGCCGACAATCAGACGCCCGTGCGCCGTCGTCTTGGTGTAGAGCGCGTGCTCTGTTTCGCACCTGGTGAAGCCAAGCGATGCCAAGCTCGCATCCAACTTCGTGTTCCATGCCCACGGCGCCTGCCGTAGGCCATACAGAGCCTTGCGCAGACGGAGCACCATGCCCTCCTTGCCAGCAACGACGAACCCAGGCGACTGCTGCACGTACACCTCCTCGGCGAGTTCCCCATTGAGGAACGCGGACTTCATCTCCAGGTGATGGGCGCTCCATCCCCTTTGCGCCGCCAGTGCTAGCCGCACTCGCACGGACTCCATCCGCGCCACCGGTGCGAACACTTCCTCGAAGTCGATGCCCTCGCGCTACACGTAGCCCTTCGCCACGAGCCACGCCTTATGCCGCACCACCGCGCCCTTCTTGTCGCGCTTCACCTTGAAGACCCACTTCAATCCGATCGGCTTGCAGCCAATCGGAGGAGGCACCAGCTCCCAAGTGCGGTTCTCCTCAACCGCCGCCATCTCCTCTAGCATCGCCCGCCACCAGCACTCCTCCTTCTCTACTTCCGCGAAGCTGGGCAGCTCCTTCGCACTGCCCAAATGCAGTTCGAGGTCGTCCAGCGTACGAAATTGAAGAGGCTTGTCGTCGTACTCGAAGTCGACGTTTGGCGACACCACTGATGGTGGCGTCACGAATCGGATGCCTGCTGGTGAGGTGGCCGAAGCCGGAGACTGTTCCGGCGGTGTGGCTTCCCCTGCTTCCGAAGCAGGAGTCCCGTCTGGACTCTGCGCCTCAAGGTCGAGGCCCCTTCGGAGGCCTCGAGGGAGGGGTCTCGAAGATCGCTCCCGCTCGAGAGTGGCCGGCACCCTCGAACGTGACGGAGATTCCTCTCGCTCGAGGTAGCCCGGCTCCCTCGAACGAGACGGAGATTTCTCTTGCTCGAGGCTGCCCGGCACCCTCGAACGTGGCGGAGATTGCGGAGTTAGCTCCCCTGCACCGGAGTACGCCGTGTACTCGATGGTGAAGGAGCTGCTCGCGCCGCCCGCCATCGCTTCCCCATCGCTTGACTCCTCCCAATCCCAACTTGCCGCCTCGTCAAACACTACGTCACGCGAGACCACCACTCGCCATGACCGTGGATCGTAGAGGCGATACGCCTTGCTCCCGGGCTCATAGCCAAGGAACACCATGGGCGTGCTTCTGTCCTCCAGTTTGGACAGATTGGGCTTCGTCACCTTGACGTGCCCAACGCACCCGAATGTCCGCAGAAAGGAGACATCCGGCTTCGTTCCGTGCCAAGCCTCGAACGAAGTGATCCCCTTCAAGCTCTTGGTAGGCGCACTGTTCAAGATGAACGCCGCCGTGGTGACTGCTTCACCCCAGAACGCCGCCGGCATCTTCTTCGCCTTGAGCATGCTGCGCTCCATCTCGACAATGGTCTGGTTCCGCCGCTCCACCACGCCGTTCTGCTGCGGCGAGTACGGCGCTGTGAGATGGCGTCCAACGCCCTCCTCTGTGCAGTACTGTCCGAATTCCACCGAGGTGAATTCGCCGCCTCGATCCGTCCTCAGCACCTTCAGCTTCTTCCCCGTCTCTGTCTCGACGCGGGCCTTGAAGTGCTTGATGGCCGTCGCCACCTCATCCTTGGTCGACAGCAACGTCAACCACATGTAGCGGCTACTGTCATCGATGAGCAAGAGGAAGTAGCGCCTCCCGCCATTCATGGCCAGCGTGATTGGCCCGCACAGATCGCCGTGAACGAGCTCGAGGAGGTCCTCCGCGCGGTAGCTCGCCTTCTTAGGGAATGGGAGCCGCCGCTGCTTGCCGACGAGGCAACTGTCACACAGTTCGCCGGCGTGCTCGATCAGAGGCAGACCGCGCACCAGGTCGTGACGCGCCAAGGTCGCCAGTGCGTCGAAACTGATGTGCCCAAATCGGGCATGCCACAGCCACGCCTCGTCGTCATTCCTCGCCGCCAGGCACACCGGCCTTGCGACGCGCAGCTCTATAATGTAGAGCCGGTTCTTGGTGCGCTCCACCTTGGCGAGCAGCCTGCGCTCGTGGTCGCGGATGCGGAGCACGCCGCCTTCGATCAGCACCTGGCATCCGCGCTCGTCCAGCTGCCCAATGCTGACGATATTGCTGCGGAGCTTGGGGATGAAGTAGACATCCGTCAGCGCGCGGTTCTCTCCAGTCTTGCACTGGAACAGGATGGTCCCGCGCCCGAGGATGTCGACGACGGAGTTGTCACCGAACTTGACCGTGCCGACGATGCCGGTCTTGAGCTCGGAGAAGGCCTCGCAATTCCCCGTCATGTGGTTGCTCGCACCCGAGTCAAGGTACCACTGCTCCTCCGGCTCGTCCCCTTCCCGGCCGAGGTTGACTTGCGCGCGCGATTCATCGAGCTCAACGCGCGCACCGGTCTCCTCCTCTGTTTCTTCACCGAGGAGGCAGGTGCGCCATCAAGAGCACCGACCCCTCGTCGTCATCCTCCTGCGCGAGATGTGCACGCTCCTGGCATCGTGGCAGTTTGCAGTCGCGGGCCTAATGCCCGCTCCACCGCACCTCAGGCACTGGTCCTTCTTGACCGTGCCACTGCCACCGCCTCCATCTCCCTTCTTCTTCGGCTTGCCGCGGCGCTTCCCTTTGCCGCTGACGCGGCCTCCACCTTCCCCTGTTTTCCGTTCACGCGCCCGCGCCGCCCACTCCTCCTGAGTGAGCAGCAGCTTTCCGCTGGCGGTCGTCTGCGCCGGCGCCGCCGCGCGGTCCTCGACCGCTTTGAGCCGTCCCGTGACATCCTCAATCAAGAGCGTGCTCAAATCGAGCAGGGTCTCGATCGAGAGGGCGATTTGCGCGAATCGTGGAGAAACGACGCGCAGATACTTGGCGACGGTTTCTTCTTCTCCAATCTTGTCGCCGAGTTGTGCCAGCTGGGTCACCACCGTGGTGAGCCGCAGTGCGAAGTCCTCCACCGCCTCGCCTTCCCGAAAAGCGATGGCCTCGTACTCCCGCCGGAGTTGCTGCGCTTTCGCCTTGCGCACTCGGTCCCCGCCGAGCCGCATGGTCTTGAGGCAATCCTAGACCTCTTTCCTGAGTCCTTGGATCCCAGCGTGGTGGTGAACTCTGGCGGGACGGCCTTGAGGATGGCCTCCATCGCCATCTGGTCCTCTTGCTCGTCGTCGGTGCCAGAGTCGATCACCTGCCAAAGTCCCCTGGCCTTCAACATCACCTTCATCATCACCTCCCACTCACTGTAGTTGCTGCGAGTGAGGATGGGGTACTGAGCGCCGCCGATGTCCCGCACCGTCTTCTTCACCACGTACGTCGCCCTGCGACGGTTTGGTGAGACGGAGCCATCGTCACCTCGGCGACCAACGGAGACCGAGCGCCGCCTGCGCCCGTCCGACCTCGTTGCCCCGGAGGTGAGGTCCTCAACACCCGTGGTAGCCATTGATTAGCCTAAACCGGCTCTGATACCACTGTTGGCCTGAGATCGGGCCTAGCCGCTACCACAGCTCCCAGAGCTCACAACTCACACGCACACACTACCCTCGAGTTCGGAGGAAGAAGAAGATGAGAAGAGCAAGAAGAACAGAACCCCTGGAACTGAACACGGTTTTCTTGCTGCTTGAATCGAGCTGTAGCTGCTCTGCCTTTTATAGACAAAGGAGTAACTATACAAGGTATGGCTACAACTGTTCCTACCTTACTTGCTACTGTACAGCCATGCTGCCACTATTTGGCACTGCTACCATGCTGCCAGTGCCTGCTGCTGCCAGAGGTGAGGTCAGCTCCTACTATTTACAACTGCCACATTGACCAAGAGGTCATGCGCAGCCAATGAGACGGAGCCCTCGAGCTCGAGGCTCCTGGCAGGTCTCGAGAGGAGCGCTCGAGGGTAGTCGGCTCACTCGAGCCGGTTTAGAGCACTCATATTATCCAATATTATATATACATATGTAATTAATTACGGATGGTCGGACCTGTAAGGTAGCGGGCGGCGAGCCCGACGGCGGCGACGAGCGCGTTGTCTTGGATGTGCAGGCCGTGGTGGTCCTCTTGGATGTGCAGGCCGTGGTGGCGTCCTGGGTGGGCTCGGCGACGTGCACCTTCTGGAACCTGCGCTCGAACGCCTTGTCGGTGGCGAAGTACTGCTGGTACTCGTCGTGGGTGGTGGCGCCGAGGCAGCGGAGGCGGCCCCTCGCCAGCGCCGGCTTGAGGATGTCGGACGCGTCCACCTTGCTGCCCGTGGTGCGCCCGGCGCCGACCATCATGTGGATCTCGTCCACGAACAGCACCGCCCCGCTGGCCTCGGCGTCCGCGACCACCCCCGCCACGCGCTCCTCGAACGCGCCGCGGTACCTGGTTCCGGCGAGCATCTTGCCCACGCTCAGCTCCACGAGGCGAGCTCCGGCGAGGTCGCCGGGGAGGTTGCTGCCTCTGCTGGCCATGCGCTGCGGGAGGCCCTCGGCGATGCGGTCTTGCCAACGCCCGCCGCACCCACCAGCACGGCGCTGCTCTTGGACTTGCGGGAGAGGATGCTCACCACGCGGTCGATCTCCACGTCCCGCCCCACCACGGGGTCGCCGTTGCCGGCCTGCTCCGTCAGGTCGCGGCCGTACCAGTCCAGCCATCTGGTACCACTGGTCGACATGCTTGCCATGCCCAAGCCCAACCAACGGTCTCGATTGATGAGCTGCCTAGTAGCGCAGTTCCGCAGCCGCAACAGAGCCGCCGCCATCTTCCGCTTGATGGAGTTCCGGCGCCCGGGCTTCCAAACAACGTAACGGATGCAGCGAGAAAAATACTACTATCCCCAAGTATTGGATTTCAATCTGCCATGATAGTTGAATATCAACTATCGAGAGACCGAGATATATGGCGTTCATACTCTTTTTATTAAAGACTAAAGACCGGACATAACTCTGATTCAAACGAAAAAAACCGCACACGAGATTTTTTTTCTTTCTTTTTTTTTTTTTTGCTAGAGTCCAAGTAGTACTCGAAGAGATGATCAAGGTGAACTATGCAGTAAATTAAATAATACGCGATGACATAGGGCAAGAGTCCAAAGTGAACACAAATTAAACTGAGGACTGTTTGGGTCCTCCAAACGAGGAACCAACAAACATGTACGTGCGGTATGCACATGATATGAAGAAAAATTTGCAACCAACTGTTATTGGAGTGTTAGCTAGGGCCAACTACTTTTTCTTTACTGATGGAATTTAATTTTCTTTCTCGCTTCTTCTAAATTCCATGCCATATCATTATTTTTGTCCATTGTTCGAGAATAAGTCAAGCAATTGTCGTCGACAATGCAACATTGAGACTTGAGACGACCACTCCATAGATAATGGTTTAGACAAGTTCAATATGTGAAGGAGTTGTATACGTGTGTCCGTGTAGGATCGTGTACGTGAACGACTTTGATTGATTCTGGAAGTGTCTTTGGTGTCGTGATTAGAGCATCTAAGCATAACTGAGTTTGTCTCCATATGAAAACGAACTAACAAGTTTCTCTACTGCTAAGAAAACCAATTTGGGTAGTGGTCGTCGTCCTGCCGGGTGAGTTTAGATTGGAGAAAAAAACACGGTAGATCCAAAAAAGACATTGTAGCTAAGTCCTGGAAAGCGTGTTCTATGAGAGGGATGGTAATATAAAATAGGAAAAATTGAGATAATAGAATTTTTTTTTAATTGGAAAACCTTTCCATTAACCAAAAGCTTGCTGGTAATCAGCAGCTACCAGAGAAAATACCGAATCAGGATAGGATTGTGCCCAAAACCTGACTACACCTATGCCTAGCTCTGAACCCAAGTGAGCCAGGTGATCTGCTACTCTATTACATGAATGTGAAATATGTATAACTTTTACTCTATGAAAATATGAAGACATTAAGGCCTTTACATCTTTAACTATCCATCCAATTGACGCCAGATCGATTTTTGCTGAAGTTAGCGCCTCCCAGATGAAAGTGGGATGGGAAAATCCCGTCCCGACCGACACCGTTTCCGTATTATGACACCGTTTCCCGACCGTTCCCGTTTTTAGAAAAACATAAAAGTTGTCATTTTTGAATAATTTTATAGCCGTATTTCACTATTTTTATTTGTATTAGTTTCATAAATATAGGAAAATCCTGTCCCGACCGACACCGTTTCCGTATTTTAATACCGTTTACCCGACCGTCCCCGATCGTTTTCATCCCTCCCACAAATTGACAGCATCCACTTCAAGCTCCACATTGGAGATCTCCATTGACATCACATATTGTAAAGCTTCCAAAGCACCATATGCCTTGGCCTGCAAAGCATCATTCCAGCTCCTCATCCCATAACTCTTCATGTGTGGTCTCTAACAATGAATCTCCAGTCACCACATCTGGAGACTGAATTAAAAGCCCCATCAGCATTAATCTTCACCCAATCAACGTTTGGTTTATTCCAACTTGGCGCCACCATAACAATTGGTCTATCTACTGGTTTGAAGAAATCTTTGTACTCCACAAAGTTCCTTTGGATGAGACTTGATATATACTTGCTGGTGGCATCTTGGTGTCTCCCGCATTGGTGTCATTCCGTTTAGACCACATGAGCCATAGAGCGACAATCACCATTAACTGAGTTTCCTCCTCCCATTGCCATATCACCCGAATATAAATCTGTGCTCGAAGTAGCAGCCTCTAATAACATGCGTTTACCCTCCAGCATGAGACCTCGCCAAACTGCTTTTGCATATTTGCACTTAAAAAAGAGGTGACCTGCATCTTCATCCAGACGAAGTATCAATATCCATTCCCCTACTACTAATTTTCTTTCGTAGGGGTAAGCTATTATGTGCAAGTTTCCAGGCGAAATGCTTCACTTTGTTTGGTGCTTTGATATCCCATATTTTCTTCCCGGGAAAAGTTGTCCCTAATGTCGGACAGTGAACAGTGTTACCAGAACTAGGGCCATGGCTTGTTGCTGCATCGTCAACACTCACTTTATATGCCGACTTCACACTGAAAATTCCTTTTGAATCAAAATGCCAAGCAATACAATCCGACCTGTTTGGACGCAAGGGAATGGCAAAGCGCAACTTCTGCATCCTCTCGTGGCATAACAAAACGAACAAGCTCCTCATTCTACAGTTTAGTTTAGTTTCTAGATAACTTCTCCATATATTCACTATTCATTAGATATTCACTATTCCTCTATTTCACAAAAACACGCTTCACAATATAGTTGTTACAGTACTTTTCTCCATTTCTCTACCATCTAAACAACCCCGTAGACTCTGTCGTCCCGTCCTGTTCTCCTCGAAACGGGCCAAACAGCTCAATTCTGGCCCAATTATCCTCCCCACCAGCCTACTCCCTCAAGCCCGTCCTCCTCTCCTCCTCCACCATTGGCCCAGTCTAGGTCCGGCTCCCTTCCGTCTCCCTCTTCCGACTTCTCCAGGCATGCAGCAGCCAACCCTAGCGGCGGCCGGCGAAGACGGCGAGCGCGCGGCTCCGGCTCGGCTCACAGGCCTGTGGGCTGGCGCAGCAACCCACGCGGCTGCGCGGCCACGACGACCAGCGGTCCCGGTGCGGAGGCGGAGCCGCGGAGGGTAGCTTGCGCGGCGCAGCACCACACTCGGCGCACGTAGGCCGTCGGCTACTCGGCTTGCGCTCTGCAGCGCTGCTGCCTCTGTAGGCTGTGCGGCGGGGTGGTGGAGGACTGGAGGCAGCTTGGCAATTGGTAAGATAATTGTGCTACTTCACCCGTCCAAATTTTATTTTTGAACACCCAAAGCGAAAAATCCTTGGCCCCCGCCCCCTTTCTGCAGAACAACATTCCAAAACCAACTGCAGAGTACAACTCATCAATCAATTCAACAAAATTGTATAAGTACAGGCCAATTGAGAGTAGAGAGAGAGAGGTCCGCATTAATGGGATGTGAGGAATTTCAAGCAGAGATATTCACGGTCATCGGTTTCGTTAGGGCTACAGAGATGTGTTGCCTTGGGTTCTCTTCCCCAGATCGGGTGGCTTCTGTGCCTGCAACGATCTCTCAGACCGGGACACATTGTCTTATGTGGTGAACTGAACATTGTTTGTGGCCGTGTAGACTAGTAAACTCGTGGTTGCTGGGGAGGAAAAAAAAAAAACTAAGTTCCTTTTGATTTATTTTGTTTCAACCCTATATAGGCTACAAGGCCAATCAGAAGGTCTTTCAGGAAGAAACCTACTGACATCACATTTAGGAGACCCTTCTTTGTCTCAAATTTAGGAGGCATCGTTATGAATTAGTGCTTTATGCTTTCCCAAAAACTTACTTGTCTCAAATTACACCTCTTTCTTTAATTTCTTAATTACTATTCACTGGTTTTTTTTACATGTTCACGAAACATTCCGTTGGACCATGATTGACCATCTTAACTTTCCATGTTTCGGTTTAGAAGGGTCTCTCTTGTCCTCAACCTCAAATGAGTTTGCTGCAGCAGTGCAATACGAACCTACTGAATCACAGTTTAGGAGATACTTTCCTTGTCTCAAATTTATGAGCCATTGTCTACGGATTAGTGCTTTTCCACTTTCCCAAACTTATTTCAAACCTCTTAATTTAAAGATTCACCATTTATTTGACATGTTCACCAAACAAATGTTAGTTTCTTTATAACCACGATTGGTCATCTTACAATTTTCCAAGTTCTGGCTTAAGAGGTCTCTCGTCCTCAAATGAGTTTGCTGTAGCAGTGTGATATTCTTTTTGGCACATGCCATGTCCTGATGGTTTAGCATGGTGGCTGCATCTGGTGTTTGTTAGTGAGGTTCTCTGTTTCATTGTAGTTTCTTTGGAACCTCACACTGGACTGTTGACTAAAAATGAAATTCAGGGATGCCAAACCTTAATTGTTGCTGGGTGAATTATTTAATTTAAACTTTGCTAACTTCAATGTATTTTCATTTATTTCTAACAGTGAATGCTGAACTGTTTGTGGCAACCATATTGTTATTGCTTTTACATGCAATACTCAACTTCAATATTTCCTACATTCATCTCCGTGCATGACTTAGCACACTCATTGAAATACATTATTTTGTTTTGTGTGTGCTCTATTGGTTATTTGTGTAAGCCTAAAATGAAACTAGGAATCTCAATCTGAATAGCATGAACCTGATGTCTAGATGTGACTTGTTTATGTGCAGGCAGCTTGAAAGACAAGTATAGTTGTATCCTGCAATGACAACTCCCAACAGAGATAGCAGCATGCAACAGCTAGTCCCTATAGCACCACCAGGAAAGGCTTCTGGCAGTGACACTGGGAAGGAGCTGGTTGTGGTTGATCCTGCAGGAAAAGGCTCAGGAGGAGTAAAACTGCGAGAGGATGAGGAGGACCTGGAGGTGAAGCTCAGGCGCATCATGGAGAATGTCCCTGTTCGTGTCAGTAACACTTCAGGGTCCTCTGCTGGTTCTGGCTCTGGTGATTTCCACCAGGTACCCTCCCTGCCTTATTTCCTCTATTTGTGCATGAACCAGTGTCGACATTCTGCTAAACCTATGCTTGATTGATGTACCTTTTGCCTGGTTGTGACTCTTTGGGTAACAGCAATCACCACTTCCTTTGTTGTAGCCAGTGAAATTTATTTGTCAATTACCATGTGAAAAGATGGATTATATTGCTAAAAAGAATGCTGGTATTTGGGAAGTTATAAAAGTACTGGGTTTTTTTTTTTAACTTGACTGCACTCATATTTTCTCGAACTCATGACTATAGTTATATAACAAAATTGTTTTTACATTAGTAATCTATTATTTAGAATCAGGGAAGATAAAAAGAAAGTCTTGTTAAATAAATAACAATACTTTGTTTTGTTTCCCTGATTCTAGTAATGTACTAGTTACAACGGTTGTATCTTTCAATATTATTATGAAAATTGAAGAGAATGACTTATATTGACCTCATTTAATCAACGGGGCTATAACTCAGATCAAAATACATTTCCATTCTGTAATGACTAATGGCGGGCCATTGTTGGTTGGGGAAATGACAAGATGAAAACGTACTTTGCGAAGTTGTAAGCAGTCATCTTGTGCTTGTCTTCATTTTATTATTGTTGTCAATATAACCACATGGCTAGAATTGCCCCGGATAAGATTTAGTATTCACAGCTAATCGTTCCTCCTGGTCATCATGTTGCTGTTATCTCAGCACACACAAAAAATAAAAGTAATGTCCTTAGTTTGTGGGTATTGTATCGTTTTAAGGACCATTTTCTGGTTACTGACTTACTCTTTTTTTTCTTTTTCTCGAACACGCAGGAGGGCTGCGTATCATTTCATTAATAGAAGAGGGGAACAGACTGAAGAACAACACCAAACCCACTCACACCCACACACTATACTTACTTACATGATATTCTCTCCAAATACAAAGGAACACCCCGACCTAACTTGCTGGGAGGTCTATACCGCAGGTTCGTGGCCGGTTAGTAGAGATAAACCCTTGGCCCTAGCCATTCTCCAAAGATTAGTCTCCTCACCAACCATTGTTAAAACAGAGGCAAGGCTTATGGTGACACCATTGAACACGCAGTCGTTCCTGTGCCTCCAAATCATCCATGCACCTAATATAATGAGGGAGTTGAGTCCTTCAACCTTGGAGTTAGTCACCCCAGAAGCGGCTTGCTGCCACCAGTCCATAAACTTGTTGTCTGATGGCTGTGGAGCAACTGAATCAAGGCCGAACCTCTGCAGAAGAGAGAACCAGAACTGTCTAGCGAACACACATGAGGTGAGGAGGTGATCAATTGTTTCCTCTTCCTGGTCACACAGCAGACAGAGATTTGGGTGCGGCATGTTTCTCCTTGCAAGCCTATCCGCCGTCCAGCAGCGGTTGTGAGCAACCAACAAAGGAAGAAACGACACTTGCCCGGTGCCCATGACTTCCAGATTCTCTCCCAAGGCTCGAAGTTGGTGGATCCTTGGAAGAGGGCGTCGTACGCAGATTTAGCCGTGTATTTGCCTGAGGGGGAGAGTCTCCGAATGTGTGTATCTCGCACACCAATTTGTAGATGAACCTCTGAGATGATGTTGCATAGTTGAATGAATTGGCTAAGAACAAGAACAGTAGCCTCCCCATGAATCTCCCGTGTCCATCTGAAATTATCTAGAGCTTCTGCAACTGTCCTTTTGTTGGCAATTCTTTTAGGTACCATGCAGGAAATAAGCGGGGCGAGGTCCTCGATACGCTGTCCGGACAGCCACCTGTCTTTCCAAAACAGCGTGTTCGTGCCGTCTCCCACCTCAGTAGCAACTGCCATAGAGAACACACCTCAGTAGCAACTGCCATAGAGAACAGGGCTTCCACACAATTATTCATTTGCAAAACAAAGGATGCGCAGGGCTTCTCCGGCTCAGTCTTCTTGAGCCATGCCCATCTGACCCTTAATGCCCATCCGAGTCTTTTAAGATCAGCTATGCCTAGGCCTCCCAACTCCCTTGGACGGGCCACCTTAGGCCAAGCTATCATGCAATGACCTCCCTTTGCCTCCTTCCTTCCTCTCCATACATAACTACGCATGATTTTTTCCATAGCTTTGATGGCCCACGGTGGCAGATCCAGAGCCATGGCATGGTAAATAATGGTGGCGACCATTATGAATCGAACATGAACGACCCGGCCAGCTTTCGTCATCAGATCAGCCTTCCATCCAGGGAGGAGGTCTGCCAAGCGGTCAATGAGGGGTTGCAGTTGTGCCTTAGTAAGCTTTCTGATGGATAAAGGTAGTCCGAGGTATTTTACAGGAAATTGCTCAATGCGGCAAGGGAGGCGTTCCTGAACTGCCACCAGGTCACCTTCAGAGCATTGTATAGGAGTTACAGAGCTCTTCTGAATGTTGGTGCGCAGCCCCGTTGCTTCCCCGAACAGTTCCAGAATGCTAGTTGTTATATCAATGTCTCTTGCTGCCGGCCTCAGAAATAACACAACATCGTCGGCGTAGAGAGAGACCCGATGTTGGATGGACCGAGATGATAAGGGTTGGAGTAGGCCGTCCCTTGACGCCTGGGATATCAGCAAGTTCAGCGAATCCATTATCAAGATGAAGAGCATGGGAGACAAAGGATCTCCCTGTCGAAGACCACGCCGGTGTGTGATTGATTTCCCAGGGATTCCATTCAAAAGAATCTGAGTTGAGGAAGTGGCCAGCAGCCCACTCAGCATGTCTCTCCACACACAGCCAAAGCCAAGTTTTTCTAACACCTCCATTAGGAAAGGCCACGACACGGAATCAAATGCCTTTGAAATATCCAATTTGAGCAGGATCCTGGGCTGTTTTTGTGCATGGAGAAACCGCGCAGTCTGTTGCACCATCATGAAATTATCTTGAATAAATCTGCCTTTGATGAAAGCGCTTTGATTACTGGACACCATGTCATCTAGCCGGCAAGCAAGTCTGTTCGCTAGTAACTTCATGATGAGTTTGGCAAAGCTGTGGATGAGGCTTATGGGCCTGAAATCCTTGGCGTGCTCAGCATTATTTTTCTTGGGTAGTAGGGAGATGAATGCTGTGTTTAGAAACCTAAAATTCCTGAAATCCCTCCTCCAGACGGCTGAAACAGCGTTCATAATATCCCCCTTGATGATCGGCCAGCATGATTTGTAGAAGCGCCCAGTGAAACCATCCGGGCCAGGGGCTTTATCAGATGGTAGCTGCTTGACTGTGTTCCATACTTCATCTTCAGAGATTGGGGCATCAAGCATCTCGAGGTCATGTTGCCCAATCCCTAAGGCCTCAAGGTCAATTGTGCGGTCCCGTTGTTCTCTTGATCCAATCAGGTTTGAATAGAAGTCCAACAATATCTCTGCCTTATCTTCCTGAGTAGTAGCAATTTTGTCCTCTGTACACAGCCTAGCAATAAAATTCTTCCGTTTGCGGTGCCGGGCGTGAAGGTGGAAGAGGGCGGTGTTGGCGTCTCCTTTCAACCATCCAATCCTTGATCGGAGCCTGGCCACAGTACGGATGAGAGAGGCTAGTGCAAGTGAGTGCTTCTTCAGTCTGTTTCGCAACCATAATTCCCTAGGTGACAGTTGTCTACCATCCTGTGCAATTTCAAGCTGGTGCACAATCTCTTTGGCCATGGCTTGCTGAGAGTTGAGATGCCCAATTTTTTTGTCGCTCCAACTTTGGAGCCCCCGAGCTGTGGCCCTGAACTTGAGGGCAAGAGTTTCCAATGGACATGGCTTACAATGCACAGAGTGCCAGGCCTGCTGAACTGCATCATGATAACCCTCGAACTTTGGCCAAAAGGATTCGAAATGGAAACGGCGTTTTCCTTGTTGTGTGTCCTGGAGTCCAAGGATGAGTGGGCAGTGGTCTGAGTCCTCAGAAGCTGCGCTCTGCAGCAAACACCCCGGGAATTGTTCTTCCCAGTCCACTGAACAGAAGACCCGATCTAGCTTAACAAGGGTTGGACTTGTGCTCGTGATAGAACTGGTCCATGTATATTTACGACCATATAGTGGGAGTTCCTTAACTGCCACATCGTTGATCAGACTTCTAAAACGCCCCATTTGAGCACGGTTTAGGTTGGAGGTGTTCTTGTCTTCATCTTTGTAGATCATGTTAAAATCACCAGCAAGCATCCAGGGTCCCATGCACTGCCCACGTACACTCCGAAGCTCCTGGAGGAAATCAATTTTTTTCTCGTTATCTTGTGGACCATATACCACTGTTAGCCACCATGAGGGAGCATTATCAGGGCAGAAATTGACCGAAGCACTGTAACTGTCAATTCTGTTCGCCCCTATTGCTCCCACCTTCGACCTCCAAGCAATAAGAATCCCTCCACTGGCACCATCGGAGGAGAGGAAGACGAAGTTGTTGTCAAAGTCAGACCCCAACATGGACAAAATAAGCCACCTTGATATCTGCTCCATCTTGGTTTCTTGTAAACATACTACATCAATCATCGCAGCATTCACAAGCGTTCGGACCGAGTCCTGTCGTGCCACCGAATTTAGACCACGTACATTCCAAATTAGAATATGTGCTGGATCCATTGATTAAAATCAGAGAAGAACGACCCTAGAGACTGGTGACTCTTCAGGCAGCAGTGCCTGCCACCTCCTCCATAGGAGGACCCAGGCCAAATAAAGATGCAAGTGCATCAATGTGGAAATCTAATAGCGGGTGCTGGAAAAGCCTTCCATAAGCTTCAAGTTCGTGCTGCTGGATGCACTCTCGGGTGGTAACCAGGCCCAGCGAGCGCATAACTCCCTTCTTGGCTTGAGCTTGTGCAGGTTGAATTGTCTCTGGACAGAGCCCGGCCTTCCTTCTACTTCGGCGCAGTGGCGGTGGTGTACCTTCAGGCAGAATCTTCGTTCTTCTCTTACTGATGTTGGGAGCAGGCAACACGGAGCCAACAGCCTTTGCCACCTTGTTTAGGAAGAGAGCCTTAGGTGTAATTAGAGCCTGCAGTGGTGGCTGCTGCTCTTCAACGGCCAAGGGGGGTGCAGTGTCGCCACCTCCACGCCCACGTCTGCGGGAGTAGACCTGCAGCGCCGGAGCGGAGCCGCAGTCCGCGATCTCGGGAGCCTGAGGCTCGACCAACATTAGCGGGGGCAAACCAGCAGGGCGAGGAGTGCAGGCGTCACTCAGCGAGGGAGTCTCAGCACACAGACGTGGGGAGGGCGAGAAATTTGACTGAACTGCCGGTTGGGCTGCCGCCACTTCCACCAGACCCGGCCCAACTAAAGATGGCATGAGCCCATCAGGCTCCGGCCCACCAAACGAAGCTGTAGCATCCACCATAGGGCCCAGCTCAACCAGCGAAGGGGCAGCTCCCAGGGATCCAGGGGAGGATACCGCAGCCATCACGGAGGGGGCCCCAGCAGCCGTCTCGGGTACAGCGAAAGGACCGGGCGCCGCTAGCCTCGACCCCCCTGCCGCCTGGGGAACCTTCTCCATCATCACTGCACCACCGTTTTGGAGGGAAATCGAGGCAGAAGGCAACGGCGAGGCTGCAGCTGGTGGCGACGTCTCGCGAACTGCAGCCGACGAGGCAGCAATTACCACCTGCGGGGACGCCTCGCGAGCCGCAAAGGCATCAGCGAGCGCCACGTGGTTGAAGCTTGCTGGGGGAGGGCCGAGCCTTGATTGCACCGATTGCCGAGGCTGCACGCCTGCAGAGCTGGACGTGGGCCCCCTGGACGGGGACCTGGGCGACGGTGACCTCCGGCGGCGACGTCGCCTCCGCCTCTCCTGGCCGGCGTCCGACGGGGGTGGAGAGGGGGGGGTTTCTTGGGAGCTTCCGCCTACTGCAACGGCCAGGTGTATGGGGTAGACGAGACCGCGCTTCCGTGGTGGCACCTCAACCAGGGCGTCAGTTGGCTCTGGAATGATCAGGTCGACGACAGGGGGATGAGCTCGGGCCTGACGCACCAAGCTGAGAACTTGAACGACGACATATCTCGTTTAGCCGCCGTATCAGGATGCAGAGCTTGCACCCAGGAGGAGCCGCCAAGCAGCTTTTGCGCCGTGGCCAACTCCCAAGCGTGAGCCGGGACACCCAGCAGCTCTCCCTCGACGAACGTCGGTAGCGCCGCCGTGTCGGCCTGGGCGAGCCGGGACCAACGCTTGAAGAGGAGGGTGAAACCCGGGTCATGGAACGGCCTGCCGCCGTTGTACACCCGCTCAGCGACCTCCCGATCAGGCAACAGGAGCAGGAAATCCTCCGGGGCAAAAGGTGTGACTTGTATCGTCCCTTCTGCCAGATTGTACGATCTTGCCACCTCACGTAGCACTCGGTCGGCAACTAGGGACGGGCGATTGCCCCCAATGGTAACGACCAAAGCACGTTGAAGGTCGACCTCAGTGTTGTCCATTCTGGTAGAACGGTCGATGACACAGATAGGCCTGGTAGCGGCGCCGGAGGGGGTGCCAGCGGACGGAACGTCGGGGTCAGGTTCATCGCCGCCAGAATCCTCCGGAGTGGACGGTGGGAGAGAACCATCACCATCACGGCGAGCCGGCCGCCTCCGGCGGCGGCGTCGAGCACGGCGACGTGGAGGTTCACCATCGGCGGCCGCTGTCGAGCCAGCCGTGTCAGCGGCCACCACCACCGGTCTCCAGACCAACGCACCTGCCGGAGCACGTCGCAGCGGCTTCGACGTCGCAGTAGAACGCAGGCACGAGTATGAGCGGTGCCCGGTCCCCAAGCAACGGAAACAACGCGTGCGACGGCGGCACTCAGCGGCGCGATGCGACCAAGCGAAGCAATTGAAACAGCGCCCCCGGAGGTCGGCAGGGACCTCTCGACGGGAGCGCTGGGCACCCACGGCCGGACGCCGCCGGGTGCGCTTGTCCACCACCTCCACCCAGCCATCTTGGTCTGGCTCAGCCCTCCGCACCGTGCAGAGGCCAATCTCGGAGCGGAGCACGATCCTTGGTGACTGCGTCGTCCTGGCAGGTGGGGGAGGGGGGCGACGACCGGTGCAGCCATGGAGAGGACGACGTCCCGGAAGGACGGGCGGGGCGGCGGCGAGACCTTTACACCGCTCACGGGTGGACTGCCTTCCCACCTCTGGGTCTTGGAGCGACCTGACGGCACGAAGGGGCGGGCCTCAGAGGACAAGGGGGAGTACGACGCCTTCGAGGGGGAGAGTAGGGCTGGGGTGGCCGCCGGGGCCGGAATGGCCGCCGGCGTGGGGTGAGGGTGTGTAGAGGCGCCGGGGAGGTGGGAGGCGGAGAGAGCCATGTTTCCTGTGTTCTACTTGCAAGACACTGAGATTTAGCACCACCTTACTGACTTACTCTAAACTGCAGAAATATTTACTAGCTTCAGTACGATTTTGCTGTTGTGGCTTCAATAAAAAGAGAGAAATGCTTTGACCTTGCTTTTGTATGGAAAGGGCTAATTGCTTCTTGTCCATTGAAGTTTAAATGTTCTAGTTGTAACTAATGTTGTCTGTGACTGTAATTTTGAGTGAAAATAGTCCATCAAAATGGAAGCCCTCTGTTTACAACTAGCTGCAGATGTTGATGTCAAAGCAGTATAGATTATCTGTTTGGTTGATGTCTTCCAAAAGAAAAGTTTGCATGATTCTTGAATCACATCAGTTTTTTTTGTTTACTGTACCAAAATCTACTTAAGAAACGGTATCTAAGCAAATACACAAGCTATACGATCCATGTATGTATTGATTCCTTGTTCACATGATTGGCATAATATGACTGGAACACTAAACATGTCTATTGAATGCAAACCGGCTAATTGTGCGCATGCGTTGGCAGCTTCATTCAACATGAAACCTTGGCAAGTTCGCCATATGAATGTCTCATTAGTTGGTAGCTACAAATTGATATTCGATGAGCAGTTGGGGGCATTATTCTTGTGTTGTACCTTTTAGTTGAAATTCTTACTTAGCTCCAATTAAAACAAATATTGCTTCATTATCAAAACACATACATATATAACCTTTTTTTTTTACCATTGAAGGACAGTTGTATTGTGATTATGGATCTTCCATTGAAATGAATCCAAGGATTATATCAATTTTGTAAAACTCTCTGGTCTAGAATGTAAGTAATTTGAGACATGGACACTGTCTACAAGTTCATACTCTGACTAGAAATTTCTAAAAGCATGCCTTTTCAGACATAAATAATCCATATGAAATACTTTCATTATGGATCTAGGAACATCAATCTTGTTTTACCAATCTACGTGGGTTTTATATATTAATGGTCACAGATTAAAACAGGCTTGAGCTACAAGAAACCTGAAATGATTTGCGTATATGATCCAAAGGGAGCATGTGCAAAAAATAGTCCTAGGATAGATATATTGCAACTAGTGAGTGGGGAAAATGGGATTAGTCTCTTTTCTGTTTAATGCATTCTGGAGTTATTGTTTCTGCTTAGAGCTGAATCTAAAATTGCTGTTTGATGCTCTCATTCTGGAGTATTCTTTTATTGCTGGTTCAGTTTTAGTTGGGAATTTTCTATTATATGTTGACTAATGTGTCATATTGGCATCCACTTTTAAGAACATAAGTGTTCATGTCTGCACATTTTGTGTGCTTGGAATGGTAGTGGGTGATCGAGCATGGGGAGTATGAGGACAAGGACAAAGGCACCTACACTTGTTGGTGAACTGGTAAGAAGGAATTTGAGTTACTTGATGCTATGAGTGGCTGAGTGCTTAGCTTATATGCCACCCTACTGTGGCAACTAACTGACACCCCAATGCAATGAATTGATAATAAAACTATTAAGCCAACAACATCTTTCTTGACTTAGGGTATGTACAGAGGTATTATCAACTTGTCATGAAGGTTTCCTAGACGCCACATAAGCTCTGGAACCACTTTAAAGTTACGAAGCTACCCCCAATTGTCTGTATCTTAACTTTTTCCTTTTGTTTTTAGCTTAACAAGGTCTTTGAAACTGTCTCTTCAGTTAATCCCTACATGACATCACAAATCGTCCATGAGGTGGTCCCTTCATCTCTTGGTTAAGGGCAACCTATATTCTTTCTCGTTGGCCTCTCTCTGATTCTACTGATATTGGCGAGGTAAGAGATGGCTGAGGTGGTTACTACTGTGCATTCTCTTCCCTCCAGAGGGATAAGAGTTCCTTCGCTGCACCCTGCAGTTCTGCAAACAAGCAACATGCTGCTTCCTCCCAAGTGCCAACATGAAAACATGGGAGTTAGCTAGTGCTGCTCATTAACTTGGTATAGGCAACTTTTAATACAGTAATAATTTAGGTTACTGCTCTACTAAAATGGCTGTATTTCTGGTGTTATTATATCAGCATTAGTATATGGAATGCTGGCTAGTATATTTTAATAATGCTCTTCTTTGCCTGTGTCAATTAGTTTAAAGATTCCAAGTGACATACTGACTATTCTAAAAGAAATGGTGACAGAGTAGGACCCTTGTTAATCCAGGATCATAAATAAGAATTTTTTGGCCCCAAAATTTGTCATAGCCGCCCCCCTCCAGCCAAGGGTTTTATTTGCAACCTTCAACTGGAAATAGTTTATATGAGGCATTGTGTATTAATTACAGAGGTAACTCGCAAGTCGAGACGTTAAAGGTATTTTTTGTTGGCTGTGTCACATCTCATGTCTTCTTTCACTTACACTTAAAGCGTCTCTATCTTGTCCACTTAACCCCAGCATTCCCAGGACCAGATATGTTTCTTTCCCTTCCCTTCAGGGGATATTGAGGGTATTTCCCCATCCCTAAAGTTATGTACAAGGACTTGTCACAGGGACTTGGGATGGCAGATCATGGAACTTGTGGGCATATCATGCCCTTAAGAATGATTCCTTTGCTTCCACGCATTCTCAACCATCTTGTTTATTGGATTTTGTAGTATGATTCTAGATCCGTTATTGATATCAAGCAGATCGTCTAATTAGTGATCTAAGGCTTGAGAATTAGTATAGAAATGATCTGATCTTACTGTAAAGTATTCTTCCTTTTGCAGTATCGGCAAATGAGGAGGAGAGAGCAGGACCGGTTAGCACGAATGGATGCTGACTACCAAAAGAGGAAGGAGATTGCTGAGTTTGAACTGCGGAGGGAGGAGAGGCTGAAAGCAGCTGAAGAGCGGACAGCCAAGAAGCGCCTGAAACGCCAAAAGAAGAAGCAGCAGAAGAAAGCGAAGCAAACTAAAACTAGTAATGGTGGTGAAGAACCTAACAGAGTGGAGACATCTGATGATGAAGAAGGTTCGGACGGCGACGACAAGTCTAAGCAATGATGCTCCAATTGCATCTTAAGATGCTTTTAGACTTTAGGCCACCATTCATTGGACGGAGCACTACTTGGTTCGTGAAGAAGAAAGCCTGTGCGTTCCACCCTGGTTGGCTGTGGCCTGTCACCTGTGGGCATTGAGCTAAACGTCTGGTGTGCCCGTTGTAATAGGCTGACTTGGGTCCTGTATCTGTTAGAGGATATGACATTTTAGCAGAAATGGAGAGCACGAGAAGGTTTGCTGTTAGTGTTCCTCGTTCTGAGAATTGCCTTGCATCAGTAACTTTCGATCAACTATGACATTTTGGACGGATATGGAGAGCCCTAAATAGTTTCCTGCTGGTGTTGCTCGTTCAGAGAATTGCCTTGCATCAGTACCTTTTCGTCATCTCCATATGTGCTTGTGGCATGTACCAGTCTTTTCTGGCACCATGTACTTCATGTATTCCTAAATTGCTTGTAAAATTACATCTATTTTTTTCCCCCTAGAATCTAATCTGCAAAAATCTTGTTCCTGCTGGATGCCACCCCGTCTAGGAGGTGATCTGTAAAGTGATACATTTTTATGCCTCTAATATGTGGGTATTGGGCAGTACTGACCAGAATATTTCACTTAATAAACTTGTCACGGAAGACATCCTTTTTCTATGAAGTTTGACGGAATAATTGCAGTAGGAAAATCATGTCACAAATCGCTGCCAAGTTCATGAAATTATGCAAGTGCCAGAATCTACATGCATCCTGCTATGACCGTGATGTTTGAAGCAATCTTATTATTTCTTATAGATCCCTTCGATTGGTCCCAGGCTTCCAGAATCAGTACCGCTATATGTGAAACAGTATCCTAAATTTAACATTGAGTGAGTACACTTCTAACTGCAGTATTGAGTAGTTGCTAAAGGCATTTAAAAATCAGTGTTGATAAAGTGGATGCCACTTTTTGTTTCGACGTGATCAAATTATGGCTGCTTATTTTCATGTCAAAATATTTGTTGTTGAAACCTCTCAATCTCATACGAAGTTAACAAGATGAGTTTTGCCACTTCCTTCTTATAAATTGTATAGTTCACTTTAGGTTTGTCATAAGCTAAACGTATCCCTTTGACAGGTAGGTTTATTATATGAAAAAACACTAATATTTACAACATCCAATTAGTTTTCTTAACCCGTCACAAAATATATATTGATTGTACTATCTAGTACAATGTAGTATGTTAGCAATAGTTTGATACTTTGATTGAATATACAAATCTGTAGGGAACTATTATGATTTAGAGAGGAGGGAATAAAAAGTATCCCATCGAGTTTTGCTACAGCACAGTGCTAAAAATTCCACCTCTATCTATTTCACTATTTGATAAAAGTTGCCATAACAACACAGCGTGCAGTGTCTTAACAGATTTCAATCATGTCCACAAAAATGTCTAAAAAGCTCCTTTCCCCTGGGTTACCTTTTACTCCTAGAAGAATCTCAGCTGCTATACCACGTGTACGGCAAAAAGTGTTGAGACACCATGAAGCATTGAATCTTGTGGCCAACAATTGTTTAAAAAAATTCTATAAAAAAACAATCGTTTAAAAAAAATCATTCCGAAGCCGTGCACATCGGCGGCTCCACTTCGCTTTGGCGCGCCCACCAACCAACCGTCGCCGAACCCGATTCCGCCACGGAGGCTGACCGACGGCGGCGCGTCCACGTGGCATGCCCCGCCCACTTACAAGTGGGGCCGCACGCAAGCAGCCTCCTTTGATTTGGTTCCCTTCCCGTCTCTCGGTTTCCCTTCTCCTCTTCCCACTCCAATTCGCGACGCCACTTCTCCCCACCTCGCGCTCTCCTCCCGCGTCCCGACGCGTGCGCGAGAGAGGAGAGGAGGGGAGGGAGGGAGGGAGGGAGGGAGGCGGGGCATGGACGCGCGGGCCGGGGAGGCGGCGGAGACCAGCGGACGTGGCGGCGGTGCCGGGCTGCCGCTCGCCGTGCGGGAGCTCCTCGCCGGAGGGGTCGCCGGCGGCGTCGCAAAGACCGCCGTCGCGCCGCTCGAGCGCGTCAAGATCCTCTTCCAGGTAACCGCATCCCTCGAAGCAACAGCAGATTGTTCTGTAGAGGATAGCGATGTAGAATCTTTGACGCGATATCTTGGGCTCTCGACAAATGTTCCCCTGGCGCATTAGGCCTTGTTGAGGGACAGGGAGGCCGGAGGCGAGATGCGATTTCGTGTGGCGGTTGTTCCTCGCTATTCGTTGTTAGCCGACGGTCCAGGGTTCTCACTTCTCAGAATCTTTGCTCTTCTATAGATGCAACTTGCGTGATCATGGAATCTCGAATTGTGGTAGGCTGGTAACACCGTAACACACTGTAGTGGGTACGTTCTGTTCTACAGGCTCCTGAGTCCTGACAGAAGAAGGCACAAACTTGCAGCTCGTTCTTAATGCTTAGGTGCGTTTAGTTACAAAAGTTTTCCCCCGAAAAAACACTGTTCATCCAACTTTTCCATATTCATCTCACTCCTTCCACTCACAGAACACTATTCATTTCATCTACAGTGTATTTTTGGGTTACAGTGTTTTTTCGGGGAATCTTTTCCAATCTAAACACACCCTGTAATGTTACATGTTGTCGGTTGGTGAACTTCTGTGGTCCTGCAGATAGTTTGGTTACGGTTTGCTAGAGGTACCAGGTTCAGTATGGGTTCTTTGTGCTCCGTAGTTCATTCTTTGTGAGAGAGATTGGATTTAGTATATTTTCAATTTGGAGATACAATTTATTGGCAAACTAGTTGATTGCTGGGCTAGAACCCTGCTCCATGCTTCCATTGGTGACTCCCTGTGTTCCCAATTCCCTGTGCACATGCTACCTTGTTAGTTGTTACTGTGAAATTGATAATGCTAGGTTTGAGCATTATGTAACATGGAAGAAAGTAGCGGAAATTGATAGTACCAGGTGAAGTAGTATGTAACAGCAAAGAAAACTTTTTAGTAAGGAAGGCATGTCTTATAGCTTAGCAAACATCTCCAGCGACCTTGGTATCACCATGTAACTGAGTGCTAGTTTGGCTGGTGGTCAGATTTCTTACTTTAGAAGTACCTTCAGTGTGTATCACAGTTCATAATGTTAGTCAAGAGAAAAGGGAGTGGTAGTCAAGATGAAAAAACACACCATATGTCACATCAATGATACGTCTGCTGTTAGGATTTCCAAGAAAATTAGTTCCACATGCCAACATAAGTAATCTGCTTACAATTTGTTTTTTGATAAATTGAAAATACAACCAGAGTATTGATTCCTGGGGGAAATATCTAGTTGATTTGTTCATATTGCTGGACTACACAAATAGGAAAATATGTTCTCATGTATTTTTTTTATTAAATGGTAAATTGTTCATCATGAAACTTTGGCCATCTGTTGTCCCTGTTTGAGAGAATTATAGTCTAAGTCACTTAGCTATAGCCATGCTTATAGTCTGTTCTTATTTTTGAAGCTCCTTCCTCTATATCACCATGAATCTTAAAACATCTGATATTTGAAAATTTGTTGGATCTTTCAGACAAGAAGAGCAGAGTTTCGTGGTTCTGGATTGATTGGATCCTTCCGAACAATCTATCGGACAGAAGGTGTTTTGGGGTTTTACAGGTTGGCCTCTTCCTAGTGTGCATGCCAAATGGTAGGTTATCAATTCATGTTTCACTCTTGAGCTTGACTTTTGAATTGTCTTTTCTTAGGGGAAATGGAGCTAGTGTTGCTCGAATTGTTCCTTATGCAGCTTTACATTATATGGCCTATGAAGAGTACCGCCGGTGGATCATTCTTGGTTTTCCTAATGTTGAGCAAGGGCCTGTTCTTGATCTCGTGGCCGGATCAATAGCTGGAGGAACAGCTGTCATATGCACATACCCTCTTGATCTAGTCCGCACAAAGTTGGCCTACCAGGTTGGTTCAGACGCTTCCTGGATCCTTCATCGGGTTTTGAGTCACCTGTGTTTGATAGGATCTATTTAGTATTCGCTTCTAAACATATGGCCCATTTCCATCTATTGTCAATACCCTTCTAATTAGTAATCCTCTCTCCAGGTAAAAGGTGCAGTGAATGCCAGTTTTAGAGAATGCAAACCTTCTGAACAGGTTTACAAAGGGATCATGGACTGTGTCAAAACAATATTCAGACAAAATGGATTGAAAGGCCTATACCGTGGCATGGGTATGAATGTATTTTATTTCCATTTTTTTTTCTCAAGGCCAGTTTGTAATACTCCCACCCTCTATTAACTATGATTTATTGTTGCTCAGCTCCATCACTCTATGGGATCTTCCCTTATTCTGGTCTTAAATTTTACTTTTATGAGAAGATGAAGAGTCATGTTCCTGAAGAACACAGGAAACATATCTTAGCAAAACTTGGTTGTGGATCAGTTGCTGGTTTACTAGGACAGACAATAACATACCCCTTGATGTTGTTAGGCGGCAAATGCAGGTATAGTTTTGCGCAAAGCATGTGACTGTTACGCATTCATATGGTCTAAGGATGTGTTTAGTTTCACCCACTCCCACCCAAAAAAACACTATTCATCCAACTTTTTCATATTCATCCCACCTCTCCCACTCACAAAACACTATTCATCTACAGTGTATTTTTGGGTCTACAGTGTTTTTTCAGGGAATCTTTCCCAATCTAAACACCCCCTAAATGATAATATGTGATGCACCATTTCAGGTTCAGGCACTTTCATCATCCAGCCTTATGGGGAGAGGAACATTTGAAAGCATGGTTATGATAGCGAAACAGCAAGGTTGGCGACAACTATTCTCAGGATTGTCTATCAACTATTTGAAGGTAAGATATTTCCTTATTGTTCCGGAAAAGTTTATGTGGTTGTGTTAATTTTTTTTAAAATGTACCTGTGAGACAAATGTGACTGGTAAGCAGAAGCCAATGAACACTGCTATTCCCATTCGTATTAACTGTAGAACTTGACTTTGGACAAGGTAGAAGCTCTGATATATATTGTCTGACTCCAAAGTTTTTATTTAATCGCTTGCACTTTTATGTCAGTTAATTAACTTAGCTCAGCAATGGAGTTGGAATGTTTTATCAAGAGCTGCTGTTCTGGCTGTGTGACTATTATTTCCTATTTATATTTGAAGAGTGCCTCGTGATATATATTGATTGATATAGTTATAAATTATGAGTACTGCATTTTTTTTTTGAAGTTAGAAAAGCAAATGTTCTGAGAGGGTGTACTGTCAAAATATACATCTTACACACATTCACAAATAACAGGTGGTGCCATCGGTGGCCATAGGATTTACTGTTTATGACTCGATGAAGGTTTGGCTTAAAGTCCCATCAAGGGAGGAAACTGCTGTTGCTGTCTTATCAGAAGAACGAAGTAATACAGCCCCTATCCCCTCCAGTTAGAACGAATTCTAACTCTTTCTGTGCACGATGCTCCTTGCTGCCTTAACATTCATAAGTCGTGTAGTATAGCATTCTTTCTAGGAGCTGCTTCACCATAGCTGCTAGGCTTCTCCAACATAATGGAGACAATAATTCAACCATCAATAAGCGTATAAGCAAATCATCAATGCCAAGAACCTTGGCATATTAACAGGAGCAATAGAATTCCTTGGAGGTTACCAATTCTTTGTGGAATTTCACCCTGTATAGACTCTGTATATAGTTGAATAGCTTGTGTCAAACGGACTTGTTCATTGGAGGAAATCAGAAACTAAGAAATCGGAGCAAAAGCTCAAGTGTTTCAACCTGTTTATTCCATTTTTTTTTTGTTAAGGCCATGTTCAGATTCCCAACTATTAACTGTTCATTCCAATTTTTCACTATTCTTTCCAACTTTTCACTATTCCTCCCTCACAAAACACGTTTCCCAACGAATGCTACAGTGTTTTTCTGATGCTACAGTGTTTTTTCCTGCCATCTAAACACACCCTAAGTGAGGGATTTGGTACTTGCTAGGGCCGTAGGCAGGGTTTTAGGTTTGGGACTGCAGATTATGACTTGTATTGTATGCGTCGATCTTTTGCCTTGAGTACACGAATCTATCACGCCTTGCATTCAGCTCCATGTCGGATTGATTCTTGCGAGTGGCAACACGGCTTCTTGGATTTTTGCCCAGATTCTTGCAAAGTTCTGATTCCTTTCCTTTATGGCTCTATGGAGGAGTACCGTGGTTCCGGATACGTGCGAAATTGGTTTTATGTTTTACAGTTGAGTTGTCGGAACGTGTGCAGTTAACCTGGATATGGAAACATTGTGTATTGCTTATAGTTTTTTCCCAAATCTAAACTCACCCAACTTTATGGTCTGAGCTTCGATTTTGTATGATTGACCCAGAAAAACCCTAACTGCTTCTGCATTGTGGTTTCATCCAAAAAACCATCGGTCACCATCACTGGTTGAAACGGCAGAAAAGAACTTCGTAAGAACTGTTTGATCATATGAATCAACTGCAGCAGCTGAGCCAGGTTGTCTTCTTGTTTAGTTGCTACTGTTCACATGACTCGCAAGGTTCTCCCATCTCCATTGAAAATACTATACTCCTTCCGTCTCATAATATAAGCATTTATCGATTTTCGTTTCATTTGACCATTCGTTTTATTTAAAAAATTTATAAAAATATTAAAAAATTACCATTTACATAAAATGTAAAATATATACACTATATTTTTCTTTATTAGCTTCTTCAAGCACAAATTGTTGAGAAACCACTAGAGTCGGGTGAAAAAGAATCGATGTGAAGAAAGACTGTAGTAAAATATAAATAAAGTGGGTATGCAGGTGCAGGCATAGGCCGGTCTGGAAACCAGCTCTGGCACAGGTAGCTCAGGGAGCAGTGCAGCGACCGAGGACAGGCTAGGGTCCCTACGCCTTCTTGCGGTGGATTACCTCCATGTGACAGTGCAGGTGCTCCTTCAGGTCTGAAATGGCCATGGGTACAAACCAAACCAAAACCATAGTACCTGTCATGTGAGGGTGTGGCTCAAATTATACTTGTCCTATTTCTTTTACTAAAAGAAAATATTGAACAGTAGTCGAACCAAAGTGTAACATACGTGATGCCGATGCTAATATGCTATTGACAGAATTTCATTTTTTTTTCTCATGTTTCCACTACGATCTCCCTTTCGAAGTTCCCGACATTGTTATTCGTGTTTAAGTTTACCGCTTCCGATTTGGACTTAATATAAAGAAAACAAGATCCCTAGTTTCACTTGACAACAAACTGGTGAGTTACTCCTAGGTCATTGGCCCTGTTTAATAAGGTCTTATTTAGCTCGTCAATTTTCACCAATTTTATTGTCACATCGAGTCATATCTTATCTCACGTATACGCTCCATGTACTATTCACACCTAAACTTTGTAGCAGCTTCCTCATCGCGGGCCTTTGGTCTTTGGTAGAGCAACATGCACGCCGGTGTAGGCGAAAGTGAAGCCGGCGCAGTGTTCATCGGTTTGGGAGCTCGACAAGCAATGTAGCAAGCGTCCATCCCCATCCCCATGTTGCTACAGTGACGTGCCAATGATTATACTCGATGTCGATGGCGAGGAGGCCCATACCTACCTCCATTCCCTTCCTGAAGCCGCCGCCCAAAAGGGCGACCTTTCTGTGCGATCATTACCTTCTGTTTACTACTATCATTTTTCATTTCAGAAATAAGAAAAGGAGTTAATCTTGATACTGTTCTTTAATTAGCGGGCTAATTTTATTCAAAAGGAAAAAAAGAAGCACGGTAATTGAAGGTACAGTAACCTGAAGGGCAGAGGACTTGAAGGTACAGAACAAAGCCAAACTGCCTGGCCTTCCTTGTAGTACTAGTACTGTAGGTTGGTGTAGTGTGGTAGCCGTAGCCTTTGCTGTGGATGAGGTCAGTCAGCCAGGGTGGGGCCCCCTCCTGTGATACTGCTCACTCTGTTCTGTTGCTCCTCACTCCGCTCTGGTCCTGCCGCATTAATGGCTCGCTGGCCAGAATCTACCCGCCGGATTTTGCTGACATCATCACCCTCCCAACACAACGGGAATGCAATGCGACGCTGCGCCTCAACGGCAAGTCGGCAACCCACTACTCCCTACTGCCCGTGTCCGATCCAGCTTCCCGTCGTCGCGCGCCGATCGATCTCTAGTTCTCTACAATCGCCCGTTCGGCTCACCCGTCAGCCTCCCACCAGAACAGGCCGAATGTCCTCCATCGTCATAACCCCACGTGTTGACGTGTTGACATGCTCCTTACACCATACAAACACACACATTCACCTCTATAAATACGTGTACGCTACCCTACCCTATGAGAGCCGGCTGATCTCGAGACTAATGAAGTCGCCATAGACGCCTCGCAATCGACGGGAACGTCGCCTACCACTGAAAGAGCAATGCCGGTTAATTCTAGGATAAATCCAGAAAAATATGACACTCGTGCCGAGTCGAGGATTCGAACCCGGGTGGACATGTTCCACCACAAAGGCCCTTGCCAACTGAGCTAGGCTCAGTTCACAACTCTAATAGTTATAATAGTAACTCTGTGAGTTGTATATATGAGCAACATAAATTACATAAATTCAGTAAAAATTGACACAACTCTAACCTATTAATATGGTGGATGTGCAATGCCACTTAGCCTTAGCCTCATGCACGTGGTGACATACCCACATGCAACTAGCCAAATCCTACAGCAAAATAGCAAATGAAGTATCTACGGACTAGTATGCCTGATATGGTAACCAAACACACAACGTAGCAGTAATCAGAATTTTTAGTTTCAGATTCCTAAGAAAAAAATATTATTTATTCTAACTTTTTACTATTCATTAATTTTTTAATATTTATCTTCCTGATAAAACACGCTTTCCAGCAAGTGCTATAGTGTTTTTTCTTCGGTTACTGTGTTTCTTACCCTAATCTAACACAAGCGATTCAGTTATTAAAAAAACAAAAAGTGATTCGTGTGCGTGGAAGCAGTACTGTGTTCAGATTGGAAGTAAAAAGTACATTTTGGAGAATAGTGCCTTGAGAAGCGTGTTCTGTGAGTGGGATGAATAGGAAAAACTTGTTGGAGAAGTACTTTTTCGTGAATTTGAAGTACTCCTGCAAGGTGTGTAGTCCTCCTACTAGTACGTACTCCCTCCGTCCCAAAATAGATGTCATTCTCACTTCCCAATAAAAACAGCATCTTTGAGCATTAGCCAATTATATATAAAATAATATTAATATTTATAGTACATCATTAATACCACTAGATAGATATTTGAATCTAGTTTTTTAACAAATTTAAAATTTATTAGAGATATAAATATTACATATATTTTTCTACAAATTGATTCAAAATTGAGTCAAAATTGAGAAAGTAACATGTGCACGCATCCCATAGCGTCATCTCCGTAGTAGCGTCTTTTTAGGGACGGAGGAGTACTATCAAAGGTGATGCTCACAGCCTGCGTATAGCTGCAACTCCTGCACTGCTGCACTCAGAGAGGATTCCGGATCTTTTTTGGCTGCCTTTGGGTCATTTTCGAAGATGAACAAATTGTTCATCAGAGAATCATCACAATGGAGCGGTGTGCAGAAAATAAAGCGTACAGACATGTATGCATGCATGGAGAGAGAAGATGAATGTTCTCATCACTCGTCAGAGAGGAGAGAGAGAGAGGGAGAGTTCCTTGAAAAGCCTGCACACACAGAGTAGCAGGACAGAGTGGTGCTCAAACGATCCCACAGCTTTGAAACCAGCAGGCTTGGACACATTTGCTTGGCCTCTCGTCTCCTCCCTCTCCCTCGGCCCCTCGCCCTGGGAATTCCTCGCCCTGTGCGTCCTGCCTGCTTTGCTCCAGCAACCGGGAAGCTAGCGAGGTGAGAGATCAGCAGAACAGCTGCCTTGAGAGGAGAATAGGCAGAGGTAAGTGCAAGATTCAATTCTTGGTATCTCTTTTCTTTTAATGGTTCCAAGATTGTTCTTGGATTAGACAAGTTTGACGTGTATATAATTTGTTGCCCAACTCCTGTGGATGATGACTGATGAGTGATGGGCAGCTGGGAAGCGCCTGTTTGGGCACATGCATGATGCATCACACTTGCATTTTATTTTAATAGTAGTATGCAGCAAAACAGCGTGCATTTGGATTAGCAATTCCTTTTCAAAGTCATTCTAGCAGCTGTGGATCATGGCCAATGTCCAATGATGGGGGTGATATATCCGGTGACACGAGCCTCTTATCCTGTTTCCTCTCACACCATGCCATGCCATCAACTTGAGCAGTTCAGGAGCTCTCATGTCATGCCATGCCATGCCACTGTCCTTTAGCGTTGCCACAGTATATAGGATGGGCGTGTATGCCTGTATGGGCTCCAACACCTCGCCATTGTTGCCTGGGAGAGGCGAAGCAGGGTCCCTCCACATTCCTGATTGTTTGTGACCGAGAGAGCCCAGGCCAATCCTGACCCAGCAGTGTCAAGATCACGGCGTCTGCTTCTGCTCCCCTGGGGGCTTTGATGCTTGTATGTGCCTCCCTTTGATTTCCTTTCAACTCCCCGTCTTGCTCCTTGTAGGCGTCCCATTTGGAAGCGCTCATCTTACCATTTTGGGATGTGCATGGGGAGTTGAATCTTAAACGAGTTCTTGATTTTATTTCATCCCTTTTGTCTTCCTTGGTTCTTGTGTTCGTCTTATGTTATTCTTGCTTCTTTAGTTGCATCGAGATCTTCTTTCGCGTCTGCATAATCGAATCACTTCACCCAGTCATCGCCCTTACATAGTTACAGTAGTTTATTGTTCATGCTAACCTTTCATATGCTGGAATCTGATTAGGCTCCATGTAATGTATACCTTTCGGTAACAGGAATATCCTACAGCTATGAGAACCTCAAGCTTGTGGATTTTATCCTCTTCCTTTTTCTTCGCCGTGATCATATTGCAATCACCATGGGGATCCTTTTAGAACCTGTACGGCTTGTAATGAGCATCTGCACATTTTTTTTTCTTGAGCAGAACAACTTGTATATGCATATCATGATCCTTAGTTCTAGCATTGATTCCACTAAAATTGTATCGAGTAATTTGTTCAGCTATCTAATCCTTGCTGCTGTTTGCTGCAGGTGTGCTAGCTGAAAGAAATCACTGCTTTTTTTTTTTTCGAGATCTCCTGACCTGCAACTACAATGGCGAGCAATCCATCGACGTTTTCGCCAATCGGGATGGATGCCGTGACCAGCTTCTACACCATAGCGGTCGGCAACGGCATGATAAGCTCCGATGTGAGGCACTTCCACCCGAGCGAGCTTCTTGACCATGGCGGCTTCGGCCTCGGCGACGCGGCCGTCGCCGGCGCCTCCGCGACGGCGTCCGACATGGCCGCGAGCTTCGCGGCGAACAACTTCGCCGCGACCTCCTTCTTCGCCACCGCCTCTGCGCCGCCGCAGGTTGATCATATCGGGCGGAGAACGCAGCCGGAGGAGATGGACGAAGGGTACGGATTTGTCACTGGCGCCGGCGGCAGCTGCGTTCCGGCGAGCTTGCAGCGCCCCGACCACTCGGACGCCATGGCGGTTTGGTCGTCGTCTTCGTCGTCGTCCAAGAAGCCTACCGGCACTTGGAGCAGCGCCGCCGGTGACTCTAGAGCCGTCACAGTTCACGAGCCGTACCACCACCTCGCCGACGTCGCCGGTTTCCACTACTCGCTCGCGGCCGCCGACGCCGCTGGAAATGCGCCGGCGTCGAGCGAGCTGTCGCTGACGCTGTGCTCCAAATCGCCGTCGGACACCGCGCTGAACGCCGCCGCCGCTGACCAGTGCTCCTCGGGAGCGAGCCGCGGCTCGGCGCTGACCGAGCTACCACCGCCGCCGGCGATGTACCCGCCGCGAGCTCGCCACAGGCCGGCGCCGGCGAACTTCGCCGTGGTGGTGGCGCGCTCGCCGTACGCCGCCGTGGCACAGGAGGTGCTCAACGACGTCGTCAGCTACATGCTCCACGGCGTCGCCGACGTGGCCGCCGACTCTTGCAGCGGCGCGACGACCTCCGTGGTGAGCTCAAATCGGCTCATGGCGCCCTCGTCGGAGCGCGGCGGCGAGCGTCGGGGCGAGGCGCAGAGGGTCAAGAACGACCTCCTCAAGCTGCTCCAGCTGGTGAGAAATTCTCATCGAAATTTATCTGCATTTCTCATACTCATATTGCATTCAGATTATCCTTTAATCAGTTTCGATGACTTGACGACGATGATGAACTTGCAGATGGATGACAAGTATAATCAATGCCTGGATGAAATCCAGAGCACGACGGCAAAGTTCAACGCGCTGATGCATTCCGCCGGCGGCGGCGGAGGCGGCGGCGGTGGCGTCAGCAACATCTATGCGCCGTTCGCTCACCGCGCCGTGTCGGCGGTGTACGACGGCCTGAGGCGGCGGATCGCCGGCGAGATCATGGCGGCGGCGAGCCGTGCCACTGCCACCTGCTGGGGCGAGTCATCGTCGTCTTCGGCGGCGGTGACCACCACGGAGCGGAGCTGGGAGTCGTCGTTCATCAAGAAGCACTGGGCGGCGCAGCAGCGGCGGCGCGGCGAGCAGCAGTGCTGGCGGCCACAGCGCGGCTTGCCGGAGAAGTGCGTGGCCGTGCTCAAGGCATGGTTGTTCGACAACTTCCTGCACCCGTAAGTCCATGATCTTGGTTCATTTCTGTCGTTTAATTGATGAAGCAGCATTGTTCATCATGATCAGATTGGTGATGATCGATCTCCTTGATCAGGTACCCGAAGGATCACGAGAAGGAGGTGCTGGCTGCAAGAAGCGGCCTCACTAGGAACCAGGTACAAGATTCAGTTTGGCATGAAAAGAGTCGAATTTGATCAAATTTATATCAAATTGGAACTTTTTTGGTGATGGGTTTGAGTGGTTTTGGGTTGGCAGGTGTCGAATTGGTTCATAAACGCGCGCGTTCGTCTGTGGAAACCCATGATCGAGGAGATGTACCAGGACCTGAAGAAGAGCTCAGTTGTTGGAGGGCAGGGATCGGCGATGGAGATGCACACAAGCAAGCGCCGAATTTTCGAGCTGGAAGAAGGGCACTGAATTCCGTAGCTGTTTGGGGAGCTTTTCTAGCACTCGGGTCCTGCCATGCTGCCATGGATGTGTTATTGGCCCTTGTAATTTCCTTATGCTGTGTAAATATCTCATTGCCAATGCCGGCATTTCCCAGTAGATCATCAGAGCATCCTGGTGATTCAGATAGGACACATTCCATGCATGCTTGCTTGTCGTCAGGTTCTACTAGATCATGAGCAAAATAGTGTCCTTAATGTTTCGCTTGTCTGTTAGAGATTATTTTTGTTTATTACAGTTTCGCCGATTTTGATAAGCTCGAGTGTCCACAGTACAACGCGATGCTGTTGTAGAATGGACTATCTGCATTGCAACAGGATGGCTAAAGTTTTAGGTAGCGTCCCGTTTCTTGATGTAGGATGTCCTCAAAATTCGCCGCATGAGAAACAGAGAAAGCACATTGTTACATTGAGATGCTGGGCCTGATCCACGTTGTCTTCAGGAGTTTTTGTCATCTGTGACTTGACACTTCGTGGAAAAAATCACGCGAAGATCAGATGATAACTAACGGCACAACTAAGTTTTCTTTATATGCAAAGATTGATAGGAGAAGCAATCCTATTAATAGTATGTAGAAGACCCTGTGTTGGCAGCTGATAAGGGCTGTTGCTAATGCCCTGACTCTTTGCTCGCAAAATCAAAATTTTATAAGAATCTCGCTTATATAATCTCACAAGGATAACAAGCACCATAGCTTATTTTTTGGACAACCATATTATCATAATCTTATAATAAGCTGACAAAAGGATGTTTATTTTAGACTATTCTATTATATTTTACCATAATACCTATAGTCCCATACACTTAAAATTACATGCAAATTGCCATTTCAATCCTCGAAATGTTACTTATGTATGTATGTAGCTCCAAACTGAATATAGTATGTACGATGGAGTTTTGGTAATGGATAATATGTGTGAGACGGTCCACAACGTTGGCCAAAACCGATGCTGTAATCTTCTCCCTTCTTCGAGCATCGAGGCAAGCTACTGCAAGTTGCGATACCTATGCCAAAACCTAAGGGGTGTCATCAGAGTGACTTGAACAGCTAATCTAGCTCCTCAAGAATTTCATCTAAAAATGGACTTGGTCGTCGTATATGGATGGATAATGACCAATGTAGATGCAGCAATTTTCAAGGAGCCGTTCACCACCTTGTATACGAAAAGCGTTGTGATCCGTGATCATATTTTTTTTTTCTAAACGAACAACACTTGAGGAGTGCATTTCTATTGACATAGCCTGAAAAAATACAAGGTTATGTTCAAAGACCATAACCAGGAAAAAGAAAAAAAAAAACAAGAGCAACACCGGCGGGTTCAATTTTAGCATCAAAAAGCGCCGAACTTAGCTCAACTCAAACAACTCAGGTGGGAAGCGCACTAGTACTTCTGGTTACCCCTTTGGCGAGGGCTACCATTTTCTCCATTGCTTCCCCTGACAGCCTCTAGACAGTTTCAAAGATGACAAATAACCTAGGTGGCCCAGCAGTTGCACCTCCGGCTCCTACTGGAAGAACGATGACGAGTGGATCACCTACACCAACCATGAAGAATGCCACTTTCCACACAGCGAAAGATTGATTGGCAAGCCTGTGTTGATGGACACTCTATGCACTCCCCCGTGAGACCAAGGCCCACTGGTCAGAGAAACTAGACTCTGAGCAAAGAGGTTTTGATCTACCCCTTCTTTTTCATTCCTTTCCTCTTTCTCTTCTTATTCCTCCTATTTTTCTTATTCTCTTGTTCTCTTCTTCATTCATGGATAGCAAATATTGGAGGGCTTACGGGGATAAAAAAAATTAACAAGCTTTGGCGCTTCTACCACAACTAAGATTAGTGTTGATCCATGATCATAATGGGAGATTTATAAATGCTCCTTGCCAAAAGATGTTGATTCTACCTGATCCTTGGTTAATTAGTTGAAGCAATTACGGTTCAAAATGCAATCATCTATATATGGCAAAAGCCTAAATTTTTAGCTTGTCATTGGGGCTTCAGGCAGCGGTGGTGGCACGCTCACAGTACGCAGCCGTGGCACAGGAGGTGCCCAATGACTTTGTTGGCCACATGCTCGACATCGTCACAGACATGAGCGATTCGTGCAGCAGCGCCGATGGCGATGCGAGGCCATCGAGCGGGTCTTTCAATGTGTCCTCCGTGGTCAGCTCCAATCGGCCGATGTTTTCGAGGACGGCGGCGAGTGGTGGGGACGAGGCGCATAGGGTTATAGTGACCTCCTCAAGATGCTTCAGCTGATGAGCATTTGTTAGGGAAATTTTTATGAATTTCTCATATGCTAGTTAGATTATCAATTAAGCAAGTTTTAATGATGACAACAACAATTACAGATGGATGAGAAATACAACCGATGATTGGACGAGATCCAGAGCACGATGTCCAAGGGGGTAATGATCTCCCCCCTTCTGTATTCATCTCCTCTTTCTCTTCTTCTTCATCCTATTTTTCTTGTTCTCTTCTTCGTTCATGGATACAAAATGTCAGGGGGCTTAGACCATTTTCAATATAAGTTTCATAGACACAATACCTAGAGTGATATGTCATCTAAAAATGTTTGAAACTAGGATAAAACATCCCTCTCTCAATGCATAGTTTCATCCATTGTTGTTTTTAAGGTTACATGCAAAACACAAGCTGTCTAGGTAACTCTGTAGGTATAGTTTCATCCCCACGACACCCAGTTTACCTCTCTCTTGTTGCCACATCATAAAAAATACCTACATGGCACACTACTTATTGCCCATGAAACCCTCACTGAGACTAGTATTAGATCCAAACATTTTTAGTAGGGGGTGTGGGGGTGTTTAGTTGGTGCAAGTTGGAAGAAATACATTGTAGTAAATTTTTTGGAAGCATGAATAGTGAAGTTGTAGTGAATAGTGAATTTGCCACTGCTCTAACTGAAATCTTAGCTTTAGGCCTTGTTTAGATCGCCAACCTTCACCAACTTTTCAGTCACATCTTTAGTTTGCATCCCGCGCTCAAGATGCATATTGACTTTTTTTAAAAAAATTCTTCATAAAAGAATTGTGAACTAATGCGTTTTACGAACTTGTCATATAGAGGAAGAGATTTTCCTAGGCTAGGAGCTTCAACAGGAGAAGACGTGTCCGAATGGACGTCCTAGAAAACTCTTATATCCGCAATCTATTGGCTTGTCTTGGGTATATAAATGGAAATAGGACCTTGTTGAATAGAGAGACCTAGTGCATGAACACGCTGTATACGTCATAATGATTCGACATCTTGAACTATAATGCTACTTAACAATAAGAAGTTTCTTTAATTAACCGTGCTTCACACCTTGATGCATGCATGTGAACCTAGTTTTGCTTTTGTGACTTGGAGTAGACAAGAGTCAAAGGGATGTTGTAGAACAAGAGCCACAAATGGAAGGATAGGGGCACAACGAGCCTCTTTGACCCTTTGCTCCGCTTCAGTATCATCTGTTGGAATTTTTCAAGTCTCCCCCAAAAAAATTAACAAGGCGATTGACATGATTGTGTGTGGAGATGACACTCATTGTAGTGAAACTGTAGCTTTTGCATGAACATGTGCGCTTCTTAATTAATTTAGACAATGCTCGATCACTTTCCAAACGATTTTTGGAAGGCGCTCCACTAGTCTCAATCATGAACAAATGAGCTCGATGGATCGACCGACGACCATACTGTACTATACAATGCTAGTCTAAAAGAACGAGTAGAATTGAAAACGTTTCTCACCCAAATTGGGTCCACCTTACCCCTCACGCCAGACCCCACATGTAAGGGTCAATGAGGGTGTGAAGGGGGTCAAACCCATCAAAACTGATATTTAGAAAATATTTCTACCAAAAACATAATTATTTTGTCACCCATGTCTTTTCTACCCATCAAGATCATTCTTTTTAATCAACCAGGAGTTTTGCTGCGTAGGAACAGAAGAACGCAGACAGGGAGTCCAGGGTTTTGCTGGTGGGCCGGGATTTGGGCTGAGCCAATGGAAAGCTATTGATGGCCAAGGCCCGTTGGTCCATTCCTCCTCTATGCGCTGTCCCTAAAATTCTGAAAACGCCTCTACTATTTTCTATCATTTAAATTATCCCATGAAATAGTGAAAACAAGTTACACAACCAAAATTTTCTATCTTTGAGATGCTACATTCTCAGGACCATCAACGAAGAGAGTGGCAAATCATCCCTTTGCAATATAAATATACAAGAAAAAACTAATCCTATCGAACCACCAAACATGTACTCTTTCAACCGATATGGGTGTGTGGCATCTTACATTTGTATTGATATAATTATCTTCAAGAGAAAAAGCAACCGGTGGGTGTGAACATTGGCAGAATTGTCTATTTTTGTATCACGTGTGTGTCGCACGTGTGTCTCTGCTAGTAACAACAAACAATAGCATCAATAAGAGCTTTTAAGCCACATGCATGAGGGCTTCAAAGCCAGAATATATATCTCTCGGCTCCCTTCAGCCTGTGCCCGGAGGCTGCAGCATGAACCAAATAAATGAGAACAAAGACGAATACAGCACGCTCTAAAGCGTGTGTGTGTGTATATATATATATATCCACCGTGTGGCGACGCCCAAAAGCCAACATGTCGTCTCCGGGCGACATGCATGGCTGTCCGCCACATGGCCCGGCCACGTAGATGTGTACGTTGAGGTCGATTTTATCGCGGACCTTGGGCCGCCGGCCGAAACGGCGCGTTGAAGATGGTCCGAGCGCGGCCATGGCTTCTTTATTTCGCCCCTTCAATTCACCCACGCAACGCTCGCCTCTTTGCGAATAATGCAACCAGCCTTTTGTAACGTGAAAACTAAGACTCCCACTTGTGCCGTGCATGGTTGGCTAATGGCCAAGTTGATGGGTGGTTTATATAATTGAGAATCGCCCCCTTAATTTTCTCTTGTTTGGTTGCTGCAGCATTACTAAGTTTGTGTCAAATTTAAAGATATAATGATTTTTGTACATTAATATAATGTCGAAAGTAGCCTTTTACCTTGCTATATAGCAAGCCATGGACAATGATCACAATTTATAGTAGAGACAAATTCAACTTTCACAGTGCGATCCAAATAAACACTAGTTTTTATTACTATCTTGTACGTAAATAATTATAAAATATTGTGTTTCTTCTGTCCTGATATGTTTTGTCTCGACTTTATTTATTTATTTATTTTAAAAATGATGGTTGAGCTGATGGTGATTATAGCGTTCGACAAAAGCTAAACGAGGATAATTATTAAAACATCCGATCCACTTGTTTTTATCTAGATCCCACATAGGCATTTTACGTTTGGATGTGGCTCGCAAATGGCTAATATTTTCTTGTATCCTTCAGGAGGATACACTCGCACGGTCATGCTCTTAAGGACCGTCGCACATCTGAATATAACCCTTAAGAAATCAATCTCATCATCTTCTCCACGGAAGCCACATACTGATATCACTTCAAGATGAGTCAAAGAGAAATTTGAATCTGTCCAGTTGGTATGCCGTTCACAAGGGCAGTCCAGGGGGCACGACATCTGAAAAGACAATTGGCCAGAGTAAAATGCATAATTTCTAGCTGCAGGGCCATGATGTCAAAACGGTTGATGAAATAATAATGATACTTAGTACAGTCCACGGTGCACTCCTCCAGCGATTTTGAGTGAACAGTCACGACATCGAAATCAAATCATACATGGAACTAAAATCAAGGGATCGCACAGACGGGCACATGCGTAGCAGGGCGCCAGGGTCGATGTACGAGGAAGACAAGTGGAGGTCCCTGAGAGCTCGCCGGCGGCCTGTGGCGGCGGCGCGACGTTGAGGGACACCGGAAGGTACAGCTTGAGAAAACTGGTTCTATCAAAGCATGGAAGCTGGATGGCCACGTCATCATCATCGTCATCCCCATACGTGGCATAGCCATCGAGTGTGACGGTGAGTTTCTTGGGCTGCAGCCGCTCGGCGGCACGGAGAAGAGAGGTGACCTGCTCGGCTGGCTCAAGTCCACGTGGATGTCGAGGAGGTCCAGCGGGCAGGTTACCTCAGGCTATCCGCTCAGGCTATCCGCACTGAGGCCTGTATCCCAGCCTCCAGATCTGCTTTAGGGGTAAAAATTCCCGCAGCGGCAGACTGGGAACCGGCCGCTACGTTGCCAGTCGCTCCAAGAACCCCCAAATTTAGGATCTTTCCGTTCGATCGCTATCGCGGTCACGTGGCCCGGGCCCACAAGGGTGGACGGCAGCTGGCGCACCCCTGCTCCTTCTCCGCCCCCTCGCTGCAGCTAGGGGTGGGCAAATTAATCGGAACCGAACCGAAGAAACTAAGAACCAAACCGATAAACCGAAACCGAAAATATCGGTTCCCAGTTCGGTTCCAGGTTTCCAAGAACCGAAGTTTACTCGGTTTCTTTGGTTCTTACCCTCGGTTAACCGAAGTAACCGAAATACATGCGCCAGCCCAGAAACAACAATTTTGGCCCAGCCCATTTGTAACCCTACGTATACAAACTCCATCACCTACTCAATCCTCACCCCCACCCACTCCTCCAGGCCCTCCTGACTCTGCCCGCCGCCCCACCCCCCTCACGGTGCCCCTCGGCCCTCACGGCCTCACGCCCATCCCGCCACACGCTGGTGCCCCGGCCGCCGGCCCTCTGCCGGCATGCACTCATCTCGTCGGCGGTCAGCTGCTGCCCTCCCCCGCCCCATCCCCTGCTGCTGCAAGCCGCAGCACTGCTCCGCACCTCTGCAGCCCTGCAGGCAAGGCGCTTTGGTGGCAGCGGGCCAGATGCTCGGACGGGCGGTGGAGGGCAAGGTACTCTGGCGGCCGGCCGCAGTTCAGCTGGTGCCTGGTGTCTATTTTCCTCCTGGCTCCGGTCCATGCTCGGCGGTGGCTCTTGTCCAGACGAAACGACTGGACGCATATACTGCTACTCTGCTAGCTTTTGCCTTTTGTGCTTGTCGTGTGCTCTTGTGCCTCTTGTACTTGTATCACTGGTTGGGACAGATTTTTATCGATTTGGATCTTGTCCTCAGGAGAAAAAGCATATCTATATTTCTTGATTTGTTTATTGGTATAAGCGGTTAGTCACTGTTAATAACCGAACCGAAAGAACCGAGACCGAAATTGCTCGGTTTCTATTTCTGTTAGGAACCGATCGGTTCTGTTTTCCTGAGAACCGAACTTTGCAAATAACCGAAGAACCGATCGGTTCGGTCCGGTTAAACCGAATGACCACCCCTAGCTGCAGCACGCGCCGGTCCGCTCGCCGCCACGCGCTCCTGCTGCCACGCCTGCAGCTCGCGCCAAAACAGAAGGGAGCCGGCTTCTCCACCGCCGACCGCGGCTCGCTGGCGCAGAGAGAGCAGAGAGAGAGGACGAAGCAGCAGCCACAGCCGGAGCTTCGTATGTCGTCGAGGCCGTGGAGGGCACGCCGTCGGACTCCTCGTCGACGACCACCACATCCTCATCCTCGTTGACGGCCACCACCACCTCCGCCGCTCGATTCGACCGGCCACCACCACCTCCGCTGCTCGATGCGGCCAGCCACCACCACCTCCTCCTCGGCGGCCGCATCGGGGATGGACAGAGATCGATTCCCCGTCGGATCGATCCATGGAGAAGGGGGCGGAGCACCACTGTGAGGGGAGGAGGGGCGCGGTCGTGGGAGCTCGCAGTGCCGCTCGACGCCGCCTTGGCCTCCAAATCAGCGAGCTCGAGAGCACAGCAAAGCCGACCTCATCCCTGCTCCTCTTGCCTCGCCATGGCCTCAGATACGAAGAGCTCGAGCTGGAGACCTTCACCGGAGATATGTGAGAGATAGAGAGGGAGCAGGGAGCAGGCGGCGTGGAGAGGGAGGGGGCAGGGGAGGAGATGCGAGATCCGAGCTGCGGTGCTGCCCTGGCTCGCCGGCGGAGGAGAGCGGCAGGCGGAGGCGGAAGGGCGAGCGGTGGCGGAGAGAGCGAGAGCCGAGAAAGCACGAGAAATATGTAGGAAGCGTCGGTTCGAAAAAAAAAGTAGAGAGAGGGAAAAGGAGAAAGAAAAAAAGAAAAGAAAAAATAAAAAAGAGAAGGAAAAAGAAGAAGGAAAAAAATAGAAGAGGCAGAAAAAGACGAGGAGAGAGATGGTAATTGGGGAAGATTGAATAAAATATAGATTATTTGGTATAGAGGTTGAGATATAGAGGTTGACGGGTGCGGAGAATGTTAGAATAGAGGTTGAAATCTTGATGACTAGACGAGAATATTTTTTTGAGATTGCAAATAGAGGTTAACCGATAGCCTGAGCGACTAAGGCGAGGAGAGACAAGAGCGGGATGCCACCACGCGGGAAAGTGAGCTCGGGGAGGTGTCTCCGCGCCATGGGCGGGCGAGGACGCTGGTCCCAATGCCGTCGCCTGCTGCCTCTGGCTCTGGGAGATGCTGGTCTCGGCTGCATGGCCTGTGAAAGAGAGATCTCAGATCTCTCTTCCTATAACACTTTTCTATTCATCTCCCTCACAAAACACGCTTTTCTATTCATGGCCAAGGAAATAGTAGTAGGAAGGTGAACTGATGGACAGGACGCTGGTCCCAATGATCGTACCCAAAGAGTTTCCATGCGTTGCACATTTGCAAAAGAGTTCCTCACATCCGTCGCTCTACTTCCTATAACACTACGTCACTACCCCGCCGCCTCTCCTCCCCTCCCTTCACCACTTGAGAGTTTTCCTGTCTGGATTAATTTTGGCGCCCGCCAACTAGCAATCCCTACTCGCGATGCATGTGAAGCAGCGTCATGACCTCTCCGCAGGCCCCGAAAGAGAGATGAGTCGAGAAGCGGCGCGGAAGCTTCGAAAATCGCAATCGCGCACGATCGTCAGCCAATTGGGTTTAGGAATCAGGCAATTAGGTCGCTTCACGGTACTTTCCTTTGGCCCTGAGGCCAGTGTCATTATGGACACTGTGCCACGGGGTTTCATGGTGATGGAACTCTCCTCACATCCCATGGCCCTCTTAATTATCCTGCCATGTGAGCAAAACTGCTGATGTGGGAGTGTATTTAATACCCATGAAACTCTTATGAAACCCCCTGATGAAACGTAATTGGCCAATCTTCCGTCAGGTAAGGATAACTTTCGTTTGGGCGGAGTGAAACACACTGATCCGGCTTCAAGTCAGCAACTCGAACCTTGCAATCTTAGCACTACGACTCCCCTGGTTATCAACCGTATCACAACCCAGTTGACCTCGCCAAGAAGGCTAATCCCTGCAAGCGAAACGAAGAACACAAGCAAGAACTTGAAAGAACACAACTCTCAATATTGGTGACAATCTGCGGATGAATGATTAAGCACACAAGTTGGGGTTCTACAAACCGAAGACGGCGACTGTTCAAAGACAGATTAATCTAAAGCAAAACCCAAACCCTAAGGAAGGCGGCGGCTACTGAATTATAGAGGTTAGGGTCGTGGATGACCCCTGGACACGCCCCCTAATGGGCTCGACGACGATACAAAAGACGGTGATGCAGCACCGGGACAGATTCTGGACGCCATCTTGTTTGGATGATTCCCGACGACTCCGGATGAATTTGGGACTCAAACCAAAGCCATTGGAAGCTCTATAAAATCTTCTTTCCAACCATATGTGGATCGTCGAAATTGGACTCCGTATGTGGCCTGGGCGTCCGTTTTACCGAAGGCAGCTCCTGGACTCCGAGGTGGACTCGAACTCGAGTTGTAATGGGCCTCCACGTAGCTTGGCTGACCCTCGCTGGTCCTCCACGCCTCCAAGCCATCCTCCATGTGTTTGTTGATCTTTTTCTTGGTTCCTAATCACATTATAAACAATAGGTAGTAACTCATTGTCAAAACTATTAATAGGAACATTTAGGAGCGAGCTCACCTCTAAATTTAATTGTCGCGTACGAGCTCTTGTAATTGGACCTTCAATGGTTTAGATGTCTAACGGTGAAGCCTCGTGTATATCCGTAGAAGTGATGTCCTCATCCTCCTCCTCCTCTTGAATTGGAGTCGTCCTCGACTCAAGCGCATCTTCTTCTTCCAAATATGGCCGCAAATATGAAATATTATAGGTGGGACTAACCCCGAACTCGGGAGGCAACTCAAGTTTATATGCATTATCATTTATTTTCTCAATTATTTTAAAAGGACTATCAGCTCTAGGCATTAACTTGGACTTCCTTAAATCTGGAAAACGTTCTTTTCTTAAGTGCAACCAAACTAGATCACCTGGTTTAAGTTTTAACTCTCTCTTACATTTGCTACCATCAATTCTATACTTTTCAGTCATCTTTTCAATGTTGTGCTTAGTTGTCGCATGCATTTTCAATATAAACTCAGCACGTTCCTTAACATCACTATGAATCCTCTCAGTAGTAGGCAAAGGTAGAATGTCAATAGGAGAACGGGGATTGAAACCATATACTACCTGAAAAGGACTTACCTTTGTGGTAGAATGTGTTGCCCGATTTTACGCAAACTCTACATGAGGCAAACATTCTTCCCACATCATCAAATTCTTCTTTAAAACAGCCCTCAACATAGTGCCCAACGTACGGTTGACCACCTCCGTTTGTCCATCAGTTTGTGGATGACAAGTGGTAGAAAATAACAACTTTGTTCCCAACTTGTTCCAAAAGGTACGCCAAAAATGACTCAAGAATTTCGCATCACGATCTGAAACAATAGTAGAAGGCATACCATGCAAGCGTACAATCTCTTTGAAAAAGAGGTCAGCAATATGAATAGCATCATCACTTTTATGACATGGTATAAAATGAGCCATCTTAGAAAATCGATCCACTACAACAAAAATGCTATCCCTCCCTCTCTTAGTCCTAGGCAATCCTAACACAAAATCCATAGAGATATCTGCCCAAGGAATAGAAGGCACGGGAAGAGGCATGTACAAACCATGTGGATTTAAGCGAGACTTAGCTTTTGACATGTAGTGCAGCGAACAACGAACCACTCAACGTCCCTCCTCATCTTTGGCCAAAAGAAATGTGTGGCCAAAACATCCTCCGTCTTCTTAGCGCCAAAGTGTCCCATCAAACCTCCTCCATGCGCTTTCTGCAACAACAAATGACGAACAGAACCAACTGGAATACATAGGCGGTTAGCTCTAAACACGTACCCATCATTAATCACGAACTTGTTCCACGTACGTCCCTCTTTGCAATTCAATATCACATCTTTAAAATCAGGATCAAGCGCATATTGTTCTTTAATTATTTCAAGCCCAAAAATCCGACAATCAAGTTGGGACAGCAAAGCATATCGCCTAGACAAAGCATCAGCAATCACATTATCCTTTCCTTTCTTATGTTGAATGATGTAAGGAAAAGATTCAATGAACTCAACCCATTTAGCATGTCTACGGTTCAGATTACTTTGTGAGCGCTTCATGATCAGAGTGTATAACAAATTCTCTAGGCCACAAATAATGACGCCATGTCTGTAAAGAACGTACAAGAGCATACAATTCTTTATCATACGTAGAATAATTCAAAACAGGACCATTCAATTTCTCGCTAAAGTATGCAACGGGCTTACCATCTTGCATCAAAACACCACCAATGCCAACTCCACTAGCATCACAAGCAAGTTCGAAAGTCTTACCAAAGTTCGGAAGTTGCAACAATGGCGCGTGTGTAAGCTTGTCCTTCAAAGTGGCAAAAGACTCCTCTTGTGTCATTCCCCAATGAAACACCACATCTTTCTTTGTCAAGGCATGTAGTGGCGCTGCAATGGTGCTAAAATCCTTGACAAAGCGGCGGTAGAAACCTGCAAGACCAAAAAAACTCCTCACCTGTGTGACGTTTTGGGGCAGCGGCCAGCTCTGAATGGCTTCAATCTTTGTCTCATCCACCTCAATTCCCTGTGGAGTAACAACATAGCCAAGAAAAGAGACTCGATTGGTGCAAAAGATGCACTTCTCAAGGTTAGCATACAAATGTGCTGCTCTCAATGCATCAAAAACAGCACGTAAGTGATCCATATGTTCATCTATAGACTTGCTGTAAATCAATATATCATCAAAGTAAACCACCACAAATCGACCAATAAAAGACCTCAAAACCTCATTCATCAAGCGCATGAAAGTACTAGGTGCATTGGTTAAACCAAAAGGCATCACTAACCACTCATACAACCCGAATTTAGTTTTAAAAGCTGTCTTTCATTCATCACCAAGTTTCATTCTAATCTGATGGTAACCACTACGCAAGTTAATCTTTGTGAAAATTGTAGCGCCACACAACTCATCAAGCATGTCGTCTAACCTAGGAATAGGATGACGATATCGAATAGTAATATTATTGATGACTCTACAATCAACACACATACGCCATGTACCATCCTTCTTAGGAACCAAAAACACAGGCACAACACAAGGACTACGGCTCTCACGTACATACCCGCGGTCCAAAAGGTCTTGGACTTGTCGCTGAATCTCCTTAGTTTCCTCGGGGTTGGTTCTGTAAGCGGCACGGTTTGGCAAAGAGGCTTCCGGAATCAAATCAATCTGATGCTCTATCCCTCTCAAAGGTGGCAGCCCCGGGGGTATCTCAGCTGGAAAAATATCCTTATACTCCTGCAAAATGTTAGTGACCGCAAGAGACAAAGAGCTAGCAACATCATCAAGTGAAAACAACGCTTGTTTGCATAACAAAACATAGCAAACATCACCCTTAGAAATTTCAGCAAGGTCACATTTTGTTGCAAGCATAACTCTACCCCCTAATTTAATTCCCTCGCTCTCAGATTTATGTGTGGGTGTCTCCTTTTCAAGTGGGTATATGGAATTAGCAACTTGCTGATTTTCAGATTCATCCTTACTCAAACTAGCAGCTCTTTCTTTATCAGCTTGTACTATTTCAGCAGGGGTCAAAGGAACCAAAGTGATTTTCTTTCCCTTATGCGTGAAGGTGTAATTATTACTTCTACCATGGTGTATAGCATCTTTATCATGTTCCCAAGGACGACCCAATAAAAGTGAACAAGCTTGCATAGGTACAACATCACAATCAACAAAATTAGCATATGCACCAATAGAAAAATAAACTCTACAACTGTATGCTACCTTTGCTTTACCAGAGTCATTAAGCCATTGAATGTAGTAGGGATGTGGATGTGGTCGTGTGGTTAAGCCAAGCTTCTTGACAGATCAGAACTCACCACGTTGTTGCAACTTAATCCATCAATAATCACACATGCACGTCGGTTCTTGATCACGAAGAAAGTCTGGAACAAGTTGTGACGTTGCAACCTCTCAGGCTGCTGAACTTACGTGCTGAGCACACGCTAAACAATGATGTTTAAGAAACCCGAAGAATTGTCTCCACCATGAATGACATGATGGTCGGCATCTTCAGCAGCACCCTCTTCATCATCATAATCTTCTATGTCAGAGGTGCTGATGTAACCTCCATCCTCTGTCGCCAAATATGCCCGCTGACTTGGGCAATCCTTCTTCACGTGTCCAATGCCATGGCAGCGATGGCACTGAATGCCAGACGTGCGTCCCGTGGAGGCTATAGATGAGGAACTCTGAGCCGGTGCCTGCGAATAAACATTTTTACCTGAGTCTGCAGCACGTGAGGAAGACTTGTTTGTTGTATTCGAAACACCGCTCGTCGTCGCTTTCTTGCTCACTGGTGGAGGTGTTCGAAAAGTCGAAGGCTTGGGCAGCCCAGATTGCGCCGACGTGGTGGTGCGTGGCAGAAAGGATGTCTGGGGGGCGTTACGCCTGTCCTGCTGCTCCTGCAATTGTCGACGCTGTAATTCCTTCTCTGCAAGCATGTCAAACTGGAACAACTGGTTGACAGTATGAAAGTCCTTGTAATCAACTATATCCTGTATATCACGTCTCTGGCCTGAATAAAATCGAACAATGGCATCCTCCTCACCCTCAACTATCCCACAACGCATCAAACCCTTCTAAAGCTCACCATAGTAATCCTGTATACATTTATCTCCCTGATCTAAACACATCAATTGACAACGCAACTCTCTATGGTAAGAAGGAGGAACAAATCTATCACGCATAGCAACCTTAAGTTGTTCCCAAGTATTTGGTGCGAGACCTGCAACAACTAAACCAGTCCACCATATGATTGCAAAATCTTTAAATTCAGTACTGGCTTGTCTAACTCTATGTTGCTCAGGCACAAGGTGGGCATTAAATTTTTGTTCTACCGTCATCTCCTAATCAAGATATGCTACAGCGTCATATTGTCCATCAAAAGAAGGTAGAGTAAATTTTACCTTAGCGTAAGGATCAGGGGCAGGACGATTACCACCTGCGGCGTTAAACCGAATATTTCTTCGTATGCGTGCCTCTCGTGTAGCTGCCTCGTCCACGTTACCATGGATGTCAAGCACGACATCTTGATCGACTGGTTGAGGAGGTGGACGAGCTTCCAAGGCCGCAGGGCGGTTGGTTAGCGTGGTAACCTGTCCTTGGAAACCCGTGATGGTGTCGTAAAGTCTAAGTCCGTTGATGCTCTCAGTGACGGATCTGGCGACCGTGTCTCTTATCCCGTCTCTCATCTCGGTCCGTATCGCCTCCATGAACATCTGCAGCTGGGCTTGGCTAACACACTCGTTGAAGTCCTTTGGAGAAGCTCCTTCGTTAGCTACCATTGTATCCACAAAAACAGAAACGCACAGTGAAGGTTATCCCTAATAATCTAATGCTGTCTTGTGGAATCACACCCTCACACACGTCTTACCAAGTCCTTACCAAGTTCTTACCAACACTAGCAGTGGAACGGCACAACCGGTGGCTGGTTCGTGATACCTGTGAGGAGACGGCACCAAGATTGCAAGGGTCTTCGCTGTACTGATCTGAAGAAAGTATGTGGAGCTTTTGGTGGCCAAATATGGTAGCAAGGGTTAGCAAATATCGAATGCAGATTAGCCAAGTTCAATAAGTATCCAAAGTACAAGTCACAATTGCTGGCTAAGACATGTCCTAGGCGTAGCACAACAAGTTGGATCAAGAACAATGGAGGAAGCTCAAAGAACAAGCACAATGGCAGTTTAGTAATTAGATGCTCATACGACAACTAGTAGGAATCATAGTTGTTTTTATTTTCTTTTTTCTTTTATTTATTTGATATTTTTCTCACAACCAGGAGCACCAAAATAGTAACACCACCAAATATCACCTCAATCTGATGAGAGATGTGGGCTACACAAATTCAGAGGCCGAAAAGTGGGGCAAGACAGAAAGACAATTTTTTAATTATCTTCCTGATTTTTTTTGACTTTTCTGAGAACGGCCCAACCGGCGACGCCGGTGAATCGTATGTGCAACTTTTTGTTGGCAAACTCCTATAAAAATTTCAACCTAAACGGATTACCGAGCGAAAAGTTATGCCCATTTTACTGAAGGTACCTCAAGTTATGGTTTCAAAGAGGCAGATAGATCAGCAGCGGCTAGGGCAAAAGATAATGGCCAGATGGATCCAAGAGTGGCTGCAATGCAAGGCGAAAGGCACACGACGGTTCGCAACCTATCTAGGGATGGCGTGGCGTGAATTCACACAAGACGGCTAGCGGGGCAAGTCGAGTAATGTTCGTATCGACTTGTGATCTGGGTAAAGGTGGATGGGCGAGTGGCGGAACACAACACAGCAATGGTGCGGCTGGACTACGACCACGAACACAACTAAACCAGCAACAAGACTCGACTACGGACACGAACTAAACAAGGCAAACTGAAACGAAATTGCAAAGGCGAAAAAGGGATCTAGGACAGCGGAATATTTTTTGTAGGTTTTTTTTTGGACTATAGGACAAAGGAGAAACAAGGATAAGGGTGGAACTGACGGTAAACCTTGCTCCGATTACCAATTGATGAAACGTAGTTGGCCAATCTTCCGTCAGGTAAGAATAACTTTCGTTTGGGCGGAGTGAAACACACCGATCCGGCTTCAAGTCAGCAACTCGAACTCTGCAATCTTAGCACCACGACTCCTCTGGTTATCAACCGTGTCACAACCCAGTTGACCTCACCAAGAAGGCTAGTCCCTACAAGCGAAACGAAGAACACAAGCAAGAACTTGAAAGAACGCAGCTCTCAATATTGGTGACAATCTGCGGATGAATGATTAAGCACACAAGTTGGGGTTCTACAAACCGAAGACGACGACTGTTCAAAGACAGATTAGTCTAAAGCAAAACCCAAACCCTAAGGAAGCCGGCGGCTACTGAATTATAGAGGTTAGGGTCGTGGATGACCCCTGGACACGCCCCCTAATGGGCTCGATGACGATACAAAAGACGGTGACGTAGCACCGGGACAGATTCTAGACGCCATCTTGTTTGGATGATTCCGGACGACTCCGGATGAATTTGGGCCTCAAACCAAAGCCATTGGAAGCTCTATAAAATATTCTTTCCAACCATATGTGGATCGTCGAAATTGGACTCCGTATGTGCCCTGGGCGTCCGTTTTACCGAAGGCAGCTCCTGGACTCCGAGGTGGACTCGAACTCGAGTTGTAATGAGCCTCCACGTAGCTTGGCCGATCCTCGCTGGTCCTCCACACCTCCAAGCCATCCTCCATGTGTTTGTTGATCTTTTTCTTGGTTCCTAATCACATTATAAACAATAGGTAGTAACTCATTCTTAAAACTATTAATAGGAATATTTAGGAGCGAGCTCACGTCTAAATTTAATTGTCGCGTACGAGCTCTTGTAATTGGACCTTCAATGGTTTGGATGTCCAGCGGTGAAGCCTCGTGTATATCCGTAGAAGTGATGTCCTCATCAACCCCCATTGAGACCGGCCTGAGTGCCTGACCCAATTGAAATCATTCACCTGTGTAGCTGCCGCCTGTTGTAGAGACATATAAGCATTAGTGCTGTGTTCAGATTGGAAGTAAAAAGTACTTTTTCTAGATCAACAGTGCACAGGGAAGCGTGTTCTGTGAGTGGGATGAATAGGAAAAACTTGTTGGAGAAGTATATTTTTCTGAATCTGAACACAACCTAGCAGTTTGTGGATAAATTGAATTTTCATACCCCACAACTAACTGAAATTGCTATCATTTTGCTCTCTTTTTTTTATCTTCCAACAAAATACACATACATCTACGGATGTTAAAAAAAACACACACATAGGCTACTCTAAAGCTCTGTTTGGCTGTAATAATATTCAGGCACCAATTATTTTAAATATATTTTCAGCAATATCCGTCGCAACATGATGTTTTCAATATGTGTATCTGAACTGCGAGCCTGTTTAGTTCCATCATAAAAACTTTTTCAAGGTGTCACATCGGATGTCTGGACACTAATTAAAAATATTAAACATAGACTAATTACACTAATGGACTAATGGAGTATTATCCTATCCGAAGTTCCCAACACGGGTATTGGGATGTAGTAGGATCCCTTTGCATGCGTCTGCGCACCGCTTAATTAATTTAGAAGATGCTCACTTTCAGACGATTTTTTGGAAGGGCTCCACTACTCAGTCATGGACAATGAGCTCGATGGAGTGTTTACATAAGAATATTTTGATAAATTAGAATCTCTTATATTCTGATGGAGTGATTAGATACAAATATTTTTTAACGTATTTTTTTTTATAAATGTCTTATGAGGTACATGAATTTTAACAAACCCCTGGATCATGGAGCAAATTATGTAAGGTCATATGACAAATTTCTTAATGCAGACCTAAAGTTATATCTTAGTGTCGGTGATTTATGCTGACAAGGTTCTCGAGGGGACCATGATCGCCTGGTGGCAGCTAAACAGGAGGCCCACACTGAGTTCTTCATGGACATATTTCAAGTTGCAGCTTGGGAACTTTGGAAGCTTCGGAATGCCATCATTTTTGATGCAGCACAATTCATTTATGGAAGCGTAGGATCAAAGAACAGTTTTACCTCCAATCTTGGAGATTTAGAGAGGACAAGCGCATTCTTTTTATCCAATGGCTAGAGACAGTTCTGTAATTTAACGTTGCTCTCCTCTCCCACTCTCTCTCTGCCCCCCTTTTTTTGCTTGTACATAATTTCCTTATAATATGAATGAAGCGCTGTGGGGGACTCCCCATAGTTTTTTGCCCTTAAAAAAAAGGTTCTCGAGGGGATGCCCCGAGAGAAGGGTTTGAGGAGAAGTCGTCGAGAATCTAGAATCGAAGGTGACAAGAGACGATTTAGACAGGTTGAGGCCGCAATATGCGTAATACCCTACGTCCTGTTTGGTGTATCTTGTATTGATCTGGTATGATGTAATGCCTGACGACGTTGTTCGATGATTTAATCTAGGGACCCCTGCCCTCCTTTATATATCCAGGGGGCAAGGTTACATGGTAAGTCTTCTAGTCGGTTACAATTGAGGAGTCCTAGTAGGACAAGGTATCCTAGTAGGAATCTAGCTTGCTTAGAGAACCCGGGATTTCTATACCCGTCAAGCCCCGGAGCGTTTCATTCCCTGAAGTACAGCCTTGCTGTGAGTCTTGGAGTATTGCCGAGTTGTTTTAATGTCAACCCGAGTTCTTATGAAGTCATACGAGTTCTCTCAGCTTGGTTGTACGAAGACTTTGAGGTGATCAAGAACTTCTAGAGAATCTCATTGGTGTGCACCGAATAGGTGCACCTAATTGGGTAGCCTCCGAGCCTCTGTTTGCTTTGAAGAAGGAATTCAAGGGTCTTCATTGAAGAATCCGAGTTCTTTTGAACCCAGACGTAACCTCCGAGATTCGATATTAACCGAAAAATTCTGAAGAATCTTTGACGATATACCCGCAGCCGTCGAGCCTTGATCCGATTTAATAAATCGAATTAAGGATCTTGACTGCAGGATTTGAAGAAGATTTGAAGTAACGTTGTTGAAGCGAATATGTCCGAGTACTTTGTTGAAAAAAGTACACGGCTAGCGTCATGGTCCGAGTTCTTTTTTGAAAAAAGAACTCAGCTGACGTCATGGTCTGAGTGCTTTGTCGAAAAAAGAACCCAGCTTGCATCAGCCCCCGAGCACGAAAGTGCGCGTAACTACGATGGTGCGCCGAAGCTTGATCTGTAAAAATAAAAATATTATGTAGCAAATGTTAAAGAATATTTGAAAAACTGAAATTTATTCAGTCTTGTCGACGAATCGACAAGATATTGCGCATTGCGCAAAGACAAAATCGACTAGCGCGTAGATCCCGCATGAAGAAGTTGACGAGAGAACGCAAAATTGCGCGAAGTGTCTCAATATGAGATTTATTTTTCGTGTCTGTATCTTTTCAAGATCATGTGCCCGAGTAGTTAGTCCCACTAGCCGTGCCCCTGGTCAATAACACATCGGCTTGGAAAAGGCACGGTTTGCATCGTCAGACAAAAACTCTCGAAACACTCGACTTTAGAGATGAAACAGAGCACACCGAAGAAGTTGACGAAAGCGCAAAACGCGCATGAAGAAATCGACGAAAGCGTGGATCGCACATGAAGATATTCGCTTGTAGATGCGAGATAAAAAATAAGAAAAAATAATTAAAACTTGTGACTTAGCTTGATTTAGGGTCGATCGTCGCTGAAGCCGACTACTCGGAGTTGATTCCAAATAATCATGGACCGGTTCCCGATTAGTTTGGGGATGATCTGGATTGCTGCGGATGACTCGTTCCTGAGTTGTTGCGAGACGAGCCGAGTTGTTGAAAAAAGTCTGGCAATGTAGCGCAGTCACGTGCTGGAACACCTCTGGAGTAGGGCTTCAAGGACGTGGCAGGCACTGTAGCAATTGAGATCCTCGACAGGATGCAGCGCAGTAGTCCTGGGTTTTTGGAACTGAACAAGCCACGGACGATCCCGTAGCTTTCTTGCGTGTAGCTTGACGTGTATACTTAGCCAACTCAATTTTTCACCCGAGGCAGAACAGAGACGTTTGCTTGCTTTGTTTGATGCATCGGACACGGTTGCAGTAATTTTGCTCTGTGTCGGATTTGAACAGACATTTGGCGATTCCTTGTAGGACTCGTACGTAGCAGTACGTACGATGTCTTCTGTCGATGGAGAAAAAATTGTTGATCGTTGACGGATCTTGGAGGCGCCAGCAAAAGTTGTAGATGCGAACTGAACTCAGCTCGAATTCGAACTCAACGAGGTGCACGGAATTAATTCCGCCTTGAATCTTGACGAAGGATGAACGCGACGAGTTGTTGTAGATCAAACCGATGTTGCTTCGCTTTGGTTGAAGTTGATTGGTCCTTCGAGTTCAACAGTGGATTCTCTACGTATGTCCCACGGACGGTGTCAAAGTGTCGGCGATCTATGCTGATAAGGTTCTCGAGGGGATGCCCCGAGATAAGGGTTTGAGGAGAAGTCGTCGAGAATCTAGAATCAAAGGTGACAAGAGACGATTTAGACAGGTTCAGGCCGCAATATGCGTAATACCCTACGTCCTGTTTTGTGTATCTTATATTGATCTGGTATGATAGTCTGACGGCGTTGCTCGATACAATGCCTGACGGCGTTGTTCGATGATCTAATCTAGGGACCCCTGCCCGCCTTTATATATCCAGGAGGCAAGGTTACATGGTAAGTCTTCTAGTCGGTTACAATTGAGGAGTCCTAGTAGGACAAGGTGTCCTTGTAGGAATCTAACTTGCTTAGGGAACCCGGGGTTTCTACACCCGTCACTTAGGTTATGAAATATAGTTACATATATACCGCGCGAGGATTCCCTGCACGTAGGTGAGTTGCATCATTTTTTTCATTTTTCTTTCCCAAATTTCTTTCCTCTTTTTCTTTTTCCCTTTTTTATTTCTTTTTTTTCCTTCTTCTTTTGAATTTGTAACTACAACCCGGACCTCCATACAGAAGCATTTCGCATCGTCGGTGCTTTGCAACGAATTCGATAAGTCGGTTGTCCAAACAACCTGTGGTAGAACCGTCCAATTAAAACTGGCTCAAGTACGCCTAATCGCCCATGAATAAATAATTATAGCAAACACACTTCAAACAGTTTAAATCCGGTAGTCCGTTGAGTGTCCTCGGGACAGCCCGAGTCATCCGCTGACAACTTTTGTCTTAACCATAAGTCAGGATCGCTTCCACGATGGGAAACACATCATGCATTACCTTTTTACATAAATACGAAAAGGTACGAATTATAACAAATCGAGTTTGAAACAACCTTAAGTGCAGGTCAAAGGTACTAAGAGTTTTAATACAAATGGTTTGGGTAACTACTAAGTTATATACAGCACCAGGTGATTTTTATTCTTCAAGAGACATCTGGGACGGACTGATGCTCTAGGGCTTCGAGTTCTCCTCTTCCTCTTCCTGCTACGGAGCGGCCTCTGGAAAAACAACAAGGGAAGAACCCTGAGTGCGAAGGTACTCAGCAAGGCTTACCCACCTTACCAAAGAAAAGACTCTCAAGAAATTATTTCTAGGTCTTTATGTGGGTTTGGTTGGCTCAGCTCTTTTGCAAAAATGCTTACTAAATATTAGTCCTTATTTAGCAAACTTTTAGCTCAGTTGAGTAGGTACTTATCCATCTAGGTTATAAAAATATTTTCCATACAGGTGGTACTAGGCTCAATCAACACTTTTGAATCAAGCTTATCTTGTTCAACTTGTTTCCTCTACGGTGCTTAACACCTGATCAAGTCCACTCATAACCTAGAGTTGTGACGATCCGGATCAGTTTACATCCTACAAGAGTACCTAGCCCCCTGTCATGCATAGTTGTTCCTACTGTACGCAACAACATTTCGATCAGCTAGGTCACAGACGGGAAATATCCTTACTCGAATCCAGAAATGCACCCCAAGGTGGGCCCCACGTCTGGCGACCACCCCGTGAATTACTGGCTACGGCCCCGCCTTTCTCCGACCCAGCAAGCACGGGTAAGCTATATTTCATCGAGCCAACTAATCTAGTTGGCTTTACTGGTCCTATAACCCAGTAATAAACCAGGCAAAATCACTTGATCAATCAATTAAACAATGAATCGGTCCTTAGTCACTTAATCAAGTAGGCAGAACTACCGGATCGAGCCTCAATCCCTCATTCCAACTTCTACCCACTAAATTGAACATAACATCTTTCTTGATTCGTATGAGATTAATGGTGGCCTAGATTAACATCTTTTTAAACTAACCTTACTAAGCATAGCAATTGTAGTAGTGCTAATCATGTTTCTTGATTGGACAAGGATATTGCTACCAAGGAATTTATCATGCAATAGGGGTTTCGATAAATTCCTAGACTTAATGCAACATTTAAGCATAATCTTTGGACTCATGGTAATTATGAAATAAATAGGTAAGGTAAATGCACCGGGGCTTGCCTTGAGTAGCAATTATGTTAGTTCCTTCAGTTGATTCTTTGAACTCCGGGCAACCATGATAACCTTCTCCTGTAGCTGTTGTTCTCCCGCCAACTCCACAACTCGACTTCTGGAACTTCGAGTTCTAAAGCGGAATGCAAATTAGTGATAAATATGCAAAAAGTTCAAAAACATAACTCACAACTTTACTTTGCGATAAAGTTGCAAGCCAACACTAACTATCCCTTTTAAAAGAATAGCCACATTTTTCTTTAATTAAACTTATCCTTAAATATTTTTTATTTGTTGTAAAAGGATTATTAATAACCTAAAAAGAATAAATACACTGAAAGAAACATATTTATTATTAACTTGTAATTAATAAATAATTGTTCATAATTTTATATATTTTGGAAAAGCTTAAGTATTTATTTATTTACCTTAAAAGAAAGGCAATAAATAAACACTTAACTTTTATTATTTCCCCCCTAAGGTTTAAAAATTTTAATTCATAAAATAAAATAAATAAACCTAACAAAATTAGTTTCACTATTTTTGGACAGTTCTATAAATTGTTATGAATTAAGTGGTGCAATTCGGAATTTAAATCTAAATCTAAAAACCTAATTCACCTGTTTGCAGAAAACCCCCTGCTCTTCCTCTCTTTCTCTCCCGCGCTCCCTGGCCACCCAGGCTGGCTGAACAGACACGGCCGGCCTTGACCGGCGCCGTGTCGGCTTGACTGACGCCCTCCTCGCCGGCGGCGAGGTTGCCGACGACGGGGACAACCTCACAAGCATAAACGAGACCCCGCGCATCCACTTGCCCAACTTTCCCCTCGGATTGAAGCCCTGGCGACGGTCGGCGACGGCACGGGCGGTGGCGCGGAGGCGGCGCACGCTGTCCGGCTCAACGGCGGCGAGAACCCGGCCTCCTTAAAGCCTAGGAGCAACACCGGACTGAGGAATATTCGAGGAGCTTACTAACCCTGACAGATATGGCCTGAGGTGGGCTGGCCACGTGCGCCGGTGGCCCAGGCGGCGCTCTGGCAGCGGCGAGCGGCGAGGGCAACGGCGCTCCGGCGCCGCGGCAGCGTGCAAGGCGAGCAGGAGAAAGCACGTTCATCCACGGGTGCTGAAACATCGAGTCACAGAGATGAGCTTGAAGAAAACGCTCGGGAAGGTGGAGTTCATCCAGACGCTGCTCGGCGGCGACGGCCAACGGGGACCAGACTTGGGAAAAAACGACGGCGTTTGCTCTGCTGGTGGACGAGCGTCGACGAGACTTGGTGGAGACGGTTGCTAGGAGTACGACGAAGCGGCCTGAGGTGGAAAGGATGGGCGGAGCAGCTTGCTCGGCAAAAAACAGAGACAACGACAGAGATGACGAGCGCTCGGGTGAGAACACGTAAGGCAAGCCCAACGCAGGGAGGACTCACCAGTAGCCTCACCCAAAAGCAAGAAACCACATCGACAGAAGAATACGAGGCAGTTGAATTTTCCAACCCAAGCCACCTCTCTCAGTACTCCTTGCTCTGCCCACAGCAGGAAAAAGTGGCGTACTATTCTTTTGTGTGGCTATCTCTGTATTAAGATTGGAAATAAAAAATAGTAGTTTTAGATGAATAGTGCACCGTAAAATGTGAATGAAATGAATAAAACAACTTATTGAAAAAGTACTTTTTCTGAATCTGAACACATCCTCCTCTCCTCACCACAACGCGGCTCCACAACTGCTTGGATCTTTTGTCAGACGAGGCATTGGTACCTCTGGGGGCTGTTCTGACATGCTGCGAGGGCACCAAATGTGTGATTTGGAGACTGTGTACATATGTAGATGCTGGGGTTAACAGCCACGGTGTAGCGCTGGGCATGACCTAAAGAGAACCACTGCGACCTGAGCACAGTATAAAAACACAAAGTTACCGCCTTCAACTGTGCCACCTCCTGCTTGGTTCGCTTGGTGGTGTCCCTATGCTGTGACGACGTGTGGCACGGCGAAACCGTCATTGCCGTGGCTGCAGGCAGGCAGGCAACTCACGATCAGCCCTGCCCTGCACTGTGAAACCAGCTCACAAGCTCACGATCAGCTCTCCCCTCTTCTTGCTTCAAACCAGTGAATTCAACTCAAAATTTCTCCAAATTATCAATCCAAACTGAGCTAAACTCTTTGAACCAAGTTGTATAGAAATCAAAGCTTGTAAATTCTCAGATTGAGATTTTAGTAATTGGATCAACCGATTGCTCTAAAATGGGTCTTCAAAGTTGCAGCCATGACACAACATGTTCTGAACCCGAATTTCAGATCCTAAATCCGAATACAAACTCCACTCAAACTTTGAAACAAAGTTTTGGTATAAACATAGCCCTACAACTTCCATACTGATGATTTGATCAATTAATAGTCTTGAAATGAGTTCTGAACTTTACTGTAAGCAACCAACTCGAATTTCATTGTGTCCTCTTTGAATTTAAATTCAGTCATCCAAATTCGAATTTCTTTTCTTCTCTACTACTCAAGTGTTTACCAACCATCACGGGACCCATTTTGCTAGATAAGCACATATCTTGCTGCACTGGTTTTTTTTTTTATTAATTGGCCTTCAAAGTTGGCCAAAAACCATCATTTTAAGATTTGGTGAAACTTACCAACGCATCATCCCTTCCTGCTCTTTTATATTTTTTTTCAAATTTCGAAATTAATTTCCTTGCAAAACTTTATCCAAAATTGTTCTTCTTTCTTAGCACTTTAATTTCTCTATTAACACTTTCGGTGATCTGCTCAACCAATAAAGCTCAACTGAACGCTGAACATTTCAGTCTATATCCTTATCGATGTTCAGCCCTTTCTCTCAAACCTGAACACTTGATCTCAAATTACTTAAAAATTCATATAGGAACTTCATCCAAGATTTATCTCAACATTGTAGGGCATGCATTGGAACTCAACTTTCTTGTAGGAAGTTTGGACAAAAGCTCAATGGTCTAAGCAATCATTTTCTGAATTTTCAGCCATTATAACCCGCTTTAATTTCCATTGCTAAACTGAACATTTCCATTCATTTTTCTCAAACTTGCAGCCTCAAACCCAACTTGGTTCATTAATTGAGGTTGTAGTATACATTTAGAACTACCTTTCTTCCAAAACACCTTGGCCAAAAGATGAATAAACTTCTCACGATTACTCTCTGAATTTTCAGCCTTCGCACCTAAAACCTTTATTTTCTTCTTGTTGTTTTCAGGTCATGCACAGTAACCTCTACTTTCTTTTACCATCCAAATTAAAGTGATTAAGCACTGAGTTTGATCTCACAACCGAATGAACTATATTACATTTGCCAAGAACTAACAAGACTCATACTTATTTCTGACAAAATCTGAGTTTTGCCATATAAATTGACTTTAGTCAAAGGTCTCCTAACTTGATCTTTGCTCAACAGTCCTATACAAAACACTTTCCACCAAAAGTAAAATAGGACATCTGCAAGTTGAAACCTGAAAAAGTATTCCAATATATCCTCCATAAAGACAAGTTTAAATTGAGTTGAGTTCCCTTCATATCCCTATGCATATTTTTTTTTTCCCTGGCTGAGGTCATCTTGGCCACTTCCTGATTTCTTAGTTGTGCCACACCTTTGATCCTTTAAAATGACATGCTTGAACATCAAATACAGAGTTTGCAACTTGATGCACAGCAACCCTTTGTTACCATTCTTCGCCTTTTATTTTGAGTCATGAAACAATCCATAGATAAAGAAATAAGAGATATTATCCATCCCAAAAGTCTTTTGCTCAACTTTAGATTGTGTTATTATTTTTTTTTTCAGGCGGTGAAGAGTGTTTTCAACCTTCAACTTAACTATTCAAAATAAAATGCTTCTGTACTGAATTTGGTTCCAAGTGAACAATCTTATATTTGTCCCAACTGCATTCTCTACCCTAAAAAGAACGTAAATAAGCCGCTTCCGCCGTGGTCCGTCGTCCCTCCGCGGTCCGTCATTCCTGTGTGCCGACAGGTGGGCCCGTCCTGCACTCCCCACACAGCATCCCTCCTCTTCCACCCGACCGCCCCCCTCTGCCTCTCTCCTGCGTCGCCTTCCCTGCGCCGCGACCACCGAGCGGCAGGTGAGGAGTCTGGAGCGGATCTCGCGCCACTCGTCGGAGCCCCACGTCCGCGCCCGCCTGCTGCCGCCAAGAAGAACAAAAATTTGTCCCCCTCTCTCATGTTCGACCAACAGCCGTCGGCAGCCCCAAGACGGCGAGCAGAGAAGAGCTGGAGCTACCCAAGAAATCAACCACAAATAGAGCACAAATCCATCACAGCCATCAAGAACAGAGGAGGGGAGGGGAAGAAAGAAGATGAGCTGGGAGAGCAGCAGCAAATTGAGTACTACTCCGCCGCAACAACCAAATCGACCAAATCCGCCGGAGTGACCAATAACAAATCGAGTAAAAATCGACCGCAAATCGAGTGCAAATCGAGCACAAATCAGTCGTAGCCACCACCTTGTGCTCTGCCGCGGTGAATCGAGGCCACCGCCGCGGGGAATCCCCTGCTTCTCTTCCTCGGCAAGGCCCGCCATCGGCGGCGCCTGCTCCTCCGTGGAGGCCGGCCATCAACAGCGACTGCTCCGCCGCGGTTCGACCATGGCCGCCGCCGGCGCCGAGCTCCATTTGGCTGGGGATTCCGCCACCGATTCCATGCGTTGGCAATCGATCCGGCCGGAGGAGCGGGCACCGCGGCTGCGGAGGGAGAGAAGGGGAGGAGCTGGCTGGTGGAGGAAGCTGGGAAGGAGGCGGTGTGGTCGGCCCTGCTCGCCGGCGGGAGGAGCAGGCTTGGGGGCGCGCAGATATGGAGACCGAGAGAGAGAGCACGGCGGATTTGTACTCGAGACATGTCGGAGGGAGCAGGGCGGCGCACGAGCTAGAGCTCCGTTGTCGTCGCGGTCTGCGGTTGATGCGCCTGGACCTCGCAGGCGGAGAGAGCGAGAGAAACGGTGAGAGAACAGGAAGCCTCATGATTCACGAAATATCTGGGAGGGACGGGTCATGGTGGGAAAAAAGAAAAATAGAGAGGGAAAAAAAAGAGAAAGAAAAAATATAAGGAAAAGGATATAAAAAAAGAAGAAAAAAAGAAAGAAAAAGAATGGGAGGAGATAAAAAAAAGAAAAGGATTGAAAAGAGGAGGAGAGAGTAGATGTGATGAGGCGTAGGTGGCCGATCTTCCGTCAGGTAAGGATAACTCTTGTTTGGGCGGAGTGAAACACACCGATCCGGCTTCAAGTCAGCAACTCGAACCCTGCAATCTTAGCACCACGACTCCTCTGTTATCAACCGTGTCACGACCCGGTTGACCTCACCAAGAAGGCTAATCCCTACGAGCGAAACGAAGAACACAATCAAGAACTTGAAAGAACGCAGCTCTCAATATTGGTGACAATCTGTGGATGAATGATTAAGCACACAAGTTGGGGTTCTACAAACCGAAGACGGCGACTGTTCAAAGACAGATTAATCTAAAGCAAAACCCAAACCCTAAGGAAGCCGGCGGCTACTGAATTATAGAGCTTAGGGTCGTGGATGACCCCTGGACACGCCCCCTAATGGGCTCGACGACGATACAAGGCCCAAAGGCCAAAAGACGGTGACGCAGCACCGGGACAGATTCTGGACGCCATCTTGTTTGGATGATTCCCGACGACTCTGAATGAATTTGGGCCTCAAACCAAAGCCATTGGAAGCTCTATAAAATCTACTTTCCAACCATATGTGGATCGTCGAAATTGGACTCCGGATGTGACCTGGACGTCCGTTTTACCGAAGGCAGCTCCTGGACTCCGAGGTGGACTCGAACTCGAGTTGTAATGGGCCTCCACGTAGCTTGGCCGACCCTCTCTGGTCCTCCATGCCTCTAAGCCATCCTCCATGTGTTTATTGATCTTCTCCTTGGTTCCTAATCATATTATAAACAATAGGTAGTAACTCATTCTCAAACTATTAATAGGAACATTTAGGAGCGAACTCACCTCTAAATTTAATTGTCTCGCACGAGCTCTTGTAATTGGACCTTCAATGGTTTGGATGTCCAGCAGTGAAGCCTCGTGTATATTCGTATAAGTGATGTCCTCATCAAGATGGTAGATGGGATGGTTGAATAAAATATAGATTAGTTGGTATAGGGTATGAGATATAGAGTAACACGGGTACGGGAGAAGTTGAGATAGAATATAAAATCTCGATGACCAAGTATGAATATTCCTTTTAGGGATGGAAATAGAGTACCACAAGTGTGCATAACCTAATAACTGCTGCGCTCCGTTCTTGGGTTGTTCCCTGGTGCATTACAACGGCCTGCTAGGCCTGTTAAAGTGATCGTGAGTGCTGGGCTTCTGGGTTGGACCATAACTGCTCGTTGCTCGGCTCGCTCGTTCTTTTCAACGAGCCAAAACTAATGCTCGGCTTGGCTCGTTTTCGTAACAAGCCAAGCTGAGCTGGTTGCGAGCCGAGCGATCTAACGAGTTTCGAGTATTTCGTCCAGCCCTAAAGAAGACCATAACCGTGGGTCGGTAGAAAAAGACAAGGTAAAAAAATAATAGGGAAAAAGAAGAGGAAAAAAATAAAAGGAAAAAAGATTAACACAATATTGTAAGAATTCCCGTTACAGATTTCGATAAGAATTCTTGCGTCCATAACAGGTGATCGAGAGAAGTATATTGATCTCGTCGTCCGTGATGATGCTCACTCAACTCACTATTTATTAGCAGTAGGAAATTAACAATGATAAAAAAGGAAAAAAGACAAACAAGAAAAGGGAAAAGAAAAAAAAAAGTGAGGAGAGAGAAGAGATGGTAGTTGGAATGGTTAGATAAAATATACTCTCTCTGTCCCAAATTATAAGTCATTTGACTTTTTTGACTTCAACATTGACCATTTATCTTATTTAATAAATTTATGCAAATGTAGTTAAATTTAAGTCATTCTTGAAATTCTTTTATTACTAACGCTAGCCATAAAAAATGACATTTTGTAAAAAAAATTAAATAAGAGGAGTGGTCAAAGTTGGGGGTCATTAAAGTCAAACAACTTACAATTTGGGACAAAGGGAGTAGGTTAGTTGGTATATGTTTGAGATACGATTATGAGGGTGCGAGAGAAGTTGAGATAAAGTATAGAATATCGATGACCAGATAGAAATAGTCTTTTTAGAAGATAGAAATAGAGTACCACGAATGTGGATAAACCTTCAACGTGCAGCAGCCAGCCAGCCCATGCTGTCAACTTATTGCAGTGGTGGTGCTCAATTTGCAGCTAATGACGAACGGCAACAACACACATCCAAAGCATTGATTGGTAGATAAATGCTTTGATCTGGATGGGTAGAAGGTTGGATGATCTTGAATTTACAGCAGTGAATGGATTTATTTTTACCTTAAAAATGATGACGGAGCTATGGTAAAACAATTCTATAGTCTCATTACTTGCTTGTCGTAACTGTCAAATTCTTCAGGAAATTAAAATTTCGTGTGGAATGTGATCGTAGAAGCACACTGTCTAAATTTTACAAGGTTGATTGATATTTAATATACATTTTTTTGTGGTGGCAGTTTCAATGGGTTGAGTTTTCTCTAATGTAGGTGGTTGTCATTAACATAATATTGTATGATTTGTTTGCCCAAGTTTGACATAGATCTTGTTTGACGTTTGGTCCATTTAGGTATTCCTCTTTTTTAAATCTCTAAGCCATGATATTTTTTTTCCGGCTCGTCTCTCTTTTTATTTGTCGTCCAATGACTATGAGTAAGACGTAGACTATTCGGAAATCCCAACCGGTCGGATTATACTCTATCCAATGATGTATAGAAGCTGAGAATAAATGTACTTTTCCATTCATGGGCGCATGACAATATTAGAACATGATATTAAGATTTTTTGTCACCCGTAGCAACGCAGGGGCTCGATCCTAGTCTGGCTTTAATCATACATTTGATTTCTGATCAAACTATACCCAAAATTTGACTTGCTCATGCCATCTCCTTTTTAACTAAAAAAATTCTCCTCTCCATCCTTAGTTGTTGTTAAGCTCATTACAAAACACAGGGTATTACAACCCTTCCCCTTAAAAGAATCTCGTCCCGAGATTCAAGTAGGATCAAAGTCCAACCTTGACAATAGAAAGGATAATGTGTCATATTTGACATTCTGAAAAATCTTCATAAAGGAGACTGGGTGGTTGTGAGATATATATTACTGATCCAAAATAACATGTTCAACTTATTCCAACATTTTGGGATACTTAGCAATCAAGTAGTCCACTTGTTCCCATCTATCTTCATATTTGGCGTGGTGACTCCACTGCATCTTATAAAGCTTAATACTTTTGCTTCGTGGGTCTCGACTTTCTGATCCAGGATTTTGATTGGTTTCTCTTCATAAGTCAAATCTGAAGCTAATTAAATCTCGGACTCAAACACTTCCTCCAGCACCCTTATATACTTCTTTTTTTTAAACACATGAAGCACATTGTAAATAGCTGCTAGTTGATCACTCAAGACCAGCTGCTAGTTGGTTCGCACCTGATACATTGCCTTTTTTATTAGTCATTAATCGTGTGAAGTCACATGTTTATTTATTCTTCCACAGTTCGTTATGTTTCTAAATTCACGAAGAACATGATTCTTTTGCCATCTTTGCTATTCATTCTTATCAATATTTCCAATTTAATATCCCCATTGGTCTACTTCGAGCTCACCTATCTTAACTAATTAGTTATAATTATGATTACTAAAATATAATCGATAATCAACCGTGCATCTCTTCAGGCGCAGTGACAACACGCCCCTCTTCTTTGTAATATTTAGTTACAAAGGATTTTGATCAAAATTCTCATAGAATCTTGCACATTATGTTATATTAGAAAATGTTATGCAATAATTGTTACTAGATTCCAAGGAAGCGTTTAGATAAAAAGGATCTAATATAAAAGGGCTTTGCTACTGTACTCTCAACAACCATGGACCATTCATTTGGGCAGATCTGAGTGGTTATTACTTCCTAGGAGGTAATAGAAGAAATAAATATTGATAAATTTTTATTCTGAGAAAAAGGCAACTGTTAGATCTAACTACCCCTATCTATCCCAACTGTGAAGCCTGTCGTGAGATGTGTATGCTACCGAGACTTTATTATGTAACATTTTCTTAACGTGATCAAGGTGACATGCCTAAATTTTTGAAGTATAATTGTAATCTACATAATGTTTGGTATATAGGAGTACACAAGCGTATATCGACACAAACAACTATGGTATGGCCAGATTATGGATGCCTTAAATACAGGTTCTTAAATATTTTTTCCTATGAAAATATGATTTAGTTGTAACACTTGTCCATTTGCCTAGATACATAGGGAAAAAAATAATAACCAAAAGCAATATGCCAAACTGCATGTACACATGCAAATCACGTCCTTCTAGATCCACGGAAGGATGCAGTTGCGGGCTATTTTCTTTTTTGCCTTTATAGTTAATTGTTTTATCTCTCCTAATATTCACTAATATTCAAGGGTTCAGATTTATTTGAATCCTTACCTCCTAGGTGGTAACTGGAGTACCATAGCAAGGCCCAATATCAAATTCTTATATATGGGCTACCAAAATGTAGAATATATATTATTGAAAGAGCACATCAATTGCGGCCCAGTAGTGATTGAGTCTTTTTTTAGTTTTAACTTACGGTCTTCTTCATTTGCCTACACATGCGACATGTTTTATTTTTTTTATATCAATGGATAACTAATTGGTTACTACTTAGTTTTTTTCAGCTTGCTCACATTTATCCTCGGCTGTCACATCATTGCCCTAGTGGTGGATGTGTTTGATCGTTCCTTCCAACATGTTCCTTCTAGCACTCGACTTTGTACATGTTTGATGTTCACGCCCTCATGCTGTCTTGCTTGCTTTTCTTATCTTGTTATATATATACATAGGCGCGGATAATGGGGGCACTAGCCCCCCTAACCTCCTAAAACCTATGTATATAAACTTATGTACCCCTCTTAAGCCCCCCAATATTTAGTATACAAATCGTGCATTACATACTACAAGGGTAGAACGCCTTGATGTTTGCCATGGGTTGCGCCACAATGGCTGTGGCAGACTACGCCAGGACGACAGGGTTGCTAGAGCAGCACACGGTGAAGCGGCTCTTCCTGCACGGAGCCCTAGCCATCGCCTCTAGGTCCTACTTCTTGGCGACTGTTGATTACAATGTGGCCTACGTTCTGTGAGCCCTAGGCGTAGCAGCTTCCTCTCTAGGATGGATGCTGGTAGGAGTCGATGCTGGTAGGAGTAAAGACCTTGTACGCTAGCTAGCTAGTTGGTAGTGTCATCGTACGTGTGATCTATGTAGTACTTGTGTGTTGTACTGGTCTAGCTTCTGTGATTTGGGCGCGTCTCTCTCTAATGATGTAATGTGTGACCTTGCTGCTAGTGTTGTCATCGTCAGTTGTACCATGCCGTCTACCAAAATATCCTTGTCTAGGTTCGGCAGTAGATCACTCGACCCCCCACATGATCTCGTTTGTCGATCTCGGCATCTCCCGTGAAAAGTTACGAACCCCCTATATATCTACACGTGCTTAAGATGAGCCACTATCACTCTATCAGTACACCATCTATCCATCACTGCTATTCTTACTTTAGTTATAACATATAAAGCCCAATAATGGATCAGACTTAACTACATGTAAAAATGCATGTGACGTCTACCGCCAGCAATCAGCACTTTGGGACATGTTGAGCATAGGAATATTATTCCTATACTTTCAAATGACAGAAACTTTAGGCTACTGCTTGTGATTTGAAATGTTCCAGTCTCTCATTGCCCTAGTTTGAATTATACAGCAAGCTTTCATATCCTTAGATTATATGTGTGGAGTTAACACAACCACCAACTTGGAGAGTCTATATGTGGGGGTGGGGGGGCATGCATATTCCACTGGTCCTGCAATCCAACTTTTTCTAATTTTAATCAAGTTTATACGAAGAAACATAAATATTTATAACATTGGGTGATTAGTTTCATGAAGCATTTTAGTATTAAAGATGTTCATATATTTTCATAATCAAAGTTATAATAGTTTAACTCATAAAAAACTTAAAATAGTCTATAATTTTAGGATAGAGAACTACATCTCAATGTGTATATATAAGAGTAATATGAGATGTCGATGTTTTAGCTCGGGCCCTACTAAAAATTCCTAATTCCGTCACTGAGTGATGATGTGTTATGCGAGCTGCTAGTGTTATCATTACTGCATATAGATGTCCAAATAGACGGCCTGACACTAGACTATGGGTTGTATTTTATTTTAATACTTAGTTGTTAGATTCTTAAAATTTCATATAAATCTAAACCATTTAGACTATGGTGTTTGTTTTTCGGTATTATAAAATCTGACAAGGATCTAAACGGCATAGGCCAACACCTGGGCATTCGATACGATGCTATCCTGTAGAAATACTAACTCCGTCCCCAAAAACATGCAATTCTAGGTTTCGTCCCGCATACCAATGAAAGCGTAAAAAAGACGTATGTGCCCCTTAGAAAAAACAAAATAGGTCCCCACCTGAACAATATGTGGGTCCCATGTAAAGACTACACGGGTCCCACGTAGGTCCCACCTTAACAATATGTGGGTCCCACGTAAACAATATGTGGGTCCCACTCGGGTACCGCCTAAACAATATGCGGGTCCCACGTGGGTGCCACCTTAACAATACACGGGTCCCACATGGGTACCGCCTAAACAATATGTAGGTCCCACCTAAACAATACTCGGGTCCCACCTGGGTCCCGCCTAAACATTACGTGGGTCCCACCTAAATAGGATGTTGGTCTCATGTGGGTTCATAACTCATCGTTGGTTCGAGTTGCATGTTTTTTGAGGCAAAATTTGAACTCTAGTTGCGTGTTTTCTGGGACGAGGGGAGTAGTATGCATATACATATATACATGTCCATATAGGCGGCCCGACATTACACTATGGGCTGTGGTTTATTTTCAAACTTAGTTGTTAGATTCTTAAAATTTTGTATAAATCTAATCCATTTAGAGTATGCTGATTGTTTTTTGGTATTATAAAATCTGACAAGGATCTAGACGGCAAAGGCCAATACCTGGGCATTCGATACGATGCTATGCTGGGGGGTGTAGCTTTGTGTAGAAATAGTCACTTTGTCAGCGAGACATTGCGTAGTTCATGGCAGGCACTTTGTTGTACCTGACATGGCCGCATCAGTGCTTAACTGTAGGGGTGAAAGTGGTATAGATATTTCCGTCCGACCGAAGATTCTCATGCCATAAATGGTTCAGACCGTATTCAAATCCGGAAAATCAATATCCGTCTGTATCCTGTATCTGCATAACAAAAAGTAAATATATATTGTAGATATGTTAGTTATATTACTATCTGATATATATTCGATATATTTTATACTATCCGTATCCGAATTTGATCCGACAAAGAAAAAATATCAGTATTTATATTCATCCGATCCGTTTTCATCCGTACGTAGCTAACTAACTACGTCCGATTCGATCCAAAAACTGAAAGCTTCAAAGCTGGGGACGGAACGGCAAGGAGCTACAGCTACTACTACTACTGATTGTGTGCGCGTCTCGGCTTGGCTGATTGGCATGTCTGAACATGGCAACTTTGTGTCGAGAGAAACGAAACAGCACTGAGATCGTTATTTCAGATAATAGCACTACGCATCTACCACGTTACAAAACCGCCCTCCTCGGCATTTTCCCCTCTATTATATTTACTAGGATAGCTGGCGCGCCAACGCCGTGCCCGTAAAATTTTTTTACAAAATATTATTATTATTATGTATGCGTTGTAGTTTTAATATTTTATTGTTTATAAGAATAACCAATATCATAAATAATCTTATAGCTCTTCTAAAACAATATATTACAAACATGAAAGCTCAACGCATCTTTGGAGTATAAATATATGATGAGACTATGTGCAAATAGTTTTGAGACATTATCGTAACCTTTACGTCAAGCATCTTATTTTATGGTGTAGTAGCACTAACTCTATCTCAAAGGAGTGCAGAAGGCTAGTTGTAAAATATTAAAATTTATCCACCATCTTTCTATAGAACTCCATCGATAAATATATTTTCTCTATAGTTAAGCATGTTGAGCGACCCCTACCATTTGAGCCATTTGGGAGGTGAGATTAATTACCCATGATTGCCCCATCTCTATAGTTAAGCATGATTACCCCCAAAAAAGAAAAATAAAAAAATATCATGATTACCCCATCCGATGCTATATTGAGCATATGCTAATCATGGGTTAATTAACCTTAATAGATTCTTCTAGTGAAAAAGTCTAGAGCTTATAGAATTAATTTAGATTCCGTCCTCCTAAATAGTACCAAAAAACATTCGATATGAAAGGGTCTATTTTAAGGCCATGGAACCAAACATGCAATAGAAAAGCGGTCTGAACTGCCGGCTCCTCGATTACGCTGCGAGGCATTGATGATGTGAAAGGTCTATCCGCGTGGAAGCTGTAGGGGACATAGTCCTTTCTCGATTAGAAAGCAGAGCGGAGGCTCAATTTTTTTTTGTTACTATGGTAAATTTCATGCGTGACAGATGAAAGACATAGAGGCTCCATAGGCTAATAAATTACCCTGAAATCATAGAAATATAAACGACATAGAATTGATATAGATTTACATTTTTTGAAAAAGGAAAAAACTAAAAATGGGAAAAATAGAAAAGTTGAAAAAGGTAAAAAAAAGGAAAAAGAGGAAGAAAACCTGCCTACGGAATCGCTGGGCTTGAGCAGTATAAACGGGACTACTAGGAAAGTACGCGCTACGCTGCGCGTCCAGAGATGAGAGGTAGAAGAACTAAAAAGAGCAAACATATAGCAAATAGTTTAAACATAATCCATAACTGTGTAAAAAAATATTTAATCCAATAGCATAGACATGAGATGAAAACACGTCTATACTTTATGCTTTATTTTGTAGCTGTCAGTTCTTATTATCGTCATTATAAGAATCAATCGCCCCTTGGGCAAAGTGTTGAAAAAATAGCATAAACATGAAAGGTCATCAATTTCTACTTTATGCTTTCTTAAACGATCAAATAATAAATAATGACATATAATATTTGGAATAGAGAAATGTAAACATGAAAATGAGGAAATGATTTCACTAAAGCTGTGAGGCGCCACCGTCCACTTATGGCTATATATGTTACCCTACTCTTATGACAATGAAAAATACAGCTCCTTCTGTTCTCCACAGCTCCACGCATATTGAAACAGCTAAAAATATATGTTTCGAAATGGAATAACATCTAACAATCCATCTTCTTTAAGCAGACAACATCATTGCACGTAGGACTGTAGATTCACAGAGAAAAGCACGTCTATGTATCAACGTTTTCCTTTGCTTTTATTTGAATAAAGCATATATGCATGATTCCAGATTAATAAGATGGTTGTCTTATGTGGGTTATAAATTCTAAATTACTTGCACAACCTCACTTCTCTTATGTGGTAGTGCAACAATGTGAAACCGAGTTAATATGCTTAAATAGAATATACTGAAAGCATAGAATAGGAAAAGAGGAATTATGTTAGGGGCGGACCCACGTTAGGGTCAGTGAGGGCACATGCCCTCACTCAAGTTCTTGTAATCTTGTTGATTGGCAAAATTTCACCATATAAAAGCTCATTAATTTAGTTAATCTAGAGGTTCTTTTGAGGTGTGCCCTCACTCAAATTTTGCTCAAGGTCCGCCCCTATTTATGTAGGACGAAGAGGTTGCAATAAACCATCCTGATAATTAGAGAAACAGAGCAAGAAAAAAAAAGCAGTCCTGCCATGAGAGATTTGTTCATACCAATGCACTCATATCCAACCATTAAATGGTATATTTAGAACGGGGGGAGTATACTTGTTTCACTCTTGTTTCAGTGGAACAGATGAAGAGGCCTCCGTCCGTCCTCGAGTATTCCTTCCGTCCCATGGAAAATTCAATTCTATGTTTGAAAAGAGTCCTACAAAAGAGTGCAGTTCTATAAATAACCTGCCTAATTAAGAAATTAGATCTAATTTACATGCCAAAACTATCTCCTACCCACCATTTTAGAAAACTAGTATAATGCCCGTGCTAACGCTACGGCAAATACATAAAAAATCATTTTACCTCCATTCCAGAACATAGCAACGTTTAGACTTTTTTAAAGTCAAATATTCTCAACTTTGACCAACAATATTTTTAAAAATATAATTTATTTTAAGTAAAAGAGATACATGTTTGAAAGTTGCTTTCGTGACCAATCTATAAACATAATTTTTATGTTGTCAATCTCTACTCCAGGAGGAGCGATGAGTTCATTGATTTCAAGGGCACAGAACTATTGTAGAGCAATCTCAACGTTAGTTATAACGACCAAATGACCTTTTAGCTCGTCCAGGCCCCTGCAAAGGTTGCATGTACTCTGGAATAATGCTGCATCCTTGGTTGAGTCAGAGCTTAGGAGGCCAGGATATGTGTTACCCTTTAGAATCTGTACCTCTTTAAAATGTTCTTGGCTTGTTGAACTAGTATGGAAGCATAAGTAAAAAATTGTCAGCCTATTTCTATAGGAAAATATTGAGTTAAATCTGGTGTCAATACCTAGAGTTGTAATTTCCATGAGGTTGGATCTAGGCAATAAGCAAGCACAAGTGTACGCCTAAATATTTAATGTTGTAAGAACATTTCTCAAAACAAGTCCGTATATGCATCACCCCAATGGTTTCAAGATGGCAACCATTGAACCTTATACCCAAAACAGGCGATCAGGAAGTTCTGCCCTGCACTGCACTTTACTACTCGAGCGGCTCAGTACTATAGCAACATCTCTAGCACCAATTATTTTGTTTCAGGATTGCATTGAATCATGTAACAAGGCAATTTAAAATGACAAAAGTAAAGATGGTTATGGCTTAACAAACTGATGTCTTATGCAAATGCAGAGATAAGATACCTAAAAGCATACAGAGTAATTATGAGTACTTCACAGATAAACATCCAACAAATCAAATGTTGTTCACTAACAAAAATCCAAGTGAGGACAATGTGTTTTGTCTAGTAATAATATTCCTTTATTTCAATGAAACTTGGAACGAAGGTACAAAAACCCTGCTGAGGTAGAAAGTGATAGAAAGCTTATCCAATAAAACTGAAGCATTCACAGGTCCATGGCCCAATGCACCGCATCCTCAATCAGAATACCAGAGGTGGTAGTATTTTCAGAAAACAAACACTCAGATATTGTAGAGGAGGGAGGGGGCAGACTGAATCCTCAATCAGAAGACCAATGCTGCTTTGGGTTTGTGCAGACTGAAGACTGAACGCGATAGGGCAATAGGCATAGCTCATGGCAGAAAGAAGATCCCAGCTTCTCGTTGATTCGGCAGACCTGTATATTCCGAGATCTCTATCCTACATAATAGAATAATAGATGCTTTATCAATCACTGCAAATACGGAGTAAGCACTAAAGTGCTAAAAAAATATAGTAGCCACTTTTTTGTTGAACATTTGGTATAAAGAAAAATATAAGCTACATAAAACATCAAAAAATTGAATAGAATCAAAGTGCGCACATCAGGGCATAATTTACTCGTGTTACTTGGGCTCGCTGCATCCCCTGTTCCATCTGAGCAAGCTTCAGCGTGTTGCTCTCAAGCTGCTGAATGTAACCTATGCCACATTGACAGAATAACTGTCAGGGACATGGAGAAGTCAGTGCAAAAAAAAAAACCTAAATTTCCAAGTGCGTAATTGTTGTCGTTGGCATTGCTAATGGAGATTTGAAGGAAATTGCTGTACCTTGGAACCCGTTGCGGGTGGAGTTGCCGGCGGAGTCAAGGAGACGTCGATGAGGTCGCCGTCTTGGCCAAGTCGATCTCCTAGCTGGCTTGATGCATCGACGACGTCCTGAACGGCCGCCCTCCAGTACGTGGCCGCGGCGCCCTAGCCGACGGCGTCCTGAACGGCCACGCAGGGAGGTGCCAGTAGGTGGCGCGCGTTCAGGGTGAGTAGTAGACGGCGTTCTGGGCGAGTAGATGGCGGCGTTCTGGGCGACCTAGACAGTAGGCGGCGTTCAGGGCGAGTAGACTGCGAGCAGGGCATTCTCCAGCGACTGAGCAGGGAGAAGGGAGGGCGTTGCCGCGATGTGAGAAGGGAGGGCGTGCGCTGGCTTCGAGCTATCCTGGAGTGCGGCCGGAGAGATGATCGGCGCCGACGGTTCCTGGCGGCTGCGCCGTTTTCGTCGGAGGAGAGGACCGGGTCTATCGGGAGGGGGCACCATCGGGGGAAGTTACACGCCCGTGCGTGGGTATCCGGGAAGGGTGGGAGGATGAGTGATGATTAGAGAGAAAGGATTCATATTAGCCTTTAGATTTGAGTGACGAGGAATTAGATTAGATCCTGAGCCTTGGTTTCATGGAGGTGTGTTTCTGGGTACACAAACTTGGGTGGTTTTAGGGAAATTGATGACTGTTGGGGACAAAAATATGGGTGGACCTAGAAAAGAGTTGAAGTGGTGAATTTAAGGGGTGGAGATGGAGAGGAGAGGAGAGGAGAAGAGGAGAAGGAGAGGAGATGCATGCAGAGCATGAGAATCTTCATGTCACCACTAATCTTTGCTGGACCAACATGAAGGAGTTACTCGTAAAACTGTGCTGGGCCAAGCCCATAAGGCCATAATAGTGTAGCTGATGTTTCCAAAAAAAATATATATATATATATAGCTGGTACTTTCCAAATACATCATCCCACCATTGCTCATAAGAAAAAAAAGTCCCTTTTATAACGAACCAACTAACAGCTTGTTCGGCTCGGCGGTAGTACCTGGGCTGGTTTTCCAGCCAGCCGTATCACCCCACGTCAGCCACCATCTCCTGTCCCGACCCCACATGTCAGCCTCTGTCCCCTGCCAAGAATTAGCCCAGGCTGGGCTGGCGCATTCCGCCAAACAGGGCCTAATAAGTTTTCTTCATGTTATAGCTAAAACCCTGCTCCCAGCCGATAAGCACATGTCCAAAGGTTTTTTTAATAAATATTTTTCATAAATATTTCTCAATAAAATATAGTTGGGATATCTTAATACTATGTTCGTGAGTTATTGAGAGAGAGATAGATATGGTTTTGCAGTTTTCCAATATGGCAATATCCTTACCTATTAACAGTTATCATTCTAGGAGAATCTCGACTTCTCATCTATCTGGAGAGAGTTGCGATGGATCACTGGTTCTTCCTAATCTCCAAACACGAAACCTGGCCGGAAAGCTCGATTCCTAATAGGGCCATGTCGCCTCGTTTTTTCTCAGTCGTCCGATGATACATCTACGATGACAACAGAGCGCTGGTGCGGGCCGTCCCTTGGGCTGGCTGGCATCCTCTCGAACTTTCGCGCAGCGTATCTCCCCTCGCGAATTCTCTCACTGCGGCGTCTTGCGACATGACTGTTCTTCTTCCCCAACACTGGAGAGCTCCGATCAAGCGGCTTGCCACCGCCGCGCGATGAAAGGCTGGCGAGAAAGCAATGGCACCACCGCCGACCTGCTCTTCTGCTTCCCGTTGCAGGCGCACCTCACCCTGAGGGCGACGCCCTCATGCCGCCCAAGGCGATCTGCAGTCTGCCCGTCACGGGCTCACGACCATCTGCGTCCGAGCAGCCACGGTGCGCCATGGCGAGCAGAAGTGCAGAACCGATTCATCCTGACTTTTGGTCATATATAGAAGACGCAACACACCTCCTAAATTCCTAATCCATGCGCGAGCAGATCCACGGTGGTCTACGGTGTTTTTTATCTATACTCTCATCCATTCCATTCACCAGCCATTGCCTCCTATATTTAAGATAATTTTAATCTGATATTATAGAGCACAAGCAATCAGCACACCAGGTGTTAGATGCATGTCCTCAGAAGGAAGGTGATTCACTGATTTAACATTTCCATGTGGATATAGTGACGAGTGTTATTTCGATTAAAGCTCACTTACACTGTCAGCATTATCAATATGGTAATATGTCTTTTGTCCTGTACGAACTAAATCAGTATTTGCCTTTTAATATACTCCTGGATGTATGTTCTTACGTCTAAGGTCATTGTATCCTCATGCACACAATGCTTTATGGCCTCTTTTCCCATGGGTTGTGCACTGGACTAAATATAAATCTCAGCATTTTAAGAATGGGTGCTTAGGAAAAACTTACAAAGCTGGAAATAAGCATAAGAGTGAATAAATAGTTATATCATCACTTTCAGTTCTTAATAAAACTACAAATTTACTGTCCTTGCAATCTTAAATAAAGCCAGCCTCTCATTGTTGCTGTTCATTTACAATTTTGCATGAACTAGAGTATATGTGAACTGCTTACATGGCTAAAATTAATTATCTAGCACAATGAAATCAGCATTACCTAACCAGTAATCCAGTTCATGTGTTACCTCAATGTATTGTGCTCTGCTCTAAGCTCTATAGCTAATATATGCAACAGAAGATTATAATTGTAGTGAATGCTTTCTTTCTGGTTGGTCAGGATAAAAGCCTGTGATAGCATTTACGTGCATACATCTGCGTCTCTGCAAAATTAGTAGGCACTTCTCCAAACTTTGCTTGGAGCTTAGATTCTTATGCAAACAATCTTTGCTCGCATTGTCTTATTATGATATTTCACATGGTTCTTCCTCACAAAGCTAACCAGAGTTCTTGATTAAAGATTTCAACTAACCTGACAAAAGAACTGCAAACTACACTGGCCAACTCAATATGGGCGCGGCAACGGCCGCGCCAGCATTTCTAGTAATACTCGAAAAAGAGATATGTGCGAGAACTTTGCTAGCACTGTTTTTTTTAAAACTCTCCCATACCATAGTTAAATTATACTATTATTGGAAGTGCTTCAAATCTAGGAAAGAGAAACTGCTGCTCGGATCCTCGGAGGTAGGATAGCCCAAGTTTTTCGTGTAAATGCAAAAAAAAAAAAGGAAAAGTCTATTTTCACCCTTCAATTGTTACAAAAGTCTGATTTTCAACCTCAAACTACAAAACCGGATACTAAAGGCCCTCCAACTATCCAAACCACGCAAAATTGGCCCTTTAGGTGGTTTTGAGGGTGGTTTTGGATTTTCTAAAAATAGCAAAAATATTATTTAAACTTTAAAAAACCGTAACTAATTCATTTTGGACCCAAAAAATATAAAATCAATGCCAAAAGTTCTCTTAAAATGTAACCAACCTATTGTCACACCATTTAATGTTATTTGGGTATTATATATTTATATTATTAGTGTCTTATTGTTTTTTAAAAAATAATTTGAATAAAAATAAATAATATGCAAATAACTTCTAATGGTGCACCAACATGTATGTCATATTTTTAGAAAAACATTTGCACCAGATTCTAATTTTTCTAGTTCAAAATAAATTAGTTATGAAAATTTTAATACAAAATTATTTTTTTAATTTTTTGGAAAATAAAAAATTACCTTCAAAACCAACCAAAGGGCTAATTTTGCACGGTTTGGACAGTTGGAGGGTGTTTAGTGTCTGATTTTGTAGTTGTGGGTTGAAAATCAGACTTTTGTAATAGTTGGAGGGTGAAAAATCGACTTTTCCAAAAAAAAAAAAGAGAGAGAGAGAGACTGATACCGTAGTACGACAGTAGTGAGCGACGCGGCAGCAGCGTTTCACGAGATGCATGCGCGCGGTTGAGTTGGAGCAATTAAGGCCAAGCGGGCTAATTACGCTGTCGTTGGGCTTCCTGATCGAGCCAGCGTTTCACTGGGCAGCTAGCCGCCAGCCAGGCCATCTCGTCTGTCTGACAGTGCTCGCCCTCGCATACAATATTGGACTATTTCTCGTTGTTTTGCGGAGGTTCTGCTTATCAGTTGTGCTAGCTTATGTAATTATATAACAGTGCTGCAGCGGCAAAGAACCAAAAATGCAGTTACCCTTTTTGGTTATGTTCTTGGCAGTGAAACACGACCCTTCGGGTTTGAGTTTTGTGTATTTTTCACTCTCCAACTATTACAAAAGTCTGATTTTCAACCCACAACTACAAAACCGGACACTAAAGACCCTGCAACTATCCAAACCGCGCAAAATTGACCCTTTGGGTGGTTTTGAAGGTGGTTTTGTATTTTCCAAAAAAATTAAAAAATAATTTTGTATTAAAAAATTCATAACTAATTTATTTTGAGCTAGAAAAATTAGAATCTGGTGCAAATGTTTTTCTAAAAATGTGACCTACATGTTGGTGCACCATTATAAGTTATTTGCATATTATTTATTTTTATTCTAATTATTTTTAGAAAAACAATAAGACACTAGTAATATAAATATATAATGCCCAAATAAAATTAAATAGTATGCCAATAGGTTGGTTACATTTTAAGAGAACTTTTAGCACTGATTTCATATTTTTTGGATCCAAAATGAATTAGTTATGGTTTCTTAAAGTTTAAATAATATTTCTGCTAATTCTAGAAAATCCAAAACCACCCAAAGGACCAATTTTGCATGGTTTGGATAGTTGGAGGACCTTTACTATCCGGGTTTGTAATTTGAGGTTGAAAATCAGACTTTTATAGTAGTTGAAGGGTGAAAAATAGACTTTTACCTTGAGTTTTCGATTCAGTGTCGAGACATGTCGACCAGATAATCAGGTGCTGGTAGGGTTGTAGACTTGTAGTTCCTTCACTAAAATCTCAAGACCGGCCACCTGTGGCTTTGACAAGAGATCTTAAATTTCGAAATGAAAGGGTATGGTGAGCAAAAACAAGCAAACAACAAGGCAGCCACTTCTCCAAATTATAATTCGTTTAACTTTTTAACTCTAACTTTAATCTCTCATTCATTTAAAAAAATTGTGCAAACATAATCAAATTTAAATCAAGAACTTTTATTAATAAAGCAAGCCATAACAAAACAATATGATATTTTGCATAATTTTTTAAATAAGACGAGTGAACAAACTTAAAGAAAAAAGGCAAATGAATTATAATTCGAAACAGAGAGGTAGTCAAAACTAATGTCACCACAAAATCAAAATGAGAACAACACTAATAACCATGGAAGCCGTGGCGGGTTCTGGTTTAGTACGTAAGAGTTGACCTAAACTAGTCCTCAAGTTGAGACGGTTGGTGACATAGATTATTTATGCTTATGTCAACCTTAACAGTGCTACAGCAGCAATATCAATGCACTACTAATAATATAGAAATATAATGTGATGCTATAGGCCTACAATCACTTAAGTGTTCTTTAAAAATACTCTTATAAGATAAACTAACTGTAGTTAACCCTAAATTTAACACAGTACAAACGAACCTTAACCTTCAGTTATTCTTCGTGTTGTTCAATACTTTTGCGAAAGTATATTATTTTGTTTATGTTAAAGTATATTATAATATCACAACAAATACAGATTTTTAATGTGTCAGATTAAAAAGCAGTGGCTACGAAAGAGATTCTTATCATCATCAACTCGATAGCTGGATGCATTGTTAGTTGTGGAAAATGGATCCGTGTGGCATTAATATAAAAATAAGAGTCAGCTCCATACCAACCACCAAAAAAAAAATGAGAACCATCTAAAAAACCAAAAAGAGAACACTTCTAATCATGAAGAGGAAATTTATTGTTTTTTGGAGAACATCAACGGGTAGGTTCTGCAACCTTATACTATATCTACCAAACGAAGAAAACCACTAAATATAATTCAGCAACATTTCCCTCTTTTTTCTTCACATTTTTTGCCATTATATATTTACATTGCGTGATGTAATGGTAATAACTCATCTAATGATTAACTTATTTCATTACATATATGCAAGTTGCATGATGTTTCTAGATGCATCCTATTATTTTTTAAGCCTGTATGAAGTTGACATCAATTAATTATTTTGTACTTCTTTTGTGTGTTCTTTCATGCTTTCATGACGGCGTTTAGCTTGCGAATGCACAAATTTAGGACGCTGTCGCCGCGTGCAGTTGACTATTTGGTGGGCCCTGCACCAGAGTGTGCGAGAAACAGTTTTCGTGGAGGGGTCTTTCTTTTGCTTCGTCCATGCCAGGGGCATAGTTCATCACCAACTTGCTTAATTGTTTCCCTTCCCAAGCAATGCTGGCCACACAGCCTGTTGCAACTTGGCCCCTTTTTTTTGTGTGATTTACACATGATTCGTGTGGCAGAACCGCCCAATTTAAACTGGCTCAAGTCCGCTATAACATCCTTTTACGGACATTGCACGCACTTCAGACAGTTTAAACTGGTGATCTGTCGAGTGTCCAAAGGACTTCTCGATAAACCACATTAACTCTTATCTTTACCAAACGTCAGGATCGTATTTGGTAAGGAGAACACAACGAGCATTACCATTTTTACGTAACATATCAAGATTCTTACTTATTACAAGCCAAGTTTTGAAGAGAATTTAAATGCAAAGTCAAGCCATTACTAGGAGTTCAATACAAACCAGTCTAGGTAGTTCTATTCCACAAATATCTACAACCTCCGGCTCAACCCTAGAATCACCGGGACCATAGTGATCTAGGCCTTCGAGAACTTCTTGGCGACCTCCTCCGTAGCTGCTTCTGAAAAACAAAAGGGAGATCCCCTGAGTACGAAGGTACTCAGCAAGTCTTACCCGCCTTACCAAAGAAAAGACTCTCAAGGAATATGATTGAACTTTATGTGAGTTTAGCTGACTCGACTCTTTTGCCAAAAAGCGTTACTAAAGTTTGATCATTATTTTCTTTATTTTAGATCCGTTGAGTTGTTACTTATCCATCTAGGTTATAAAATATTTTGCATACAGGTGGTTCTAAGCTCAACCAGCATTTATGAATCAAACTGATCTTGTTCAACTTGTTTCCTCTACGATATTTAACACCTGATCAAGTGCACTCATAACAAGAGTTGTGTCAATCCGGATCAATGTACATCCTGCAGGAGATACCTAGCCCCCAGTCACGCACAGTCGATCATACTGTACGCACAACCTTTCAATCAGCTGGGCCAACGACCGGAAATATCCTTACTCGAACCCGGGAACGCACCCCCACATGGGCCCCACGTCTGGCGACCACCCCGTGAGTTACAGGCTACGGCCCCGCCTTTCTCCGACCCAGCAAGTACGGGTAAGCGATATTTCCAATCAGTGAACTAACTAATCTAATTGGCTTTACTGGTCCCATAACCCAGTAAGAAACTAGGTAGAATCACTTGATCAATCAATTAAACAACGGATCGGTCCTTAGTCACTTAAACAAGTAGGCACAACTCAGGATCGAGCTTACCTCACTATCTTTCAACCCAAACCGTTCATGATTCATTTAAGATTGGTGATAGCCTAGATCATCATCTTTTAACTTAACCTTACTAAGCATAGCCAATGTAGACATTGCTAATCAAGTTTCTTAACTAGGCAAGGATAGTTCTACCAAGGATTATTTCATGCATCAAAAGGGTTTCAATCAATCCCTAACCTAATGCACACTAAAGCATAAGATTTAGACTCATGAATATTATGAAATAAATGGGTGATTCAAAGATGCTCCGGGGCTTGCCTGGGGAAACAAAAATATTAGTTCCTTTGCTTGCTTTCTCGAACTCCGCGTAACCATGATCACTTTCTCAATTGGTTGTCGTTGTTCTTCCGCGAGCTCGACGAACTCGACTTCTAGAGCTTCATTTCTAAAGCGTAATGCAAGTCAGTGATTAGTATGCAAACATTTTGAAAACATGACTCACAACTTTACTTCTCAATAAAGTTGCAAGTCAACACTATAGCTACCCCTTTTAAAAAGACTATCCACATTTTTCTTTAATTAGACTTGTCCTTAAATACTTTTATGTAAAACAATTATTAATAACCTAAAAAGGATAAATAAATCCAAATAAACCTATGTATTATTAATTTGTGATTAATAAATCATTATTCAGAATTTTTATACATTTTGGAAAGGATTAAGTATTTATTTATTTACCTTAAAAGGAAAGGCAATAAATAAATACTTAAATTTTATTATTTTTCCTAGGGTTCAAGAAATTTAATGCATGAAAGAATATAAAACAAACCTATTAAAATTGGTTTCACTAATTTTGGATGTTTCTATGAAATTCTATGAATTAAATGGTGAAAACCAAAATTTACATCTAAATCTAAAAACCTAATTCACCTTTTTGCAGAAACCCCCCTGCCCTTCTCTTCTTTCTCCCCCGTGGTACCTGCCTCTGTTTGAAACAGAGGAGGCGCTGACCAGACCGGCCCGCCGGCTTGACCGGCGGCCAACCCGCCGGCGACGAGGTCCCCCGCGACGAAACTTGCCCCAACAGGACCCCCTTGACCTTGCGTACCTATTGCCCTCTTCTTCTCTGCGGATTGCGGCCTCGGAGATGGCTCGTGGCGAGGACAGCGGCGGCGCGATGCAGCGACCCGCCGGCCGGCCAAACGGCGGCGAGCTGTGGGCTCCTCTCTAGCCCGAGAGCAACAGCAGACACAGGGGATGCTCAAACTTGCGCTAGCTTGGACGGAGATGGCCTGAGGCGGTCTAACCACGTGCGGCTGTGGCCATGGCAAGCGGCGGCGGACAGAGATGGGGCAGATGGTGGCGCTGCGATCCTGTGGTGGATGGTAGGAAAAAGGTTTTGAGGAAGTTGCAGAGGAGGTCTAGGCGACGGTTTATGCGAGAAGAATTTGATGGTGGAGCTCAGACGGCGGCGAGTTTCGCCGGCGACCACTGGAGGAAAAAGGAAGGACGGCAAGGTGCAAAGAGATGAAAAGGAGATGATGGTGGAGTATATATGGACGGGTTACCGCTGTAGACATCGTCGGTGCATGCATGGACTCTTCAATGCTGGCTCCCAGCGACGGCAACGCGTGGCGCGGTGGCTACCGCCTCTGCCACCGACGGTGAGCAGGCAGCCAAACTGCTCTCACCTAATCCTCTTTTCCTCTTCCAAACCATGAGATTACGGGCTCAAAATTTGCCGAATCTTCATCTAACTCGTGTTTCTCCAAACATAAAACATGTAGATGGATCATTGAACTCCAACTTTTATATTGTGATTTCCTTGATTCAAGTTGTGTACAGAGAGAAATCGAAGCTCCAATGGGGAGGCGATTTTCGTTCCCCATTTTCAGACTTCAAGTTTGAATTCTTCAAATTACTTTTAAATTTCCATTTGCACTCTCCTCGATTCCCAAATGAAACTTGTTCGTAACACCTTCAATTCCATTTTCTATTTCAGCACCATATTGAAATTATCGATCAAACACTCGAATTTGAGCCTCGATCACCGGTCGGTTCAAATTGCCCATCCATCTCTGAAACCCTAGGTTCAGTCCGAATCTTCCAACTGAAATTACTTCCAAAATTTGAATAGAACTTGACCTTGCTCGAAATACAAAAGTTCTTTGCCTTGACTTGAATTTCATTTCTCATTTTTGGATCTAGGTCAAATTCTCAACGGTTTGAGCTGAATTTGAGAAATTCCAACTCAGCCTTTAAAACTCTGAATTTGCTGAATATTTTCTGATTCAATATTTGGCCCAATGTTTCTCCATGATCCTGACCCCATCTTGATCTGACCCAAACATAAAAGTTGTTTAGTGTACTTTTCTTAACATCTTTCCGTTTTACACCTCGATCATATGATGAACAGTTTGCTCACAAATCAGCTCTGAAGATGGCTGTCCACTATGCCAAAACCTGAATTTTGAATTTCCTATTTTCATACGGTGAATAGTAACACTTCTCTTTTTCTCATTTTCAATTAGCTGAGATGCTTCCAATATACTTGTTGCCTCAAATTTCCATCCCAATACCTTTCTTAGGTATCTTTTAAATATTTGAATTTTCTTCTCCTAATTTCTTTTCGAATTTTGACCAAAATTTGACTTTGGTCAAATTTCCCCTTCGTATAAAAACATGGGATGTTACAATTCGTTAGGTCATAATTTGCTCGGGAAAGGCACTGGAAAATAATAAACAATTATCAAATAGATATGATGATATGAATTTTATTTCTACAACCTTTTGAAGAGGCACTGCAAAGCTGGATTTAGATTCGTAGCAGCTGCACTAGTATTGCATTTGTTTTTGAGGTCATGCTCTTTATTGTGTCCACATATGTGGATACAACACATTTGAAAAATAAGCAGGTGATCACACTCACACCAGCTATCTCACGAAGGCCATAGCATAGTCTCATCATTCTGCTAAATACGAAAGCAATGAAATCATTCAACGGATCGGATCAACTGTCAACAACTCGTCATTTTTTAATCCATGGAAAGCACCAATAAGAAGATGATTTATTGCACCTTTATATGCTACTCTACAATTTTGACATTAATTTGTTTCAATATTAATACTTTCTCCGTCCAGTGACTGTCTGTTTGACTTCAGGTTCAATTAGCTGCATGTAAATGACAGAAACCAGCTGAGAGACAAATTTGATCCTGCAGCTGCAAGGCCCCCTTTGGGGGATGGTGAAGGCATTTTTCCAGTAAACTCTAAATTTCGTGTAAATTTAAACTTTGACTCATATTCCACCACACAAGTATTATGCCCCCTTCGTGCATGTCTCTGCTAATACAAAATATCCATTCCGGTAGCCATTTGCATTAATGCATAATTTAATTAAAAAAACCAAATATTGCAAGTTTTGATTGACGATTTGTCAAAGTACACATGTGTTTTGTGTACAAAAGTTATATCAATAGATTTTGTACTAAGAGTGCTAATAAGATGACATTTGTTTTTATATCTGTTGACAATATATTTTAAGACAACACAAAAGTATGAAAGTCTATTTTTGTATCAGTAGGATGATCTATGTCTATCCTCTCTAATCAGCATGGCATGGCTGTCGACGGTTGGCAACGTGCCATAGATCGGTGAGGACATGAGAGTTGGATGCAAAGGTGAAGGGTGGCCTCCTCCCTAAACCCCTTCATCTTGTAGTGTACGCGTAGCAGGTTTTCCGTGAAGATCCACACATCACATGATCCACTTGAGGCTAGGGAAGTGGAAAAGCAAAGCTTTCAGCTGAAGCACATGAACCCTGTTTATACATATATAGGTGTGGAAACTGAGAAATTTTATTCAAAAACTCCAAGTCGATCTGCAAGTAGTACATACTTCTAGTTTGTTCTTTCTTCGTCAAATAAACTTTGTTGAGTCCAAGAGAACCCAACAAGAAATGGATGTCTTAAAAGTATGGGCACCACAACTACCCAGACCCAGCCTTGATTGACAAAGCAAAATAGACTGACGACATTATGACATTGCAGGGATAAGGATAGAGCATTTATATATATCCAACAAAGAAAAGTCCAAGAAAAAAAAATAACACCAACTAGCTAGCACAGCTATTTCCATCGATGTCACCAACTCATCCATCAGATTTGCAACAACAAACGGCCGCTAAACTCTAAGCCGATCAATCAACAAGGGGAACAATTAAAGAAGAATCCTTCCTCAATTGATCGATGATTATGATTTATAGCAAATCGACAACATTTCTCTTCCTTTTTTTTTTGTTCCTAAAAAATATAATCAAAAGAGGAGCGAACCAAAGTGAAAACCAATGCAAGAACGAAGCATCACCATGCAGGCATATCTGTGTAGTGGTACACCATGAGGATCAAAGAGGACATCCAACTTGGGTCGATAGATCATATCAATGGTCCCCACCGCCACCAGAGGGCCTCGACGACGACGACGACGACGACGAGGTGGCGATGGCGGCGAGCTTCTGTAGATTAAGCTTAACAACGGTATCAGTAAACATACGCGTATCCTCCTCCGTATTCCCCTCCGGCACATCAACAACATACGACTCCACAACGACGCAGTACGGCCTCTCTTCCTCCTCCCGCCGGAAGAACTCGGTGACGGAGGTGACGGAGCGGTAGTTCCGGAGGCGGTGGTCCCCACCAACGACCCTGAAGCTGAGGACGTGGGCGTCGTCGTCGAGGATCTCGAGGCGCTCGGTTGAGGTCGACGCCGGGAGGCCCGACACGACGGTGACCTCCCGGACGCTCCCCACGGTGGCGCCGTCGCCGGACCTGAGGTCGCACGACTTGATGAAGTGCTTGTACCGCTGCGGGTTGGAGAAGCCCCGCACGATGGGCCACACGGCGGCGAGCGGCGCGTCGACGCGCTGCGTCACGAGGGACGTGCACGTCCCCGGCGCCCGGCCGGGGAAGGTGTGGTGCGCGCGCACCACGGGCTCGAGCTCACGCTGCTCTGGCTCCGATAGGCCCTGCCGCAGCGCGCTCTCCATGTGAGGCTCCATATGTGTGTGTGCGCCCTTGGCTTTCTTCCTTCTTGTGCTGCGGCTGTGTGTGTCTCTAGTTCTCTGCTCTCTACTACCCGTGTAGTGTATATTATAGTGTTTGTTATGAATCTCTCTCTCTTTCTAGGTTTGGGCAAGGAGGGTGTGGGGGCAGTGTGGAACGAGGACTGTCCTTTTGTTTGGGATTGGATCTTTATTGATGATGGCAGGAAGGTGTCTCACCTTTTATGGTTGGGTTCTTGAGTAGTTGTTGCCTTGTTTGGGTCATTTCTGGCCGTTCAGCTGCATGAGCGAAGGGACCATTTTTAATTTCATCAGAGCCTGATGAGGGACCATTGTTTGGTCCAGTTATGAATCCGCGCGCGGAGACGGGAAGAAATAGTGGCAAACTCTTTGTGCTCCTCTCATGCACAGCTTCAAAGAAACCTGACTGAATGAACTGATGGGATAAAAACATATTTTGACGGTTCCAGTTATTTGTTAACTTCTTCATAAACTTTTCTGGAAAACCCAAGGAGCCAAATCTTTACCTTCGCAAAGTTATTTTCTCTTTGAACTTGCTTGTAAAGACGAAAACAAGAGCCAAATCTTTGCCGAGATTAACTATGGTCGCTATACTCTATCTTGCTTGCAAAGCCTAAAATAAGAAGTCAATTATCAGTCACCAAGAACCTAATTGCAATCATAATCTTGTTATTTTGATGGTTTTCTTTTTCTAAAGCTAGTTTCTTCTAGAAGTTAATATAAACCAACAACACAAAGTCAAATCTTGGCCAAATAGAGCGTAATTATAAACTATTCGCAAAACTTATCATTGGCGAAGTTATGAAGAACTTTGTCTATATTGTCAAATACAACCACTTTCCATTATTGGCGAGCTCTGCATAACAAAATACTGAAATATGTATTGGTCCTTTTTTCTCTTTCAAGATATTTGCATATATGTGTGAAACATTGACGGTGATACTCAGCCGATAATGTTTCTTTCTATAGGATGTATGTACAAAATATTTGTATATGTTGAGGATAATGTTAGCTGAGACGCTTTCCTTCCCCCTCCGCTAATCATTCTTGGTCTTGCATCAATCTGAATATTTTTTCCAGAGCAAAGTGCACACCCGGTCCTTATACTTGTTGGGGCGTGTCATTCCGGTCCATGGACCCTTAGAACGACTAATTAGGTCCATAATCTATGTTTCTATGTCATTGAAGTCCATAATCAGGCTAAAGACTAATTAGGTTTATAATCTATGTTTCTATGTCATTTAAGTCCATAATCTGTCTAATTGTAGAAAGTCCCCTGCAATTGTTACAGGCACATAAATTCACCGTTTCTGCCATGCTCTGCGCCATGCTGGGGCGTGACTGTCAGCTAATGGGGTTGACATGGCTACTGGCCAAGAACAAGACGGCCTACACCGTGCTCTGTGAATGCTCTACACCGTGCACACGACGGAGTCCGGCACCGGCAGCAACCCCCTGCGGTGCAGACCAGACCAGGAGAACATGTCGTTGCTCGTGGACTCGCTGCAGTTCGAGCACATCGGCAACACGAGCTCGGCAGTTGGCAAGAGCTCAACGCTGCAGGTCTTCCATGTCGTCCTTCTCGGCTTGGTGCCCTGCCTGATGATCGGAAGCAAATCTAGTGAATCGAGATGAGAAACCACCAAATAAACTCACCGTAGGTAGGTGGGGGTGATCCTTTTGGCCGCAAGCCCGCAACGTCGCCACCATCGTCCTTGTGGCCGCAGCCCACCGCACGGACCTACCTCTCTGCAATCGACGCCCTCACAACACTTGGAACTAGCACGCCCGTGAAGAGGAAACTCCGTCCACATCCCGTGATGACGGAGAAAAAACGGAGTCGGGTATTATCGTGGGATACATGTAGGGCCTAATTGCAATAAGATGCCACGTTATCCGCTCTTATGCTGACACAGAAACTGAAATTATGGATCTAACTATTCGTTTTAAGAGTCTATGGACCAGGACGACACGCCCCAACAAGTATAAGGACTGGATGTGCACTTTGCTCTTTTTTACATGTGATTTGTCACAACTATGCACAGGTTAATTAAATGCTTAGGAACACAACTTTCTTTTGTCCCAAACACATTTGACACTGAAGCTAATGGAATTTGTTCATGAGAAATTCTTACCAAGAAATTCAACTGTTTCAAACAGGGCCAAAGGACATTTGTATCTGTGTGTGTGCATACCTTTCAATCTGGAAAGTGCATTGATGATCATCGTGCCTCAGGAGGACGTAACGTGAGGCTGGAAATACGGCCGGGGGGAGGAGGGTTTGATGGAGATGCGGTGCACGGGCGGGGAGCGAGACTGGGGATTGGGGAAAGTCAAACACATTTCACGGAATCCTACAAGCTCATGCATTGTGCATGCATGTGACAGGCAGAGGAGACCTTTCGCTCAACTGATAGCTAGCTAGACGACCTTCTAGTGTGATGTAACAACGTTGACCGTCACTGTTCACTGCTAATAAAGTGTATTCAACGCGTTTGGTCTCCCAAGATATAAAACAATAACTTGATAATTGTCTTAATTGGTATATATTGAAACGTAACGTTCCAAATTATAACTCGTTTTGATTTTTAAGAGTCAAAGTATCTCAAATTTGACTAAATTTATACAACAAAATACTAACCCTCATGATACCAGATAAATATAATTAATTTTATCATTCAATATATTTTCATACTATATCTACTTAGTGCCATAAAACTTTTGTGGACCCCTAGCCTCAATAATTTTGGTCTAACATAAAATGGTTTGACTCTCTTAGAATGACTTATAATTTGAAATAAAGAGTATAGGATAATTGAGAACCTTTTTTTAAATGAAACTGAGAACTAGATTATACTTGGTTTATAAGTAGAAGCTAATGTGAATCAAACCAACTGTCTTTTAATTTCTATCGTAATATGTACTCGTTGGATAATGCAAGTGGATCGGACGACCGGGTGCTTTATTTGGTACCAACAGTGATGTGCTCAGAGGGAAACAGCAAACCCCACACATGCATATGGAGGCGGTCGAAAGGAGCCGTGTGATTTGTAGGGCATGTGACCCTGATAGCGACAAAGCAAAGGCAGCCTGGCTGGCCGCTGACAAACTACTACTGCTACACTTCCCCAATTATTGTGCATTTATGTTTTCTCAAAAAGAAAATAGTGTGCACTTATTTAAGCATTTTTTAACTTATATCGGTCGACGGATAAAATGATTTCAATTCCTCGTATTTTCATTTCCACAGTTCACTTTAAAGTTTTGAAGTAAAAGGATATGCATGCATAATTTTTTTTTACTATTCCTTGCAACTTAAATTGTTCAAATTCCCCATCGCAACTTGACTATTCATTTCTAAGAGGTATATCATGTTCATTGTAATAAGGAAAGAGACCTAAACTACAATGAACTAGGTACATATATTTATTTATTTTGAAAGGAGCTACATTTTTATAAATTGACAAGAAAATATAAATATAAATTAGAGTTCAAGGGAAGTCAAACATAGATAGCTAAAGTGTACCAACCACACCTTCCATCGTAAGCAGATGCTCACTTCCTTATCATGTTCATTGCCGGATACAATGTGGTTGTGTAAATTTAGGAGTTCACATTTGCGGAGGGTGGTGGCAAATACCTCCTGTTTGTGCTAAAACTAAGTACACCATGAGACTAGTGTTTTTTTTTTTTGGCAATTTACTGCATAGAATCGGGTTTTTTTTTCACTTGTGAAGCCTCTACTTGAGAGTCCAGTTAGCTATATATGGCATAGATGGGGACCAAACTGCTATTGTTTAGTTGTTGACACGCATAGATCATTCAAGCTCTAGCTAACCAATGCTCACTTATTTCCAGTATTCGTGCATGAACCTTACCTGAAGCCCTGTAAACAAGATGGCTATGAAATCAATATCCCATTAAAAGATTTTTCTAATTGCTAATGTATATTATATAATTAAGCATGCATATAATTTGAGTAAGTATAGAATAGTATTTTGTCTATTTATTTTATGATAAAATGATACATCCGGTGCCACATGAGACTTCATAAGTTGAAGTTAATTGTTATGCCCCCTATTTTGTTCATTTATCTACCCCACATCATTAAATTTAGAGGAATTATGATGGCAAGAAAATATATCATCTATCTATAAAAGAACGAGTAGAATTGAAAACGTTTCTCACCTAATTTGGGCACACCTTACCGCTCACGCCGGACCCGCCTGTAAAGGTCAACAAAGGTGGGAGGAGAGTCAAACACATAAAAACTAATACTTAGAAAATGTTTATACCAAAATCAAAATTATTTTGTCACCTACGACGGCCTTTACCCACCCGTGGGTACCCAAACCTGCCCGGCGTCGTGTCCTAGCGGGTCTTGGCGCGACTGTGCCCCTTCCACCTGTGGCGCCGCTCGTGCCCTCGGTGGACACCCATCATATCGGTAGAAGGCAACACATGCAAGTCTGTTCACGACGATGCCATCTACGGCCATCTCGAATTCCCGGAGCTCCCTAAGGCGGCGCTCCGGAACGGAGCAAAAATAGTGGCAGCTGCCTCCCAGCTGTGGACTGTCTCAATGTCTCGCGTGGCAGAACCCGTACGTGAAAGATGAAGCAAGGTCTGCTGAGCTCAGGCGCCACACCATGCGTGATGCGTCCAGTGTTGCTCCTCCCAGCGAGTCCATCGTCGACGACACAGCTCGGGCTCGGCCACCGGCCCAGCGCCACGCAGCGACAGTAGTGCCGCGCCACGGCCTCGCCGAACTGCGTGGTGGCGTCGAAGAAGTTGGGCACGAGCTCGAGTCTCTCGCGGCCATGCATCGGGCAGGCCTTCCACGGCCGGGAACAGGATCATGCACGATTGCACGGTGACTCTCGAGACTGCAAGAACTGGGTGGCTATCACCCTACAAATGCAACGGTGTACTCCTATACGAGTGATTGTTGATATTAGGAATAGGGATTTGGGTGATGTCCTATGCAGAGGTTGTCTCGTCCCACATTGAATGTGTGATTACTAATTAAATTATTAATAAACATGGACTAATTATAGAACTAATTGTATATATATAGAGACTAATTTCTGAGACGAATCTATTGAACATATTAAACCTAATTAGTTCAGAATTTGACAATATGATGATAGAGTAAACAAGTGCTAATGATGTATTGATTAGGCTTAATAGATTCGTCTTGCGAATTAGTCTAAGCTTCTGCAACATAGATATTTCTACTTTTTACCGTCTTTTAAAAAAGATTAGGGGAATTCAATTTTACATTCGAGTGATGCCTTTAAGCCATCAAGTTTCTTTGCTTTTCTAACCAATATGAGTGGGTCTCATCTATATTTATATTGATAGAATCGTCTCTAAGAGAAAATGCAACCAATATAAGTGGGTGCTTTCTCATATTTATATTTATATTGACGGAACCGCCTCCAAGAGAAAAGATAAATAATTTCGTATCACGTGCGTGTCACACGTGCGTTTTTGCTAGTATCAATAAACGAGTCTGACTTGCTAGCTGACTAATCTACATGAACAGCGCCAAACAGTCGAGCTAATTTTTGACCCTCGTTTGGGCAAAGGCCAAAATTTAGCCTTGGCAAAAAGAAAAAAGAAAAGAAACCTTCGGCCTGCACCAATGCATTCAGCACAACAACAGCAGGGCCAAAATTTCGGGGGCTAATGGGCCGTCCGTTTTTTTTTCTAATCTACCATGTGCGCATGGTGACGACACGGCAACGCCTGCACCTTTGCGCAACTGATTGCACCAGGGGAAAGTCAAGCGCGGAGGTTCGCCGCAGGGCAAAAGGCAAAATTGTCGAGTAACATCAAAATCAGTTAGCTCAATCTCTTGAGTTCTTAGCTCAATCTCTCGGTCAGAGTTGCTCAGATGGGGAAAATAATGCTTGTGTTCGTTTATAGGTGGGTGTAGATGCGTATTTGCGTAACTATGCGCTGTGGGTTCAATAAAAAGCAGCTAACGCGATATTCTTTCGTACATGCCACATTTTCCTTGCAGTCAGTAACTACTACACCAGCAGCAACCGTCTTTCCAACAACGTCTAATATAACGCATGCTGGTTAGTCACCCAGCTAATCGGCATGCCTATCACTATAAAGTTTTTATGCCCGTACATTCATTTCTATGAACGTACCATTAATACAGAAAAAAAAAGCTGATCTTCCAGATTAGTAGGTCTTGATTGCCATGGTTCCTGAAACGTGATACAAACCAGATCACATGTAAGGTCATTTTCTAACATTGGCGGTATCCGTGACAGAAATTACAATCTGCAGTGATTTTTTTAACAATCCTTGGTGTAAACTTTTCCTAGAGGAGCTCATGAAACCTTTATAAATTACTGGCACACCCTCAGAAAATTTCACAGATACTATTCCATCAGGGCTCAAACTTGGGATATGCATGTCCACCAGGGCGCGCCCTCTAAGCTTGCATCTATTAAGGGATATGTTTCAAAATAAGTCTATTTGACATGTTCTTACAATTTTGATCATTATTGTTAATTAGCAACAGAATTAGCATAAAAGGAATTTATGTATGCAATGGCTTGAACCTAAAACTAAATATATTTGTAAGCTTCAACTAGAAGGAACAATAAACTGAACATTGATATTCTAGCGTCAAAAGCAACTTACCTTGTTATTGCCTGAAGTTATTGCTAGACACACACACGCGCGCGAACGCACGCATGCAAGTTATTGCTAGACAACTTACCTTTTTTGCTATAGGTGCTAAATCCTTGATCTTCAGTATCGTCAACAAGACCCATCTCTTTCCCTGAAGTATGAAATCCACCAGTCTCTTTCTAGATCCATTGTTCAATTGATGTTTGCACATAGTACCTGTAGAGTCCAGTAAGACAGTGAGGCCCGAAGTGATGCTGCAAAAACATCTGAGGTGTTTGGTAAGGTTAAACAAAACTCCATGTCGTAGTGTCATAGTAACTAGGCAGATAACCCGTGCAAATAGCACGGGTAGCTAGTTTTATACTAATATTTAAAATAACATGAATAATTGTTGAGCACCCAAGCAATATCACCATATTTGTTTGTCTATTTTTGGGTGCATCATGCTTGCCGATCCGTTAATGTTGTGTGGACCTGTTTGCAAAGGGCCTGTTTGGTAGGGCTCCGGCTGTGCCAGCTTCAGCGGTGGCTTTGGCTTATCTGAAAACCCAATTTTGTTGGTTGTGGCTGTCGCTGAAATCGTTTGGCAAAACAGCTTCTTCTGCAGCTTCTGTGGCAGCTTTATGGAAGAAAGAGGCAAATAAGTCAAACAATGGCGGACCTCATGGAGGAGAAGCACCTCAAGCTACCGCAGGTACCTCCTGGCTTCTATGCATTTTGGGGGTCTGACTCCCTCCTTTTTCTGAAGAAGCAGTTGCGAGAGCATCTCGTTTGGCAATTTTTTAGGTGATGCTGCATGAGAAGCCAGAGCTGATTGGTTTGTCGTTTTAGATTTGTTCGACTGCTTTTATTTTGACAGTCAGGCTGCTACTGCCGTAACCACCAAGACCACACTCACTTGCATGCTACTGCAGTAGCTACTTCAGCATGAAAGTAGCTAAAACTAACACATCGTATGCCACATTAGGAAGAAAATATTAAAAAGATATATATTTGAAATTGGTTACATAGTCTTATTCTATTTTATTACAACTAAAATTTATTTAGGGATTCTAGTAAGTTGTTTTGCTTTTCTATTCCTATAGAAAAAATTATTTATTCAATAATCATGTTAGGTATAATTTTTTTTGGTTGATTTAGATGGTAAGACAATGTACAATCTTCTCATTTTTTTTCAAATTTTAAATGGATAAAGGATGCCATTTATTTAATTAATTATATTTTCTTTGGAACCTATATATTGCTTACACTTGATGATTTGAACAAATTTAATTATATTCGTTTTTATTTTATCAATTTTATTTCTACTATTCTTGCTTGAATTTTCTATTGTGAATAATTACTTAGATTGTTCTTAATAATAATAATAATAATGTTATATCTGCATGAAGTTTATATTATTAAGAATATATATTTATTATTCATATTGGATAAGGACTATTTTTCAATTAATATGGCACGTTTATTAGTCATATTGTATATGGACTTTATAGCCTAGTCTATTATAGTCGTATTGGACATGGACTCTTTGGGTTACTCTGGATTGTTAGAATTTATAAAATTTGACGGTCCAAATTCATCTCTTTTTCTGAATAACATGGGAATTTCTTGGCTCTTTAGGCAAACATGATGACTCTTTTTTCCTCTGAAGTAACAATGGTTGTAATCCAATACTTGCATGGTGTATTTTATTTTTAACTCTGATTGGATCTACGATAAACACTTTTTCCCTACATGAAATGCTAATTTCAAAGTCACATGTATGATGTTCTTTTCCCCTTTATCTAAGTTGTATACGTGGTGTCTTTTTTTTCTTTATTAAGCTATTTTATTTCTCCATAATATTACAATTTGGTTTTGATTTTCTCCATACACACCTATGTATTGCGAGCACTCTGCATGGTTTAACTCCAACCTCCATGGCCCAAGTGCTATACGTGTGTGGTCATTGCCCCACATGCAAAGCTAGCTGAGGACCGCATATGTACTTAGCTCTATGGTGAGACGTGTATAGTTACCTCATGCCTGATGATCACACAACACAACAGATGTGGTTTGCATTGACTGGTCGTGGTCTACAATGATAATATGTATGCTCACGATCAGGATAGGAAGATCACTCCTCATCGCGCAATGGATAATAGCTTGATCTTGTTTTGGACTTCGAGGACCTCGTAGTAGGCAGCGTAGGGAAAGATCAATCATCGATGGGTGGCGATTGGCGACCTTGGTTCATGCTGATGTAGGCCACGGATCAGCCACACAAAAGAGCAATATGGCATCGGAGGGGAAAAAATTGATATGCGATTGTGAGGATGGAGAATATCAACGACATTCATAATGGGAATCAAAGCGACGTTCTCTCAAAATATATTGGAATATCTTGACGTTCTCTCAAAATATATTGGAATATATTTCGGAAAGTTGTGTTAGAATTCTATCTTAAAACACATAGTACAGGTGTACATAGTAATATTGTCATCTATGAAAATGATTAATTTTTATACTATAATATAATATTACTCAATTTAATATAGACCATTAGATATTCATAGGATCTTACAGTCTAGATTTTTTTTAAATTCCAAGTTTGGCTTTATTAGTTGTAGTATTGGACATGGACAATTTGGACTACTATAGACCGTTAGATCTTCATAAATCCAATGGTACGGTCCAATCCTTCTATTTTGCTACTGTGCATCGTGATGGGTGCATATCAGTCTTCCCACGTACATATATAGGCTTAGTTTGGCATGAACTATAGAATGGGTTAATACATGCGGTAGATAAATTTTTTCCCATAACTATTTATTCATCATCATATAGCACATAGACATTTATTTAATATGATAATATTTTATTATTTAAGTATATTTATTAGTTTTTCATATGGAATCTTTACTCTAATATATTTGTTATAGTTGTATTCAACATGAACTCTTTAGTCTAGATTTTTATTTACATTAACATCTTGATTTTAGATTAATTAAACAATTTCATTCACTTTGATGTTTTATTAAGCATTAACCCAGTCGATGGTGTACGGTTGCAATGCTCACAATGTTGACTCAGTTGCTTTGCTTAATGCTTAAGTACTTGGTTATCCACCGTTTGCTTGTTCAGCACCTCACAATATTTCCCTGACTTGCTTGGTTTTGTTGAGATGAAGGAAAAAATCAGGTACATGTCACTTGATTTCCGACATGTATATCTCTTTTCTCTAGAGGCTTCGTTTTTCCTTCGTAATCAAATCAATTGATTGCACGAAGGGCAGTCTTAGATGCCTCAAACTCTCACTTCACTTGCGCATAATTTTTTTTTACTGCCGGGCTTGTCGTGTAGCTGACGATGAAGCTTTGGTGTGCCATCATGTCATCCATCGATAATGACGATGAGTCTTTCCACCACAACGTTCGCTATTTATTGTGGTTGTGTTACATGACTCCTAGTTGATGACGATAATGACTATACATGGCAATGGGCAGCAGTACAGGTCTTTTTTTTATTTATAGAACAGAATTGGTTTGTGACCGGATTTTCATATATGGTAGTAGAAATTAGAGATGGGCTTTAGGTGACTCTAAAGCTGCGTATAATTGTATATATTAGATTCTATTTATAATTCTTTATTTATCTATTTATCAGTTGTGTCTGGTATGGTCTCTTTCAGCTAATCTAAACCATTCGATCTTTATTAAATCCGACAGTCCAAATCCTTTCTTTTTTTCTGATTTTTCCTTTTTCAATTAATATGGTATTTTTATTAGTTGTATTTGACTTGGACTCTTTAGTCTAGTCTATTACTTGTCATATTAGACCCGGACCCTTTAGCCTAGTGTACTATTATTTGTATTGGATATGGACTCGGTTGAAATCGTTCTCTTTTACCATGTGGTTGATTTGGTCTTCAGATTTTGGCAAGTTTAATTCCTGGCAATTGGAGCAACAAAGAGAACATGACGCAAATTAAAGAACATACTTTTTTTTAAAGAAAGAGAGCACTTGGCCCAAAGAAATAAGAGAATCTGACGCAAATAAAGAAGAGAGTAGGCGTTGTTGTTGTCTTGAATAGTTGGCCTTTTTAATTTAAGTGTGATGTCTCTTCTTGTTATCCTAGTCGATAGTCTTGTTACAAGGAACTGCCTGGAATGAAAGAAAAAGGCCTATAGTCTGGTAAAAGTTAAGAATTACACTTCCAAGTATCTAGAAATGTAAACATCACAACTTCACAAGCAAGTTCCACAAATAAAAAAACCGCAAAGGCTCAACATTATGTTCTTGAATGAAGAGTACCAAATATTTTTAAACTAGAATAGTTCAGCTATTATTATCATAGAACATGCAACAAACATATTCAAATTGATCAGACACTGAAGTAGTCTTGTAAATATAAATTTTAGTTTTAGTTGAAATGTCAAACATCAATCAGAATTTGAGCACTAACTTCCAACCACATCGTAGCTAGACACAAAGTAGAAGATTTGTGACCACAAAATGCAGTTGATCAATTAGGATGATACGGTTGATTCAGAATATTTACATGTTCCATAAGCACGTCGGTAACAGAAATTTGGAGCTTCAGCACATCAGTTTATTCTCCTCAACTCTTGCTTTATAAATTTCAGAAAGTGAGAATTGTGAATGCGGAGCAATTCGAGGCTTGCTTGGCGACCACCCAAAGTTCAATTAGTAACAGCACAGTTTTATGATTTGTACAACTCAGTTTTTGGAAGAAAATATAATACCATCAATTATTCTGACATGTATTCGATTTCACCTTTCTAGTGCAGTGTTGATATTTGAGAATGTTCAAGACATACCCTTACAATAAGCATATGTGGATATGTTCTGACATAATGTCATTACCTAAGTGACACAAGCAGCTCCACTAACCATGTCACTTTATTTCAGTCTAGGGCGTGTTAGACCTAAAGAGAAAACCATGAATAGGAAGCGAAGTTACCTTGATCACATAACCTCAATTTTATATTAGAATAGTAACGGCAAAAAAGGATTGATTGATGCAATAAGCATAATTCAGGTTTAGCTCCTAGACAAATGACATGGTGATGAACTATGACAGCCATTTTTTCCACTAACTGGAACACTACTCACAAATATAATATATTTATTGAGAAAATATGGCAGGGGCTAAAGGCCTCTCTCTCTGACCAATGTCAGTGGAGGGCAATAAGCCCTGGTAGTGGTCAGGCCTGTTTTTGTTACAAACAGGATCGCTCCTGAAGTGTGCCCAGGAGCTGTGTGTGGGCGTGTGTGTGTGAGTTTGTATATATATATATGGGTGTGAGTCTATTTTGGACTCTTCTTCTTCTTTAATACAATGACACGCAGTTCTCCTGCGTGTCCGAGAAAAAAAAATATATTGAGAAAATGGGGGAGAACACCAGGCCAGCAGTGTACATATTACATTAAAAACGGTGGCCAGGCATCACTACCCACAGATATTTTCACTAAATAGATGATAATATTTACATCCTCAAATAAAGCTGGCTACACCAGCAGTGTAACAAAATGTGAAAATAAAGATGCCTGAGAGTGGTTAAAATTTGTAACCAACATGAAACATAATTTCAGTCCTCCTGATAGCTGAAGTATTCCGTAAGGGACGTCATCAAGAATCAGCAGACTCATGTAGCAGGAGACTGGAGGCTGTTCATGTTCAAATACTACTTACAGTTAACCATTGAACATGACATACTTTGATTACTATGTCATGAGAATGCTACAACAAATTTACCAATAGTTCTGAATAAAAACAAAAATTGAATTTTAAGGTGTAAAAAATTACTTATTAAGCTTCCTATAGGGATCCAAATTGTACAGCCCAATATAAATTGTAAGATTGAGCATTGATTAAAATAAAAAAAATATTCACCATTCACATGAAGTCAGATGCCCAGATTGTCTAACAATCAGAAGCATATTCTTGTATTCTTATGTCGCTCCAAAATGTGGAGAGCAACAAATCATATCCACAGAATATTCATCTATATGTTATCCTGTTGAAATGGAAAATTCTTATCAGAACTTTTGCAATAAATTAGGAGGTTCACAGATAGTTTTACAATCTAAAGTTGCTTTCAAAGGAAATATGATTTGATTACTACAGACGGTCATCTCAGTCATGATAGACAAGTGGTACACTGATGGATACTGCTATACTGGGTAGAGAAACAAGTCGCCGGTTCTCATAACACCCAACTTGAGTCAGATCATATGAAAGCATATGGAATGGAGTTATAAAAATGCTGGCTGATGACACATCTCCTTTATTGAAGATGAAAACTTGCCTAAGCTATTGCTATAATTGTATGCATCAAAATTAACGAAAAAATAGTTAACTATGCTAAAGCTTGTTAATAGTAGATTGAAGGACAAGGTTGTGTTTCATTTGAACAATAGCAGTTCAGGCATTCCCCCACATATGCATCCACAAAACAAAAGGGTGCACAGAAGAGAAAAAAGAATGGCACCTTGTCTTCTTCATTGTTCCCTCCAGCAGTGCACGAGTCCTTCCATCTGTGAGCCACCAATCTTAGTTTTTTTGGATGCACAAAATTGATCCAAAAGCTACACCAGATCGGGCTGGATCTCGGTCCATTTTTTCCAGCAAAACAGTTGGCTCCATCTGGTTTTATCAACTATGAATGTAGGCACTAACTTGAGTTTTACAAGATAGATCATCACATCTTGAATAGTCTTCTGATAGGATGATGATGAAGAAGTATAAATGTTCTCACCTCTTCTCAAGATATCCATCGTCTACCGAATTGCTCAGAACTGAGATATCGGCAGCGATGCAATGCTCTTAAATATATTGATACTTATCATGGTGATCAAGGAAGTGGAGAATATAGAACTGCAATAAACTTGCAACACTACATACAGATTTATGGATCCTGAGCTCCACCTCACAGGAGGTATGCAACCGAAGGAACCAGGGTAGGCCATCAAACTGGACTTACAACCCAACCTGTATTCCGACTTGGTCTGCGTATTCTTACTGTTTGTTGAGATCTACTTTCCAATCTCTCAAGTATTGAATACGTTATTGAGTCAGGAGCCAACCCCTGTTGCTTCAGAGTTTCATAAAGTTTATGAGCTTCTTCAATCTTTCCACGTCTCTCCAAACAGTCCAGTAAAATGTTGTAGGTTACTATATTAGGAACACACCCCTCTGCAATCATCTCATCAAACAAGTTGCATGCCATATCAACCTTATTGAATTTTCCAAAGCACTCAATTAGTATGCTGTAAGTAAAGACATCAGGATCATATCCTTTCTCTTGCATCTCTTTGAAAAGCATGTGGGCTTCATCCAGATCTCCATTTTTTCCAAGGCAGTTTATCAAAGAATTGTAGGTGATGACATCAGGCTTACAACTGTTAGCCTCCATTTCTTCAAAAAGTTCACGAGCTTTTTCAACTAAGCCAACCCTACCAAAACTTGAGATCATAATATTGTATGTGAAAACATTAGGAACAACCCCATTAGCTTTCATCTTATCATACAGATTGCTTATGAAAGACATCTGCTTCACCTTCCCAAGAGCAGAAAAGACCATATTGTACATTCCAACATCTGTGACAATCCCCTTTTCAGGCATCAAATGCAGTAGATCCATAGCCTCAGCGGTTTTTTCTGCATTGCATAGCACTTCAAGCATTGACACAAAAGCATCCTGGTCTCCTTTTTCATGGTAGCTCCACATGCGACAGAATACATTATGAGCCTCGTTTGCATGTCCAGATTTGCAGAGTGACTTGACCAAATAAGAGCAAATTGACCTGTTAAGATGTCCACTGCAGATATCTAGAACCTCATTCAGCCTGTGTAGTTGTCCTCCTGTTGCTAAAACATCCAGGATAACGCTATATGTGAATTCATTGGGCTGGCAGCCATTCTCAATCATGTTAGAAACCATAAAAATCATCTTATCAACCATCTTGTTCTTACCAAGAGCCTCAATAACAGTATTATAAGCAATGAGGTTAATGACACATCCTCTGGATACCATTTCCTCGAAAAGTGAGAGAAATTTAGTGGTCTTCCCAGCATTTCCAGACATTTTAATTAGTACAGTGTATGTGTATGCATCTGGCTCACAGTTGTTTTGTTTCATATCTTCAAATACTTGGTAAGCTTGGTCAACCTGCTTCAACCAAAATTTTCACTTGTTAACTGATTACACGTAGTTAGATTGAAACCTTATTTTTTTGACAAGAAATGGAAATTCAGTGTTTTACGAAATAAAGTTTTAATGCTGCAAAAGGACTAAAACGATGACACATGGTACATCATCCCCTACCACCACCCTTGTTGTAACACCTGGGTTAGCCCATGAAACAGCATGTTGCCCATGGCTAACCTGTAAGTGTATGTGAAGCCATAAAAGGCAGCACCGAGTTCATAGGGAAGGATCGAGCAAACCGGTTGCAATCTCAATCCCCTTACCATTCTTCCTTGCCAAGGACATCTTGGTGCTTTCTTCTAATGACTCGGCTATCTCATCAGCGGCCACAGGAAGTTTCATTCAGTGAGAGCTTGTCTGCTTCTCATGTCCCAGTCCTCACTGGCAACCACAGGGGGTGACACCTAAAATGTCTAACATAGATACATATTCCTACCCAACAAGCAGATTAACTTGTAATGATCTTTGTTCTTATCAAAACATCCCACATTCCTACTCATCCTTTCACTATTCCTAGCTAACCATCCTCATCACCCCAATATGCCACTAGCCCACTAAGTGAGGTACTCCACCAATCCAAGGGTGGCACAATGACATGAGCCGTGTGACTCTGACAGAGGCAGACAATACACATCCAGGGTAAATGGTGCAGAACACGATGAGTATAGCAGCAAAGGCATTTAACATGGCACATCAGAGGACTGGGTATAGCAGTAGATACCCTCACACTACTAACTCAAACATATCGGGGACCTAAGATTCTTTTTATACATACCAACACACTAGCAATCAACTATTAATGGAAATGGGGAAATAATCACAGCAAAAACAAGATCTGCACAAGAAGTTTGCATTCTTCCAGATAAGCAAGCACCTATCTCCAATATTGAAAAAATTCCCAGCACAAGAATGTCGAGAATCCACAGTGAGATAGTTCAGCTAATTCATTCATAAAAGAACATCAACAACTATAATGACCACACAAAGAAACCACAGAAAGTGGAAGCTTATCTTTACAAACACTTTACAGAAGAAATTGCACAAGTTTCATCCACTGGAAATATTTGGTCAACGTATCTCTCATACTTGTGATCCCTAAATACTATGGTCAAATGATCAGAACTAAACATACCAAAAAGATTTTCTGCACATTGCACAGCAGTTCCTATGTCCTAAGTTAGCACAGTATGACAAAGACCATTGCTAAATATATGTGATTGTGCTTACATACCATTCCAGCCTTAGCAAGAGCATGAAGCAGCATGTTATATGCAAAGATGTCCAGCTTGTACCCCTTCCTTCGCATCTTCTCATACATCTCAAACCCCTTGCACACCTCCCTGCTCCTCAGGTGCGCCTGCACAATGCACTTGTAGGTGTACCCATTCAGCCTCAGCCCCCACTTCTTGGCCAGCTCCAGGCACCTCCCCACCTCGACGCCCATCCCGACGAGCAAATTCACGGTGGAGATGTTGCCATACACGCCGTCCCGCTCCATCTCTGCGACGAGCCGCGCGGCCACGGCGGGGTCGTCGCGGCTGCTGCGGAAGAGGAGGGACAGGATGCGGTTGTAGGAGAAGGCATCGTGCCGGAAGCCCGGGAGGGAGGTGGCGGCGAAGCGGAAGAAGCCGAGCGCGAGGGCGGTGTCGGGGGCGAGCGCCTTGATGACCTCGGAGGCCTCGACGGTGGTGAGGGTGACGCGGAGGGAGGCGAGGTAGTCAGCGAGGTCGAGTAGCGGGGAAGGGGAGGCCGGGGAGCGGAGGATGCGGGCGACGGCGCAGACGAGGTGGCGGCGCGGGAGCGGGAAGCCCCGCGCGTCGATGGGGGTGGGTGGCGGCGTCGGGGAGACGGTGACGGTGAGGGAGGGGCCCGAGGGGGACGCTGTCGCGGCGGCGATGCGGCCGGAGTAGGTCGTCGCGAGGCGGCGGGGCATTTCGGCCGGCGTGGTCTGTGCGGACTGAGCACGCGGTGCGGCGGCTTGAGGGGGCGCCCGAACCCAAAGGCACGAACCTACATGTGTCACTGACATGTGGGGCCAGTGGTTTCTGCCATCTCTTGGGACCACATGTCAGTGACGTTCCGTTACAGATAGTGGTGCTTGAGTCGAACGGTTAAACCCTATCTTCCTCGCTGCCTCATCCTCCGGGGCTCCTGGCCGGGCGGCCAAGGGTTCTAGAACCTTCTAGACGCCTCCCTCGCACCGCGCCGCGCTGCTCCCGATGGCGCGCCCCCATCACCTCCTCTCCCGCTTAGTCGCATCGCACCGCCTTCTCCATTCTACGACCGCCCCCAGCCTCCGCCCCACTGCGCGGCGGCCTCTCCCTCTCCACTCTCCGCCGCCTTTTTCTCCTCCCCATTGCCGTACCCTGCTCCCCTTCGTCGCGGTTGCGTCGCGGCAATACGCGGCGTCGAGCTTCAGGAGAAGGCGCTCGTCGCCGCCGCCGATGTTGCTGAGGCGGAGGAGGGCGAGGAGGCCGACGCGGAAGGGGCCCGGCGAGCTCATTGTGCAGATTGGCATCGAGGAGGCCCTCCCCGACGACCCTGAAATCCTGGTATTGGTTAGGCACCCTAGTTCCAGAGCTTCGAACCGATGAAAATTTGCATTTCTCCTGAAAATTTCACCAAACAGTTGCATTTGATGAAATGTTGAGTTAGCATTATGCCATTGTATGTGTTCCTCAATGCGAATTGCTGTTCAGAGCATTGCAGAAACGCTCAAAACCGATGTTGGGAAGGCGGCGAAGGTGGCCTTTGATGACCTTGAAGACTCCGAGTACAAGACCAGAGATCCTTCTATAAGCAACCTGAACAAGTACAACAGCGTTGAGCTCTCTCTGCTGCTTTGTGATGATAATTTCATCAGGCAGCTAAATAAGGAATGGAGGGATGAGGATCACGCTACTGATGTTCTGTCAATGTCGCAGCATATCCCAGGGCTTGACATTCCCATTGTATGGCGTCCTACCAAATTAGTCTATTTGTTTTGGATGCTTATTATTTGACCTTTTTCTTTACATGTTTTGTTTTGCATTTTGCTCCAACAGCTGCAGTTGGGTGACATAGTAATTTCTGTTGAAACAGCACAGCGGCAAGCAGAAGAAAGAGGCCACACACTTCTTGATGAGATAAGAATTCTCACGGTTGGTTTGTTTTTCCCATCACCACTAGTATTTCAACATTTCAGTACTGTTGTGCTTTATATAGGTTCATTTCCTAATAGCTAACTGTGACTTCTCCAGTTACCTCAGTGATTTAATAGCTGTGTAGTTATCATTAGATTTATCAATTTAGTGATGTTGACCTCATGCTGCACTTTCAACCTTTGTGTTAAAAGTCAGGTAAACAGATAAATAGCTTTGTACAATCTTCATAGTGGCACTATTTGAAGAAAAACACTGTTCTAAAGTAAGCTGCTTGGAAAATAGGCGCTACAGTTTGTCGTGAGTTGCACCATGCTCAAGTGCTCAACTAATCATTTCCATTCGCCATTGCTTATCGATAGGTTGAATGCCTCTATGCTTAAGGGGTTACTTCTATGCTAAATTGCTAATACTTCTGTAACTATAAAGCATCATACAACATGCATACAGCTGTCAACATTGTAGTGGCTTGCACATTATTTATGCTAACCAACTTAATTCAACAGGTGCATGGATTGTTGCATCTATTGGGATTTGATCATGAAATCAGTGAAGAGGCTGAAGAAGAGATGGAAAAGGAAGAAGAACATATATTAAATACTCTTGAGTGGAAAGGAAAGGGATTAATTAAGAGTGCATATGACAATGCTACAAATATGGAGCATTTACAAAATTCTGTTGGTTTAAGTTATCTCTGTCCATTTAACCACTTACTTTTTCTAGAAAGGAAAATGAGCGTGAAACAATTTCTCATCACTTTGCTACCTATGGATTTTGACCTTCTGTGTACAGAGGCTAATAACACTATAATGAAAGGGAGCCTACGAGAGGAACATCAGACCAAATTAAGCCATATAATTTGTGATATAGATGGTGAGTTGACCTAGTGCCTAGAAGTAGTTGGCTTTTAGTGGATCTTGCCAAGTTCTAGTCTATAACTATGGAAAATCATTAAGGTACTCTTGTGGATTGTGAGGGACGCCTGCATGAAGAATCACTAGAATCATTGAAAGAGGCAACTGTAACAGGAGCAAATTTTATTACGGTTACTGGAAAGGTGGGTTCTATGCATTCATGGTTTTTTTTTGTCTGAATTACAATGACCCTGATCCGAGGTTGAGGCTAGTGGTTAACAATTTTTACACAACCAATCACATGGCAGCTTTTGAAAAACCAGAAAATGTGTACATGGAACACTGTTCCTATGAAAGCTGATAGTTAACACTAGAATATTTTTAGTTCGTTAAGTGAATCTCCTATTACATCAATTGCTTCCTAGTTCTCTTTGATTGTCTATAGGTTTGTTACGTATGCTTATATTATGAGAACCTATGGAACACGTTTAGAAAGTTTTGCGTTATTTTTAGTTAATTATGCAACTCTGTCCAAGGAAAATTCTGTTTTCCATTAGCTACTAAAATTAGTTTTAGTGAAGTGCAAAAAGTAATAATGTAATACTATCATATAATGACTCCAGAAGTAAAGCATGTGGCTGACCTCCAGTTGCTGACTATTTTTCCTTGTCATCATGTATTACTTTTCTTATGAGTTTTGTATATATGTTTTTCTTGAACTAGAGCCGGGCTTCCATCATCAGAATCTTCAAGCTTCTTGATTTCCATGATGAAGGTGATTTTGTATCAGAGACATCACCTGGTGTGTTTTTACAGGTCTGTTCTGTCTGCTTCCACTTGAACAAGAATTATTGATCTGTTAAGATTTGTAGTCAAAGTTATGTGCCCTTGCCTTGTTTATTCTTGTTATGTAGCAGTGAAGATGTTTGTAACATTAACTAGTTTCTTTCCCATAGGGCATAAATTTCTTTCACTCAGTGTCACAAAGTTCCAAATTCATATGTGTGGCTCACTGGTTTAACATAGCCAGATGCAATTCCTTAACAATTACCGTTGATCACTCATGGTTTACGTGACATTCAATTTTTCTCCTATCCTACAAAAGAAACAGCTCATCTTAAAATCTGCTTACACATGGAATGGACCCGCTTACACATAGTGCCTCTCTTACACGTTCATCGTCGCTTCATGTTAAAGGGTTAATGTTAACCCAGGGTGCTACATTTAGAGCGACAAGGATTATAAGCTGGCCATCACCTCCCTAAACCCACTAACTACAACGACATAAGGGCCACATGGACTGACATCCACTACTATATTATGTTTGTCTGTGGTATTATTCAAAGTTACATGGGATGCAATGAAATCTTACTTTTTTTTGTTAGCAAATGGGACATGGTTACTGCTTAGATTTGAAATAAGCTACATCTGAACTTAATTAGCTTCTGCCTGATCCATGTCAACTGTTTCTGTAACTATGTAAAATGTATTTTATCAGGTGTCCCCACCATTTTCCCTTGTTTATCGGCATGTTATCTTTTGCAAATTGACATGTCGCTCCCTATTTTGTTGTATTTCTTGTACATTTGGTTCAGGGTTCACTTGTCTATGGAAGGAATGGCCAAGAAGTTTATAAAGCAAAATTGGATGTTGATATCTGCAAGGAGGTAATTACTAACTATCATGTCAGTGAATTATTTTTTAGCAGCAGAAATGCTTCTGGAGGTTTTTTCATATATTTTTAGATCTTCTATTTCTGTTGAAGTTTTAGTTCTTCACCCACTATTCCTGTATTAGGAAGAACTGTTGTTTATATTAATTTGGGCATTTTCTTTTATATGGTATTGGTTTTGGATGATTGGCATGAAACAAATTCCCTTTGAGCATAAGCTCCTTTTTCTACTGCCTCTTTTTTTTTTTTTTGGGGGGGGGGGGGGGGCTCTGCTAACAATTCTGCCTCCTTTAGGCATTGTGACTAAAAAAATTATCTTTACAAGTGGAGTACTCCTTAAAGCATAAAATTCCTGTTGTTGCATACTGTGAGGATCAGTGTTTGACCTTGTTTGAGCATCCATTTGCTAACTTGCTGCACACTGTGCACCACGAGAACAAGGTATGATTTAAAGATATTTGATAGATAGATTTCTGTTCTTATTATGGCAGGCTTAAGGAATTGAGGCAAATTTGAATTTTATACCAGGTCAAAGTGATGCATTCTATTGAGGACCTTCTGGAATATTCATCTATTCAGGTTTTTCTTGTATTCTTACTATAACGTTTTCAAGCACATATTGATGTATTTATGAGGCTGGAGGCCTTTTTGTTTTTCATTTTTAGGGGCAATGTTCCAAGTAACAATCTGCCGCACTTGATGAAATCATAATCTTATAACATGTACACTCGTCTGAAATAATCCAAACTGTAGTTTCATTTTTATATGTTTGAATCATCCTAAGGCGCTAGCATGAACAGGAAGCCCTGCTTTGGAATACAAATCCGGAAGCAGCACTATTAGTAATTGGGTTTGCAAGTTCGAGTTATAACCATTATTACCAATTTGTTTGAATCTTCATTATGTCTTTAGTTGATAAAATTGTCGTTTACTCTATATAAGTGGAAATGAAAGAAGAAATGGAGTAGAATAAGTAAACGTTAAGCTAACTCACAAAGGTTCTTTAACAATCTCAATGGAATTGCTGGAAAACGTTGAACAGCACTCTGTATATCTTCAGTTAATGAGATAAGTAGATATAAGATCATTTGACTTCCAGTGGACTTACACCTATTTACCTGTACCTGCAGAAGTTGCTACTCTTTGACACTGCTGAAGAGGATCCATCTGTCCTGAGGCAGCATTTTTCAGAACTGACCGAAGGGAAAGCACACATTCTCAAAATGCAGCCAAATACAATTGATATTGTCCCACTAAATGCTTCAAAGAGTGATGGTATAAGAATTTTACTTGATCATCTTGGAATAACAGAAGACGTAAGGACTCATTCTCATCAATGAAATATATTTAGTTTTCATTTTTGTGCCGTATCTCAATATTTATTTTGTCCTCTGCTAAAAAGTGCCAAGTGCTGACATTACAGTTTTCATTCAAATATTCGTCTGCAGTATGATCTTGATGCTATTGGAGACTATACGAGATGGCTGAGCAATAAGTGATTCAATTGAAATAATTACTGGATCTTTCTTAACAAAAAGACAAAGAATGGTCACATTGGACGTGTTTACTTTGAAGGCTCCAAAAATCACAAGTTCATGAGACATCCTTAGGCAGGCAATTTTTATATTTTTGGAAAAAGGGAAGGGGGTGGTGAATGGTAACTTAGATATTCCGTTCAGGTAATGCGATTTAAAAATATAAAGTGTGTAACTTCAGTGTGAAATTGATGTTGTTTAAGTTTAGATAACATTACATAAGTTCCTTGGATGCCTTCTGAACAGGAACTTTTGTTGAGATGCATGAAAAGAGAATTGAATGAGCCACACCATTTGAGCAAAGTCGCCTTCATCAGTTGATGACAATTTTGACTCTCCATAGAATTTTATGTAGTGGTGATTTGTGTATCATAGCTAAATATTACTCAGAAAATGTGTAAATGGCAGCTCCACTTTGTGGATATTTATTTATTCAATGGAGGTATTATGATAAAGATAACTTTATTTTCTGCCATGTTGAGTTTTGTTTGATTATGATTCACCCTTCATCATTCCACCCATTAAAATGTTTGACCTTCATGTGGATATGAAATGTGGCATGAAAGAAATTATGTTGATCCTAGATGGAAATATAGTTTGAATAGTCATGCATAAAGCATACAAGGACGGCTGGTCTATGGAAAGTGAAGGCTTGGTGCCCTAGTTCATATTTGTTCTAGGCTTCACTTTGTTACAGACCAATATACATTTGTGCATCTCTCCTGGTGTGCAGCTCTTGACATTACTCTACCAACTGAACCATTTGATGGCCGCTTTGCTATCACCTTGTTAGACGCCCTTGGCAAGTTGTTCGACCGTCGGTTCATGTCTAATCCAGCTGAATAACTTTTACATGTCTTCATTCTCTTACTGTATGAAATTTTCTTTGCAAGGTCTTGAACACATGTAGCATCAGATATTGATGTGAATGATTGGGACTTTCCTTGGTAGTACTTGGACAGCCCGTTCCTGTGGAAATTAAATTATGTGTACGTGAATTTGAATGCTTGACAATTGAAGTGGAGTTTATGAAGGTAATATTGAGAATTTGATTCTTTCGAAACCTTGTGTTGTCCAATTGTTCAATTTTCCAGCAAATGTACAAAATGAGGTAGAACTCAGTTGCATCCTTACCATGTATCTAAAATTTATCAGGTTATACTATTTAATAAACTAATTTTGGAGCCAGGTGGCGAATTATGTGTCTGTTAATAGGAATTGGAAATGCAGGCAACAAATTTCATGTTTGGAAAGCAGTGCTGATTTTTTCTGTAAACAACTGTGTTTATACTTGTGCAGGAGGAAAATATGCACACCTGATTGGAAGCTGGGCTAGCAGAGAGGACAATTCATACAATGGATCCTCGGCATCCAGCTGCAACATGCTTGAAGATGCTGAGGATGTCTCAGAGGGATGAAGAGGTGGGGATGATGTTGCATCATCAGACAGATTTGAAGCTGATGAGCACAAGGACCTGCTGGACACGCCCGAGGAGGAAGCAGACTCAGAGTGATCACCACTTCTTTCATTGAAGCTCTCATCGTCACACAAGGGTACCATGTTGCAAGGCTCTGCCATTTCGTAGGATGCTCTGCTCAAAGTTTGGAAGGCAAAGGGATGCAGCGTATGTGGATATATAGAGACGCAGGAAAAGAAAGAACTGTTCAAATGGGTAGATAGATAGGCGTCTTGTTTTTGCAGGATAGGCTTCACCAACTCGGCGCCGTAGAGCAAGTGATAGTTACCCTTACTCCATGTGACTTTGATAGATCTGCGTACCGATATTTCTGTGTTATCTTATTACTGCTGAATTCCATCTTGTCTCTTCGTTGTCCACATGAAGAAATTGACCTCAGTCACGATTACTTGGGTGCATCAATGGTACCATGATGGGGGAGCATGTGAAAACGACGTCCTCTGGCTGCTCCAGATAAGCATCTTATCCCGGGCTAAGAAAAAGAGGTTATCCCCGCGGATTAGGAAGGATAAGGTTGATTAGGTCTGCAGGAAGGCGCTTTCTGTTAGCTTGAGGATCCTGGCTAGGGTGTTAACTATGGTAACTGAGAGCGAGATTGGTTTCTTTATTGTGGTCCAGCAGACTTGTACAGCCAGTCGGCTGGATCTCAGTCAAGTCGTCATCAAGACATCAACGATGTTTGCAATTAACCAAAGGATGCTCCCTTATCCTGCGCATGTTCACTGGAATGGTTGCCTGATTGGTTCATCTTGTTTGCAGACGGGATAACTTCAGCTTCACTAAGTCAATAATATGTTCCTGCAAAATTTGATGAGGGCGTATCCTAATGCATTTTCAGAGAGCTGTCGTTGGTTCCTACAGAAAACAGTTGCCAGTAACGTGCATTTTCTTCTGTCTGAGGATGCATGTATTGCCAGGAGGGAACGCTTACGCACAAAGAGTGATTCTCACGTTACGATTAAGCCACGTCCAGAGTTCCTAGATTTGCAGCTACATCATTTGTCAAGTAGAAAAAAAATATAAAAAAAGGAACTTTATGTACTTTTCCTTGACTTGAGAAACCATGGAACTGAAGGCTTTGCTGCAGAAACTCCTCCAGCTGCAGTAAAATATACGTACAAGGTAGTAGCTTAAATATCCGAAGGGAGCAAGGGCCAAGGGGAGATAGACATGCCCTTAGTACACCTGCACCGTTACGTGCAAGCTTGCAACGACGGAGCCGGACAGGCATGGATAACGCAGGGCATGTGCTTCTTTGGATTGCATGTTCGTCTGAAGAATTTTGGAGGATTCTAATCTTTGGTATTTTGCTTATCATCATCCTTTTGAAAAATAAATGGGCTTCTAGGTTTCCTAGAAAATTTCTAGCTTGTTTAGAAATAGTGGATTGGAGTGGAATGGGAGGAATTAGAGGAAAAATTAATTTTAGTTTAATTTAGTTTCAACCTCTTTTTTTTAAGAAAACTGGCACTTTTTTCTAATTTTATATAAAGAATGATATGTATAAGTTAGAAGGCCCGAAGCCCAAGGGATTAAAAAACAAAAAACTATAAGAGCATCTCAAGTAGGAGCTCCTAAATGGGCTCCTACTCTAAATTTTAGGAGCCAAAGCAAAAAAAAAAACCTTCTCCAGTGGGGCTCCTAAACTCCCTCCTATTTTACATGCCCTCCCAAATTTCCCCTCTGAGCCCCTAGATTTGGGAGCATCTCATCCTCCCTCTCAAACCATCATCCGCCTTCTCAAACCATGGATCTCACTACTTTTTGTGACATCCCCGATTTTTGAAAGGCACGAAGTTTGACCAAAGTCAAAATTCGGTCAAAATTCGACATAAATTTGAAGTAAAAATGTATAATTGATCGTCAAGATTGGAGGAGAATGTTTGACACACAATTGGGATGAAATAGAGTATGGAAATAGCACAATTAAATGGAGAAAGAAAAATGAGAAAAGTTACTATTCCTAATCTGAAAATAGGAGTTTAAGTTTCAGTTTTGGCCTTTTTGAGCAGCAATGTTTGAGTGATCATAAAAATTTATTGGTTGATCTTTTGACCATGATACAAAAACAAAAGAGGTCAAGTAAGGTATAAAGAACAACTTTGTTTTTGGTATCAGTTTGAGGTTAGATGCAAATCAAGGAGAAAAACTGGGTTAAAAATCGAATCAGAAAAAGGTTGAGGAAATTCAGAGTTAAAAGGGCTGAAAACTTCAGTTTCAAATTGAGCTCAAACCGTTGAGAATTTGAAAGAGGTCCACAAATAAGAAAGGAAATTCACGTCAAGGCAAAGAACTTTTGTGTTTGGAGGAATAGCATGTTCTATTAAAAATTTGGGAGTAATTTGAGTTTGAAATTTGGACTGAACCTAGGGTTTCAGGGTTCATATGAACACCTTAGCCGACCGGGGATCAAGGCTCGAATTCGAGCGATTGATCGAGAATTTGAGTACGGTGCCAAAATAGGAAATGAAATTGAATGTGTTACGGACAAGTTTCATTTGGGGATCGAGGAGAGTTTGAATGGAAATTTGAAAGTAATTTGAAGAATTCGATTTCGGGGTCTGAAAATGGGGAATAAAAATCGGCCGACATTGGAGCTTCGAATCCGCATTACACACTGCTCGAATCGAAAAGGTTGCAACATGAAAGTTGGAGTGCTATGTTTCTTCTACAAGTTTTTTGTTTGGAGTTTGACAAGTTTAGAAGGGTATTTGGAAGAAATTGGGGCCGCAATGTCCGGTTCCGAGCTCGGTTCTAGCAACTATGGCGGCCGACGTCGGTGGAGGAGGCGGTGGCTCGGCCACGCGTCGCCGGGCATGGCATCGCCGTGGCGGTGTGTCAAGCAGGAGCTGGTGGTCATCCAGGTCGGTTCTCGTTGATATATACCCGCCCTACGCCGGCGTTCTTCTCCTTTTCTTCCTCTTCCTCGCTCCCGGTTTCTCTCGGTCGCCGACGAAGTTCATCGTCGCGCGCCCTTGTCCAGCCACCTCCGTCCAATTCCTCTTGCTCACAGCTGCGCCTTGACTTCCTCTACCTTCCAGACCGACTCTCTTTCGCTCTCATCACCTCTAGAGCTGCCGTGCCGTCTTCTTCCTCAGTGGCTTCGTCAAGCTCAGCCGGGTAAGGCCGACCACCGTCGAGAGGGGTCCTGCAGTGGTGTTTGGGAAGTTTGGAGAGTACGGTGAGGTCGAGCGTGGGCTGGGGCTCGTGTAGGTCTTGTTGGTGGTTTGTTTGGGGGCTCGGTTCGGCGTAGACGCGTCGTCGCCGCCGCGTTCGCCGCCGTGCGCGTTCCCGCCAGGGTAGGCGCACGTGAGCAGGCCGTTCGGGGCCACCGCAGCTAGCGTTAGGGGTTGCGCTAGGTTCGCCTCGCGTCGCTGGTGCTCTCCGGCGTGTTTTCCTCGAGTGAGTCACCGGGGTTTGGCCGGCCGGCGTGTCGCCGTCGTGCGCCGCCGCCGGGCTCATCGCGGGGAAGATGCTGCGAGGGTCGCGAGGGGGTTTTGGGGCTTGGCGAGTGCGCGGAGGCGAGGCGGTGCCGTAGGGCTTGGTGTCGAGGTCGGAGAGGCTCGCCGCCGGCGAGCCCGCCGCTGGTCAGCGCGGCCGGAGCGCGGTCAGCGCGCTCCGCTGTTTTGAACGGGGGAGGGGCAGCGGGGGAGAAGGAATAGAAGCCCAGGGGGCTTTCTGCAAAACTGCCTTTAGGTTTTTGAAATAGATTTAAATTTCGTGTTTTCACCTTTTAATTCATAGAAAATCATAGGAAAGTCCAAAAATGATGAAATAAATTTTGTTAAACTTGTTTTTAAATTTGTCATCCATTAAAAATGTTAAATAACCTTGTGTAGATAATTAATTTAATTTCTTTGTTTAGATTAATTAAATTAATGTTTAATAATTTCTAAAAGGGTTAAAATTCTGAATAATTCTTTTATAATTAGAAATAATTTCTAAAAATTGTTTTATGTATTTATTTAAATGCTTTATCATTTTAGAAAATGATTTTAAATCCTTAAAAATCAACTAAAAATGATTTAAGGCAAGTTTTATTAAAGGAAAAATATAGGTGTGTCTTTTAAAAATCTTGGGGTAGCTGGTGTTGGCTTGCAACTTTATCGAGAAGGGAAAGTTGCTTAGCTTCTTTGAAAAGTGTTGCATAGCATATCACTAACTGGCATTACGTATTAGTATCTCAAGCTTCGGAGTACGAGCTCGTTGGATTCGCGGAGGAGCAGCGGCAAGACCAAGAAGTGATCGTCATCGCTCCGGAATCTCATATCGCGGAAGGATCTAACCTGCTCGTGATTCCAGGCAAGCCCCGGTGCATCTTTGAATCACCCATTTATTTCATAATATTCATGAGTCCAAATCTTATGATTTTATGTGCATTAGGTTAGGATTGGTTGAAACCCTTTGATGCATAAAATAATCCTTGGTAGAACTATCCTTGCTTAGTTAAGAAATTTGATTAGCAATGTCTACATTGGCTATGCTTAGAAAGGTTAAGTAAAAGATGATGAACTAGGCCATCACTAATCTTATATGAATCACGAAAGATTCGAGTTGAAAGATAGTGGGCAAAAGCTGGTAGGAGAGATTGAGGTAAGCTCGATCCATAGTTCTGTCTACTTGTTTAAGTGACTAAGGACCGTTCCGATTGTTTAAGTGATTGATCAAGTGATTCTACCTGGTTTCTTACTGGGTTATGGGACCAGTAAAGCCAATTAGATTAGTCGGTTCACTGATTGGAAATATCGCTTACCCGTGCTTGCTGAGTCGGAGAAAGGCGGGGTCGTAACCTGTAAGTCACGGGGTGGTCGCCAGACGTGGGGCCCACGTGGGGGTGCGTTCCCGGGTTCGAGTAAGGATATTTCCGGTCGTTGGCCCAGCTGATTGAAAGGTTGTTGCGTACAGTAAGTCGACTGTGCGTGACTGGGGGCTGGGTATCTCCTGTAGGATGTACATTGATCCGGATCGACACAACTCTTGGTTATGAGTGCACTTGATCAGGTTTTAAACATCGTAGAGGAAACAAGTTGAACAAGATCAGTGTGATTCATAAATGCTGATTGAACTTAGTACAACCTGTATGCAAAATATTTTATAACCTAGATGGATAGGTAACAACTCAACTGAGCATAAAATACATAAAATATAAGGATCAAGTTTTAGTAATGCTTTTTAGGCAAAAGAGTCGAGTCAGCCAGATCCACATAAAGCCCAATCATATTCCTTGGGAGTCTTTTCTTTGGTAAGGCGGGTAAGTCTTGCTGAGTACCTTCGTACTCAGGGAATTTCCCTTTTGTTTTTCAGAAGAAGCTACGGAGGAGATCAACAAGAAGATCCAGAAGACCTAGATCATCGTAGTCCCGGTGATCCTAGGGTTAAGCCGGAGGCTGTAGATATGTGTGATGTAGAACTACCTAGACTGGTTTGTATTAAACTCCTAGTAATGGCATGACTTGCATTTAAGTTCTCTTCAAAATCTGGCTTGTAATAAGTACGAATCTTGGTATGTTGTGTAAAAATAATAATGTTCGTTGTGTTCTCCTTACCGAAAACGATCCTGATGTATGGCAAAGATATGAGTTAACGTGGTTTATCGAGGAGTCCTTGGGACACTCGACAGATCACCAGTTTAAACTGTTTGAAGTGCGTCCGATGATCGTAACAGGTCGTTATGACGCACTTGAGCCAGTTTAAATTGGCGGTTCTACCACATTTTTCATGCCTAACTAGTGTATGGATGCATGCCCCACTGGAGTTGGATGCAAATTTGGGCCCCTAAATTCTGCATGTGGACTTGTAAAATAGAATTTAGGAGCTCAAATTTGTATGCCCCACTGGAGATGCTCTAAGAGACTACTCATCCAAGAATTGATAGAATATTGAAAATATGGTTTAACCCTCAAGGTTACCATCTTTATCCCATAAAAAAATTTCCCCTCCAGTGGGCAAAAGACAATGAAGTTGCATAAAAAATAATGAGTAAATGGCACCCACTATACAACAACTTGTCAGGTGGGTACAGATTGGTCCAACAAATTATAATACTTAATTTAGTGCGATAACTTGGCAGGTGGGTGCTCATTGGTCAATCAACTTGTGAAATGTTCAAGTTAGTGCAATAACATGGCAAATTGGTGCATAAATAGTCTAAATATTATTATATTTTTTCACACTACCATATTTTATATTTTCATCTTACCACAATAGGATTAAGTTCTTTTTAAAAGATTAATAAAATACCAAATAATTCATATAAATCTAACTATAACTGACTATTCATGTACATGATATGAATATAGCCTTAGTGAATTAACCAATGGCTTTTATTTATTAAAAATTATAGTTCAAATTAAAGAAAAAATTTCTTTATGAAAACTTAAAGCACATAAATAGGCGTAAATCAAGCATATATTGTTTTATAGAAATTATGTGTCAGAATTAGAAGAAAATAATTTTATATGGACAAAACAAAATATCTCTTATTTTCTAACAGTAGTATACTTTTTCATTTATAATACGCTATGGTCAATTTTTCGATGCAAATATACCATGTATGTGTTTTTTGTCGTGTCCAATTACAAGCCAAAGTAACATTTGGACTCTGCATGCACTAATTTGCCAAGTTGTTGCACTAAGTTGAGTATTTTACAAGTTATTGGACCAATCCGCACCTACATATCAAGTTGTTGCACTAAATTGAGCATTTTACAGGTTAGTGGACCTATTTGCACGCACGTAACAAGTTGTTGTATGGTTGGTGCAATTAACTCAAAAATAATACTATTTTTATGAGTCCATATAGCCCACATGGTCATAATAATGATTTCCCTGAAAATAACCAATCCAAATCTTTCCCTCATACGAAGAAGCATTGTTTCAAAGTCTAAGGACCTGTCCCAATGAACTCAACCCCCTTCACTCTATTTTAATCCACTGCTTTTCTAAACAAGTCTGGCTTCAAGGATTTCTAACCCATTGGAAAAGCTTATGTTTAATGAGAAAATAAAGACTATCCATTTTTGTTTTTTTTACTTTTTACAATTTCGTTTATCAAATAGTGTTTTCTACAGTTTCCGTGATGCATGCGTGTAGTTGTGGGCTTCTTATTATATTGTGGTGGGACTGACTTCGGGGAAAGCTTGCCCATTGGCCTAGCTGTTTAACCTGAAGTTGTAAGCAGGAGAGATGGTGCAAGAGGTTGCATGCTCTCCTTGACATTCGCGTGCAAACGCTTGCCACGAGAGCATGATGTAACGCGTACAAGCTCAGAAAAGCATGAGAAACTATGGCACGAGAGCATGAGGCGAAGCTACATGGTGATGAGTGGTGCATATGCACCCATGAAAAAGTTGGAAATCATTGATGAAGACTACATTCTCACCATTTATGTACCTCAAGCCGCTCAACAATATGCACCCATTCGTTGCTCAAGATCTCTACCACTATGGCAGTGATGTGGCAGCCGATAATAAAGGCTAGCGAGCTGCAAAAACAAACCCACTGTATATTAGAGGGTTAGATAAGCATGAATGTATATTAGAGGATTAGATATGCATGAATATCTAAAAATTAAATAATATGTTGCATGTTTAGGTAAATGAAGAAGTCTTTAATAAGTTAAAAAAGCTCGATCACTTTGGTAGCCCATATATAAGAATTTTATATCAGATATATGGCTCCCTTGGAATGCTCATGTGACACCTGGAATTTCATCACGGGTTTTAAATAGCAGCCATTTAAAAAAATTTGGAATTTATTTGTAATCCAAAATTAATTTGTAGGAATATTGATTTGAATAGGCATTTAAATCCTTTTTATTAAAAAGAACTAAAATAAATATAAGGTCACCATTTGATTGAATGCATTTCATGTTGGAGCATTTTATTTGAGTGTTGAATTCAAATTGTTTTGAATTCAAATTTGGTTTCTTATTTGAATTTTAATAAGAGTTTCTAAAAGGTTCAACAATCCAAAACCGAAGTTTCAACATCTCTTCTACGATGTTTCAACATTTCAGCACTGTTATTTCAACTTTTCAAAATCTCTTTTCTTTTCCCAGCCCAAATCCTCTCTCTTTCTCTCTTCCCTCGCGCCGGCCCAGTTCTCCCTCCCTCGCTTTCGGCCTAGTGGCGAAGCAAGCCCAGCAGCCCAGCCCACCTGCCATCTCCCTCTTCTTATGCTGGCCCGGCATCCTAGCGCTCGCCCCAGCTCCCTCACGTCTCCTCTCTCTCTCTCACTGACGTAGTGACCCCACCTGTCATCCCTATCCTCCCCTCGCTCTCGCCGAACCAGACTCGCAGACGAGTCGAGCCCGACGCGCCGCGCCGCTCCGCCCTTCCTTCTCTTGGCGCGCACGCCAAGGCCCGCTTTCGTGGCCTATAAAAGGCGCCGCCGCACCTCCTCCAGCTCTCTTCTCCGCCACCCAAACCCTAGCGCAGCCCTCGCTCCTACGCACCGCCGACCTCGAGCTCGAACCCTAGCTCACCGCCGGTGTCGACCCGCGCCTCCACCGCCTCTCCTTCGACGAGCGCTTGCTTTGGAGCTTTGGGGGAAGGTGAAGAACACGCCGAGCCCGATTTCCATCCCTCCCTCGCTGTTCCTCGTGTTCGCGACCTCACCGGAATTGCCGAGCCGCAGTTCGTCGTCGCCGGCCGTCTACGTCGCCCAATCCTCGAAAAGAATCCCCTAATTCGAACCACCGCGTCCCAATATTGCTTCAAAGTCTAGAAATGGTGGAAACCGTGGCCTCTAGCCCCCGTTTCGCCGAACTCCGGCATAGCGCCACCGCGTGCCACCGCCAGTCCGTCACCTCCGGCAAACTGATCCACCAGGTGATCCTTAGCCGTCTGATCTTGATGTAACGGTGCAGATCCGTTTGAATCGGAGTCAAAACCAGTCAATCGAGCCAGCCTTGGTGATTTTACAGAAACACCCCTGCAGTTTTTGCTTGTCAACCCACAGTCCACCTTAGATCAAAAGTAATTTCATATAGGTCCATTTCTTCACGTCTAGGCCCCTGACCTTTCCCGGTTTTGAACCCGCCGTCCCTGGCCGCCTCTTTTACATGTGAACCCTCAGGTTTTCATATGAAATTATGTTTTAAGCCCTCGATTTCTTCTGTTTAAGCCCCTGTTAGTTTAGTTTCTTCGCAGTTAAGCCCCCGAACCTTGTTTTATTCATAGATTTCACGTTTAAACTCCGTTTAACCTCGTTCTTGTTACGTTAATCATGTAAAAACATAGAGTTTAGTCTGCCAGTGCAGCATATCAGGTTTCATATTTTGAAATAAATTAATAAGTATTAATTTGCCTAATTCTAATGTAACTAGCTTTTTAAATCAAAAGCAAATTAGGGTTCTACCTTCATATTTCATGATAAAAGTTAATTTGATTAATCATTATTGAACTAGACTTTTATAATTAAAATATGGTCAGGTTTATATCTTGTCTTTTCATAAACAAATATGTTAATTTGGTTAATGTTTATTTCATATGCTTTTACAAATAAAAGCAAATTAGCTAATATAGTGGTTTTATACACTAATATTTAATCTACTTAATGTTGTTTATTGAATCTAGTTTTCCAAATAAAACATGACTAGATTTATACATCGTCTTTTATGAATAAATGTTAACTTGATTAATACTTATTTAAATGGTCTTTCAAATTAAAAGCTATATAGAAATATACCTCGGTTTTCATAAATTAAACTTAATATGGTTAATGATCATTAAATTGTTTTGTGAATAAAAGCTACATAGGCTATATCTCGAGTTTTCATAATTACATATTAACCTGGCTAATATGAATATAAATGATTTTATAAATTATAATTGAGTAGTTAAACACGGATAATAAAGTTATTCGATTGGATGCTCATATAATTGTTTAATTGATACAATTTATATATAATATTTACAAATAAAATTGATTATGCTTTAAGCCGCCTTTTCATATGAAAGTATAATTTAATTAATTCGAATATGAATATCTCTATGAAATATTCATTGCATATGTTTTCTTAATTAAAATTCATAAAGCATATAGTCTTTGCTTTATTTTATAATATTAATCTCTCGGTAGTTGTACCGTTACAACCCTAGCCCGTTTTAAGTGTTGCTCGTTCCCTCGCGATCCTTACCGAGACCTCAAACCGTTCTTATGCTTGCTTACTATTGTTGCCCATGTTTGGTGTAGTGATCGTGTGACGATAGACGTTGTTCAAGCCGAGTTTGAAGATCAAGCTATGAGGAGTTCATTGAAGATCAAGTCTACGAAGGAATTGAGCAATAGCAGATATTAGGATTTAAGGCAAGTGGATTTCCCCCTCTGCATATTCTATTGAAGCTATGCAACTTTCATGTTAATTAAAGTTTACTTTAAGCTATGTATTGCATTAATATTGATGGGTCATATATTAAGGATGACTAGTTTTTATTGGCCATCCCTTTGATAACCTGGATCTCTACATTCATGTTGGGTAGCTTTGCTTAGCTGCTGTACTTGGAATCGTTCACACTAAATGTGAAGATAATAATTTTGTGCTACCATTTATCAAGATATTTATATCCATGTTCTGATAATGAAGGTAAACAAGATCACTTATGTTAATTGGAACATGGAGCGGCAACCTAGGATTAATACGTACAACCACAGTACCATATTGGCTCTGGTCTTGGCTAAGTAAAATAGATGAACTCTATGCAATGTTAGGCTTGCCTGCTCTGTTGGATAATGGGTTACGTGTGGGAGGAGCAGAGAAGGAGGCTAGGCCTCCGATGTTCTGCTTCGCGGGTACCAACATTTGCATAGAGGGAGTCTTTGGAATGGCCTCGTAGCGTCCCTATGCAGCTACACCTTGGCAGTGTGGTACGTGCCTGATCAGCACAGCGTGGTTGGGTCTAAAGTTCTTTGGAGCTTTTACGCGAATTGTGGTGAAAGTGCACAACCTCTGCAGAGTGTAAAACTGTTATAACAGCCGTGTTCGCGGTTATGAACGGTCCGAATCCTCACATGATAATTGAACTTGAAGTTGCAAATAAATTGTGGTTCCTGGTTATGGAATGAGTGTTTTGGCACGAATGATGTGAGATGCTATATCTCTTTATATTATTAATTGGGTTGGTATATACTTATACCTTAGTAATCAGGTGCTTGCTTAAAAAACTTGACCAACTAAAATACTGACCACTCTTAACCAAGCCTTTCTTGAAAGCTTTGCATTTTACCCCACTTGTTAAGTACCAACCATAAGTGTACTCACCCTTGCTAAATATTGGATCAGAAGGAGAAGAAGATGTAGAGTTCTTTAGTGACCTCAGTGATGAAGATTGCTAGGCATACGCAACCCGCAGTCAACTGCCTGTGGTGAAGAGTTGAAGATTCCGCTGCCATAGAAAACGTGTGTAATGTATTTATTTTATTATTTCCGCTATAACTTTGTGTTATGTACTCATGAAGTCTATTATATGTGTGAAAGTGAAACTTGATCCTGGCGCACATATGAGATGCATTCGGTTTGTCCTTTATAAAACCGAGTGTGACAGCTCAATGCACTATCGATTCTTGCATTGGATATGACCTTTGATAATCTGCACCTTTATCCAAGGGGACATTCAATTTATTCTCAAAAAAGGGGACGTTCGATTTAATGCAAAATAATATATGCAAGAGTTTGATTAATACTAAATAAATTATTTATATTCTGTGAGATCTTTTTATCAAAGTCCTTTGTACCTAAACATTAATTCATAACCTAAGATATAAATTCAGGTCTGCATTAAGAAATCTAGCATATGACCTTACAGAATTTGCACCATGATCCAGGGGTTTGTTCTTTTATGTAACTTATAAAAATTTATAATAATTTACATTGTGTTGAGTATTGCCCTACGACGTGCTCTCTAACTCGTGCCACCGCTGTTGCGTCTGCGCCGCCAGCCACTGTCGCCACATATGTGCCGCCACCTGCGCCGCCAGCCACTGTCGTCACATATGTGCCGCCACCCACCGATCCCTGTGGAGTTTTTTTTTGAAATATTATTTTTTTTAAAGTTAATTGCGGAAATAATAGTCGTTTTGAGAAAATAGCAGAAATAATAGCCAGTCGGCTATTAGACGACCGATAGGGCAGCTATCGGCCGTTGACCAACTGACAGGGACCTATCGGCAGTTGAAGAGCCGACTGAGGGCTATCGGTAGCCGAGAGGAAGCCACGTCAGCCCTATCGGCTGTTGAGGAGCCGACAGGACCTATCGGCTGTTGAACAGCCGATAGGTCCGCAGTTACTCCGCCTACCTCCTCTTTCACTTTTACTTCTCTCTCTCTAAACCGTCCACGCTCGTGGCGGCGGCGGGCGGAGGCGAGCGGAGGCGGCGGCTGGCGGAGGCGGCGGCGGCTGGCTGCGGCGGCGGCTGGCGGAGGCGAGCAGAGGCGGCGGCGGCGGCGTGGGCGGCGGCTGGCGAGCGCGGCGGTGTGGGCGGCGGCGTGGGCGGCGGCTGCGCGCGTGGGCGGCGGCGCGGGCGGCGGCGGCGCGGGCGGCGGCTCGGGCAGGCCGCAGGCAGGTATATTTTTTTCTAATTTAATAGGTAATTTAGATATTGTTTTTAGCTCAGAATAATTCTTTATAAATTAAACATATTGTTATTTATTTTTAGAAACTTGTAATTTAGTTATTGTTTTTAGAAACTTGCGCATGCATGCAAACTTTCTGGGGTGAGCAACTGCGCACCAAATCAGCATGAATGAAATAAATTGGAGGTTTAGTTGTTAGTTGGAGCACATCTCCAATCAAAATGTCAGTGTACCAATTAATTATGTCAGAAGAAACACAGAAATTTCGGATGAATCGTAAACATAAAGAAATTATAGAAGAAAACAAATTATAAAGAAAACAAACAATGCTACTCTAAATTGTGTAATTTTATCTTGAACTTCTAAAGCTAAAGGTTTTAGAGTCAACATTATTTAGTCTAATTCTAAAGGTTTTTCGGTGTGTTGATTCAGTGCTTAGAGCAAAGTAGTTTGCTTATTCATATAGCTCATGTTTTTTGTTGAATATGCACTCCAGCTATTGGTATTTGTTTCAACTAATTATCTGAAAAGATCCAGTTTGTTTGCATGAATGTGATGTGAAAAAAAATCTGAGCTTTGATCATGCCATGAGCCCATGCTGTTATTAATTTTATCTCAATCATAGGGAGCATATCTTTTCGATGGAAATAATTTAGTTATTGTTTTTAGCTAAGAATAATTCTTTATAAATTAAACATATTGTTATTTATTTTTAGAAACTTCTAATTTAGTTATTGTTTTTGTTAGTTTTTTAGTTATTGTTTCTAATATGTTGCTATTTGCAGAAAGAAGGATAATAAATTTCTAATAAACATATTATATAATATAATTATCTAGTACAGGGAAACATTACTAATCTTATTACTAATCTTAGATAGTGTGACGTTGAATCAGGTATGGATGCGGATGTAGTCAATATCAGAGTCCATTATGGTGACGGTTACATCTCGTATTGCGACTCTGGCGTAGACTTAAGCAACTATTCTTTCATGGATACATCACTGATAAAGCCCATAGAGATGCGAAGAGATGACGTTTTAGAGTGGCTACACAATCTATTGTAATTGAGTCTGTCGGTTCACAGACTTAAAGTAAGGGGTGTCATTCCTAGACAGGGTGAGCACGGGTGGAAATGGGCTTTGTACGACTTGAGAAATTCAAAGTGTTGGCGGGCATTTGTTCATATGGCTCTATACGGTCAACATAAGTTTCCGCTTGTAGTACTTGTTGAATCTACGCTGGCCAATGTCATTGCGGGTGAGAGTAGCAGGAGTGAGGCAGTTGAAGAAAATGTTTGTGAAAACGAAGAAGTGGGTGTGCAAGATCCACTGGATCCTCCAGTGGATGAACATGAAGTACACCAACAAGTTGTTGATGATGATAACGACGACGAAGAAAATGTAGAGATGCACATTGACGAAGGGGAGGAAGATGAGGCAATTGTCGATCAGATGGAGTTGGATGACGAAGAGTATATAAGCTTTGTTGATGGTAGAGATGGAAGTACCTTTGAGGACGAAAGAAACGTCCCAGTTGAATGGTGCAATTTCGATATGGATGCACTCAAAGTTAAGGATGGACACCATTCAAATTGGGTTTATGCTAAAATTGAGGTCACAAAAGGCCAGATGTTTCACGACAAGAAACACTTGCAGCATGCGGTGAAGAAGTGGGCTTTTGCCGAAAAGAAACCATTCAGGGTGGTGCTATCGAACCCTAGCCTATATGATGTGAAGTGTCAATCCCCTGGGTGCCCCTGGCGTGTCCATGGTTATAAACCTAAGGGTCAGACAAACTTTATAGTATCTATCGTTGAAGGGCACACTTGCAGGTTGCAGGGAACCGTGTGTAAGCATGGCAACATGACTGCTGAGTTTGTGGCAAATTTCATGTATGGTGAGATTGTGAGGAAGGCCACCATATCTCCTTTCCAGATTATGCTTGCAGTAGAGAATAAATTTGCATATGAGATAACATATGACATGGCCTGGAGAGCCAAGAAGAAGGCATTGGAATGGAGATATGGTACGTATAAGGACTCGTACCACCATTTGCCACACCTCCTTGAACTGTTACAAAGTAGGAACCCAGGGACAATTATTGATATAGATTGGTTTTATAATGACACTGGTGAGCGGGTCCTACGACGTGCATTTTGTTCTTTTGGGTGCATGATCGAAGGTTTCAAACATTGTTGTCCTGTTCTGTCCGTAGATGGGACTTTCTTGACGGGACAATATAGAGGGCAACTATTGACATGCATAGGGTGTGATGGAGATGGAAAAGTTGTGCCTATAGCTTTCGCATTCGTGGAATCAGAGAACACTGATAGCTGGCTGTGGTTTCTAAGCTTGTTGAAGAGGGGTGTTGTCCGTGAAAGGGCAAATGTTTGCATCCTCCACGATCGTCACAAGGGCATATTAGCTGCAGTTAAAAGGTTGCAGGAGAATATGAATGTGGAATTTGCATGGCTAGATCTCCAAAGTCGGTGGTGCATGAGGCATTTAGGTGCAAATTTCTACCGTCAATTTAAAAGCAAGCGTTTGGAAGATCTATTCAAGACGTTAAGCAAGCAGAATCGCAAAGACAAGTTCGATGAGATATGGGCATTGCTGGACAAACTCACAAGTAGCCACATGGCTGAAGTTCGCAAGAAACCAGTCATCGCCCGTGCAGAGGAGCCGCAAGGTCTTGATCCCATGCCAGATGAGCCTGCACAAGTAACACGGAGAAGAAAGGGTGGGAGGTCCGTTAAAAGGTTTTCTGACTGGATTAAAGATGAGCCACTTGAAAAGTGGGCATTGATTGGAGACACCCATGGGGCTCGATATGGCATTATGACGACAAATCTTGCCGAGGTTTACAACTGGGTACTTAAGCAATGTCGTGAGCTACCACTAGTGGCAATTGTGGAGTGTATACTTAGAGGCACTATTAAATATTGTCGTGAACGTTACCGTGCGGCAACTGAGGCTTGTGAGAACCCTCAAAGCATTTTCTGCGACGAAATGGCAAAAATACTTGAGACAATACGTGAGAAGGGGCAACTGCACCGTGTCCATTACATCGGAAATCAAGACTTCGTATATGAGGTGATGATGCGTGAGAAAGGAGGCTTTGGTATGGGAGATTCTATAGTTACAATGGAATGTCAGATGTGGCCAGAGGCTGACATTTGTGAGTGCACATGCAACAAACCAAAGCTTCTTCATTATCCGTGCTCGCATGTATACGCTGCTCGAGCTAAGGCCAAAATAAAACCTACATTTGTGTCCCCATATTATCTGAAGGAGAAGGTAAGAGCTACTTGGAGCGGTGAACTATGGGGCTGGCGTGCTATTGCTGATTTCACGAAGCCTCCTACCGGTGCTCCTGACTATGTTCCTGATCCAACGAAGTTGGTCCAAAATCCTGGGCGAAGGCAATGTTGTCGTATTAGAAATGACATGGATGCATCTGATGTGAGAGGTGGACATAAATCGTGCTTAGCATGTGGCGGGGACCATTATCGGAAGGATTGTGATGCCTACCCGATGCACAAGAAACCTGACGGAACACAAGAGAAGCGCATTCCGAAACGCAATCCTAAGAAGAACAAGGACGTTGGTCCGAGCCAACAATGAATTAAGCTCTTTAATAAATTTGTATGCACTTTAGTTATGTACTATATTTTGTGTGCTTCAGCTGTACTCTTTTCCTCACTAGGTAGGCCTTCTATGAGACTATTATGGGCTTAAGAAGGTGTGAGGTTTTTAATGAGGCAGCATGGCATTGTAAAATCTTGTGAAATATTATGAATGTTCTCCCAATATGATTCATGTTTCCTCATTTTTTTATACCTGTAAGTTATTATTATGTGTTAATTTAATATTTTTTTATACTCTTACATCTTACTAATTTTGTTGTATTTTTTCAGTATGGCGTCGTTGGAGTTGATTGATCCCACGATTGATGACAAGCACCGTTCGCTTTTGGTTGGCGACGCCCTTCCGCCCGCTCTTAGGTTGAGGACGCACGACGAGTGCTGGCGGCTCGATGCAAGATGGCTTCCCAGGTACGTGGTCAAACTTTTATTGGGTCATTTGTTGTCACCATAAATTTTAAAACTTTTATTATTTTGTAAACTTTTTTTTTGTTGACAGGTTGCGTGCAGCTGGTTTGCTACCACTTTGTCGCCTTGTGGAGCCCACGCGTCCAGGCAGTCTCCGCTTTACTGTGGATCGTGCGTTGTTGTCCGCCTTGGTGGATCGTTGGAGACCAGAGACGCACTCGTTCCACCTGCCCGTGGGTGAGATGACCCCAACACTACAGGACGTCAGCATGCTCATGGCGCTGCCATTAGCTGGGCAGCCTGTGGTAGCTGAGGCGATGGCACCTGACTGGAGGCAGCAGTTGTTGCAGAGGTTTCAGGGTGTTCTCGAGCCAGTGCAGGGACAGCCAGCACAGGTGGAGTTTTCCAACAAAAACGGGCCTACAAAGGCTTGGTTGCTTCAGTTTCAGGCGGATCGCTTGGCAGCAGATGCAGAGGACTGGAGGGTGCGGAGACACCTTGAGGCGCACCTCTTGTGGCTGTTCGGATGGGTGCTCTTCACTAGTTCGCACCACGACAGTGTCGACAAGCACCTGATCCCGTATGCTCAGCAGATAGCCGACGCACCTCTTGATGCGGTACCTCAGTTCAGTTGGGGGTCAGCCGTGCTTGCTGCTACGTACCGTGCCTTGTGTGACGCGTGCACACGCAGGAGCCAAGCAGGAACCTTGGCTGGTTGTCCGTTGCTGCTGATGTTATGGTCGTTTGAGCGTTTTGACATCGGACGACCTGAGCTTAGCTCCTACGAGGACTACGAGGAAGCGATGTACCAAGTAGATGCTTTTGGGAATAGGGATCCCATCGACGCTCCGACCATGGGCTCTATTTGGACCAAGCGCAACGTAAGTGCATCTTTAACCTCTCTCGAAACTTTACTATTAAATTGATTATTGTTACTAGAAACTAACATGTGCTCTTTATGTTCCAGCCACACTGGGCCACGGGTACAGGGCGGCTGACTTACCCCGGCTTTGTAGCCGCCTTTGACCAGTTGAGGCCCGAGAGGGTTCGCTGGACGCCTTACACCCCAGGGCTAGTGGCTGACCGTGCGTCCCTAGGTCTGTCGCATCTTTGCTACCGTGACAGCATTTGGTGGTACACGAAGAAGTGCCTACTTTTCGATATCTTCGTCGAGCCGTACTGGCCACAACGAGTTTGGCGTCAGCTGGGTCGTCACCAGCCCTTCCCTGTACCTCGACAGCAGCTTGACCCCTCTCACATGTGAGTTACTAAAAATTTGTAACAACTACTTTGTCCATGCAAAATTTATGTGTTTATTATATTTATGTTTAATTCTCAGGATGACAAGGAAGGGCCAAGGGATAGCATACGAGGCTATTTGGGCTACAAAGATGGAGCCTTGGGCCGCACAGTGGGCACAAGCAGAGACTGACGTACATGACTATGAAGGCCCATATGACGAGTCCACATATGGCCCATACTTGCATTGGTACCACGGGGCTACTCGCTGAAGGTGCTTCCCAGTGCCTGCTAATCCGGAGCCACATGAAGCAACCATACGAGACACTTTTTCCTCCGAGCCTGCAGCTGCTTTCCATGCTCTTGTATGTTATACTACTCCCTCTTAATTTTCTTGTTTACATGTACTAGCACAATTTTTTAATCACACTCGACTTTGTAGACAGATGTATGCAACGATGTCGGCGAGGAGTTGTTCTTGTTTGCAGATCGTGTTGAGGCGGACCCACCTCGTATCGCGCGCACAGAGTTGGCTAGTGGTCTTCGACGGCATGCGCAGCGCGCAGTGCACGCAGTCAAGCGTGCTTCGTGCATGACTACCAGCGCGCAGTGCACGCAGTCAAGCTACCACTGGAAGGTGCTGTCATTCATAGCTTCGAATCTTGAATGCATCTCACTGAAAAGCCTAAGACCTATAAACGTGTGTAGCCTTTTCAGTGATGCTTCATAATCGTACCTGTCACTTCGTATTCATTGTACCAGTGCAGTGAGTGGTTGGGTATGGTGGGTGGCCTTTGGGTTTCGGACTCCCCAGGACCAGGGATGAGATTATAAATCCAACTCTATTTGTTGTTCATTGAACTCAAACATCTGTTCGTCATTCTCAACATGTCTGGGTCTGGTAGAGGGAGGGGAGGAAAGAAGGTACCGGCCATTGTGTGGGAGGGATCTCTGGGTCCTGATGAGTTTGATGAGGCAGTGCAACAACTACCCGAACAGAGTAAGTACGATTTCGATACGGAGAATCCTCTTAGAGGATATGACAACCGCAAAGAAGAGTGGCCAAAATGCGCCCATGGTGAGGATTGCTTAGTGCAGATGAAGGTTCGTGGCTTCGGTGGAGGTCGCCGTTTCTTCAAGTGCCCCCGCGCATGGGTAATTTTTATTAATTGGCACTCTATTAGCATAACTATTCCTGATCTTGATTCACGCTAACTATTATATTTTCGGTTCCAGTCTTCCAAAGCGCCGGAAAACTGCGGGTTTGTTAGGTGGGTTGATCCCCCGCCTATTTGGCCTCACGAGGAGTACATCAACTATCTGGAAGATCGTATTTACGATCTAGAGTTCGAGATGGGAAAGACAGATGATGTCGAAGAACAAGCGGAATCACAACTTCCAATCTGCACTGATCCACAGTGCAATTGCGCTTGCCACAATAACAACATCAACACTACACCGCCACCTCCACCAGCACCTGCATCAATGATAGGGTACTTTGGAGAAGGTTCCACACAATGGCCTGGAAGTAAACGCTACTAGTTCAAGAAGTAGGATCTATCGTGTGGTCATGGTCGGTCCCCGTGTTTATCGTTATTTTAAATTACCTAAGGCATGTTACCTTTAGTTAAGGATCTTTGAACCCATGTTTCTTAAAGGTCCTCATCACATGCCACAGTACTTGTAATGTTTGTTATTTTATGTAATCGTTATCTGCGTTCGTTGTTGTACTCCAAGACTATGTATAGCATGCCTTCTAATGTTCGTTATCGGATGCAATAGTTCATAGCGTTCACCGTTTTTTGTTCTATAAAATTAGACCAAAATGACTAGAAAAAAAAGGGTCTAATCCAATCAAATTGAAGTCGTAGAATACCTGCAAGGAGGATTATTGGAGGAAAAACAACCAAATTAAATCCATCTCATGGAGTTCACCGTGCTGGTCTGTTTGAGATTATCAAAGGAACAACAGACAAACTAAATCCATCTCATCTCATGGACACATGTAGTCACCTTGCTAGAAAAACAAGAAAAAAAATGAGGTCAGAAGCAAGCAAGCATTCGCTGAGATTCTATTCAAAAGAGAGCGGAAAGGCTGCAGGGCTGCAGCATGCTTGGGTGAATTTATGAGTCGACCAGACGGCAGATGGAAAGCTAGACCTGTCGGCTATCCGAAGGCCGATATGTCTACCGCACGTACGCTGCATGGGGCCAAAGACCTGTCGGCTATTCAAACGCCGATATGTCCGCTGCATGGCGACAGGGGCGACAGTCGGCCGGTGGACAGCCGATAGGCCTGTCTGAAGGCTGCAGACAGCCTATCGGCTCTCCAACGGCCGACAGGTTCCTCTCGGAGCCGATAGGTGCCTCTCGGCTCCGACATCTGGTTTGTCGCGTGCCACGGCGGCGCCAGCTAGCTAGTCGGCTCTTCAGGGGCCGACAGGCCTGTAATCGGCCCTTCAGATGCCGACTGGCTGTTATTTCTGCTATTTTCTCAAAACGACTATTATTTCCGCAATTAACTTTAAAAAAAATAATATTTCAAAAAAAAAACTCATCCCTGTGCCGCTAGCCGTGATCGTATGCGTGCCCTGCATGATCCGGACCCACGCCACCGCCTAGCACACCGGAAAAGAAGGCACCCATCTCGCCGGAGATGAATACCTTGTTCAACATTTTATTTTTAATATTTCAACATATGTTTCTTACTATTTCCATGTTTCTATTATTAGTTTCAACATTTGAAATGTAAAATGTTCAACCTCTTTCAGAAAAATGTTGAACCTGCTAAGAAAAATGTTAAGTCAATACTCCCTTCGTCCCCAAAGCCGAAGCCATAACAACTTTACTCTGATGTCCCAAAAGCGTCTCCTTCTCGTCTCCCCTGAAATAAATAAACATTGGGTGTAAACATCCATATTTATCGTCTTATCTTAGCTAAAGTAGAATTAAATATATTTTTTAGTCTCTGTGTTGAACGACGCCATATATTAAGGGATGGAGGAAATACTACTGAAATGTTGAATATACATGCAAAATTTTATGTATCTGCAAAAAGTGAGTGGGCCATAATAGGCTTAAAGGATGATTTATCTATCTTTTCACTGGATTGATAGGAAGCCTGAGTGCCATTGCATCTTGTCAACAACGGTCGTATTTTGTCTTTTGTCTCGTTTCGGAGAAATTCGAAATCACTGTCCGACAAGATGTTTTGATTCAAGTGACCTACGCCCTACCACAGATTACGGTCTTTTGGTAGCTTGGTACAGAAAGGATTCACCCAGATGTATATTTTTTTAAGTTATTGAATCGTACTTGTTAGAATAAAAGTACTGAAACGATACACAAAATCACAAAACCAAATAACAAGATCACACAAAATAAGAACAACAATGTGGTACAATGTTTCTTAACGAGATTTGACCATGTGCCTACATCCTCGCTCCTCGGGGCATGACTACGGACACTCCTCCCTATAAAAAACAGCTACACCGACATCCTCGACTCATCCGTCTTGATGGTGACATGTACGCTCTGGAAGATAAGAACGACTGCAGCGCCACCAGAGTTAACGAGGTGATGTATAGCCTCATGGAGGACGCACGAATCTGGGCGCAAGCAGGGGATCACCACCTCTGCGAGGTGGAAATGTGGAATGGCCAGGGACACGATCGGCGTCAGGCTGATTGATTCCTGACTTATTTTTTCCGGTTGTAAAGTTCTTGTCGAGTTAGTACACTTAGAGTATGTAAACCGTGTGCGTATACCCAATAATATGCCCTGTATAACCATCAGATTTATTATCTTTTCTTCTTAATATAAAAATACACCTCTATCCTATATATTCTGAAAAAAATAAACTTTCGAAGTGGCAACTCAGAGCTCACCCCTGACACCCTGTGGCCCTGTCTGAATGCCATTGGGACCTTCCGTAGAGTACAGACCCTTTGGATTGGTGATCATCAGATTGAGAGGGACGCACGCGGCTGGTGACGAGGAAAGGAGAACGGCGAACGGTGCCATGGCGTGTCCGTGGGTCCCACACGCAACTGAGCGGCCAAAGCAAACGCGTCCGCGCGAGTGCACAAAAGGCAACCGCCTCTCGCCGTCACTCCACTCGCTCTCCCCTTCCCTCCCGCAGGCGGCGTTCGAGAACTCCGAGGAATAATCAATCCATCAGAGAGGTCAGAGCAATGGCGGCGGGCTGCATGACCCGCGCGTGCGCGCTGGCGACCGCCACCGCGGCGTGCGTCGGCTTCCCCGGCGCGCTCGTCTACGCGATCGTCCGCGTCGCGGCGGCGCGGCGCTACGGCGCCACCTTCGCGCTCGCCATCGTCCTCGTCTTCTGGGTCACCGTCAGCGCCGCCTACTACCCTCTCATCTGCGACGACCTCATCCCTTGGTCCGCTCTAATGGCTCCCTGCCTGCCTCGCCGCCGCCGCCAGCGGCGCGCTCACCACCCCCGCGTCGTCGTCGTCGTCGCTTCCGCCGCCGGTAGCGCCGCCGCGCTGTTGCCTCTGACTACTTCTACTACTACTACGGCGGCAGAAGCAGAAAGACAAGAAGGTGGCCATGGCGGCCGGAGTTGGGCCACCGCGCCTCCGCCGGAGCCGCAATGGCCGCCGCCGCCCCCTCCCGTTGATGACACCCTGCCGTCGTTCGTGGCATGGAGGCAAGATTATAGAGGCATGGAATTGCTTTCCCGGGAGCCACCGGCGGTGGCGCGCGGCGGCGGCGCGCGGGTCGTCGGAGAGGACGCCCTGGCGGCGGCGGCGCCGCCGCCGCCGTACGAGTGGAAGTGGGGCGGTGGCGTTGCGCGTGCGCCGCTGCCAGACGACGACGACGACGACGACGACAACGGCGGCGAGGAGTCGAGGAGGCGCTGCGCGGTGTGCCTGTACGACGTGGAGGAAGGGGAGACGGCCACGTGGCTGCCGGCGTGCTTGCACATGTTCCACGACCACTGCATCGACCAGTGGCTGCACCTGCACGGCAACTCCACGTGTCCGATCTGCAGGTGCGACGCATTCGTCGCGCCGCCGCTGCCGCTGCCGCCGGAGCAAACCGTGTGAAGATTGACTTTTCGATCGCCTGCAATTTCGTTGTTCTTGGAAGCTTTGCAGGTTGCTACGACAGACGTAGGTTGTGGGGATCGTCTTTTGTTCAGCTAGTCTAAAGTTTAACCTTAGCTTGTTTAATTAACTGTAGTCATCATTTTGTGCTCAGGGAAGACTGACGGTATAACCATTATTCAGCCTCTCTCAGTTGACAGGAGCATAAGTTTTTCATCTCTCTTCTTGTAAAAGGAGTATTATTATTATTGTTCACATCTCTACTACTTGAAAGATATTGAAATTAGTAGTATTTCAACATTATGAACCTGGCAAGCGAAGCTCTCCCGAAGGGACAAAGCAAAACCAAGAGATTAATATCTAGCATTCTAGCTTGCCCTCTAGTTTCGGGTCCCAAGCTCCTAGCTTAACGTAACAAACCGAGAGACAAAAGGTTTTTTTTTTGTCAAACAACATTTTAGTTTCTGGGTAGACCTACGGCGCTCACATAGTCACCAAATTTTTTGTTTGCGAAGTATATGTCAGTGCGAAGCATGGGATTCAAAACCAGGACTTCTAGCTTCACGCGTATAACTTCCTTACCATAGTGCATACACAACATATGTAACTTTGGTATAGTCCCATTAGTACCTTTTTTATTCCTACCAAGACTAAATTCAGTAAGGTTCTTTTGCTAGGAATTAATTGAGCTATGAGAGATGAGTCATATGACCAGTGAGATGGTAGTGATGGGTAATCAGTGCTCGTTGAAGATGACCAAGACCCACGGCAGGCCCAATCGGACATGGACATGTGTCACCGCTGTCCGCTCTGGAGTCTGGTGGCCACACTACTGCGAAATGACATCATGATAAGTTGATAACCATAGCCAAAGCCAAAGGGACACAAAGTGCTCTCCAAAGCTTTATTTAGCGCGTGGCACGTCCCCCTTCAACTAACTACCTTAATGTCCATGCATGCAGACTAGACCGTCTAGACGTAAGGAGCTGCTGCTTTCGTCGTTTGTATAAGTAGGGCAAAGTGGACAGAGAGAACTATGACTGAGCTAGCTAGTGCGCCTACCTCGATATCTATATGTTTTTCACAAAGTATATATGGTGGTCAGGTTAATTTCGGAACACGGTTGGAATCTTGTGTTGAATATGACACTCCGTTCCAGTACGTACCTGCGTAGGCTGCTTTTGTTTTGTGCTATGCTAAACTTTTGCAGCTTGATCATATGTTTATAAAAAAAAGAGAAATGTTCCATTAGTCCTCTTTTATTTTTTTCAAAAATCTTAAAGCAACGCAATAACAATTACAACTAACAATTTTCCCCTCGGGTCTTCATAGGCCTGGGCGCCTGGCCCAACATGTGCCCAGGCCGTGTCGCGGTTACAAGGATTGACGGCAGCGGCCACTCAACATAGGCGACGAATCAATAGGAATGGGCGATCTATCTCATATACTCTCAGTTCATTTTCTGTTCTTAAGTTTCTGCTAGTGGAATGACAGCGACAGCTACTGCCCATTGATATGAAGGACGATAATGGTGTCATGGTGATACTAAAAATGAGAAGAAGTTTTTCTTTGATCACGGGACCCGGTGATGATACTATTTCCGAGGAAGGAAACTCGCCTGGTCATTCTAACTTCACATTCCTGCAGTTTAGGTCCCATGATATCACGGCAGGCCCATCTGTGACGCATCAAGACGATGGATTTCTTTTTTCTACCCAAGTTGTACAAATGATTAGTAATATGGATGTGAATGTGTGTTCTTAACTGTCATATAGAAATTTTCCTGCACAGGTTTTTTTCTGTGATTAGACAGCCTTATATGTATGTTTTCTTGTGTATAGTTGATGTGAAGGAATCTAAATTCGACAAAAGATTATCCTGTTAGTGACGGTTTGTTAAACAAAAAAAATTGTTGTATACTGAATCAGATCACGACAATATAAGATAATGCCTTTTTAGTGGCCATTGAGCATATGGCAGTTTCACCAACACCATATCTGCTGAAAGAAGCTACAACCCGACTATTCCATCTCTCAAAAGTCAGATATAGCACCAAGTAACTTGAAGCATCTAAACAAACTCAGCAAATTGTAATTTGATGAAGCATTGCTACACCTGATGACACTGTTTTAAGTATGAGCATGCACTGCCACATTGGACATTGAAGAACTAGAGATCATATCAGTGGAAGCAGGAATATAGGATACACGGCACGAGATCAATAGTTGAGTCGACACAACTGTTTTCCTCAAGCATTTGCACTATTGCATACAATCAAGAACAATTCCGGATTATGTGCCTCATACTCGGTAAAAAATTATTACCCCTAAAGCAGAGTACTATGAATTAATTTATGGACTTGGCGTCAATGACTTTTTTTTTTTTTGAGGAATTGCATCAATGACTATAAGTGCAAAACCTCGATAAAACCGCTAGCGCTTGGCAGTCTCAATGCAGATTCTATTGTAGAGTCTAAAACATTGTGATTGCAACAGGGGCTGAAACAGAGGCATTTTAGCCATCACGAGACAGGGTTTGCCTCCATGCCCATTGTGTTTGCAACTTTTCTTTTTGGCGCACAATACACACTTCATTATCACCTGCCATATTTGCTAACCACCAGCATGGACGGAAGCTGCCGGCAAGACTCCCCAAGCAACATGGAGCGGCACCGCAAGTCTGACACCAGTGGAAGTGGATTGCAGGAATGGGGCTGGCACCATGGAGCGCGAGGCGAAATGGAACGACGCTGAACAAAGGGGATCGAGGGAAGGAAGGTGGTGAATGCGGATCATCAGGAATTGGGACCGAAGGAGAAATATGGGCTGGACATGGGCACAGGCCAATATGGGAGGGGCCCATGAGAAAAATGACTAATTATTGAGTTGCTTAAGATTCGTAAAAAAAATTAAAAGAGGACTATTGGAGCAATTTCCTATAAAAAAAATTCCAAATGACGAATATACTATCAAGATATATTTCATGGTAGATTTAACAAAACTAATTTACATTGATGTTGTAGAGGTTGCTACATTTATCAACTTGATTTAACAAGAGGAAGACGGCAGATCGGCTTGTGCAAGATGAGTACCATGTACCTACTCCCCCCCCCCCCCCCCCCCCCGCCCCCTTGAAACCTCAAACCTCAAAAGTAAGAGGAACGATTACAGAGAACTCCTGTGGGTACACATTTACTTACAAGAGTTTGCTGACCAGAAATGCAAAGTAAGCAGCTCTAAATCCACCAATCTACATCAGTCGAAACCTTATGGTCGGCTCTATTGCTTCGAGGGCCCTAACTAGGTAGGTCATGACATTATGGGCCTTTTAATTAAACTACTTATTTGGCAACGTGATAGAAGAAATAGTAGCTCTAATGATACGTAACTAATTCTTGAAAAACAAAATTGTTGATACTAAAAAGCAAAAAACTAAAACACATCAAAATAAAATACTACTATTTCCTTATGTAAGAATCAATCTCCAAGATCCATCGACAATAATGCTTTAGTGTTTAGAAACCCACCTTTCACTTTTTTTTCTAAATGCAAAATCATTAAGGATGTTATCGAAATATGGTCAAAGTGTCGTGGGAAAAGCCGTTTCTACGTCGATGAGGCCCTATTTGCATGCATGTTACATATTTGATAAAAATAATACAGCTCAAAGCCTCAAACACGCATGGTGAGAGATCTTGGAGAGTTTGTTAGTAGTGCAATTTATAATCTTTGATCGGCAAGCAAATAAAACCAAAAAACTTAACAATAGATGAATAATGTAGAAAACCCCCAAAAGAACTGAAATCAAGAGATTGAAGTGGCACAGCTGATGAGGTCGCCGTCTCGATGCCATGGATCTCCAGTTCTCCACACCCTGGGATTTGGGATTACGTACATCGGATAGAAAGGCAGACGCGCACCTGCTGACAGGGAAAAGAGGCGCCAGCTGACGAGGAAAGGACCCCGGCGAACGGGGGCATGGCGTGTGCCGTGGGTCCCACACGCAAACCAAGGGGAAAGTAACTGCACTCCCACGAGTGCACAAAAGCACCCGCCTCTCGCCGCCACTCGCTCTCCTCTTCGCTGCCACCCACCCGCCCAAGAGGCCAAGACCAGAGAGAGTATCCATGGCGGCCGGGGATTGCATGACCCGCGCGTGGGCGCTGGCCATCGCCACCGCGGCGTGTGTGGGCCTCCCGGCCGCGCTCGTCTACGCCGTCGTCCATGTCGCGGCGGCCCACCACCTCGGCACCACCATCGCCCTCGCCGCTTTCCTCGCCGTATGGGTCGCCGTCAGCGCCGCCTACTACCCTCGCGCCTTCGCCGACATCGTCCGCTGGTTCGCCCTCTCTCGATACCTTCGTGGCCACCGCGGCTCCCGCGCACAACGGCACACGACGACCTTGCCACGGTTCGTCGCGCTCGGGCAGAGGACGAGCGAGCAGCGACAAGGCAGCAACAATGGCGCATTGGTGCCGCCGCCAGGGAAACAATTTTCGACGAAATTTCGTCGAAAAATCCGAAATTTCGCTGTTTTCGGTGGGCCCCGAAAAAAATTCCATCCCGCTCAAATTTTTCGCGCAAATTTGGACAGCCCGCCCAAATCTCGCGCCAATAGGCCCATGAAACCAATTCCCCGCGTCCAGCCCAAAAAAGACACCCCCAAAGCCCTCCCGAAACCCTAATCCCCCAAATCGAACCCTTCTCCCAGCGCCCACAGCCGCCGCCCGCTCTTCTGCGGCTCACGGACGCGCCTGGCCGCGCCCACAGCCGCCGCCCGCAGAAGTTCTGCCCTCACCGCCGCGCTCACGGACGCGCCTGGCCGCGCCGCCCCTCTCCGCCGTCCTCTTGCCCTCTCTGCTCTCTGGCCGGGTAGCGGTGGAACTCGTCCTCCTCGGGGAGCAGCTCGCCGTGGCCCCACTCCCGGAGGACCACCGGCGGCCTGGCCCTGGCGTCGCACGCGCAGAGCCCCCCGCCGCTCAGGCCGAGGACCACGCCGCCCAGCTCCGACGCGTGCACCCCGCGGCCGTGGAACGGCAGCTCCCATCCGCTCTCCTTGCGCTGGACTCCGGGAACGGCAGCTCCCATCAGGTACGGTTGCACACTATCACCCTCATTCCTCCATCTCATCTCTCCCTCATATATTTTATCTCAAAATCTGATGTACCGGTAGAAGTATGAATGGATTTCTGTTACTTGAATAATAAACTAACAAATGATTTTGATGATTTGATTAATTAGGAATTTTTCGTTTGATGCTAGTTTCTAGGTTGAAAACATCATCGAAAAGCCATGCCGAGGATACAAGAACCAGCTGACAACAATGCCATTGGTGGGCAAGATAGAACGGTTGCGACCGAGCGCCAAAATTGCAGCGGCGGGAGGGTAATTAGCAACGGGAGGGACAGCTTCTCCGCTCAAGCCGGCGATATTGTGATGAGTAAAACAGGTGAAGCCTATGTTTTACACTGCATCTTGATTTATTTCAGTTCCATAAAAGTTAAATCTCATTGTGTTAACAAGTTAATTTGTTTTCTTTCTTTTGATATGTAGGAGCTGCGGTGCGTTTGCGAGGACGAATTACGGATCCTTGGAGCCATGGAGATAAGTATAAAGTCAACGGTTGGAGTTGTGCATATTGTACAGATAGCGGGAGTAGTGGAGGTGCGACCCGTTTGAGGTGTCATCTAGCTGGAGTGGGTAGGGATGTGAAGTCGTGCCTAAATGTGCCAAAGTTTGTGAGGAAAATAATGTTGGATGAGGATGCAAGAGGGAGAAAGAATAGGTTGGATGCGAAGGAACATCGTCTCTATGTAGAAAAAGCAATTATGGAGGAAGCTTATGGAGATGCTAGAAGGTCTAACATTCCTCGTGATGAAGCTGGGCAGCTTGAATGGGCATTAAGGGAATCAATGAGGGACACAGAGAGATCAGATGTTAGCTATTCACCATTTGTGGCAAGCAACAGCAGCAGCCCACCAGCACGTGGTGAAAGATGTAATAGTAACACTCCACCTTTAAGGGGATCAAGTGGCATGGTGAAGCAGACTACAATTAGTAGGTTCTACCGGAGTCCTAGTGTTTCTCAAGCTCCATTTGATTTGGATTTGGCACGCAGCAAGGCATCATCACAGCCAAGGGTGGACATTATGCTTCAGGGGGATTCCAAAATGAGACTTGGAAAAATTTGGTCAAAGTGGTTTCAAGCCAATGATATTCCTGGAAGGAAAGCTGACTGCCCATATTTTACAGCAGCCATTAAATTAACCCAACAACTTGGAGAAGGAGTGTCTGCTCCATCGGGAAGAGAGATAGATGGCCCATTGCTAGATATGAATTATGAAGAGTTGCTAGCTCAGATGGAAGAGCATAAGCAATATTGGGCTCGATATGGAGTCACTGTGATGTGTGATTCATGGACAGGACCATTCAGGATGTGTCTTATTAATTTCATGATATTTTGCAATGGCCGCATGTTTTTTCATAGCTCTGTGGATGCAACTGGGCATTCCCAAAATGCTGAATTTCTTTATGGGCATATCAGAAAGGTAGTTGAAGATGATATTGGGGCAGAGAATGTTGTTCAGATTGTAACTGATAATGGTGCCAACTACAAGGCAGCTTGCAAGCATCTTGTAGCTGCATATCCACATATCACTTGGCAGCCATGTGCAGCACATACTATCAACTTAATGTTGAAAGAAATATCATCTTTTCCAGAGGTTGATCAAGTAGTGCGAAGTGCACAACGGATGTGTAATTTTTTCCACAGACATACTAGGTAATTCTGTTATCTTTGACTTGTGCATTTTTTTTTCGTGTACAATTGCAGCTCACATCTCCTTATTTTTCTAGACTTCATGCTATGATGAGTGAAAAGATAGGCGGAGAATTGATTCGATGGAACGCCACCAGATTTGGCACGATTTTCTTATTCTTGCAAAGTTTTTGGGACAGAAAAGAGAAGTTTCAAGCATGGATGGTGTCCAATGAGTGGGAAAATAGTGAATGGAAAGATGAACCAGATCATGACTTCACATATGATTGCTTGACTAGTAGGGTGTGGTGGGAAGAGGTGGAGTTGGTGTTGGAAGCTGTCACACCACTGTATAGTGTGCTTCGCTTTGCAGATCAGCAAAAGAATGGGACAATATCAGGGTTCGTTCCAAGAATGTTACAAGCTCAGAGAGAAATACATGCTAAATTAAAGCATAATAAAAAAGCCTCAAATGATCTCTTACGTAGGATCAATGAAGTAATAAATCGGAGAGCTCGATATCTTCTTAATGAAACTCTCATGCTTGCAGGTACATAATTTTGATGTCAATATTATTAGCTGCTGCACTGAAAATTCTGTAACTTACTCAATCAAACTTTCTTTTTCATATCAATATTATTAGCTGTTGCATTCTATTAGTTGTAGCACTGAAAATTATATTATTAGCTGCATTCTATTATTAGCTGCTGCTCATAGAAGTGGTAGGCTTTTCAACTAATATTCTTTACCCATTCCTAGGTGCTGCGCTTGATCCTCATGCACTCTATATTGAAAAAGTTGCACAACATCAGTCTGCTGTACTAGCTGTATCTCTAGCACTAAAAAAGTTAGCAGACTCAGTAGAGGAGGGATCAAAAGCTATTGACCAGTTTACAAACATATTTAGCCAAAAGAGAATGCTATTTGGATCACAAGAGGCTCGGTGTTCAGCACTTCGTGGCCAAACAAGTCCAGGTATTATCTTTTGTTGGCCAAATCAGTTTGTATTTTTTTTTGTAAACTGAATGCATCATTAAATTAATTTGTTGCAGCTGACTGGTGGAGTTCATATGGAGGTCAGTGTAAGGAGTTACAGAAACTTGCAATGCGCATTGTTTCACAATGCAATTCATCGAGTGGATGCGAGAGAAATTGGAGTACCTTTGCTCTAGTTCATACTAAACTGAGAAATAAGTTGAAATATGACAAACTTATGAAGTTGGTCTATGTTCATTATAATCTGAAGCTATACATCCAACAATTTGAAGCTGATTTCCAAAGCCGTAAGCAGGAGACAGATCCATATAGCTTGATGATGGAAGCTGCAATTTATGATGAAACCAATCCCATCATGGATTGGCTTTGCCACTCCAGGTCTGAGTCTACACCTTTACTAGATGAATATGACTCCGAGTCTGATGAATGGAGCATGCCTGGAGGCTTTCTTCTTCAAGAGCTACAGATGGATATGTCGGAAGTCGCTGCATTCAAGAGAAAGCTTTGTTTTAGTCGAAAAGGTGGTAAAAAGAAAGGAAAGGTGCAATTTGAGGAAGATGAACCTGAAGATTTATTTGAAGATAACTCTGATTCAGATTCTCCACATGGTAGCCCATTATATGCTGAGTCACAAGACAGCAGCTCTGCTAGTTCTGACAATGAAGGTGATTGTGAGTTTTCTGTTCAAATAAACTAACACTTGTGATTTCTGGTTTACTAAAAAAATGATTTTCTTTCTAGATGATGATGATGATGTGGAGGGAGACAAAGGTGATGGTGGTGCGGCCTATTTAACAAAAGAACATGGTGAGTTTCAGTTTTCCTTAACTGTTTTGGTTATTTCCAACATTCAATTTCTTTTATAAAAATTATGATTGTGTAGGTGCTGGTGCTAGTGGTAGTACAGTTCGTGGTAGTTCAGGGATTAGTAAACCGGTTCACATCCGTCCAAGATCGGCTAGAATAAAGAAACCAACTTTCAAGATCCGGAGTGTCAAAGATATCTAAAAGGTTAGATGAAGAGTCTCTCCACTAACTTGGTTATGCATTTATTACTTTTCAACTTGGTTCCCATATGATCTTTCCTGGATGAACCTCTCATGTGAAAATTGTTAACTTATGCAGCATATGAATGCTTTGGTGGTGAATGGTGATGCAATTGAAGCCCCAATGGAGAAGATATGGAGCTGCAGTGTAGTGCAAGTTCCATAATTTTGCAAATATTTTGGGAAGTATATGAGCATGTAATATTGGGCACTTCATTGAATTGCAATGCCATGGACATGTAATATTAGGTCTTTCTAAGTCTAAATTTAGGGATTGCTAAGACTAGTAGACTACTATTTGTAGGACTGTTAACACTACTATTTGGAACTGCTAAGAGGACTGTGAACACTATTATTTGGGACTGTTGGGCTGCTAATGTTATCATGAAGCATGGTGCCATGCTATGGATATATCAATCGTGTTATAACTTGTGATATGTTGTTGTTTATTATAAGCAAATATGATGTGGAGGAAGTAGGGATAGTTTTAGCTGAAATTCTGTCAAAAAATTTTAAAAAATTTGAATTTGTTTGAATTTGATCCGAAATTTAAGAAAATTCCGAAATTTCGTATTTATCTGTAGGTGCCGAAATTTTTCATCTACCGAAAGAAAAAACCCTGGCCGCCGCCGTTCGTGGTAGCGAGGAGGAGTTGGCAGGAGGAGGAAGAAGAAGACCACGGCGGCGACATGGGCGCTCTCTCCCGGGAGCTACCGGCCGCCGCGTGGCGGCGGGACGGCGGCGAGGCGTGCAAGACGCAGCGCTGCGTGGTGTGCCTGTGCGACGTGGAGAAGGTGGAGACGGCGGAGTGGCTGCCGGCGTGCATGCACGTGTTCCACCGGCACTGCATCGAGCGGTGGCTCCACGATCACTCGACGTGCCCCATCTGCCGCGCCTTCGTCGCCGCCGCCGTGGAATCAGAAACGTTGTGACACACCTCCTCTGCTCTTTTGACGACAATGTCTTAGCTTCCTAGAGAGTAGAGTCTTATTAGCTTCCTAGACGGCCGGTGATGACTGATGACTAGTACAAGAGGGGAGCTGGAGCCTGGAGGATGTTTGGATCTACTAGTGCCAGCAAATCAGCAATTAGAACTACTAACAGTAGTATTTTAGTAGTCTACTACTCTACTCTCTGTTGTTCATATATAATTATATATACTCGCCACTTATTGAAAATATATTTAAATGAGTCGAATTTATTTCATCGTCATCATAACACGTGCCAAGTTGAGCTCTCCTTTGTTAACTAAGAGACAAAATGAAGCAATGAGAGTTGGCCCTTGGCCGGCCATTATTGATTGATGCCTTGGGATCGATGAAGATGGACAAAGGGCAAAGGAGTCCAAGACCCATTGGCCAGGGCGCACTCGACTCTGGAGTATCGCTAGCCATGGCCAAATCGGCCACAAGGAATTGAAAGTGAGCTTTACTTAGCGCGTAAGTAGCATCCCGTCCCTTTCAACTACCTCCTTCATTCATGCATGCACAGGTAATAAGAAGCCTCCGTCGTTTCTATGTGTACTGTATATATATATATATATGCTACTATATAGCAAGCTTGGGCCACGTATAAAGCAGGTGGGACGTACGGCATTTGCAGATTCGTAATCCTCCATTCTTTTGCTGCTCCATATATGCTTCCTACGAGCTTCGGAACAAAACAATCGATCAATTATTGAATCCTTCACCTAAATTTTTTTGTCAAAGTCTCGTAGTACTAGTAGGTCTTGGTTATCACATGCATCAATATTGTCTTGAGCACACTTTAATTCCGTCGATGCTAACGGCTTTGATCTCAGGGGACTTAATCCTCTTAGTTTGAGACTCAAAGTGGAAATTAAAACATGATGCATATATGGTTCAGTTGGTTGAGATGTGTGACTTGTGAGTCGAGCGCTAGGGCCGCTTCTTGAGTTGAACCGGCCGGGCTCTTTCCTTCCAGGCTTGCACACGCTCCACGCGAGGGCTCATGGGCTCATGGCTCAGGATGCTTTCCTTCAGATTTTCAGAGCATCAATGGCCCATTCATGGATCTTTCCTTTAGATCTGTACTAAGGTGCATATATATTACCTTTGTGCTAAGGCAAACAGAGGTTAGGTCTAGTCTCCAAACCCAAAATGTTTGAACTTTGGTTCTAGTTCTAGTACTGCATCAAAACGTTGAGTTTCGATCATGAGCAAAATTTCCCCCTATTATCACCTTCGATTCTTCATATGTCACTGGTAGTTTTAAATTTAATTTGTCCATAATTCATGAAACATATTATTTCTCATGTCTTCTAGAGTTAGAAAATATTATTTGCCCTTCACCTAGTATTAATGCTTATATAATTACATACGATAAAATCTAAATACATTTTAGTTGCTTGTGGTTTCTATATAGGAACGATAGAACAAATTTTAGTAAACCGTAATATGGGATTCTAGTTATGACACAGCATGCAACTAATGGTCCAACTACTCTGAAGTTGTTAGGTTATGATCAAGGATACTTGCCTATACCGGGACAATGTTCCAACGTACGGGCCGCCTCCTTTTGCCCCAAACACCATAAGGAGACAAACAAACTAAAAGAACAGTACACCAGACTTGCATTGTAAAACATTTTATAAAACACCTACTAAAGAAATTACACGTTTCTACGATCGTTTGGGCACAAGAACTACCAGAAACAGAAATTAAGATATAAAAGACATGAGATGTCAATGTGACCAGATATAAAGTTCAGGGGCTAGATGCAAGACATTCAAGACTCGGTGAGAGAGAGAGAGAGAGTATTGAAAATATAAGTGTTAGAATGCTAAATAGACTTTTTTTTGGAAGTATTGGATGGGTATTTTTGAGGGGATATCAACATGTTATCATGCTGACATCAGGCTTATTATCCTGTACTAATAAAGCACATGCGTGAGATGGTGAATTGAACCAGTACTAGCAGGGTGACTAGCTAATGGTGCAGGGAATGGAGGTGGGGGAGAGATACGGCCGAACGAGATGCATGCGAGTCATGCGACTCGAGCGACGAGGGCCGCCATAGCGATTTCTGGAAGTTGTCGAAATGGAGTCTTTGTGGGCACGGATCAGCTTCGAAGGACTGGTTTCGACCTCAGGGCGTTCCTTCCATGCGACAGAAGCACTTGAGACGTTAGTTCCCTCGAGGAGATTCATGGCGAACTGACCCCCGAAAAAAGATTCATGGCGAACTGGAGGCTGGAGCTCTGCCCCTGAATGGCAGTAGAGTTTGGTAGAGGCTTTAAGGAGCGATGGGATGGTGGTTGCATTGGTTCATTTCATAGACGCTGGGATGTAGCTGATGAGTCGGATATGAATTAGCCAATAGAAGATGGTGGAGCACATACTAATGCCACTATATAGGGCAGCCATTCCTATTTCTTATGGTGGAAATTGAAGAGATCAAGTAGGCAGCTGATTTTGATTGTGGGTTGGTGTTTGTGTGGTTTTATGGCTCAGTTGCATTGAACTCGTTGCCGGCCATTGTGGACTGTGGATGGAAGACAGCAGATACTCTATGGACTAGAGGAAAGCGACACTGTCGGGCAGGAAAAAGATCAACGATTAGTAGAGCTGGACGCTTGGACTAGCTTCTTTTTTTTTTTTTGGCGGACGCTTGGACTAGCTAGTAAAGATGGGTTGGCCTGCTAGTACCAAACATGAAGACTTGCCTGCTGGACTCCCGTGCATGCCAAAAGTCCAAGAAAACATATCATTAGCATATCAACCTGATTAAGAAAATAGGCCACGAAAAACAAAACAAATGGACAAGGTGCTATAAAGGTCATCTGGTGCAGTGAGTGAGAGGGAAACTAGCCCATGCATGTAGAAGCATCATCAACCTCGCCAGACCAACACAGATCTTGTCATGACCACAACTCCCTCGGAGGTTATCATCCATTGGCCTGACATGGATCCTGTTATTGCTCTCCACGAAGCAAATGTACCCTCCACGGTACGGGATATTCTCCTTCTGCTTCCCTTCCAGGAAGGCAGAAGACTTTCTGTTATCACAGATAACAGACAAACCGGGCCTAACAACCCCGGTCGCCAGTCCTGTGTCATCCTCAACGACCACAGCGATGACGAAGTTGTCTCCGACGACGCCCCGACCGTCGATGGAGAAACAGACGGAGACCGAGAGCTCTGTATCGAGCGAAACCGCAACCGTGCCCTCAGACGTCGCCACATTCGGATGAAACATCTCAATGGGGAGTTCGACAAAGAAGGCATATTCAAATCGCCTGCGGCCAACATCATGTTCGCGGTTAGCGTCTTCGAGGGGTTCCAAGGTACCCCTGATATCAATCTCGCCAAGGCTCGCCTAGAAGCCGCAGCAGTCATGGTCGATCGCCTAGACGGAGGCCGCTCCGCCTCCAGGAGCAAGAGTTCTTCGCACCACCAAACACCATCAGCAAAGCATCAGAGCAGCGATTACGGTAGCTCCGCCGCAAGGACAAAGGATACGACCAGGCCTCGCAAGGAACCCCCCAGGCCTCGCGAGGAACCCCCCAGGTCTCGCGGGGAACCTCCCAGACGCCGCGAAGAACCCCGTCCGGTCCGATCTCACGTCGCCCCTAATGACGCCCGCAATCAGATTAACCGGCTCCGGGAGGGGAGGGCCACATCACATGTCGCGGATTCTGCGGGGGGTACGACATCCCCAATCCCGACGCCCTGCCATGCTATACACGCGCCATCCGCGTCAGCTCCTTCCCTCGAAAGTTCAGGCCGTCAGGCGTCACCAACTTCGACGGAAAGCAAGACCCCAACATCTGGCTGTGAAGATACTCTTCGGCAATTGAGGCAGCGGGAGGCGATGACATCTCCAAGATGCTGTACTTTCCTGTCGCGATGGAGCAAGGCCCACTCACCTGGCTTGAATCCCTTCGCCCAGACTCCATCGACAGCTGGCACGAGCTCAAGAAAGCTTTCGTCTCCAACTACCAGGGTTCTTTTGAGCGCCCTGGTAGCAAATATAAACTCCGAGCGTGCAAGCAGAAGCCAGACGAGTCCCTGCGTGACTACAAACGGCGATTCTTTGCCATAAAAGCATCCTGCGTCCCCATCCCCGACTCGGAGGTCATCGACTACTTTCAAGAAGGGATGACCGATCGCAATCTCTTTCGTGACTTCGGTCACAATCGTCCTCACGACCTAGAGGAATTCCGTGCGATGGTTGCCAACTGGATGGACACCGACGATCAAGAGAGGGAGCGTTACGGCAAACGCCCCGTCAACACTGGTCGAGGGCATCAGGAAGACAACAAGGATCAGCCGCGCGACTCCTTCAAGCGCAACGGCAATAACCCACGGAAGCGACCAAACAACACGGTCGCAACCGCCTAGACCGTTCGCGCCGCTCAGTCTCCACAACAAAGAAGGGAAGAATTCAACAGACTTCTCAAGAAGCGCTGCCCGTACCATCCAGATAGCAAGCACACCATGGGCGAATGCTAGCTCCTACTGGAAACATTCAGCAAGCCCACCAAGAAAAAGAAGACGGATGGAGACGGAGAAGACAAACACGACAAGGGAGATGGCGGTTTCTCAGACGTCACCAACACTGTCAATGTCATCTTCGGAGGCATGGCAGTCAGCGACACCTCGCGCAATCGCAAAAACGCACGGCGCGAAGCCTATGCAGCAGAACCAGCGGTGGTCAGACACCCCCATTATTTGGTCCAGAGAAGATCGATGGGCAGAGATCACATGTCCCGGGCGATATCCTCTCGTCCTAGAAACCGTGGTGGCGAATAGCAAGCTCACCAAGGTCCTGATCGATGGAGGCAGCGGGCTCAACCTCATCTTCGCCAAAACTCTGAAGCACATGGGGCTCGACACAAGCAAGCTGCAGCCAGCCGATACCCCCTTCTACGGCATTGTACCCGGGAAGGCCGCAATCCTTCTTGGGCAAATCACCTTGCCTGTCACGTACGGTACCGCATCCAACTACCGTACCGAGTTCATCAAGTTCGAAGTTGCGGACTTCGAAACATCGTACCACGCCATCCTCGGGTGTCCAGAGCTAGCCAAATTTATGGCCATCCCTCACTACATGTACCTGGTGTTGAAGATGTCAGGACCTCACGACGTTCTTTCCCTTCGCGGTGATATTAAGCGCTCTTATGTCTGCGACAAAGAGGCAGTGGAGTGCGCTGTCAGAGCCGCATCTACCATTGATTGCCAAGAGCTCCATCTCCTGGCAGCTACCGTCATTGATGAAGACGGAGATGCCCCGACGTAGAAGAAGACGCGACTCATCAAGCCTGTGGATAAAGTTGCCACGAAGACAGTCGATCTCCAGACAGGAGATCCAACGAAGATGGCGGTGATCGGCTCCACCCTTACTCCAGCATAGGAAAGCACGCTCGTCAACTTTCTGTGGGCCCAGGCCGACATCTTTGCCATAAAGCCTTCCGACATGCCTGGAGTTCCCAGAGAGTTGATCGAACACAAGCTAGACCTCAACAAGAGCGCGAAGCCTAAAAAGCAGCGACTCCAAAGATTCGCCACCGAGCGTCGGGAAGCCATCAAGAAAGAGCTAGCTAAGTTATTAGCAGCCAGCTTCATTAAAGAAGTCTTTTATCCGGATTGGTTAGCCAATCCGGTTCTTGTAAGAAAAAAGAATTCCAATGAATAGAGAATGTGTGTTGATTATACTGATCTCAACAGACATTGCAAAAAGGATCCCTTCGGGCTTCCTCGCATCGATCAAGTCATCGATAGCACCGCCGGGTGCACCCTTCTCTGTTTCCTCGATTGTTACTCAGGATATCATCAGATATCTCTGAAAGAAGAGGATCAGATTAAAACCTCATTTATCACGCCATATGGCGCGTATTGTTATACAACCATGCCTTTTGGTTTGAAAAATGCAGGTGCCACATATCAGCGGGCGATACAGGGTTGTCTCCAAGACCAACTCCACAGAAACGTCGAGGCCTATGTCGACGATGTGGTCATCAAGACAAGAAACCCCGAGGATCTAATCGCCGATCTCACCGAGACGTTCGACAACTTACGCAAATGGCGTTGGAAGCTTAATCCCGCCAAGTGTGTTTTCGGCGTTCCGTCAGGAAAACTCCTCGGGTTCATTGTTAGCGAACGCGGCATCGAAGCCAATCCAGAGAAGATAGTGACAATCATGGATATGGAGCCGCCGCGCACCGTCAAGGATGTCATGAAGCTTACGGGCTGCATGGCCGCACTCAACCGCTTCATCTCCAAACTCGGAGAATGCGGGACTGAGTTCTTCAAGCTCCTCAAGAAGCAAGATAGATTCCAGTGGACACAGGAGGCCCAGGATGCTTTCGACAAGCTCAAACTATTTCTGACTACTCCACATGTGCTCACTGCGCCGCTCCCAGACGAGGATCTCTTGCTCTACATCTCAGCAACCACCAACGTCGTCAGCACTGCTATTATTGTTGAACGCGATGAGGAAGGTCATCTCCAAAAGATTCAACGGCCTGTGTACTTTGTGAGCGAAGTCCTCTCGGACTCCAAATCAAGGTACCCTCAAGTTCAAAAAATTCTATACGCCGTCTTAATGACATCCAGGAAATTGCAGCACTACTTCGACTCCTACAAGATAATTGTGGTTACTGGATATCCTATTGGCGAAATTCTCCATAACCAAGATGCTACAGGCCGTATCGCCAAGTGGGCTGTCGAGCTCGGAACCTACACCATAGAGTTCCGTTCTCGCACGGCCATGAAGTCTCAAGTCCTTACTGATTTCATATCGGAATGGACTGAGCACAATCTCCCCGTCGTCACCACCAAGCCTGAACACTGGATTATGTACTTCGATGGTTCTCTCAAGTTGGAGGTGGCGGCGCCGGAGTTCTGTTGATTTCACCTCGAGGAGATCAACTCAAGTACGTTCTACAGATTCGGTTCGTCGTCTCCAACAACGCTGCAGAATACGAAGCACTTCTCCATGGGCTGAAGATGGCCATCACCCTCAGTATCAAGCGTCTACTGGTATATGGGGACTCAATGCTGGTCATCAAACAAGTCAACAAGGATTGGAATCGGAACCATGAGAATATGGATGCGTACTGTGAAGAAGTTCGCAAGTTGGAGAAGCACGACAAACTCCCTACCGAGAAGGCAGAAGCTCAGCAAATCGTTCGTCGTAGCAAGTCCTATATTATAATTGGAGACACATTATACCGGCGTGGCGTACGCTCTGGCGCATTGATGAAGTGTGTCTCACAGCAAGAGGGAATCAGTATCCTAGAGGAAATTCACGCGAGCGAATGTGGCAATCACGCAGCTTCTCGTAGCATCGTGGGCAAAGCCTTCCGCGCTGGGTTTTATTGGCCTTCGGCTTTGCACGATGCAGAAGAAATTGTTCGTCACTGCAAGGGTTGTCAATATTTCGCTCATCATTCACATCAGCCTGCGCATAAGATCAAATTGATACCTCCGTCATGGCCTTTCGCATGCTAGGGGCTTGATATGATTGGGAAACTACCCAGAGCATCTGGTGGATTTGAGTATTGCTTTGTTGCAATTGATAAATTCTCGAAGTGGATAGAAGTCTTCCCGGTTGTCAAACCAACCTCAGAGAAAGCAGTCCAATTCCTTCAAGAGTTGATTTTTCGCTTCGGGATACCATATCAAATCACCTTCACAGGCAGCAAGTTCTAGGATTACTGTGAAGATCGCAGCATCGAGGTGTGTTATGCCCCTATTGCTCATCCTCGCCCCAATGGTCAAGTAGAAAGAGCCAACGGCATGTTACTCGATGGACTTAAAGCTCGCATGGAACAAACCTTGAAGAAAGCTGCAGGCCGGTGGATGAAAGAACTCTATCCAGTTGTCTGGAGCCTACGATCTCAACCCAGCAAAGCTACAGGGCAATCTCCCTTCTTCTTGGTATACGGATCTGAGGCCGTCCTACCCGTTGATGTCATGCATGGTGCCCCTCGCGTTGAGGAATTCCAAGAAGCCATGGCGGATGAACAACGGACGATCGAGGTTGATACGGCTGAAGAAGCACGACTGGCAGCCTTGTTACACAATGCCGCATATATTCAGGGTATTCGCCGATTTCATGACAAAAATGTGAAGACGAGGTCATTCCAGATCGGAGAATTGGTGCTACGACGGATCCAGAATACAGCTGGTCATACAAAGCTCACTTCGCCTTGGGATGGTCCATTCATAGTCTCTAAAGTCCTCAAGCCAGGCACATACAGACTTCAAACAGAGGATGGCACCGATTTACCAAATCCCTGGAATACAGAACATTTACGCAAATTCTACGCATAACGCCTTCATTGTAACATTGCTTCGGCAACACATGAACTAATTGTTTCGGCATCCTGAGTTCTTTTATACCGTTGTTTCGGCAACGAGATATAATTCAATAAAATTCCCTTTACCGGGTTGTTTATATTACTCCGTCTTTATGACAGTGTTCGAAACTTCTCTGTGTTCTTTTTGAGACTCGGAAAGTTTTCTTATTACGCATTCGGAGCAAATATATGAGGTCTGTCCGGGTTTCTTCAGGGCCGTTAACGGATTTGTTCCTAAATCTTTGCTACTTCGCGATAGTTTTCAGCTTAAAGCTGCCGCTCCGTGAGTCTTACTGGGTTCTCGTAATACGAACCACAGACAGTTTGTTCCCAAGTATCCTTTCAGGGTACATTTATTTCAAAGATAGCCTATGCTATAAGAAATCTCCCTGGGTTCCCTCGGGTCCTTAACAGGGTTGTTTTTCGACAGTTAAAATTTACGCAACACACGTATATTTTAACTAAGTCCTGGTCATCGACACAGAGATACCCAAGAGTTCTTAGAAATTCTTGGATTGTTCTTCAAACATGTAAATATTAACATTTCATTGCATTAAATTTATATTACATGAGTAATTGTTCCAATTACAACCTAAGGCTCTACGCAATTGCCTCGGCAACCGGCTCGGCCTCTTGTTTTAGGTCACTGAAGGCGGCTTCAGTACAATTTGGCTCTGCACCTTCTACAAGCTTTCCTATGTCTACTTTAGGGTACCTAGATCTAATTACAGCAAGGACATGCACAAGACAGGCTTTGGATGATCTCTTGATATAAGCCTTCAATTGTCGAGGCATGGCCTTCAGGCGCTCCAGGAATGATTGCGGAGATGCAGGGTCTTCAGGGACTAAGGCCTTCACCACCGGGTTCGCTGCCTTCTCCAGCAACGAAATCCGCTTCAGGGCTTCGGCCAGGTCGTCGTCCGACTTCTTCATCTGCCGCATGGCTTCTTCAAGCTCTGACATTCTCCTGGTCGTCTGCTCAAGCTTCTCATCCAGCGCCTTCTTATCAGCAAGATTCTTTCGTGCCTGGATGAGTTCTTTGGATAGCTGCTTGTTCTCTACGCGAGCGTCTTCAAGATCCTTGGCAGGCTTCTTTTGCTGCTCAATGATCTGAACCAACTGCAAGTCAGCATCCTTGTGTTGTTCGACTGCAACTCTAAGCTGATTCCTGATGATATCGTGCTCTGCAGAGAGCGTCTTCAACGCTTCTTCATGACGATTGGCAAAGTTCAACAAATCCGTCATCTTGCTCTGGGCTGTTGTCAGCTGTTGTTGAACCCCTGCTTACACCAGACAATGACAGAGTTGTTATACCACACATGCAAAGGATACTTCATTACAAGACTTTGACAGTGAAAGAGTACCTTTGAGCTCTGTTTTCGCCGCGCTGAGCTTCTTCTTCATGTCCTCCTTCTCTGCGACCAACTCCTTGGTCCGCAGATGTAAGGTGCGGATCATGTTAGCATCTTCCGCCTCCTGGAGTTTGCGGTCTTCACGTTCGCGCTCCAGCTCCTTTTGGAGGCGGTCCGCCTTGGCGTGCATCAATGAGATATTGTGGATGTACTCCGTCTTCTTCCTCGATGCTTCGCCGACGGCCTGCAGAAATATTGTTATGAGATATATTCACAAGGGACAACAAGTACAGGGTTGTTTTCCATACCTTGAAGTAGGCCACTGCCCTCTCGGCATGGTACAGTCCCCTGTCAATGTGTTGTTCATCCTCCTCCGCGTCCAAGATGTACTCGAAGGTCTGTGGATTCAGATTCAGCATTGGATCATAGCTTCCGATGCGGAAGCTACCGATCTCCTCTTCCGCTCCAGTACCCTTGGGTACTCTGGGGATCTCTTCAATTGATTGCTCCTGGGTTGATGTTTCGGCTTGTTTGCCCCTTGAGCACTCCGCCTCTGGAATAGCTTTCGCCCCGACTTGGGATGTCTTCATGACGCTCGGGGGTTCAGCAGAGTTCTGGTCACGGCGTTCTACTTCAGTTTCTTCAACTACCGCCTGCATGACCAGTTGTTCGATGTCCGCCAGCACCTTAGCAATTGTTTCTTCAACTTCTGCTTCTACCAGTACCGGCGGACATGATGACGCGGCTGGTTGAACCTCTAGCAGGGTTGTTTCTGGCATTTCCCTGGGTTCTTCGGGCATTGCGGCCTCTGGCTCTACAGCCGCATGATCAATAGCTGGCTCTTCCCTGGCTGTCGATGGAGTTTCTTGAACCCTGCATCAATAACTTCATAAGTCACTATAGAGTGTTACGAATGTAGAATTTGTAACCTATAACAAGATTTACAGAGTACTTACATGGTGGAAGGCCGCATCGGGATTTTCGGCTCTCCCAAGGTGAATTCCTCCTCAGTCTCCTGCTCCGGCGCCGATGGTCCAACTGGACAGGGTTCTTCAACCACTGGTATCGTACTCGAGAAGGGCGCGGAGACAGGGTTGTAGATGTTATGAATGATTTCTTCTTCTGATAGAGGTTGCTGGGCAATGCCGTTTTGTTGTGATCGGCTGGTTCCGATCTCACCAATGGCTATCCCCACAGAGGATGGCATCTTTGGCTGTGGGGATATCTTCGACTTCTCCTCTGGGATGACCCTTGCCCGGGGCTTGGGTAGGGTCCGTGCTCTCTTGGGCACAGGCGCAGTCAGCTCCGTTGATGCAGCCCTCTTGGACCCTTCACCTCTCTTGGAGGTTGCCCCTGCTTTGGCACGGGGTTCTTCAGACACCTGCTGTTCAGTTTGTGCATGTGGCTCGTCAGGCTCTTCAGAAGCAGGTGCCTCCTCAGTATGAAGTTTGTGTTGGCGCACCTGATCCCTTACCCCTGGATCCACACAGCGAGCCAACAGGGTTGCTTCTTTCGCATTGGTTGGATCCAGGGGAGGCAGACTTACGTATAGTGATCGCCGGGCTTCATACTGTTATGAAAATGGAATTAGTTAATACTATGCATTCAAGAAGACGACAACGTATTGATTCTCTGATATGGTTCATACCTCAGGTGTCATGGTGACTGCAGAAATTTCCATTATCTCTGGAAATTTTTCATCACTGATAACCAGATACTTCTTCAAGAGTTGTATAATCCTCTTGTCAGGCATGTCCCCGGTGGCATTCCTTGAGGGGTCGGTTTCTCCAGAGTACAAGTACCCTAGATTGCAGCGTTGTTTGCATGGTTGGATCCTCCTCAACAGAAATGACTGATATACCATGGCTCCGGTCAGCCCTTGTGCCTTCAGATCCCTGATCATATTCAGAAGCTCGGGAATATGCATTGCTCGATTGACTCCAACAGTTTCACTCCAGAATGGCTTCATTACTGGAGGATTCCCCGAGCGGCTGGGTAGTTGTGGCTGATGGTTCCATGCATAAAACCACTCCTTCTGCTAGTCCTTCAGGCCCTCCTTGGTTGTATAATCTAGGTACACTGGCTTCATGTCCTGACGGAACTGGATTACAACCTTCCCCACCACTTGCAATGGTCCGCTTGAGGTCTTCACTCTGAACAGATGGCAGAACAAGGCAAAGTGTGGGTCTATTCCAAGGAATGCCTCACACAGGTGGATGTAAATGGACAGATTCAAGATAGAATTGGAATTCAGGTGACACAACTCAATCCCATAAAACTGCAACACTCGCCGGAAAAAGTCGCAGGTCGGCAAACCGAAACCAACTTCATAAAAAGCTTTCCATACTGCGAGCTCCTCGGTTTCTTCAGTGGGGTATTCATGTCCGTGGGCGCATCTCCACCGACTGATTTCTTGGGCTGCCAGGAAACCATCTGTCTCCAGATTCTTGATGTATTTTTCCTTCAGTATACTGGTTGGCCAGTCACTAATTGGATCTTCCACGCATGGAATGTCTCCAGCGGGCGCTGCTTCTTCAGTCGTTACGACTTCCTTCATGGCTTCCGCCTTCCTCTTTGCGCCCTTGCTTCGGTTGGATCCTTCACCACCGGCCATTGCAGTCTCTTGAGGCTTGGCGTGGATGGGATTAGGGTTCGGGGAGGTTGTGGAAGAGTTTGCGCGGTCTTAGGATTGCCAACAGAGCAACTTTTGCAAAACCTAGATATGTTTCGCAAGAGGCGTGCGGATACAAAGGGAGACGAACGGTTTATATTGATTCTTCGAATCGTTACTTCGGTACTTTTCAATTCTGGTCCTTCCTTGATCCTATATTTGAATTCGTTCAAATTTAGGCTCGGGGGTGGGAATATTTTCAGGAAATATATTTCTGAAATTTTTTGGCTTCGATTGATAAATTCGTAAGGAGTTCTAAAAGAACTCGGACTTCTTCGGAAATTGATTCTCTTTGGGTTCGGACTTCGAAAGAGCCTCGAATTTCTTCTTCAAAGATAAACGAGGCTCGGGGGCTGCCCAATTGGGCGCACCGAGTCGGTGCGCACCAATCCGAACTTCAAGAAGATTTATGAGCACTTCATTACCTATTGAACAGCATGGTTGCAACTTTCAAGAGCAAAGAACCCTGTGGGCCTCAAACAACCCTGGCGGGTCTCAAAGAACTCTGTATTTTCAACAGTGCTGTTCTTCAGGAGATAAGGTGCTCGGGGGCTTGTGGGTGTAGAGTCCTTATGGACCAAACAACCCTGGCGGGCCATCCTATGGGCCGGCCCAAGTACAAGACTTGACGTACAAGACAAGGATTAGTCCTAGTCGGTTAGGATAAGCTGTATTAGGAAATTGGAGATAAACTTGTAAAAGTTTTCTAACCTTATACAGTTTCCATGTAACCCTATCCCCCGGCATATATAAGGGGAGATAGGGACCCCATTCATCGCATCTCATCTATACAAGATACATCATACAGGACGTAGGGTATTACGCACATTGCGGTCCGAACCTATCTAAAATTGTCTCTGGTCAACTTTGGCTCTAGATTCTCGACGACTTCTCCCTAGATCCTTCTCTCGAGGCATCCCCTCGAGAATCTCGTCAGCATAGATCGCCGACAGTACCCTACTGTGATCATCAGTGGCCGTACTAGGTAAAACGAACCCACTAGTGCCACACGATCGGAGTTTTGGACCGACTCGAGTGCGGTTTGGACAGAGCCATTGTTGATCAATATCCTTTGATTTGGACTGAAAACAAGGGGGGCAAAGGAACAACAACTTTTGGAGAATCATTTTCACAAAACCAAAAAAGAAAAAGTAACATATGAAGAAATGTTGCATGCATCCTGACCTGAGGAGCCAAAGAGTAGTCAGTGGACTACAGTCTGGCACGCATGGGTGAACTCCACAGTAACTTTTTTGTTTCCAAGAGTTTAGCTGCATCAGCGGTCTCGCACGGTCAGATGGCCACACACAACACAAAAGCAGAGCACTGACGAAGCCCACGTTCCCCCTCCCTCTTCCCCCCCTCGTCAACCTCAAGCAGTCAAGCTCCGGCGACCGATCAACGATGCCTCGAGCTGGCCTCCTCGTCCACCGCCTCCGCCTCGGCCAGCTCGGCCTGGCCGCGGTTGCGACCATCCTGCTGCTGTGCTCCTTCAACACCACCATCTACAAAAGGTACCGTCCGATTCCGAAGCTCGAGCTCGATTGTTCCTTCCCCCCCGACCCCCCACAGCTCATGGCGGCTAACTTCCTCTCCACCTCACCCCTTGGCGGCGCCTCAGCAGCTACCTCCTGCCCGCCGCTGCGCTCCAGTGCGCGTCGGCCGCGGCGGTGGCGGTCGTCTCCACCGCGCACGGCCGGCCAACGCCGCGCGCCGCGTGGGGCACCGTCTTCGTCGACGGCGTCACCGCGACGGCGACCTTCGCCGCGGGGTCGGGCGTGCGAGGCGTCGCCGTTCTGTGCGCCGGCGAGCCCGCCTGTGCGCCGACGTCGTCGCCGGCTCGGCGACGAAGGCCGTCCTGGCATGGGCGCTCCTCCAAGGTCCCGCGGCCCTCTTGTTCGCCGACGAGCTCTACCAGCTGGCGAGCGGCCGAGGGCACGCAGTCGCTCGCTAAGGTAAGCCGTGCCCTAATCTCCCGTCCTCGCGCTTTCTTGTTCTGGTTTCTTGATCTTGGAGGAGTTCTGGATGTTGTTGCCGCTGAGTGTTGAGAGACTTGGTGTCTGGTAGGGGGAGGATGGGTTGCGGGTTTTCTGGTTCAGGATGTGTTGTGATCATTAGAGCCGAAGGAAGTTGCAGTTTATGTCTTAGACTCTGCATATTTTCTTCATGATTCCCCGTGCTCTTTACTGAACTTGGTTGAGATGGCATAAAAATGACACAGAACCTTTTCCAGTTCACATTAAAGATTAGATTTAAAAAATTATATGTGATCTGCAAGACCATTGATTAGGCCCCATTTAGATTCAAAAAGATTCCTCAAAAAACCACTATTCATCCAATTTTTTCCTATTCATTCCACCTCCTCTACTCACATAACACTATTCATCTACAGTGTTTTTTTTAAACAATGTGTTTTCGGATAATCTTTCCTCCATCTAAACACACCCTTAGATATGAGTTTTATTCTGGTTTCGAATCAATGTTAATTTTTAGCTTGACTTTTTTATGTCTTTTCTCAGATGTTAGTTGTGGTACCTGACTGCAGTTTAGATAGGATTTTAAGCAAAGGAACAACTCCAGTTGCTCCTGTTAGAGAGTTTTGCTCTAGTGTCCCTTCCATAAAGATTGCAAAGATTGCACGAATCTTGAAGAATAGGAAATTAATTTTAGTTTTTTTGAGAAACGGAAATTAATTTTAATTAAGTCTTGTCTGGGCCCGGCCCTTCGCGTGCTTAGACCCAGACCAAGCCCATGTCCAGTCGATCATATCATTGAGATTTTTCTTTTTACGGAAATATCCTTGAGATTCGGATCTGGGCATTTCGTCATTCTAGATTCCCTTGTCTCGCGCCTCTGTTGGTATGATTTGCGAGCGTGACCATAGTTTTTTGTTGTATAGTTCAAACGCAAGCCAAATCTGAATTCTGATGTGTGCGTATTAGGCCATGCTAAATTGCAAATGGTATTTTGATCTCTCTCATTTTTTTTTTCGTTGATCGAAAGACTCCATTCATTCTGTCGTAGAGCTATCCTGCCAAGCTTATGTTTGCCACTTTGCCAGGATAGCAATCAGGCCGGCAGAACCGGATGCGAGGCTGTGGTGAAAGGCGGCTGCGGTGGTGCACGGCGGCGTCGGTATCACCGGCGCTGTACTGCTTGATGATAACTGTATGGCTACTGATGTAGTGTTTGAAGTTGGATGATTGAACAAATTGGACAACATGATTCGAATTGCAAATGCACTGTTCCTTTCTCGTACTCCTGCATGTTGTATGCGTATGAATGTCAGGTTTGCAGTTTGACAGCAGCAAGGCTTTGAATTTTGAATGGCAGTGCAAGAGTAATCAGAAGTATGACAGGCTGATTGCAGTTGTTAATTTGTTAGTTACTAGCAGCTCACCGTTCTCAACAGAAGACCTCACTGAAGTATTAACAGTACTTTGAAGGATTAGTACTGAAAATGCTGCAAGGCCAAACTTGCAGCATGGCTCTGCTCTTCCGAAGAAATGCTTCTGACAAAATAAAAGGATTCCAGTCCAGCGTCAAGTTGTACACCGCCGTGAGGGAGACAAAGACCTCGTCCATGGCCGGCTGCGTGCGGGACTCCCTCACCACGAGAAAATTATATATTTGGCATTCAAAACAATGCCTTCATAATTTTAGGAATCGAAACATTGAACATGTAAAAATGATGCATTTTACGTGCACATCACTGGGGTGGATATGGCGGGTTTGTGGTGTGCAATAATTAATAGTCTAGCTGCATGAAAATAATCATGTCTAATCTACCTCTACAGTTCTGAGTTCAGTACTTCGACAATGGCCTCCATGGCACTTGGGAGGAGCATTGGCTTACCATCTCCTCAACTAGGAGAGTGGACGTCATAGTTTGTGGCAGAGGGGGTACGCGTTCGCGCGGCCCCTACCAAATATAAATCAATTTTTAATTTCTATTGTTCTTTCTAGTTCTTTATTATTATTATTATTATTATTGAACAAATTATTAAACCAATACATAAGTGGGATAAATCGAGCAAAAAATTGTTAATTGTATCGGTCAAATTTTCCAACCTAATAGTTTTGCCTAATCAGACTCCCGACTGGGAATAACAATTGAAACTGTCATGTTAACTAAAATATGGAGAGGACAAAAATATCCCAAATATGAGAACATAAGAAACGCTTTCAAAAACAAATACATAAGACACCATGGAACAGGCTATACTTAAATGTTTAAATTGAAACATAGAATTATTACACGTCTAAGTTTCAAGACAGAACATAAATAAAACCTAGTGATCGAGAATTGACATAACAAGAAAAATTAACTGACAGTCACGTGAAAATACACCACTAATTATTTTTTCATGTCCATATGAGAAAGCAATGGACGAACAGGAAAAAAAAGGCTACATCTGTTACTCTCTTCTTTCAAAAAAACATACAACTCGCATGGTGTCATATTTTTAGTATCTTAAGTTCGATAAATTATAAATAAAAAAATTATTTGTATTTATGATATTAAATATTTATCATTAAATTAATTAAAAAATTTATTTTTACGATAAATTTATTTAGATCCATAAATATAAATATAATTCCATATAAACTTGATCAAACATAAAACCATTGTTGCATTTTTTTACGGCGTGGATACGTCAACCTGGTGACTGACACAACTTGAGGAGCTGATGGGCCGTGTGCCCGTGTCCTCGTGCGCCACAACCCACATGGGCTGGCTGGAAAATGTAGATTCGACACATAAAATTCGATTGCTCAATAGGTATTCCACTATTCCGTGCATAAATATTCCATGAAGCATAATGACTGGTTGGGGAATTCGGGCTGCGCAGAAAGAAGGTCGAACGATGAGTGAGGCCTGTTATATATATACCTTGCCTCGTTGGGTTCTTTTGTTGACATACGGTACCAGTGGTGCATCTTGCTTGCCTCTAGATAATCTTGCGACCTCGCTCTAGCGAGAACCTTCTGCCGGCTTTCCTACAGGCTACAGGCCTAGCTCGAAACCTGATACAATACGGCTAGTCCAAATCCGTCATACGAGTACGTTGTTCGTTGTGACGTCCATGATTAAATGACATACCAAATGATACGAGAATCACACAACACAAATTTAAACATGAAAAACGACTTAAAAACAAGTTTTCATATTTGTTAGGTGCCTTCGTGGTGCTACCTGGGAGCGAATGCATCGATCAATCCCACTAAGTAAGGGATCTACATCATTTATTATTATTTATTTAACAAAAAAAACGTGTCCAGAATAAGGATTTTATTATTCTCATACCAAATGCTACGATGATAGGGAATAATGGGAGCCGTCCATCTACAAATCGTATGGTGAAAAGGACAAGAAGTACCAAGAAGTACATACCAAGAAGTACCTTAAATAGGTGGAACCAAGTACCTAAAACGGTGGGCCCAACTCCTAATTTATTTTTTAATAAAAATATCAACTTATTTTTCTTAATTATGATTTTTAGATCAGCAGTCTACAAATTTTGACAAAAAAAGTACGTTCAAGTACCACTGGTACTTTACAACAATTGTAAAAGCATAACAGATTAACACTCTTTTTTTTAGAGTTTTTTAGATGATTTACACAGAGAATAATTGAGCCAAATTGGGCTTTTGAAGATAGATGACTTAGCTATCATCCACAAGATATATAGGAATTCCCCCTACTTCCTGCTTTCGTTGCCCTGAGGAAAGCAACATACTCTCTTCATCCTCAAATATATATGTGGGCAAGTGTGCGTGCGTATATGTAAGCGTCCGCGTCTATACCGTGTGATTCGCAAAAAATATATGTATATGATGTTTAGGAAAAAAAATAGTTTATTTTGTAACTAACTTTCAGTCACATATTGGGAAGGAGAGAGTAATTCAAGAAGATGAGTCCCTGTCCAACAAGGAGGCGTCTTTTTTTTTATATATAAACCGGGCTGTACTTCACTTATAAGGAAAAAAACGGTACACTGCAAAGCTTAAAAAAAAAAAACACCCCTCGCAAAAACAATTGTGACAGCGCAATCCTTGCAACTTTGTCTCGCTCAGTCGCTCTTCGTCGCCGCCGGCCGGAGCATCCACCCGACGTCGCACCACCATGGGAAAATGAGCACGCCGAGCTCTACCAATTTTCCGAAACGAGCAGCGTGCTTTACGAGACTAAAGCCCTGTTTGCTTAAATGAGTAATTGAATAATCTATTTTACTCATGCTAAATTATTTAATTTAGATTATTGGTTCTAGATTAGATAATTCTCCATGACGATGTTTGGCTGCCCAATTTTTTGAGGGCATAGGTGGAGACATTGTCTGAAATAAACACCCATTGGATGACCTATGTGATTATGACATCTAGAGGTGTAGTGAATAATAATCTAAGCTGTTTGCTGCCCATAATAGATTATGACAAATTGCATAATCTAGATTACATAATCTTGAGTGCAAACATAGATTGACAGGTTGCCTGATAGGTTGGTCTTCTTCCTGCAGTGCAGATAAAATAGTAAATATCGAAGAAGAGCAGAATCGTCGAACATGGGAGGCCAGAAACAACATGCATTTTACTGAACAGTATTACATCCACTGACAATAGATGCAGGTCTCACTTCGACATTACACAGGCATATAATATTTATTCCAAATTAAATTGGGACAAAAACTGTATGTCAAGTTGACTTGTCCAGTTTGCCGATGGTGTTCTGTCTGGCATTCCGTAGAATGGTTTTGTCGGCAGTGATGAAGAAGCCAGCGATACAGGCTGCCAAATGAATCAGTAAAAGTTACAGAATGTTCTGAATAGCCTTCTGTCAAGTAAGCATGTTAAATTGTGTATAATGTGCCACAAACAAAGCAACGACATGTTGCTTGATCAGTTTTAGTGTGTTACCAATAGCAATTTTATTACCAAAAATATGGTAAAAAAGTAACGATGCTTCAGATAATAAACAGTCCATTATAGTTATAGTCACTTCATGTACCATTAGACCAGTGGACTTGTTAATTTAAACTACAATAGCACTATCTTGTTCAAGCCCACTAAAGGGGACCGCTGTGGTCATCCAGAGTCACATGAACTAGAAAATGAAAAATCTAAGAAATAAAGAAGAAAGCTCAGGTTGGAGCAATTCAAGGCGTGTACCTTAAAACTTAGGAAAGAGTAATAAAAAAAAAGGATATGACAAGCTGGCAATCTGTGCTTGTTCAAACACTTGACTTTCGCAGCATAATTTGAATACATTAAGATAAACCCTATAATAAAAAAATAACCTCCACACAGAGAACCAACAGTCCAACATATTTCTTTCATTGTCTGGTGTTATGCACAAAGCTCTGCTTTGCATCTTTATTTGAGTTATGTTCAAGACTGGTGATGTGACTTCTATGCCTTCAATGCTACTATCTGACAAACTTAAAGACTCGCTTGATAAAGAGTGAAACTAGACTCCACTGAATATGCATTACATTCCAAATGGTTACATTTCATCTCTCTTACTAGCCACAAAAATGTGTCAGTAATTCATCACCATAAGTCATGTTTCTATATTCCCTCTTAAGTCTTAACAACATCAGAAAAAAGAAGGTGGTCCTACTTCTCTGTAGTAATATGAGCATTGAAAAATCATCCACTAATGCAAGCTGGATGCCGGATGCTTTTCTACTATTCAGGATGTCAAGCTTTACTCATAAGCCATACATCACACATGTCATTTCTTAACATTTGAAATGCGATGAAAACAAAATATAAAGTGGATGTAAGGCAAAATAGATTGAATTTCTGCTATAGACAGAACTGGAAAGATACATCGCTAAGATGTTGAACAAAAAACAAAGGCTTGTGAATCATAGAGGAAGTAACAAATTCTAGGAATGCTTTTGAAAAAGGGGCCAGGTAAGTATGGTAGCATCTGATGCATTCCCTAAAGTGGAGGGAATAAGATATTGTTATGATGCAAACCTAGGGTTAGGGGGTAAGCATCTAATGACCGATTTTACAAATTGCTCAGCACGAGAACTTGAAATCCTGATCTGCAAGGATACATATTCAAACTTCAAAGAACCTTTTTGCATACGTTCGGTTTGATCATCTACGTATCTTCATATGGTGTAAAACATGCGAGTGTTATTCATCAAACAGGAGTGGTAGCACAGTTACTAGCTCAAAAATATTTAATCTACCATAAATCAATATTATGCTGCGCTATATAAGTATAGCAATTGTCCTCTGTCATTACAGCTACATTATCTGAATAACTAGTTTTCAGTAGAATGATACCTGCAGATATGATGAGTGCTTGTGCAGTGTAGTTGAGATTAGCCTTAGCCCAAGGAAGGACACGGCAGCCAACCAGCTGCGGCAGATAAAATTTTCATGCAGATCAGAACTATATACAAGAAATTAAGAAAATGATGCAAATCATTTCATAGTTAAACATAAGGGAAGTAGCTCTTTTTTTTAATGTCCTCAGAATTTCATTCTGCATACGAAATTGTAAGAAGAGATACAATAGGTTGATGGGATTATCTCTTAAAAAAGCCAGGGGTACCAACTACCACATAATGACAAATTGTTTCCCACTCAAAATGCGTCTCCAAAGCCTAGGCACTAAATGGGCACTAAATTCTTGGGAGGAAGTGCATATAAAACTACATACTACTGAAAAAAAATTGGTGAAAACAATTACTCACCGTGGGAACAGCTACCACAGTACCAGCTATTGCAGCATTCTTCGCTCCCAGTAGCACGGCCTCTGTAATAGGAACACTTTAGAAATAACATCACAGAAAAAAAAATGGACAACCACAAACTTGTTCATGCTAAAATTCCATAAAGCCAGTAAAAGACACCCCTCCTGCCACTTCTCATTCAGTGATTCAGAAAACGACGCGCCACTGCCTAGCAACTTCATCAGCAGGGTCTGTTAAAATGCTACTTAAGCCAGAAAAGAACTCCTCTAGGGAAGAGAACGCAGAGTATACTGATTCACAAGGAACTGCAGACCAAACAGGCATATGTAATGCCCCTTGGCCGCCGGCTCTCGCCGTTGACGTGAGTACACAGCAAGAGAATCGGATTCGGTAAGGGGAAGGGCGAGGAACCCTGAACCCCGGGACAGTCTATTCCTTTCTTCAGAAAACAAATTGATGGTCTCCTTACAAGTGCTGGCTATTATAGCCTATGACCTTCTGGTCCCACACACCACACACCCGTACACGATTACAGAGTACGTTTTACACAACTCGACACTTAACTAGTTACGCCTTCTTCATGCTGATACGCCCAACTTGACATTTGCCCCCCCTGGAACACTTGCTTGTCCCCAAGCAATCGCTTCTGGAAAACGCTCCTTCAGCACATAATAATCCTCCCATGTAGCCGATGAAGCTGGAATGCCCGTCCACTTGATCAACACTTGAGGAACCACCTTGCTTCCCTTCTTCACCAACCTTCGGTCCAGAACCAGTTCAGGCTGAGTATCCTGATCCGCCAACTGCACTGAATCAGGTAACTCAGTAAACACAGGAGTATGATCTGGAATAAATGCCTTCAGCTGAGAAACATGAAACGTGGAATGAATGGCACTTGATGGAGGCAAATCCAGCCTGTATGCTACTGTCCCCACGCGTTCCAAGACTGTATAAGGACCAAAGTATTTCATAGCCAATTTAGGACAAGCTCGATTCACCACTGAGGACTGAGCATACGGTTGTAGTTTAAGAAACACCTTGTCTCCAACCTGAAACACCACCTCTGTTCTGTGTTTATCAGCAGCCAATTTCATTCGGACCTGAACCTGATGTAGATGCTTCTTCAGTATAGCCAACTGTGACTCTCGCTGGGAGACAAAACTAGCTGCCAAGTCATTAGTATCCGCAGAAACAGCAAGAGGCACTCCCAAATGTGCATCATACCCATACAAGGCCTTGAATGGAGTACACCCGAGCGCAATATGGAAATTAGTGTTATACCAAAACTCAGCCTGAGACAACCAAGCCTTCCACAAATGAGGTTCTTCACTGACTGCACACCGTAGGTACATCTCCAAACATTGATTAACCCTTTCTGTCTGGCCATCTGTTTGTGGGTGATAAGCGGTGCTGAACAACAGTTTAACTCCAACTAGTTTGAACAACTCGGTCCAAACCTTGCTTGTGAATACCTTATCACGATCAGACACCATAGTCTTTGGCAACCCATGAAGTTTGACAACCCCATCATATAAGATCTTGGCCACTGTCAAAGCAGTATAAGGATGTTTTAATGGAAAGAAATGTGCATACTTTGAAAACCGATCCACCACCACCAAGATCACACTATATCCTTCTGATTTGGGTAACCCTTCCACAAAATCCAAGGAAATATCCTGCCACACACCTTCTGGAACTGGTAAAGGTTGAAGGAGTCCTGCAGGAGAAACATTCAAATGTTTGGCCTGTTGACAGACCACACACTGCCTAACAAACTCCTCCACATCTTGTTTCATTCCCTTCCAGAAAAACAAGCGCTTCAAACGTTGATAAGTTGCTTTCTGACCAGAATGTCCCCCAATAGCACTTGAATGCATAGCTGTGATCAACTTGGTCTGTAAAGCAGAGTTACTACCCACCCAGATGCGATTGTTCCACCTGATAACTCCCTGTTCCAATGAATAGCCCAGGTGATCAGGGCTGGACACAGCCAATCTTGCCAAGATGCCCTGAGCCTGACAATCTGTAATGTAGGAATTTGCCACCTCCTGAATCCACTTAGGCTGAACCACTGACACAGCCTGAATAGCCAACATATGCCCCACCCTGGACAAAGCATCAACAGCAATATTATCCTTGCCCTTCTTATACACAATTTTGAATTCCAACCCCATCAATCTGGTCATTACCTTCCTCTGAACCTCAGAATGCAGATTTTGCTCAGACAAGTAAGCCAGACTCTTGTGATCAGTCTTGATGACAAAGGCTTGTCTCTGTAAATACTGCCTCCACCTCTCAACAGCCATTATGAGCGCTAAAAACTCCTTCTCATAAATTGACATGTGTTTATGAGTGACTCCCAGAGCCTTGCTTAGAAATGCCACGGGCTGCCCTTTTTGCATCAACACAGCACCAATACCCACATCAGATGCATCGGTTTCTATCTCAAATGTTTCAGCAAAATCAGGTAGTGACAATACTGGGGTTGTAGCCATGGCTTGCTTCAATCGATCAAAAGCTTGCTGAGCAGACTCAGACCAAGCAAACTGATTTTTCTGCAGCAGGCTGGTCAATGGCTTGGCTATCAACCCATAATTGCGCACAAACCTCCTGTAGTAACCGGTTAGACCAAGGAATGCCCTTAACTCCGTCACAGTTTTTGGAGATGGCCATTGTAACATAGCTGCTGTCTTAGCAGGATCTGTAGCCACCCCAGCACCTGAAATTATGTGGCCCAAATACTCAATTTCCTTTTGAGCAAACGAACATTTACTTCTTTTCATATAAAGCTGATGCTCTCTCAACTTCCCCAACACCAGCTGTAAATGACGAAGATGATCTTCCAGAGTTGGGCTATACACCAATATATCATCCAAGAACACCATGACAAACTTCCTCAGAAATGGTGACAACACCTCATTCATGATGCACTGAAATGTGGCCGGTGCGTTGGTTAAACCAAACGGCATCACCTTAAAATGATAGTGTCCATGGTGAGTCTTGAAAGCCGTCTTATGCTCATCTTCCACCTTCATCCGTACTTGATGATAACCGGATCTCATATCCAATTTAGAGAAATACTTGCTTCCAGCTAACTCCTCCAAAATCTCCTCCATGATTGGCATGGGAAATCTATTTTTAATAGTCAAATCATTCAGTTTCCTAAAATCCACACAGAACCGCCAGCTACCATCTTTCTTCTGAATTAGCAACACTGGGGAGGCAAAAGGGCTAGTGCTAGGAACAATAAGCCCAGACTGCAACATTTCCTTGACCTGTCGCTCAATCTCATCTTTATGCTGGGGAGAGTATCTGTATGGTTTTGAATTCACAGGAATAGCACCTGGAATCAAAGATATAGCATGGTCATAAGACCTAGAAGGTGGTAGTGTCTTCGGATCATCAAACACATCTTGATACTCTGCTAACACAGCCTGCACCGCTGGTTCCACTTGAGAAGCTATTGTATCCCTGTCCTGTGTCAGAAGCACCATAGCCCAGATATCGTTGCTCTTGTACCATTTGGTCAGCTTCATAGCAGACAATTCATGCAACTGCTCTCCTGGAGTCTGAATTCCCCGAAGCTGAACTCTCCTCCCATTATCTGAAAACTCCAACATTTTCTTGTCCCAATGACACTGCATAGGACTATGCAATTGAAGCCAGTCATACCCTAAAATCGCATCGTAAGCACCCAGTGGTAACACCCTCATATTGCTGACCAACGAGAACCCATTAGCCCACCAATTCAATTGAGGCACACATTTATCTGACACCATCACTTCACCATTAGCCACTCTCACTTGCTGACAAGATGCAGGTATAGGAGTAACCCAACTCGTTTCAAGAACTGTTCACTCACAAAGCTGTGACTGCTGCCACTGTCAATTAAAGTGAGCATCACTTGATTTTGTAGCAATGCTCTAACTTTCATAGAGTTGCCTTCATCAGTACCAGCCATTGCATTTAAAGACAACTGGCAGAATTCAGTAGTCAAAGCATCCTCGACTGCCAACTGTTCTAACACCTCTTCAGAAAGTGGCATATCCAACCCATTCAGCGCCAGAGCATTTACCTGAGCTTTAGGTCTTTTAGCACACTCAGCAGCATGAGTAGGAGTATAGGTGTCACCACAGTAATAACACAAATTGTTATCCCTTCGATAATTTCTCACTTGCCTCTCTTTCCACAACATAGTGCCTCCAGCTCCCCCTTTGGACTCACCATTGGGTAAAAACCCCACCTGCTTACTGAACCCTCCTAGTTTCTGCCCTTTAGCTTTGCTCTTCTCCACTATTTGCTGCTGAATTTTGGCTAATAGGACGGCTCTATCCATAGTATCAGGAATTTGAGCTTGCACTCCAGCACCAATTTCAGGTGACAGACCCCTGATGAACTGTGTGACAAAAAACACATCATCTAGCCCCATATTATGCATTGTCAGTTGGTACTGCAAACTTTCAAATGCCACAATATACTCTTCGACAAAAGCTGTTTGTTTCAACTCCATCAATTCTCCCAAAGCCACTCTATAATCATTAGCCCCAAATTTCCTTTCAACTGCAGCCATGAATTGTTCCCAGGTGCCCAACCCATCTCTAGCCTTATACACTTGCAGCCAACTCGATGCAATACCATCCATGTGTAATGAAGCTACCAGAGGCCACATAGATTCAGGAATACTACACAGCTGAAAGTAATCAATACATCTATCCTTCCAGATTCTCGGATGGGACCCCTCAAAACGTGGACAAGATAATTTGGGAATTGCAGTTCTGCTGGAGCCAAACACATCATGCTGCTGTCTAGAAGAAAAACCAGGGCGATGACGAGAAGTATCACCTGTTACATGGCGGCGACTCTGCTCACGAGGATCCGCCTGATCCTCCGATGAAGCCGGACTAGAGGGTCTCCCCACCCTGCTAGTCTCCCGATCCAGAGTCAATTTGGCTACCGCTTGACCCGTAGCATCAATCCTTTTGTTCAACACCTTCTAATCAGCAATCATCTGCTCCATCACCTTAGTGTTGACCGACATTTGAGCCGCCATCGTCTGCTGATTCGCAGCGATGTCTCCCACCTGAGCGAACAGTAGATCCATGTTCTCCAGCACTTGCTCCCACCGCTCGTCGTCCTTTGCCGCTCTCTCATCCATCCTGGTGAGCACGAACTATGTTTGCGCCGAAGGTTTGGGTGGCGCCGTGATGCGACCAAATGAAATTGTCCCAACAGAAAATCCCCCACCACACGAACTCCAGCAGCTGAGATCCACAACTCGGAAGAGAAGAACCACCCGCACGATCCTGTACTGAATCACCCGCGAGCCAAATTCGCGGCTTCTAGGAATCACAGGAAAATCAAGGATCGAGGCCGTCACGAACCTGCAACCCGATTCTCCCCACCTAGACAGTTTGCGAACTCGAAGCCAACGGAATTCCGGATCCAGCACGAACGGCCGAGGATCGGTGAGTCTGATACCACTTGTAATGCCCCTTGGCCGCCGGCTCTCGCCGTCGACGTGAGTACACAGCAAGAGAATCGGATTCGGTAAGGGGAAGGGCGAGGAACCCTGAACCCCGGGACAGTCTATTCCTTTCTTCAGAAAACAAATTGATGGTCTCCTTACAAGTGCTGGCTATTATAGCCTATGACCTTCTGGTCCCACACACCACACACCCGTACACGATTACAGAGTACGTTTTACACATCTCGACACTTAACTAGTTACGCCTTCTTCATGCTGATACGCCCAGCTTGACAGCATACCATGTGTTTGTGCAAATGTTGATACCCGCTAACTAACGGCAGTCATCAAGATAAAGTGAAGACTAACCGAACCAAGAACCCATCTTCGGCTCCGCAATGATCCCCAAGGCCTGACACCAAGCGCCAGCGCACTCAGGGTCATCTAGATTCGCACTCCCTTACGCGAGCACAACAAACTGGACCGAACTAGGGACGGCTACTGGACCTAAGGATTGGAGTCGAATTTCGATGGATCGGGAATCGAATAGCACGGAGTGGGGGGATTCACGGGGGGCCGAGCGGGAGAGGGTTTCGACGGATGCTACCTCTGACGGCGGCGTTGGACTCCTCCTCCTTGGGGGACCGGATCGGGAAGCTCCTGCCGGCCATGGCTGATGGCTTCGAGCTCTAGCTCCCTCCGCTGACTTGTTCTTCTCTGCGTGGGCGCTGGCGGAGAATGGCAGAGAGGAAGAACCAAATAAAGAGGAGGGGGCTAGCCAAGGCGAATTTGTTTGTTTTGGCCTTTGGTGTGGCGGCCCGGGCCGTGCGCGACTGCGATGGTCGGGCACGGCGGATCGGACCGGAGAACTAGCGCGGCGGCACGTGGGGCGGCCCGCTCAAGCCTTAGCCATATGATTTTATATGTTTATGCATATAAATCAACTCAAAAGACCTTATACTACAGTACTACTCATGTCTTGTTCAGATGGGAACAAGTTGCAATTGTGCCTTATTGAACGATGTATTGATTGGAGGCTTGGAGCATGACCAAAGAAAGGTACATAAATGATACTATGATAATATGAACGTCTATAAAATGCAAACGGTGTGAAGTCAGTATATAACTTTGTATAAAATAGGATGCCTTCTATAGTGATTTTCTTTCAAGTGCATCTGCAGTGGCAAACGTTAGAAAGACTTTAAATGAACAAGCAAGTGAGATTAGTGGGTGAGATCTAAACTCAACATATATCAACTATTACAAAGCTCGGACAAATTGGAGTGGGATAACTATCCCCTCGATTTGAGCGGATGGGTCACATGCGAGTGGTCACTAATAAATCAATCACTAATAGAAATTGGTTCGTTCTATACCATGCAACTTCAGCACATGCATCCACCTTAAGATTGTATGGAGCATGCAACTATATTTTCATACATAAGAAAATTATGCAACTACCTTAAGGTTATATGGAACTTGCAACTATTTCATTAGGTTATTTTCACATTTCTCAAATCTGTACTACCAAAGGTTCATTGTTAACCAATTTTAAATATGAAAAATCATGTATACGGATCTTATAATATGCATCTTTATAACTAACACATGCTGCAATTTCTGCACGGAGAGGGCATCCGATCCGTCGTCGATCGGATCCGACAAAATAGGATCCGATCTGCTATCTATTGCCTCTCTCAGGCAGCCTTTCAAAAACCCCGCGATCTTTCATGAAATTAGAACACCATCCTACCACTTCATAAAATGCAAATGAAAAATGTGGAAACATGTGGGTCTAGTTCTGTTGGCTTCGTTAGCACATGAGATATACAAAAATAAACCTTAGTAATATGCATTTAAAGTAGGTTAAGCTATGATTTTTGTGCCCTCATAAATGTTTGACGTCCACAAATAATGGTTACACTATTTCTGCATCAACAAAAAGTTCCTATTGCATATTAATGTTGATGAAATAAAGAAAAAAATACTTTGCCAATAGTCAACTGCACAACTTCATTCACGAATTTTGAATTATTCGCAGAAGAAATATAAAACTTAATCTTTAATACATATAGAATTTCTGAACTGGAAACACTTTTGCTTATATCTAAGTCAACACTACTAAACCGTGCAACAAAAAAAAGCATGAAATTTCAATTCCAAATTCATATTACAACCCTCTAATAATGGTTACATTATTTTTGCATTAACAAGAAGTTTCTATTTATAAATCGTCTTGCACATTTACACAATGCATATACCACATCATTGACACATATGATGACTGCCGCATATAAGATTTCTCGCTACCAACACATAAATGTTCCATTGACATATTTCAATGTAACAATGCAAACCAAATTTGACCGAACCTATATACATATACCTGTGACAGACTTTTTGGACGCCAACGATGCTATATTTTTCTAGTCTTTAACGATAAAACACATACTACGTGAGTCAAATACAAGCGATTATTCTGAAATTAATTTGATGTTCCATCGTTAACCATTTTTGGAATTTGTCCATGCAAAGCCTGGTTATGGCATAACTCGTTTTTGGCAAATGCAATGGCAAATCGTGGTGGCATGGCCCACCTGTTAGCCGGCGGAAGCCCTTGACGGCTGGACTCGCCCCCGCTGCCGGCGAAAGCCTTTTCCACTCCCACACGGCTTCGCTCGTGCAGTCACGCGCCGCCGCCTCCCCTCCGCCGCAAAACGCGCGGCACGCCGCCCACGCCACAGCTTCGCCGAACGAATCCACCCCACCCCTCCGCTCCGCCCCCTCTTCCATTCCAAGCGATCCTCTTCCTCCTCAGCCTGTGCCGCCGCCACCCCGAGCAGGGCTGCCCTGCGTTTCTGGGAGGGATCCCGCCTCTTCTCCTTGACAGCCAGGAGTTGCAAATTCTGGTCAGCGTCGTGTGGTTTCGATTCGAAGCCGACCGGTTGATTTGAATCCCGGGGGGCTCGGATTTGGTGGGTGAGAGGGCAGGCTCGATTTAGCGGCGTTTTGGCGGAAAAATTTTGGGGTCGTAGGCGGGGATTAGTGGTCTCTAGGGATTTGCTGCTTGGGTCAGGAGGCGCGCGGAGGCTTAGGTGCTTGGTTGGGCTGTTGTGTCGATGGCGGGATCTGTCGGCGTGGGCAGGGCGACGCCGCGGTCGTCCCCGAAGCGGTACGCCGGCACGGACCCGCCGTTGTCTCTGGCCGGGCCGACGGTGGCGGATCTCCAGAGGACAGCCGAGCTGGAGAAGGTCATTCTTCGTCTCTTCTTACGATTCTGGTCCTGGTGGTATTCGTGAACTGCATTGTGATGATGTTCGCTTTTGTTTTGCTGGGAAAAACTTGGTTTCAGTTCTTGGTCGAAGCAGGCCTTTACGAGGGGGAGGAGGAATCTGCGAAGCGGGAAGAGGTGCTGTCCGAGATTGGCCAGGTAATTTCTTGTTTTCTATTTTGCCCACCATTTGCATGCTGCCTGTTTACCCTGCAGGAACTGACAAGCTAACTATCTCAGACATAATTGAAGTCGAGAGCTGAACTTAAAAGGGAAAAAAGGGCAATACATACATTCGAGCTGAGCTTTGTATAGTGTGTACGACCTTGAAATGTTGCATCATGCACTAACCTGTACATATACTTTCTATTGAATTTACAGATAGTCAAGGAATGGGTGAAGCAGTTGACTAGTAAGAAAGGATATGCCGAGCAATTGGTTGAACGAGCAAACGCAGTACTTTTCACTTTTGGGTCTTACAGATTGGGGGTATCTGCCTCTTTTAGTTCTTTTACCAGCAATGAATTTTCCTGTCATTTGGTTATTTTAAAAGCTTGTTGCATCTAATAGCCTTATTAATGGAGTTCAAGTAACGCTAACTGAATAGCCTAAATTGCTACTTTGTACTTTCCAGTTTCCATACTTGTATTTTCTCTTCCCGGTCTTCTTTTATTCCACAATAGAAACAATTTGTTTCTTAGACATTTTCTAATGGTCCTTCAGCATTCAAAACTTCAAACTTAGTTTCGTGTTTTGCATAAGCAGAACTGCAGAAGATTTTGTAACTTAAGAACTAGTAGATGCGTTCAAGTTCAGTACCTGTTCATTAAAATTGAATACTGGTGTTAAGGAATTATTGTGAATTGCTGTTGGGATGAGGAGTTGATTAGAAAGAACGAACGGTGGTGATTTATGGTTGACCTCTTGCTAGTTATAATCTTGATACAAGGAAAAGTGACAGGTTGCACTTCTTGTTTTGTGGACAAGCTCTGTACAGCTTATGGGGTTTACTTTTTTCTCTCTTCAATTAAATAATATTTATACATGTTTAAGAGCAATGGTACTGTCAGATTTGCTGAAAGTGGTCATCTATTGTGTGTACCTCTGATAAAAAAGCCCCATCACACACGTCTGGGCTACTGCAAAATTTAGACAGGTTTTGTTTCTGCTTATTTGCAATAGCTTGCAGGAACAAGGGGTTGTAGAATGTAGAGTTTTGTTGATAGCTATTGTGTAGCAGAAAATTAGCTTGGCAAAAATTTTATGTAGGGCAGCAAAAACATCCTGTCCTAGGTTGGCAAAAATTTTAAGTACAACTTTACTGTTGTAGCAGAAAATTAGCTTGGCAAAAATTTTATGTAGGGCAGCAAAAACATCCTGTCCTAGGTTTTCTGTTCCCTTTTACTTGATTTTCTAAGGTGCTGATGCAGCACGATCTCCTTTTGTATGAAATACTTTACAAGGTAAATATTCTTGTACTTATTTGTTAGGTTCATGGTCCTGGAGCTGATATTGATACGCTTTGTGTTGGACCTTCATATGTGAACCGAGAGGTGAATTCTCTTGTGCTATTTACTGTATGGATTCTATGGTGACTTATGATATGCACTAATTATAAAATTCTGCAGGAGGATTTCTTTGTCACACTGCATGGCATATTAGCAGGAAAGGAAGAAGTGACTGAGTTGCAACCTGTACCTGACGCCCATGTACCTGTTTTGAAATTTAAGTTTCATGGGATATCAATTGATCTTCTCTATGCTAGCCTCTCTCTTTCAGTAATACCAGCAGTAAGTCATTCCATATTTGTGTGTGTTGATTGCTGAATATTGTCAATTCTGGTGTTCAGCTGTTATTTCTGCTGCATAGTAAATGAATAGTCCTGAAGCTTAACCCTCTGCATCCTGTGTACTCAACAATTCACTATTTCTTTCATGAACACATGGGAGCCATTGATTGCATGCCCTCCATGGAGTTACTTTGTCTTTATGCACATATTCCTCCCTTTTGTTTAGAGAAGGCATGCATGCGAAAATTGGTATTTTTTTAAGTAGAATTGAACAAATTACAATGATGTTGCTGCAAACAACTTGCTGCCAATACTTTACTCATTTAGAGTTACCTTTACATGGATACATTTCTTGATTGACATCGTGCAAAGTTGGCACTGTCAAACTCACATTCATATTTATGGAGTATGTGTCCATTTTTAAGATCTAAATGTGTGTATGCTGAGACTGCTGGTTATATATCTTAACTGATCATATTCATGCTACCTAACTATGCAGTATGCACATAAAAGGTTAAAATCAGGCACTTCCAACTTCTTGGCATAGCTTTTATAAGAATCTAGCACCGTAGACCAGTCATGATTTATTCTCACTATTAGTATTCTTGTAAATGTAATGTTCATGATACTAGAAGAAACTTTGTAGTGCAGTGTGTAAATGTTGCAATTAGCTGGCTTAACTGTCACACCAGCAGTATTACACGAAAGTATATTTAATATCAATTGATCTTCTCTATGCAAACATCTCTCCTTCAGTAATAACAGCCGTAAGTAATATGTATGTGTCCATGTGTCCTTGTTCTGTCACTCTTGTGTTAAATAAATTCCTGCATAGGAAGGATGCCTTCTGCACAAGATAGTGTTTTAGTTACTTAGTTATCTTCTACTTGTTGGAAGTCGTGACTCATGATAGTATCGTCGGCTCGCAAACTGAGCGATACTCAGTAGTGGAGGCAGGTCATTGTGTGCCCACCGGCCAGGGTTCGAACCCTGGTTCTTGCACCTAAAAAAAACCCCTCGCTGTGCTCGCTGGCTTGGGCTGCTGGTGTGCCTTCCGGCCCAGGCTACGATGTTGTGCATACGTTGGCCTGGGTAACGATCATTGCTGGCCCAAGTGCAGTTTGGCCCTTTGGGCATGGACCTGGGTTCGGGGTTTTTTTCAACCAGGGTCATACGGTTCCTTCTTAAGTAAAAAGCCATGGGGGTGGTTCTTCCCCCACCGGTCGAGTTTTTTTTTTGTATCTTCGGCTTTTTATTTCTTTTTAAAGAAACATTTTTCTTAAAAGCTTACATCACTTGAATTATTCAGCATGTACTTTTGCTAAATTGAAAGTGCCATTGAATAGTATTGACAATGCTTTCCTTAACCTTAATGTAACCCTTAAACTTTTAAGATGATGTGAGAGAGAATGTATGCGTATAACTTGTTTGTTTGGCCTTCCCAAGTTTTTATTCCCATGTTTGTAAGTACTAAATAGTGAATATTTTGACGAAAGTTAATATAGATATCTCTCAAACACATATATGCATGATAAATGTTCTTAAATAGATGTATTATTTTCTTGTTGTACTTCTGCAGGATTTTGATATTTCTCAAGGATCTGTGCTTTCTGATGTTGATGAAGCAACTGTTCGAAGTCTTAATGGGTGCAGAGTGGCAGATCAGATTCTTCGGCTTGTTCCAAATGCTGAGGTTACATGAAACGTTCCACCTTTATTCCTCAATAGGGTCCAACTGTGTCAGTATACCAAAATTTATGCTTTGCAGAATTTCCGGACAACACTGAGATGCTTGAAGTACTGGGCAAAGAGGAGGGGTGTCTATTCTAACGTAAGCTTGAATTTATCATCAATTATTTGCAAAGTTCCTTGTAATTGGACCAAAATCACAATTAAGGAAAAGGATACTGTCCTTGCAAACAGATTGTTTTGATGTTAAATTATTTTCCTTGTCAGATTACTGGTTTCCTTGGGGGTGTCAACTGGGCTCTTCTGGTTGCTCGTGTCTGCCAACTCTATCCTAATGCTGTGCCAAGTATGCTGGTTTCTAGGTTCTTCAGAGTTTTTACCCAGTGGCAATGGCCAAATCCAGTGATGCTATGTGCGATTGAGAATGACGATCTTGGTTTTTCTATATGGGATCCACGCAAAAATCCTCGTGATAGAAGCCATCTAATGCCCATTATCACTCCAGCCTACCCATGCATGAACTCTAGTTACAATGTTTCCACCAGCACACTGAGGGTTATAATGGAGCAGTTTCAGTTTGGGAACAAAATTTGTCAGGTACGCATTAATTTGCAGCTAAAAATTTACATGGGGCCTAATGTTCTTGGTATGGTCTCACTGCCGATCTTTCATGCAGGAAATTGACCTTAATAAGGCTAATTGGAGTGCTTTATTTGAGCCTTTCCATTTCTTTGAGGCATATAGAAAGTTTCTAGTGGTTGACATAGTTGCGGAAGATGATGATGATCTTCTGCTTTGGAAGGGATGGGTTGAGTCTCGTTTGAGACAACTTACTTTAAAGGTATGTTTTGTGCTTATTTCTGTTCAGTGTTCACATGTCTTGAACTTCTGGTACTTTTCTTGGTTAGAGAAATGGAGTCCACATAAAAAGCGGCCATGTTAGATATTTCACTGCAATGATTTTCCTTATGGTATTTGTTCTTCTAAAATGCAGATTGAACGGGATACTAAAGGAATTCTGCAGTGCCATCCTTACCCATGTGAGTATTCAGATCCTGCAATAGAGTGTGCACATTGTGCCTTCTACATGGGCTTATCAAGGAAAGAGGGATTGCAAAAACGTGGTCAGCAATTTGATATCCGTGGGACAGTAGATGAATTTATGCGTGAGATTGCCATGTATTCATTGTGGAAGCCTGGGATGGATCTGGCTGTCACCCATGTCCGTAGGGAGCAGGTCCCATCTTATGTATTTGAACAAGGATACAAGAAACCCTGCCCTATGATGCATGCAAACCAACTAGAGCAGTCAGATGGAGATGGCACATTGAGTCCAGATCTGGAGGGTCGGCTTAAGAGAAAGTGTGATTTTGATGGAGATGGCCATGAGGAACTTTGCAGACCGGTAAAAAGGGCTTCAGTAAGCCAACCTGACGAGGAAACCCTGCCTCATCATGGAAGTAGTGTCAGCAAGGTCCTATGTGACAGTATGGTCAACTTAGTTTCCAATGGCCTTTGCAGCGGGGCTCAGACTACTTCGTTGCATGATGATGTAAATTTTAAACAAACACCATTAACTAGTTCACCACATGGGTCTGAGGATACCTCAGCATCAGGCACAATGGGGGCAGTTGTTTTGGCTGATGAATCTAGCAAGCTTGGTAATTTGACATCCGATGTTGAAGTTGATACAGTTCAGGCGGTGGCAGTGCACACACCTTTAGAATGCGTGGCTCAGAAGGATGAAATGAAACTTGAGGGAATCAGGAGTGTGGCGAGCAGCAATTGTGCTGAGTTTTTGGAGAGGGCAGTTCTTGCCAAGAACGTGCACTTAAGTGGAGATGAAGTGATTTGAAATAGCGTTTCAGATAGAGGTTTTGCTTTCTATTCATTCGGCCTATCTAATTAAAATCCTACCACCTCTGTTCTTAAATATGATGTTTAGGACAAGCTCATTAGTTCAAGAGTAAGCTAATTTGCTTGTCCTAAAATCGCATATTTAAGAATGGAGTGTTCTGACATGACCCAAACTCTGTGTTCTTTAGTTTTCATTTTTTTTAACTGTTCTGATCTGCAAAGTCGACGAAACATGTGATTCAAGTGGTTTTGAAAGGTGACAGGTGTGAAACTGGATAGAGCTCAAGTTGCCAGATAGCAGACCCGAGGCATGTGTAGGATCGGAACCCTTCTGCTTAAATCATAAACAATGCTCTATTATGTTTATGCTGTGCTTTTTCTTTGTTTGTTTCTTTATGACAGGTCTTCAACAATGCCACCAACTGTACAAGAAGGGATAGATGCCTGCTGGCAGCTGGATGGAAGTTGCATTTGATGCCTGTGGTTGGCAGGTTTGGTCGTGAAGATTGCTCTTGCTCGCGGAAGAAGCTGGTGTACGGCGGCTAGCTCTGAGAATGATCAACATGACACTTTTGTACCATGAAGGACAGGCGTGTGGATCACACGCAAAAACAATTTTGAACCATGAAGGACAGTCGTGTGGATCACAAGCAACAAGGTTACAAGGAACCATTTAGGTGAAACGGAGCTTCACTGTATGCATGAAAGTCGATTCAGGGCTTTATGTATTCATGCACAAGTCGTCTGTTGGTTACCTATGCATGCCAAGTACCTATAAAATTCAAAACGATGCATCAAGTTGGCCTACTCTAGTGTCACTGCGGTATCATGCTGACAGTAATTGTTCTGACGGTCGCAAATATGCGATGTTTCTGATACGGTACACCTCTTTGTCTTTACCTGCAAGGGAGTAAGATTTTAATTCAATCCAGGCCCTTCAGAGAGACAAAATTAGAAACTATAAAAAAACTCATTAACCACCTCCCGCCACACGCATGCATGCACAGCATCGTTACCTCCCCGTCATGTCGATTATTAAAAGTGGGTCTCAGTTTCTCAAAAGAAAAAAAAGATACGTGAGTCCAGAAAATGGCCATGTCGATTATAGACAACAAAAAATGTTCGTATTTTGAGTCATGTTCCTCCTACATAGAGTTAGTTAAGCTTGAATTGGACTGGCTTACCATGCCTAGGAGCATGACAACAAGACGCATATTGATTCCTCGGAGGTAGAGGTGCAAACTGATCGGATACGGACGGATACCTTCGGAAATGAACGGATATCACTACTCATTTCTCGGAAATGGATATCTCGGATAGATATGGGTTGCCATCGACATTATATGTATCTGATTTTAAGTTTCCAGATACGGACACGGTGCGGATATTGAATGCCTGGATTCGGACACGGACTGATGTAGTGCCCCCTAAATGAATTCGAAATTGGATGCGGACGGATAATATCCGCACCGTTTGCGCCCCTACTTGGAAGTAATGGCAACCCTTTTACCATGCACACTATATGCAATGCCGCGAGAAGCAATGCAAGGAAGGCCAAACTGCATGTATGTTGGTATTTCTTAGCCTTTACGAATAACTTTGCAAGTGCACAAAGACCCATGCATCTTTTCACAGGGGAGTGAAACCTGAGCTATCGAATCCAAGAAACGATAGCCGCGACTAAGCCTCGAACTATTCAACTGGACTCACTATGAGAGAAAAGGTGCGAGGGTAGAGGGCCTAACTTTAGTTAGCTAACTCAATACCTAGATAACTTGCTACTTGCTAATAACTTAATATGCTTCGACGACTGGAAGGGAAAGGCCTCAGAAAGGGATAAGAGGGGGGGTCAAACGACAATCTACAACTACTGTTATGAAAATACCCGAACGTGGTGGACTACAAGGGACGGACAGGGTTGTCATCACCTGTCGCCTACCACAACGATACCGTAGGGTTGAATACAACCCAAGATAACTATCAAGCACAGACACCAAGCCTATCAAGCTACTGAGTTCTGCCTCACGCTACGGCAAAAAGAAAACCCAAATGAGTAGGCTTGCTAACTCATGCAGACAAAGGGAGCTCACAGATCAAAGTAAGCTAATAGACAAATTACTGAAAGTAAAGAAAGAACTAGCGAGATAGTGAAGAAAGACGAGGAATTTACTCAAAGAAGCTTTATTCCTCCGTGGTGGCTATAGAGTTGGAGTCGAACTAACAAACCCGACTCTCCTCCCATGCTTGGCTCGCACCCAAGATCTCACCTCACACTATCCCTATTCTACAATTAAGGTAGAGCAATTACATCTTGAATCACTTCTTCTCTCCTTGGAATGGCGTGCAGAGAGGCCAAATTAACAGGCCGGTCGTTGGAGTAATAGACCTAGTGAAGCGCCATTCGAAGATGGGCCCGAGAGGCCAAATTAATGGGCTGGTCGGATGGGCCTCGGCCGAACGGACGGGCATCTTCGTCAATTTGCACCCCTTTGGCATGGACGCTCCATATTGCTCCCCAATGTCGGTCATGAAGGCAGAGTTTTAACCGGAAGGTTGGCCTTTCAATCCGTGGCAACGGTCTTTCAGGTCTGTTCATCAAACTGCCATCAATCCCATGACTTAGTGGCGATGTGGGTGTGTTTCCTTGCCTACTGATCAGTGATGTGACCGGTGGATGAAGTGTGGGGCTGGTTGGACGAGTTTGTCCAGGCCGACCGTCCTTCCGGACTCTGTCTCCATTTCGGTCCACTTTAGGCTTGTACCCCAAATGTTTGGGGGTCCAATGGTGAGTCCTAAGGCCCTAATGCAAAGGGGGATGGAATTTGGAGAGGTTCCCAATTGGATGGACGAGTTTGGGCCGTCCGGCCATGTCTGGCCAGCCGGTCAGACAGGGCTGCGCTAGTGATTTTTCTCGGAAGCGTAACTTTTTCACTCGGGCTCCGAATTTAGTAATCCAAGTGTCCAAAACAATAATTAATAGTAAAAAAAATGATGTAGTAATCCAGTAGCCCCAGAATAAAAAAGAACCAAAGCAGGTGCATTGTCAACTAGAAACTCACCGATCACCACATCGGGCGCATCTCTGGCCTCCTCCTCGGTAAGGTGGTTGAGGCGGCCTCGGACCTCCTGAGTCTATGCTCTGGCCGGTGTAGGAGTGCCTCTCATAGCTGATCCCAGAGCGCGTGCTGGTGTAGTGGCTCCCCTCTTCTCTGGACACTCGAAAGAGCGGTGCCCGGGCTTCCCACATGCGTAGCAAGTGTAGTTTGGCTTCTGTGCTGATGTTGGTATGTAGAAACCTCCTCCGGGCGGGGCGGTAGAGCTGTTGCCCCGGGCACTAGTGGGGGTAGAGCTGTTCCCACCAAAGCTGCGCCCAAACTGACTGGGTCCCGGACGGAAACCTCCACCTCTCTGCGGGTAGCTGGACCCAAACCTCTGAGCAGGCCTGTCGTGGGTCTGGAAATATGGCTTTCTCTTCCTGCCCCTCAGAATGTCCTCCAGGTCGAGCCTCTCACACTCGATAGCAATGGCGCGGTCGACCATGCTGCGGAAACTCCTGTGCTATGAAGTGGCCAGTCCCTGGCGGATCCCATGGTGCAATCCCCTCTTGAACCACAGTTGCTTCTGATCATCTGAACGGGTGTCATTTGGGGCATACCTCATCATGCGCAAGAAGTGCTGCAGATACTCCTCGACACGCAGAGTGCCCTGCGTCATAGTGTGAAACTCCTGAGTCTTCTGTAGCATCACCTCCTTCGGGATGTGGTGGTCCCGGAAAGCCTTGCAAAACTCATCCCATGTGATAGCAGCTGGGTTGGGATGAGTCTCACAAAAGCTGTCCCACCAGGCCTTAGCAGACCCGGTCATCTGGTGTGCGGTGATCGCCACACATGCCTCATCATCGCAGTCAGTGAGATCCAGCTTCGACTCGATAACCCTCAACCAGCCCTCAGCATCCAGTGGATCGGTGGAGTGGTCGAAGGTAGGTGCCTTGAGATGAATGAATCCCTCAATCTTCTTCTGCAAGTCCACAATTGGACGCTGGCGGTGACCCTGTTGTCCCTGCTGTCCCTGGAAGAGGGCGACCATGTCGGTCATCCGCTCCATCACGCGAGTCTGTCTCTCCAGGATGTCTACCAAGTTGGGAGCCTGGGGTAGCTGCTCCTGAGCTGGTGGCGCGTTCCCCTACGCTCCATTGCCCGCCACGGGCTACGGTGCAGGCTCCACCTCGATCTCCTCCTGGTCGTTCCTCTGCTCAGCGTTGACCACAGGTGGTGGGTCAACGGGAGCAGGCGCGGGGGCAGGCGCTGGCACGGGTGCGGGTTGCGGAACCCGTCCTCGAGCACGCCTCATGCCCCGTCCCATGGGTTCTGCATCCTCCTGGGCAGCTTCCTCGAAGCACGGAGCAAGTCTGTTGGATCTACGGATCGACATCCTCTGCACACAGGCGCATGTTGTAGGAGGGGTCAGGGGGGTAGCCTTACAGTCTAACTAAATAGGGAGTATACACACATACGATTATTATTAAAAACAAAATAGATAGTCAAGTATATAGATTCTAACAAATAGAGGGAACAACCATGAAACTCACGATAACATCCATTAAGAACCAAACACACCAAACATGGGATACAACAAAGCGGTGCCTCCAGGCTACTCCTAAACCTTGAAGGTCACACGCGAAGCGACTATACGACGTGGTCACTTACAAAGGATAGGGTTTAACACTACCCACACAGACTGGACTCTAAACATGACTGACTTGCTGGAATGGGTCCTCGGCTTACAAGATTATTCTGGGTATCTTACAACTCTTACATGGTCCTGAACTCTACTGGTCGGTCACCAGGTCCTCCTGGGTCGGCGGGGCGTGCCCCAGTGTAGTCTCCTCGAGGTGTACCTCTGATCCTGGTCCCCAGAAGTACCGAATGAAAGGGGTTGTCACGGCGTGGCCTCTTGGGCGTGGGTGCTGGCTCCTCCTCGTCCTGCTGCTCCCCGTCCTTGTACTCAGAGAGTACCCACGCCTCCAGGCCCCTCAGTCTCCAGGCCTCCTTACGGTGGTACGCAAGCTCCTCCTCTGCGCGAATCAGCTCGGTATCCATCGTGTCCAGGTATCCCATGGTCTCGTGCAACTGGTCGCTCTTGCGGTCGAGCTCCTGGGTCCGCTCACCCAGCTCCTTCGCCACCTCGATGATCCTCTGCTGGTAGGTGACCCTCACAGAAAGGTCCAGCGTCTGTAGCTGTCTGATCACTCCGGCCTTCTGGTTGTTGAGATCCACCAACTCTCTGAGCTCATCCATCAACTCACGGATCGTCTCGTCGGTGACAGCGCGGTAGGTCTGCAGGTCGAGACGGGCCTTGTTCCTCGCAGCGAGGCCTTGTTCTTCCGGCGAGTGAGATCATCATGGTGAATCTTGAATGTCTCGTGCTGCTCCTCCATCTACTCCTCTATCTCGTGCTGCCAAAGAGAACCTGCCATCACCTCCTGAACTAGTATTGCCTTCTCCTTGGAAAGCTGAAGGTTGCGCTGTGTGAGATCCTCTTTCTCCTTGGCAAGCTGGTCGAACCTCAGCTCCAACTCCTTCTTATCCCTAGCAAGCTGCTGGTACCTCTGGTCGAGGTCTTCCTTGTCCTCGTGGAGCTGGTCGTTCTCCTGCTCAAGCCTCTCCTTGGTCTCCTCTAGACAGCTGTTCTCCTCCTCAAGCTCCTCTCGCTGCCCTATAAGCCTGATGTTACTCTAGTACAGTGAGTATAGTGACCTTCCCGCAGATCGAGACATGACCTCCAGGTGGTTGCACTCGCGGTCGAGTCGACTTCTCATATCCCGTGACATAGCCACGTCACGGTCGAGCCTTGTCAGCTCGAGGTCCATAATGTGCACCAAGCGAGCTGCGAAGCGAAGGCGCTCATCTGGCTCATCCACAGCTATCCTCTTGTACCTAGCCCAGTCCTCCTCCAGTGTCTCTGTCTCAGCCCAAGCCCTCGGCAGGATACGGTACGGGGTGTTAGAGAGTCTGTCTGCCAAGGCGGTGTGAACGAACCGAAGCATCCTGCGGGCGGCTGTCTAGACGACGTCGGCTGCGGTGATGTCCCAAACCTCCTCTGCCAGACCTAGAAACTCTGGCACCTTCGGATCCCTCAGAATCCTGAGGATGACATGGGTCGGGACGCCTCCGGCCCTCCCATAGCTGTGAATCTCGTAGTCTGGCCTCACAGGCATGCCTGCACTGGTCATCACCTCCCTCAGAAGTGAAACAAATTCCCCATAGCTGTCTCCTCGGGAGTGGGTTATCCACCAATCACTGTCTGCGGCAGGATCCATCTGGACAACGAGAGAGGTCAAGTCAGCGTGAGGTAAGTAGAAATTTTTCCAAAACAGTTCAAGGCGAGAAGTCAAATTTTTCAACATAACAAGGAATGTATATATAATAATAGAGCGTAAAAGATCCCTACTACTAACGGCCAATCCTATGGCTGCAGCCCAGGGTCAAGCCTGGCTCTGATACCAACTGAAACGAACCAGATTTTCCATACTGAAAACCCGACTCCCTGTACCCTTGTGGTAGTCCCTGGATCAGTCGCTACCATGTACAGAAATCGAAACAGTCGAATAACAGTTCTAAACCATCGATAAAGCATCACAGAGTTAATAAGTTATTACAATCCCAAAACAAGGTCCAAATTATTCGCCACGCAGGGCTAAACAAGCAAAGTAAAGATAACTAGCGCTATGAAGCTTGTCGGCAGATCACCATCTTCGCGTCTCCTCCACAGGCTGGCTTGAGCGTAGACCGCCGCCTAGTCGTACCAGTAGTCGAAGTTGGAGTCGAACTCCGCCTCATCTCCAGGATACTCACTCTCTGTTCCCAAGGAATGGAACAGGCACACGTCACCGACTGAATATAGCTATAAGTGGACTAACATACTAATGGTATAACAATAATGTCAAAGGCAAGGAATCAGGCTTGGGGTTTCCCTATGCAAGCGGCAATATAAGTATATAATCATCTTCATCCCACCAAACCCCATATAGCTGTCCCCGGGCGAGTCCCATCACACAACGGGTTCCCGGCGGCATCCACCTCAACACACACCTCCGACTCTCGGCGATGCACAGCTTCTATCCTGGCATCTCAAGACGGATAACCGGATCCCAAGGCAGGCGGAGCATAACCTACCTCTCCCCGGCTACCCCTACGTTCTCACACTCTCACCTATAGGGGAAGAGAAGCAGATCCCAAAATAATGGCCGACCGGCTGAAGTATCACTACGATATCCATGACCAAGATCACGGCTATACGTATAGATCATAACACTCTGCAGAGGTTGTACACTATACCCAACCCGGGCTGCGACTGGTAGCGAGCCAGTCGAGACGCAGCCCACAACTAGTAAACCCCCTAGCAAGAATGGCACCCTCCTGGTCTCCCGGGTCTTGATGCCGATGCACGTAGACGTTGGCCCCAAGGAAATGTGAAAGCATACCACCAGAGCTGCCCTTCGGGGGTGTAAGGCACGGGCACTCACCCCTCAGACATACACAAACTGTGATCTCCTACATTCGGGTGCCACCTTAACTAGGCTAGTCGTTACCGGTCACATCTCAGGCAAGTTGGTGTGTACGGTACAGTGATCACAGATCAATCAACAAGGTTTAAACTGCCAATACGGGAGGCAGTCTTCTTTCCTCACCCTCTCAAGTAACCACCTACACCTGGCTCCAAGTCATACCACCACCAGGGGGCCATCTCCCCTAGGGTCTACAAGGTGACCCAGAAGTCACCCAACCCTGATATAAGATCGGGTTGTTATTACCTGCACCGGCAAGGACCCAGTAGGGTCAAAATCACCATACATCTTCCCAGTTTTATCCCCACACACACGCCAAGAATAACTATCACATATCCCGCACACAAGCAAGCATAGCATCTCATCATCATCATATAACAAGGTATGAAATGATAAGCAATAGGTAACAAGGCATACGATAAGTAAAACAGGCTATGCAAGGTTCATAGCTCAATCAACACATGCATGCGCTAGCGTTTCTAATAAGCTATGTCTATAGGTATTCGAATAAGCAGTCAGGCGTTAACTTGAGTGAGTAGGGTAGTTGAACTGCTCGGTGAAGTGGTCCTCGGTCAGTGCTTCTCCAGTGATGGCTCCTGTTCGCAGAACACTATAAGTCTAGGGGCCTAATTGCAAATAAGAGACAAATGGAACACCAAAGAGAACCAAATAACTTCAATTGTATTTTTAAAGTGTTATCCATATTTTTAGAAAATGATAGAAACTAGTTTCACATTTTTCTGAATTAATTGAATTCGTTATGAATTTACTAAGTTTAAATCATTTTCTGAAAATATTAAATGGATTTTAGAAAGAGGAAAAATCTAGAAAAATACCACGGCGTGACACGTGGCCTGATGATGTCAGCATGACGTCATGCTAACGTCAGCACAGGGGCCACCGGGCGATGACGTCAGCAGTGGGACCTGCTGACGTCATCGTTGACCGGTCAACGGTCAGCAGTCAAGGTCAGTGGGTCCCACACATCATCATGTGGGCCCCAGATGTCAGTGGGGGCTCGCCACCGACAGGTGGGCCCCCGCGGCTCGGCCGGCTCGGCTCGGCCGCGTGGGCCTTGGGCTTGGCCCAGGCCGGCCACGGCCTAGCACTGGGCGCGGCCCGGCATCCGCTGCGGCAGTGCGGCGATCCTGTGTGGCCAACACCCGTGCGGGTCGCCGTGCGCGTGAGAGGCGTGCGCTGCTCGCCAGGTGTTCGTCGGAATGCCGCAAACGCAACCGAACGCCGGCGAGCGGTGTGTGCGCCACCGCAACGCGGTACGGCGGCCGGAACGGCTCGCCACGACATCGAGCTCGCGTGGCAGCGGCTACCCGCGCCCGCGGCCACGTCCATAGCCAAAAGGTGGCTCCTTGGGGCTCCTGCAAGCGGCTCGAGGGCCGGACAAAGGGAGGTTGGGCTCCTAACGGCGGTGGCGCTATGGCTGCGGCTCACGGCGAGCTCGCCGGAGCAGAGCAAGGGCGCAATGAGGAAAAGCTCACCTTGGGCTTGAAAAAGAAGGGCTGGGCGACGCAGAAAGACCAGCGGTGCATACAGGAGTTGAGGCAGGCAAGCGTGAGGCGGAGGTTCAGCTCGTGGTCACGATCGTCTTCAACCTCGGCTCGGCGGCAGCGTTCGTCGTCGGGGTGCAGCTGTGTGCGTCGTCCCTTCTCCACGAGCTCCTTCTTGGCTCCAGGCAGTGGCAAGGCTCCTCCTTGTTGTGGCCTTCTTCTTCCTCCTCTCCTCTTCTCTTCTCCCCTCTTCTTCTTCTCCTCGGACGGCGGCGGTGGAAGGGGGAAGTCCCCAATTAGGCGTCTAGGGTTGAAATTGAGGGATGCTAGGGCTTATATAGGGTGGTGCTAGGGTTTTGAAGCTGCATGTGGTGGTAGGTAGGGTAAACGGCGAGGATCCTCGGCGTCCGTTCCACAGGACACGCGGCGAGCATCCACGGCGTGGCAGCTAGGGTTTTTGAGGGGGAAAAGGGCGCTGTGGGGTCAGCGAGGAGCGGGCAGGCACGCGAGGTGGCGTCTAGAAGCTTCCTGCGGCGCTGGGCAGCGCGGGATGGGCGCCGCCGACAGGGCCATGCGATTCGCATGACCCCTGTCGAGAGGAAGGGGGTAAAGCTGACGAGCGGGCCCGGCTCGTTAGTGGGTGAGCGAGCGGCTGCACGCGCGAGGGAAGAGAGAGAGAGAGAGAGAGCGCCGCGGCGGCTTGGCGGGCCGTTGGCCTGCTGGGCCGGCGCGCGGGGAGGGAGAGAGAGAGAGAAGAGAGAGAGAGTTGGGCTGGGCCAAAAGGTTAGATGGGTTAAGGCCCAAGTTAGTTTTAGGTTTAGAATTTGAATTTAAATTCAAATTCAAACCCCACACAAAGATCCAAATAAAATTCCAAGGGAAATCCAAATGCGACTCTAGTATTTAAATAGATCTTAAGCAATAAATTATCCTTTTCTAGGAATTTTTAGGGAGAGAAAAGAAGACATCCTTAAGTAAATTAAAGATTTTTCATTTGCAACAGAAAGTTTTAAAATTTTGCCTCTTTAAAATAGTGGACTGTTACATCAGCTCATTTAATTCTATGGACACCATCCTAGTCATTGGGTTGGGAATAATTAGGGTGTTTGTGTTCCCTGTGAGTGAAACTTGGCTGGCTTTAATTACTGTATGAAGAAGTTTAAAGCCCCTGCTTTACTAGTTGCAGGAACAGTATCTCTAGCATACCTTTCATAAAACAATTAAAAGAAAATTCCCTAGTTTACCCTAAAACAAATGATACTTCCTTCCTTGGCTCTTTTTCATTTGAACTTTCCTATTTGACCTAAATCCAACTTTTGATTCCTTCCGTGGCCTTCTTCTCATCTTCGTAGATCACGCCGTTAAAATGGAAGGTGAAATGACCATTTTACCCCCTCATCCATCTAAGCATCTCATTTTTTTTTTACCCAAAAGCTTTTACCCCTTTTCTTTTCTTCTTTCATGTGACGGTCTTCTTCAAGCTCCTGCCGCTGCTGGTGGTAGAGCTCTGAGCTTGCGCTCACCACGACGAAGTGATCTCGCTGGCACGGAAGGGATCCGCGAGCTTGACGGTGTCGACGTCGCTCCATCGCCTAGCCTAGAGCAAAACTGCCTGCTCGACCGGCGGCACTAGAGCTCCATCACTCGATCGGGACGGAGCCGCATTCGTGACCGGCGGCAGTGACCTATGCATCCAAGTGTTCGCAACTTCGCATCCATGCGATGCCACCACTGTCTAGGGTTTTGGAGAAGAGAGAGCGGTGGGGAAGAAGGTGAGAGAGCGAGCATGGGGGCCCCGAGCGAGAAACAAGCGAAGGGGATCGGTTCCCCTATTCACAATGGCGGAGCTACGTCATGGCCATAGAGGGCTCCGGCCCCCCCTTCCGCTGGAGAAATTTACCAAGTCTGCAAAGCAACATCATCTGCAGGCATGGCTGCGTGTTGTAAATTTGCATGGCTGCATGCATGCAAAGCATGTCGACTAACAAATACACGCAGAGTCAGTTGTCTCTCTTTCCATTGGATTAATCAACCGGTCTCTCTTCAATTGGATTAAACATTATTGTCCTCTTTCCTTCTACAAAATTTAAACCAAAACATGTGCTGACTGGTAATAACTGGTCAAAAATCAAAAGAGATGCCAGTCTCATGTCACACTTCATTGTTCTTCAAAAATAACTTGCATGGTTTAGGCTTAGGCTGATACATGACTCGATGACCGTGATGCCCTTTGTACATCCATGCTTTCTTTGTTTCTTTTGCACTTGTCTCCACGCTCAGGCGACGATGCCATTACAAAAGACTAAGGGCACGTTTGGATGATAGCCAATGCTAGCCTTACCAAAAAATTGGCATGCACATGCTTTTTGGCAACCATTTGGATTGTGACCAACAATTGGCTTGCCAAAGCCACAATTGGCAGCCTAGTTCATTTTGTGGGCAAACTTGTGGTGCCAAAATGGTCCACCAAAATATTGGCAGCCAATTGAACCTTCATGAGCTAGGTGGCAGCTGCTGAGTGGTTGCACGTATATCCATAAACAAGGGTTAGCATGCTTGAAACGATAATATCTTCTAAACGCTGAATCTAATTTATGATCTAATTGCATATTAATTAATATTACAATTAAATCTATAAAACAAGATCTTAGTTGACCATATTTGGAGCTAAAAAAATTTTACGACATGTGGCCTATATGTCATACTCACATAATATACAACATTTGGCAACTATTGGTAAGGTCACAATCCAAACAATACTACACCCAAATTTTGGCATTGCCTTTGATTTGGTCATGACCAATATTTGGCTCGGCAAACATGGGCAGAAACCAAACATGCCCTAATTCTGCTCACGAAGTCACATGGCTTACGTTCCCTCTAGTTTTTAGCGTTTTCTTTTGGTTTTTTTTTTGCATAAATCATCCACATATACTTGTTGATGAGAATATAACTGAGCTATTTAGTAAACAAAGGCTTGATCAAATGCCCCCCCCTTGGTTTGAGGTCGAGCTCCGCCACTGCCTATTCAGTGTAGGCCTCAGGCCCCTTTGGCTAGTATTTTGGTCAAGTGAGATAAAATTAAATTTGACATTTTTTCCTCAAGAAAAATCTGACAGATTTCATTTGGTGTTTAACGGAAGGGGCTAACAGAATTGAGGTAAGTGTCAAACAGGGGTTCAAATTCAGAGTTGATGTCAAACGGGGAAGATCAAAAGTTTCAGGATCAATAGAGAGGTGACCTAACGGTGACCTAACTTTTAGCAGTGTCAAATAGGGAATTTTCTCTGACGTCTCCAACTCGCCGGCGATGCTGCCGGAGACAAGTTAGAGACCCCTGCACTCACACGAACAGAACACGCACGAAGAACAAACACACGCGATGGTTTTGGTGCCGCTAACGACCGCAGCTTTTCTGACTCTATTGATGTGAATATATAGACTCCAGGTGCACCACCTGAACTCCTACAAGCTCGCGCCATCCCACGAGCGAGAACAAGTCGTGCACGATCACAACTACAACCGAAATAAAAGGATAGCCACTGCATGAACGCAGCATGCATCATGGCTGTAACAGACTTATTCAACGGAAACTAAGCACCTAGATACTAGGAGTACTACTCACCGAGCCAGCTTATCCAACAATCTCCCCCTAAGCTGGACTCTGTTCACTTGATCTTGACGATGCCAACCTTGTCTCGCAGCTCAGCAAAACGCATGCGCCCAAGGGACTTCGTCAGAACATCCGCAAGCTGCTCCTCCGTGCTCACATGGCCGATGCAAATCTTCCCATTCTCCACACATTCACGAATAAAATGAAACTTGATGTCGATATGCTTACTTCTATCATGGAGAACCGGGTTCCTGCACAGCGCAATTGCGGACTGATTGTCCATCTTCAGCAGCGGCGGCCGGACCTTGACGCCGGTGATGTCCTCCAGCAGCCGCACGAGCCACACAGCCTGGCATGCTCCAGCGGCACCCACCATGTATTCTGCTTCACATGTAGAGAGAGCCACTACTCTCTGCTTCTGGGACTGCCACGACATAGGCATTCTCCCCAGGAAGAAGATGATCCCGGCAGTGCTTCTCCTGTCATCAACATCCCCACCCAAGTCACTGTCGGAGTAGCCGATCAACTCGTAATCGTTCAGTACGTTGCCGGCGTTGGCGTGCTTGGGGTAGCAGATTCCGTAGCCGATCGTTCCTGCAATGTACCGCAGGATGTGCTTGACGGCAGTGAGATGCTCCTGCCGCGGCTTCTCCATGTAGCGACTCACGTACCCAACAGCAAACGTGATATCCGGTCTTGTGTGTACCAGGTACCTGAGACTGCCCACCAGGCTCCTGTACATTGTGGCGTCAACTTCAGGCGATGTGCTCAATGCTGAGAGCTTCAGCCGGACCTCCATTGGCGTGTGGCAGGGATTACAGCCCACCATTCCTGCCTTTTCAAGCAGCTTGTGTGCATATGCTGCTTGCCCCAGGGTGATGGCAGCACTTCCTTGTTTGACCAATATCCCCAGATAAAAAGACAAAAGTCCTAGATCACTCATCTTGAACAGACGCTGCATCTGCTTCTTGAACTCCTGGACGTCAGCTTGCTTTGCACCCGTAATGATCAAGTCATCCACATAGACTCCGACCAGCAGACGAGATGCCGCCACACCCTTGGTGTACATCCCATGCTCGCTGGCACACCTTGTGAACCCCAGCTCGCGCAGGCTCTGATCCAGCTTCATGTTCCAGGCCCTTGGTGCCTGGCGTAGCCCATACAGTGCCTTCTTCAGCTTCAAGACCTTCCCTTCATGTCCAGCAGCAACGAAACCCGGCGGCTGCCGGACATACACCTCCTCCTTGAGCTCGCCATTCAAGAATGCTGACTTGACATCCATGTGATGGACAAGCCAGCTTCTCTGAGCGCTCACTGCAAGCAACATCCTCACAGACTCCATGCGTGCAACCGGGGCAAACGCTTCATCGTAGTCGATCCCCGGCTCCTGGATGTATCCCTTGGCAACTATGCGGGCTTTGTGCTTGACGATGACACCCTGCTCGTCGCGCTTCAGCTTGTAAACCCATTTGAGACCTATGGGACGGTGACCAGGAGGAAGGTCCACCAGCGCCCATGTCTCATTTTCCTCAATGGACGCCATTTCCTCCATCATTGCCTTGCGCCAGTGTACATCACCTCGGGCCTCCTCGAACGTGGCCGGTTTGTTGTCGCCACCTGCCAGCAGCAGCTCCTCATTGACCACGAACTCCCGCTCCGCCAGGTCAGGGATCTCCACTGGTCCAAGCATGTTGTCAAGTGCCCTGAACCGCAGAGGCGCGTCGTCATGGTCGGCGTCGAGGTCCGGAGTAGCTTGGGGCGGCGACACGAACTCCACGGGCATGGACGACATCGGTGTCCCAGCCGCTGTAGGCGTTCCACCTGCGAACGTCGCAGACGAGGGGGTCCTTGGCGAGCCAGGAACAGGCCCCACGTCACTTGCATCTGGTTCAGCGACCGGCTCAGCTGCCGTCTCGCCTCCAGCAGGCCCAGCCATGGCCCCGCGGTAGATCGGCACCGTCAGAGACTCGACGATGAACGGTTCCGACCCTTCCGCCTCAGGCTCTGCGGTGCTGCTCCAGTCCCACGCACGCGCCTCGTCAAACACCGCGTCACGTGAGATGATCACGCGGCCGGTGTCTGGGCTGTAGAACCGGTAGGCCTTCGACCCCGGCTCGTACCCAATGAAAATCATCGGCATACTCCGGTCTGCAAGCTTCTGTTGATGTCCTCCGGCCACCTTGACATGCGCCACACAACCAAACGTACGGAGAAAGTGAACGGGGGGCTTAATTCCATACCATGCTTCAAACGGCGTCATGCCGTCAACACTCCGCGTTGGCGATCGGTTGAGGATGAAGACAGCAGTCAACACTGCCTCCCCCCACAACCAGCCTGGTAGCTTCATCGCCTTCATCATGCTCCTCGCCATCCCGAGCACCGTCTGATTGCGCCTTTCCACCACGCCGTTCTGTTGAGGCGTGTACGGCGCGGTGAGGTGGCGCTGCACCCCCTGCTCGGCGCAATAATCGCCGAACGCGTGCGCCGTAAACTCGCCGCCGCGGTCGGTGCGGAGCGTACCCAACTTCCGCCCCGACTATGCTTCTGCACGTGCCTGGAGGTGGATGATGGCTGCAGCTGCTTGATCCTTGGACGCCAGCAGGATGAGCCACATGTAGCGGCTCTTGTCGTCGACGACGAGGAGGAACAGTCGCTTCCTGCCGAGCGTCTCCGGAGTGATTGGCCCACACAGGTCTGCGTGGACTAGTTCGAGCAGATGTTGAGCGCGGTACTTGCTGGTCGCCGGGAATGGACGTCGTCGCTGCTTCCCGGCCAGGCAGCTGTCACAGAGTTGATCGACCTGCTCGATTGGTGGCAGGCCGCGCACCATGCCGCCCTTGGATAGCGTCTTGAGGCCCTGGAACCTGAGGTGTCCGAACCTGGCATGCCATTGCCAGGCCACCTCGGTGCTGCGTGCCGCGAGGCAAACAGGCTTGGTGATGTCGATGTCGAGGATGTAGAGCCTGTTCGCCGCGCGCTGCACCTGCACCAGCAACCGCCGCCTCTGGTCCCAAATCCTGAGAACGCCGTCCTCGATCTGGATCTTGTGGCCGTCCTCATCGAGCTGGCCCAGACTGACGATGTGCGCCGTCAATCGGGGAATGAAATACACACCAGGCAGCACTTGATGTTCGCCGTTCTTGCACCGGAAGAGGATCGTGCCGTGGCCCTCAATGGCGACCACGGACCCGTCGCCGAAGCGCACCGAGCCTCGGATGCCGGTGTCGAGCTCGGACAAGGACGTGCGCTCCCCCGTCATGTGGTTTGTAGCACCGGTGTCGAGGATCCAGCGCGTGCACTCGCCGCCAGCCTTCTCCCCGAGCTGGACGAACAGCTTGCTCTTGTCGAGGTGGACCTCCGATGTCGGAGAGGAGGGCCCCTTCGCGGTGCTGGGAGACGCCAGGGACACCAGCGCCGTGGCCCCAGACTCCCCCTCGGCGAAGATCCACTGCGTGCTTCCTCCGCCCTCGATCTGTGCAGAGAGCCCACCGTCGGCTCCCGGCGGCGGTGGATCTGCCGTCGAGGAAGAAGATAACGGGGTGCTGGCGTCAGCTGTGGCGATTCCCAGCATCAACGCCCCCTCGACTGGATCTTCTTCAGCTTGGGCCGCGTGGGCCGCCTGGGCTGCGGCGTCCCTCTTTTTCTTCCGGCACTCATGGGCCCAATGACCCGTGTGGCCGCAGTACTTGCACTGATCAGGTCCGATGGGGCCGTTCACATCGCCACCGCGACCTCCCCCGGCCTTGGGTGGCCGAGCGCCGCCGCGCCCTTTGCCGCCGCCGCGTCCGCGACTGCGGCCTTGCCTCTTGCTTGGACCCGCTCCTGAGCCGGAGCCCTCGCCAGAAAGGTGCAGGCGCGATGCCACCCGTGCCACCAGCTCCTCCTCAGTGAGGTTGAGCTTGGCCACCGTTCCGCCGAGATCGTGGCGCTCCTCCGCCGCTTTGAGTCTCCCGATCAACTCTTCCACCGACAAATCGCTCAAGTCAAGTAGCGTTTCAATTGACATTGCAATCTGGTGATACCTTGCTGGTAGCGCCTGAAGAAATTTCCTCACGATCTCCTCTTCAGTGTAGCCGTTCCCGAGGATCGCCAGCTGGTTGGCGAGCCCGTTGATGCGGATGCCGAAATCATCCACCGTCTCCCCGTCACGGAACTTGAGGGAGTCGAAGTCCCGACGCAGGGTGCTCGCCTTGGCCTTCTGGACGCGTTCGACGCCGACGTGCATCTGCCTGATCGCGTCCCACGCGACCTTCGCCGTCGGCTTGTTGGCAATGGTCCCCATCATCTCCGTTGGCACAGCCTTTGAGATAACCTCAAGGGCCATGCGGTCCTCGACGTAGTCGTCGGTGCCGATGCTCACCGCGATCCACAGGCCTCTCGCCTGCAGCATCACGCGCATGAGCGCCGCCCAATCAAAGTAGTTTGTCTTCGTGAGCGACGGGAAGGACCCGCCGCTGCTGATCTCCTTGGTGACCCGATGAATCACCAGCGCGCCGCTGCGGGCGCCGCTGCCGCGTGAACCTCCTTCACCTCCGCTGCCGCGACTGCCGGACGGACCACCGCTTCCGCCTGGTGGTGGAGTCGTCTCCCAGCTAGCTCGCCGTAGAGGTGATGCAGAACGTGGGCGCGCCATGAACGCCCACTCGATGGCTCGATGGCGCTCCCAGTACCGATAGGCTCTGATGCCAGATGACGTCTCCAACTCGCCGGCGATGCTGCCGGAGACAAGTTAGAGACCCCTGCACTCACACGAACAGAACACGCACGAAGAACAAACACACGCGATGGTTTTGGTGCCGCTAACGACCGCAACTTTTCTGACTCTATTGATGTGAATATATAGACTCCAGGTGCACCACCTGAACTCCTACAAGCTCGCGCCATCCCACGAGCGAGAACAAGTCGTGCACGATCACAACTACAACCGAAATAAAAGGATAGCCACTGCATGAACGCAGCATGCATCATGGCTGTAACAGACTTATTCAATGGAAACTAAGCACCTAGATACTAGGAGTACTACTGACCGAGCCAGCTTATCCAACATTCTCAAGAATTAAAGGTACGTTAAAAATTGGCAGTACCTCACTGGGAGGCTAAAGCAATGAGGCCAGTGTTAAGAGCAGAACAGGTGTGTGATAGGTTGGTGTTGAGAGTGGTGGAAAGGAAGTACTACTACAAAAGGTTATTTTTTAGGTGGGCAAAAATGATTTTTGAGGCAATTTTGCATTTTGTCCCCGAACAAGGCTTGTGTAAATTGAAGATTAACAAAAGCAAAGAAAAAATAAAAAAGCAAAACACTAAATGGGCCCACAGAGCCTATCCACAGGCCCGCTGAGCCCGTCCAGGGGTGCGCTACTGCAGCTCGTGCCCTCCACTGCCACCTTCCATGACATCTGCGGCCACCGCTCCACTCGATGCCGACGCTCGACACCGCTCAGGGGACAACGCCAGAGGAGAGGCCGAGTCTTTGTGTCTAGCACGCCCGTGCCAGCGACGGCGGCCTTGGGGAGAGAGAGTGAGGGGCGCCGCTAGATCGAGGCCTGGGTGAGAGATCGAGGGGCGCCGTCACGCCTGCCTAGGAGAGTGAGGGGAGGGAGAGAAAGGGGCGAGGGAGAGAAAATCTAAACCAATGTTTATATGGGGGAGGGAAGGAGCCGCGGTATTTTAGGACGAATTGGAGAAGACGACGGCGCCACTGTCCATGACGCAAGCCCACACACATGCCCTACGCTACCTCAAGCCCACTCCGCTAGCGCTCGCGATCAAGGAAAAGAGCGTGCGTCCTTACTACATAAGAAACAGCACATTTTCAGATACCCGGAAAGGTTGAAGACCACTCTATAGATGCTTATCATCTGAGTAGACCTGGCGATCATCTACCGATTTGCGCAAACTGCGCCCAAAATCTACTGATCGTCAATTACCTGTGCATCCCACCCCTTACTTTGTCGTAGTACCAGAGTACCTGCAACCAAAGATCAATAGAGTTGGAATAAGAAACAAACCTCTGATGTTATGAGCGAAATTTGAACCCATGCTCAATATACCTGAGTAAAAAAAAATAAAACCAATTAAAAAAGTTCGAAATGCAACTAATACTCCTTCCGTTCCAAATTTAAGTCGTTTGATTTTTTTACCCCAACTTTGACCACTCATCTTATTCAAAAAATTTATACAAATATAGTCAAATTTGAGTCATTCTTGAAATTCTTTTATTACTAAAGGTAGTCATAACAAAAAAAATATGATCTTTTGCAAAAAAAAATTAAATAAGACAAGTGGTCAAATTTGGTGTCAGAAAAGTCAAACGAGATACCATTTAGAACGGAGGGAATACTTTTTTTTTAAGGGGTGTAACTAATAACTGCAACACGCCCAATGATGTCAATCGAAAGGTGGCAGGCGCCGACATCTTTTAACAGGCCAAGGTGCCGGAAATCCTCACTTGACAAGGGGCGCGCTTCGCGCGCCCTATCATTTCAGCAATTAAATATTTCAATTTATGCAAATCAATGAAAAGCAAAAATCATCACCCCATCATTCTTACAATCAAAACCAATTTAACCAGTACCACAAGAACCTTGCAGGGATGGCGCAATTCTCATAGGATTTCAGGGGGAAACCGAACTCAAATTCGTACAGCCCACTTTACAACCAATGTATCAGGCAAACAGAAGTTGCAGCATTCCAATAAGAAATTGGCACAAAAAAATTACCAATTAGTACACTGACACTTAGAGTTACTTTCTCTAAGACCTCTGTACAACTTCCATTTGAAGAATTAAAAAAAAAAGAAGGTAAACACCTTCCCAACATTTCATTCATTTGCAAATAAAAAAAGATATACTACCAGTTACCAATTGCTTGACTGAATAAACATATAAGCAACATGGTTCCATGTTTAGCTCTTTGCAGCATGTAGGCTCATCTAATCATCTCATCATACAGCAGCCAAGGGGGGTGCATCAGAAACAAAACAAATGCTTCACCAACCCTACATCTTGAGAAAGTGATACATCAGTGGCTACTAATTCTGGAGACCTTCAGGCCGCAACTCCCTGAAGAAAATAATGCTAAATATAAATGTGTAAGCGAGCATCAAATCTAATCAAGCTGTAGCATTTCTAGTATGTTCTTAAGACAATATTAGTAACAATCAATTGTACATTTAAGGAGCTGGCATCTAAAAATGGGTTATCAGACAGTTAATTGATTTTCAGTAACACATTGATAGCATGGAATGGCTAAAAACACACCAATTGTGTCCTCTGTAGCTCTCTGGGAACTGATAGAAGTGCTCTTGTTGATTATAAAGAAATAAACATCAAATTATCATTGAGTTCAACATCCAATGGTGCCATGGTACCTTGCATTTGGATGCAAAAAGGACAAATTCTACATATATATCAGTGGCAAATCATTAACTTGCTTGTGTTGATCTGTTGGGGATCTTAAACTCACATGTAAGCCTTTTGCTTTGTTCGCACTATGGCAATACTAATTTTTGAGAAATTAGCAGCTTGATAGGCAACTACAGGAAAGCGCTAATCACATCTGGGAGCTAAAATGTATACAACTAAAAGCATACCTCATTTCGGCGTCCAATAATCTTCTACTTGCATATGCAATAATAAAATCCTTCCCTTCGGTCTTTTGAATCAAAACAGCTCCAATAACGTTTTCTTCGGCCATAATACATAGTTCAAAAGAAAACTTTCTCCTAGGTGCCCGAAGAACCGGAGGCAAAGATAAATAAGATTTTACCTCAAAGGCTCCTTGCTGTTTTGCCCCCAAGTAAATTCAGCATTATCCTTCGACCGAAGTAAGGAGTAAGAACACCTACATAGCTTCCTCAGGATCAAAATCAGGATGATCAGGATCTTCCTCCATAAGAATATAACCACCCAATTATGGGACATTAGCATCCATATCCATATACTCTGGTGACGAACTGTAATCAACAAGTTGTTCATCGTCCTCAACACTAGGAACCAATGTCAACTTGTCATCACAAACCATGCGAGCAGACAAAACATCATCCGGCAGTATCTCTGCCTCAACCGGTCTGACCGGTTGTGCAGGCGGTCTGACCGCCTGCTCGGTCGACTTTGTAGAACTGGCGGTCTGGACCACCTGTACAACCGGTTGGACCGCCTGTACTGCTGGCTTTAGCTGATCGTTCTTTTTGACTCTCCACTCCTTCTTCTGAGGAAGCATAGGTTGATGCTTGTTGAAAAGCTCTTGCTTTTCTGGCTCTTGCTTCTCTGGCTCTTGTTTCTTTCTCTCCTGAAGACGCAGCCTTTCAAGTTTCCTTATCTGCGTACGAGTCAAACCTAGAGGACACCATCTAGGAAGAAAGTTAAACTCATTACGGCTAACTTCATGACCATTAGCAATGGGAGTCTCCGACATAGACTTCTCAACCAGATTGTCTAAAACAATCGGCCTTTTGTCTCCATCAAGTGTAGTAGCCTTCACTGAGTCCATATTCCTCTCCTGAACTTTCTCCTCCATCTTCTTAGGCCGATACACCTGCTTTAGAGGAGGTGTCTTCTTCTTTTTGGACTGCCGGTCTAGACCGCTTGTAACAGGCGGTCTGACCGCCTGGGCCCGATGCCCTTGACCAGATTGACCAACAGCCAAACGGTCACGAACGGGTACGGCACCCAGAATACAAAGAATATTGTGACACCGACTGATACGGCACCCACATCACACCATTGTCATCCCAAATTGGACTTAACTCCCGAGACACATGATAATACTGCACTGGCTTTAAAGATCCACCTTTAGGAGACCTTACTTCTTTTTTAAATGGCCGATCGCTTGGAACGGCCTTTTGCTTGGAGTACTTGTTGAGAAGCATATCAAATATGACCTTTGGCTTTGTACCAGACCCTCTGTCATTAGCCAAACTCACTTTCAAAGCTCCAACCTCTGAACGCTTTGTTTTCAGCACCTTTGGACGACCATGGTATAGGCCGGTCTGACCGCCTGCTGCAGGCGGTCTCACCGCCCGGCCGGTCTGACCGCCTGCTGCAGCCGGTCTGACCGCCTGTGGTAGAACAGGTCCAGACAGCTGCAGTCCAGGTGAAACGACCGACCTTTGCCCCTCCATGTCCAGAGGCTCTCAATGTGACTTTGAATGTCTCTTTTCCATCAGAAGACTTCTCGCATGTCACTTCATGGATCAACTCCTTCCCTATCAAAGTGGGTCTTTCATCTCCCACCACCACATTCTTCCCTTTGGTCGATTCGACTTGATGCGGCCGAATCAAAACCTTAGGTTGCTTCAGGTCCAAGGTACTGACTGGGAAAAAAGTTTTATCCACCTGCATATCATGAAATCTCAAACGGCCTTCATTTATAGCCGATTGAACTTTCCGACGGAAAGCATGACAATCATTGATACCATGTGAATAAGAATTATGAAATTTACAATATGCATGCCTTTTCAACTCTTCTAATGCAGGTATAACATGAGAAATCTTAATGTATCCATGTTTATGCAATTCATCAAAAATGCAATCACATTTAGATACATCAAATGTAAATTTCAATTCTTCTTGTCGACTCTTATGAGCCGGCCTGAGAGATGAACAAGAATAAGCTTCAACTTTAGAAGGCCATGTAAATTCAACAATATTAACATTATTATCATTATCGGTCGAAACAACTGATCTACCATCAATAGCATGCATATTAGACCGACATGATTTAAGACCCTCCTTTTCTTTATCCATTCGGTCTTGAGCCACTTCAGCTCTAATGTGAACTTGAGCAACCGAATGATAATCACAATTATCAATTTTCTCTCTAATAGAGGATTTTAATCCACTAAAGCATAATCGAGCAAGATTATCCTCAGAAATTGATAAATTAAAGCAACGGTTTTTCATCTCTTTAAATCTTCTAAAATATTGAGATACGGTTTCATCCTGACCTTGTTTAACCGATGCTAAATCCTGCACCGTTGTTTCGTATGTAGCATTGGCAGCATACGGCATACCAGCACGGCTATCAGCAGCCGAATTTGGCATAACGGCTAACGGTGCACGCCACTCCGGAACAACTGTCACAGTACTAGAAAGATTGGTCTGACCAACCGCTGATGGTATGTGACCGGTCGTACAGGTGGTCTGACCGGCTGAGGCGGTCTGACCGACTATGCCGGCGGTCTGACCGCCTGTAAGCATTGATCCAATTGCAATGACCGTGTTCGGTCTGGGCAACTGAATCAACGGCGGAGTCTGACCATCACAAGAACTAGGTAACATACCACAGAACGTATTATCAATATTAGACCATGGTATGACAGGCACATCACTATTATGAACCGATTTCCCCTTTTTAAGTATCTCTAGTCGATCTAAACGTGCAGAGAGTTCATCAAGACTAGGCATACTATTAACAACAATCGGGCTAACCATATCAATAGGGAAAGACGGTTGTGAAGATGAACTTACAGTGTCGATTACCTCAATCTTATCACCGCTCATCTTGAAGGATGGCATCACAAACTCTTGAACGTATGTGATCGTGTCATGATCCTTCTTGAAGCCCTTCTAGAACTCGTTCTGACAATGTGCTAAAACCATCAAATACTTCTGGCGTCCTTCCTCATCGAGATCTTCTATGCCAGAGGGGATATCGTCTTGATCAATCTTGGATCCCATTGGGCTAGGGTCGAATACATCGGTTATGAAAACCAGATTTTTCTTCTCCAGCGGAGTCGCCAAAATATGTTGACGCCTTTTTGGGTCAACACACGATAAGCGTTAGATCGCGCGGTAATCTCCTCATCGGAACTTCTGGACAGGGAGTCAGACCGCCCGTACAGGGGGTTAGACCGCATGTCACAGGGGGTCAGACCGCCCGTCACAGAGGGTCAGACCGTATGTAGGTAGAGGCGCCGTGAAAGCCTATGATCGTCGCCTCGGGAGGGACCCGTCAGAGGCGGCGAACCTAGGGTTGTTCTAAGGTCGGCAAGGCCACCTAGAACGTCCTAAAACGCCATAGAGATGAAGAAGGAAGAAGAAGGGGTTGGAAAAGCTAGGGTTTGAGATAAAAAGTAAAGGTAAATGTGTTTGTACGATTGGGTAGATGTCCTCAATCGGCCACGACCCTTCATAATATAGGGTGGGGAGGTCTTGCCCTGTGGGGAATCAATTCCATAATGAAGTCTCATCAAAATACAACTATAATTCGGATTAGAACTGCTACAGGCGGTCTGACCTCCTGTACAGGCGGTCTAACCGCCTGGGCCCGGGATTGAACCTTGTCAGAGCTATAACTTCTTCATCCGGACTCCAAATTAGGCGATCCACATATGCATTTTGATCTTCTCGACGAGCCCTACGCAATGGTGGAGTCAAACTTATATTTTGAGCACTTTCCTACAGGCGGTCTAGACCTGCTGTACAGGCGGTCAGACCGCCTGGCCCATTGCCAGACCGGCTACAGGGTACAGCCGGTCAGACCGCTTGTTACAGGCGGTTAGACCGGCTGTCGAGCCAGATCGGCATCCTTGCCATTTTTTGTCGTCAACACGTAGCTTACCTTAAGGCGCCCTGGTATACCTGGATGATGCCTAGGACACCTAGGCGTAGCCTTAAAACACCGATTTCAATTGTTTGGCTCTGTGTGCCTATATTCTGATGGGTTAAATTTACATTGTCTTCGATACACGTACACAGGCCGGCGGATGGACGATGTATATGCGGAGACGCAATAATGTAGAATAACGCTATCAAGCGTGGAGTGGAGCAAGAACTTATATGAAAGCTCAAATGGTGATCGCTTGGCGACTTGGCGTAGGCGCGTTGCATCACTTGAATACACCCTCGCAAGACACGACCACGTATCCTGCGGCGAAATTCTTCCAGTTACAAATGAAGGGAAGATAGACAAATCACACCACCAAATAGCGGGAAGAGGATGATGGATTGGTGCATAGAGCACATGGAATTTAATCCACCAGAACTCTTCTTTACATGTGTGTCGTCTGCCCCACCGTATAAGAGCATCTCCAAGAGTTTCTTTAAATCACAGTAGCTAAATTCTCATTTAGGCCTTTTTCGAATTACAGACTAAACACTATTCATTCTAACTTTTCGCTATTCAACTATTCCCCACTCTCACATAACACGCTTCCCAGGACTTAGCTACATTGTTTTTCTCTGTAGCTACAGTGTTTTTTACCCCAATATATGAACACAGCCTAGTCATCTAGCAAACCATTTAGCTTTTCAAGGAGTGGGGAACCAACATATTAGTCAAATATTTCTCTTCACTAGCAAAGACGCACGTGCGACACGCACGTGTTTTCAGAAGATTTTAGTATAAAAAGTTTTATATATACCTTTTATTCTCTCGTAATTATGTTTTTTTTACAAATTTCTCCAACTTTTAGTGTTTATTTCTCTAAATTTTTATATAAAAAATTATTGAACTATGGTTCAAAATTAAAATAAATAATACAGTGAGTTGCAATATGAACAATAAACAAATAGATGGTGAATCTATGTCCCAAATTATTTTAAGAACTTCTCGAAAATCATTAGGCACATCATGTCAATCAATGTTTTCAAATAGTACGTACATGAGTACATCGTCATTAGTATTAGAATTTAACAATGGCGTGGATGGTGTAGACGTCAGGCTGTGTGCACATAATCACATTTGATAGATCAATTACGACTGATCATACACGGGGAGCAATGGAGCACGCATGGCGTTCAACTTTTTTCCCCTGTTTTTTCTTAACCAGGATCCGTTGCGGTGGCGTCATGTCCAATCTCACCTGCGCTGCTTGCTGCCGCGTCTGCTGCATCAGCAGTGAGCGTAGGCTGCCGCTTGCCGCTGCTCCAGCGTGGGCTACAAGCCTGCAACGCCACCAGCTTGTTTGCTCTGCCTGAGCCTGGGCCGCGTGCAAGCTCACGCCTGGGCCGGGCAAGGCCCTGCTGCTGGCCGAGAGCGCTGCTGCGTCCATTGACCAATGATTTTTTCGGAAGAGAAAATCATTTAGGAGGGTAGAAAGCGTATGGGTAACAAAAAGAAATTGATTTTGGCAGAAATATTTTCTAAATATCAGTTTTGGTGGGTTTGACTCCCTCTCCACCTTCGTTGACCCCTACAGGCGGGTCCAGCGTGAGGGGTAAGGTGGGCCCAAATTAGGTGAAAAATGTTTTGAATTTAACTCGTTCTTTTATAGATAGATATCTAACTCTCCTCTCTCCTATCCTCTCCCCAACTCAATGATGTGTGGGCCCCACAACTCTCCTATCGTCCTCCTCTGCTCCCCAATCCCATCCACGGCGACAACGCTGGAGCCACTGCCGAGCCGAGCCGCTGATGCTACCCTCCTGCCGACAGAGCTCGCCGACTGAGAAAATAATAGGATCATGCACGCTCAAAAACACGGTGGGATTTATCTTGTACACCTTCACACGTAGAAAATATGATCCACGAGCAATGAGCCAAGAAAAGGATCAGCACATGGTGTTCTCTATTCATTTCATTATGAGTTCCATTCACATGCACACACAAAATTGTTACATTATTTCTAACAGCAGCTCATTCTTTGGTGAAGTAGATCTTTCGAAAAAATTCTTTGGGGAAGTACTTCACGTTACACACATGCATGTTCTCGTTGGTTTACACACATGCATGTGTTCTCTCCGTATAGCATCACTTTTGTTCTGGCTACAGTAGCGTGTTGGCATCACCTCCTGGGACTCGGTGAAAATAAGCTCTTTTACAGCACACAATACTAAGTGTATACTAGTATTTAAAAAAGACAGTACGTAAACATCCGACGGTTGAGGTTAATTGTATACTATACAAAATAGTCCTAGTGATATGAGTAGTACAGAGGAGTAGTATGGGTGGTATAGGGGTAATATAGGAAATGACATTAGTGTAATATATACAAAACTATGAATAATATTATGCAATATGTTATTAGCTGAATTTTTTTATGTTTATATTAGAGATATTAAATCACATCTCGTGCGGACACTGGGCAGTCTCCTTCCTGCGTCGACTGCTTTCCTCCGGCGAGCCGACGGCAGGCTTCGGTGGATTCCCTCTCGCCAGCGGCCAAAGAGCGGGCGGCACGCCGCACGCCCGGGTTAGGCGTCTGGATCCGGGCGGGTGGGGGCCCGAGCGCCAACGGATTGAGCCGAGGTGGGCGAGCAGCGGTGGCGCGAGCTGCACGGGCGACTGGCGGCGGCATGCGGTGGTTGCGCGAGCCACGGCTGGATTCGGGCCTTGTGGGAGTCTACTATCATGACGAGCTTACCGTGGTCCAGGCCACACCTGCACCGTCCACAGTCAAGACGAGCTCGCCGTAGTCCGGGCCAGTTCCTCGCCGTGGCTGCCGGACACGGGGGAGATGGCCACCCAGCCCACGAGCTGTATTTGACAGTCTTGCTTTGAAGGCATTGCAAGACTCATTGTAGAAGTGTCCTTGTTTGGTACACTGATGAAAATACATCCCACTTTATCATAGTTTCGACTTTCAAGTCTTGATCTTTCAGGGCACATTTAATTTTCTAGCCACTAACAAAACACAACAGACGATCTAATTGAAAGAGCTTGAATAAAACATTGACGAAAGCATAGGCAAGTTTCAAATACAACTTTAGTTCAAACAGGCGCACTGCAGTGCAAAAAATCGTAGACTACAGGGCCAACTTCAGTGATGGAATTTAGCCAATCAAGTCAGAGAATTCATAAATAACTTGAGCCGCTTCACATCCACATTGGTCCTAGGCTCCCGGCCTTATCATGTCTCCAAGTGCCCTGTACAGATAACTGGAATATCCTACAACACCTTTTGTAAGAAGCAATCACAAGTCCTGAAGAACCTGGAGTAGATTGTTTACCCTCTTCACAGCTTCCTGTGAAAATAAAAATCAACAGTCTTTGATTAACCTAAATTACAAAGAACAGCAGGTCTGAATGATGGAACTAAACCACTGAATCATAACAAAATCCAAAGTCTTATGGTCTAGCACTTCTTCAAAAAAAAAAAATCCAATCTGGAATATCCTACAGCACCTTTTGAAACAAACAATCTCAAGTACATGACTTCTAATTCTGATAATCGGCACATAATCTGATGGCAAGTCTTCCTCAGTACCATCCATTTCTGCTGAACTTTGAGCTCACAGACCTCACCAGCAGGACGCTGCGCCTCTCTTTGCAGCCTAGTTTAGCAGATTCGTTTCCATACCAAGCGGTGAACTGGCTCAGATTAACACCAGTGGCGATGAGGCATGACAGTACAAGGAAAAACTGCAGAATCAAGGAAACTCTCTGGTGAAAACGATAGTCAAATTATACATTATGATCCAACAAAAGGATGACTGTTGAATGAAGCCATAGTTGCTACCTACAAATTAGTGCTAGCAGACCAAGAATTAAATGGTTGAATTTCAGCCACAAGAACTAATGACACTATTGAACTAGTGCGGAAGTTTCAAGCAGTACCGATTTGTTTCATTAAGCTGCTCGGTGGACATAGTATGAAAAGAAGACTTACAGGGCATGTAGATTTGTTTCATTTTTAATATTGCTTGGGTTCAAAATTTCCATTGTTCTGTTAGAGTCAGGGTATGTAAAGATATGTTCGAAACAAAGGAAATATATGATGAACTGAACAGCTCTTAATTAAACACAATTAGAATGCTTAAGTTAGCTGTCCACTCCACTTATGTCCGTATTCAGGTTCCTGACGCCTACCTATTCGGCGCATGTGAATTGTTATTCCTCTTCAGTCTTTACGTTCATGGACAACTTCTTACTGAAGTTGCTCGTTCAACATATGCAGTACAGGTTATTAACAGGAGACTCCAAGAAAAAACAACTTCACCTTCACCCCCTCATTCTTAAACCTGTGAGCATGTTTTCCTGAAAATAGCACAAACAACTTCACCTTCACCCCTTCATCTACAGGTTGATGCTATTTTCGCCAAGATTTAACTATCTGAATGCAAGTACTTTTTACAGGAAAAAATAACAATTAGCAGAAAAAAAACTAGACATATATTGTAACTGAAACAAAGAGTTACACTTATACTAGGCAGTAACATGCAAAGGAAAACGAAGACAACTCATCAGCCTAGCGTCATGGCATACGCTAACAAATGCTTCAACTTTGCCTTACACCTAATTTGACGCTAACACATGCCCGCCCGTACATTTTACCGAGAGCTGCTACGACGCACTCTCGGCAAACATAACGTAACGGGCAGACCGCAACGGCACATCGTACAGGCTCTTTGCCGAGAGCCAGCAGCAGCTCTCGGCAAAGAATGTGGTGGGCCCCAAGGGATGGAGCGGCGTACGAGCTGATTTTAAAGGGTTCTTTGCCGAGAGCCTAGGCAGGCTCTCGGCAAACATGGGCAGATTTGCCGAGAGTATATGACCCAGGCTGTCGGCAAAGACACTGCCCAGGCTGTCGGCAAAGAGCCCTCTCAAATTCTAGAAATGGCTCTTTGCCGGGAGCCTAGGTCATACGCTCTCGGCAAAGGACTTGTTTGCCGAGAGCCTTGGTCATATCCTCTCGGCAAACAGTTGAACCTGTACCTATTTTTTTCTATTTTTTTTATATGGTACCCCACTAAAAAATTTATCACATAGGTAGTTTATATAGACATTGCACAACCACATATAGTCGAAGAACCACATATAGTCCGCAACCACACATAGTCCATAATTATTACACAACGAGAAAGGTAAACTATAAGTTCAACGACAAACACTTTGGTTCGACGACATCCAAACCAAGTTCAACCACAATATTCTCAAGTTCAATCAAACAGCAACAAGTTCACTACCTAGTAATATGGCCTTCGTTCCCAAGGGTTGGAGGGGGAGGGTGTGGATAGATACTGATCTTGTGGGTTTTCCTGCAACGGCTGAGAGCCCCAAGTCCCCCAAGGTGACACAGTAGCATGTGGGTCTCGTGGCGCCGGCTGAGATCCCCAAGTCCCCCAAGGTGACACAGTAGCACCAGGCGACACATTAGCAGCAGAATCATTTGATGCCGCCGATAGGCCCTGCACAAAGAATAATATATTGCACGTGTGAGGCAATAATTAAGTTATCAACATACAAACTAAACCATTCATACTCACAGGGGTGTGTTGACGAGGCGGTGGCTACAACTGAATCTGTGGCGGAGGTATAGAGACATGAGCACCCACATTCTGCATCCAAAGGTACATCTGGCTCATGGAGGCCTCTATTTGCTCCCGTTGGCTCCTCTCTTCTTGTAGCTGGGACTACAACGTAATATATGTTAGAATGCAAATCTATAGTGTCAGAATTTAAAAAGCCCGAAGCAAATAAAAATAACCTATAGACTTGCTATCTGCATCATATGGTCAACGGTTTGTCTTGGGCGTGTGGCATCGCTTCCGTTCGGCGCCCTTGCTCGAATCTCTGAGAGTCTTGGCGTCGAGGCCAAGTCGATCGTGCCATCACCCATCCGGTAACGCCCATGCTTTTTGCCTCCTCCTACCTCCATGACAATTCGTCCATCAAAGTTCTGGTTGCTTGGATCGTGCTCTGATCCATGGACCTCCCTTGCCCTCTGTGTGTACCCACTAAGCCACGGGGTGATTGTCGGAACACTGTACGCCAAGGCCGAGGTCTCCATGATGAAGTCATGCAGGGAGTAGTAGTACCAAACATGCATTATGCAGTTTCTCTTTGTAGCTCGGTCGTATGTCAGTACCCCTTCCTCCCAAGCACGCTCCAATTCATCAATCAGAGGCTCCAAATACACATTCATATTAGTCCCTGGGTGGTCAGGAATTATCAACGATACGAATATGTTCTGCCGATAAATAAGATGCATCCATTTGGACAAGCGTGTATCTGGTCATATGGTATCTTGAGTGCCTTGTGGAGTTTTTTTGCCTCGTAAATGTTCGGAGGCAGATTGTGAGGCTCTGGAAGCAGACTGCCAATAACTTTCAACATATTATCGAAGGCATCCCGACCAAGGTTGTACTTGGACTTTAGGGCCATAAGGCGTGCAATGCCATCTATGTGAGAAACCTTGGTATGCCTGTGAAGTGGTTGTTGAGCCACGGATAACATGTCGTAGTACGCCTTTGCGGTTGCCTCCGGCTCCTCCTCCATAGGTTCTTCATTGAAGTGTGCTTCACCAAAGTCATTTAACATGTCCCCTACCCCAGCTTCAAGATCATAATCCATGACACGTTGTCTCACGACCTCCTCTCTCACATGATCGTCGACTTCGCCATGATACTTCCACCGTGTATAGCCGGTAACATATCCATTCTTATAAATATGTGTACTCATAACATCCTTGGGTTGTCATTGTTTGTTTTAACAAATGCTGCATGTGCACCAAGTCCTGGTTGCTTCTTTAGCATTTTGAAATGCTAGTTTCACGAATTCCTCGGTCTTCTCAATCCATTCGGCTGTAAACTGACGATTACTCGAGCGACCCGTGTACATCCACTCACGGTCGTCCATCCTTAACATATCAATGAGCAATATAAAAATCTTGAGTATCTGCACGCTCCTTATACTTTCTCATAGGTGAAGATAGGTCCTAATCCCACCCGAGGATGCACCGATGTGCTTAGTCTACATGCTCTACTCCTATCCAAGACAAATTTCGGCAGCACCTCCCTGTTGTTCTGTAGATACACGTCCTTGAAAGGAGAGTATGTATCCGGAGAACAACAGGGAGATGCAGCCAAAATTTTGTCCTGGATAGAAGTAGAACATGGAGACTAACCATATCGACACATCCTCGAGCTCTCCAAAAATGTGGACAATTCAAAACAGATACGATTTAAATATGCAGAGATCTCAGCATATTTCAAACCGTATCTCTTCCGAACGGGAGACGTCTAACTCGGTTACGTGAACTACAAACGTGAACATAAAAAGAGGAGGATTTAATGTCTCACCTCGGCGTCGTGCAAGGTCGCGAGTCAAAAGGAGCCTCTACCTACACATAAAAAATAACAATATCAAATGCAAATTTGGTTGCATCTCCCCTGCACGGTGAGTTATCTAAGACCCGCAACAAATCCAGGGCACGATGGCCAACAATGAACACACAAATTCATGATCAATTATTACAAAATCAACTCACATGCTTTATGAATTCTAATAATTTCAAATTCAATCCTATATCAATACTATAATTTCTAAAAATAGCACAAGGTGCAGGTGTCGACATTGGTGGCAGCAAACCTCGGGGACCGTCCGGAGCACTTGGGTGGCGTCGGGGCCCGAGGTGGCGCGGCTTGGGGTCGGGGGCCGGTGTCAGAGTTGAGGCGGCGCGGCCTAGCATCGGGGGCCGGTGTCGGGGTCGAGGCGGCACGGCCTGGCGTCGGAGGCCCGACACGGTGTGGCGAGGCTGCAAGGCGAGGGGTGCAGGAGGTGGGCCGCGTGGCATCACGGCCCGAGGCGGCGCGTTGAGGTGAGGCGGTGAGGCGAGGCGGCGCGGCGCAGGAGGCGGCAAGGCGATGGAGCGGCGAGGCAAGGCGATGGAACGGCAGCGGCGGCTGGGATGCGGGAGTGGGGGAAAAGAAGAATTGAAAGGAGGAAGAGAGGAAGGAGAGAGAGAGGAAGGAGAGGGAAAAAGGCCGGCGGGGGAGGGGCGGGTCTTTGCCGAGAGCCTGCCAGATCTGGCCCATGGCAAAACAGCCTTTGCGGAGAGCCAGATCTGGCTCTCGGCATACATTTTTTCAATTTTCTTTTTCTTTTTTCTCCTTTTCCTTCACTCCCGTTGCATGCCACATCAGCCTGTTTGCCGTGAGCCAACCCTAGCTCACGACAAAGTAGATGTTTATCGTGAGTTTTAAAAATCCTCACGGCAAACAAAAATAGCCATTTCTTTTTATTTTTGTTTTAAATTTCTTTCATATTCTTTCTTTCCTATAAAGTCACTATAATTATCACCATATTTCGTGGACTTTTATATAAATAACACTAGTCGCATTTGTTTGCATATTTTTTCATTATTTCATGCACGTCTCAACAAATTCATTATTTTGTTTATATTTTAAATACAAATAAATATCAAATATATCTAAAAAGTTATCAACCTTTCAGTAGGACCATGTTATAGTGTCTATAGCATATACACAATGTTTTGAAACTCATACTCAAACTCAATCTTCACTTTGACTTTAGAAACTAGTCACCCCTTCGCATGTTTATGAAATTTCTACAGAGATGTTCGATTTTGTGCATAGTACAAGATAAACTTGTGCGAAACCTTGTCAAACCTTCTCCACAACATATGTGTCTCGTATTATTAGATGTCGACAAATTTTATGTTGTTAGACTTTGTTTGATATTTTTAAAAATTTATGAAAGATAATTTTTGCCGTGAGGATTACAAAAGCTCACGGCAAAGGACCTCTTTGCCGTGAGGTTTTATAGAGCTCACGACAAAGTGTGCCACGTGGGCCTTGCACGGCTGTTGCGGCCAACGGCCGGCGTGACACTTTGCCGTGAGTTGGCATGGGCCTCTCGGCAAATGCCTTCCACGGCTGTTGCGTCCAACGGCCAACGCAACAGAGATCGCATGTGCGTGGCACGTTCGGTCTCTTTGCCGAGAGCTAACCGGAGGCTCTCGGCAAATGAGCTAACGGCCGTTAGGCTCCGCAGTGTGTCGTTCCACGACGAATGTACGTTCGTGTGAGGTGGCATTTTATCCTATTTTGCCGAGAGCCTCGGTCTTTTTGCTCACGGCAAAGAGAGCTTTTGTCGTGCGTTCCTTGTTTGCCGAGGGCTTCTCTTTTTCAGCTCAGGGCAAAGAGAGCTTTTGCCGTGCGTTCCTTGTTTGCCGAGAGCTGCCCCCTTTGAGCTCACGGCAAACACTTCTCTGCCGAGAGCCCGACTTTTAGCTCACGGGAAAGATTTCTACTCACGGCAAATAGCCGTTTTCCGGTAGTGATAGGAAAATGAGTTGTGAGACAGAAGCTCATTAGGAAACGATCAAGAAAAAGGATATCTAAAAGTTAACGTCGTTCTGTATCTAGAATGTATTTGCACTGAATTTCAACATAAAAACAACTTAAAATGAATATTGTATCAATAATCTCATATTGTCAGACTAGCCATAAGTCATATACCTTACTAAAAACAACATGCGCTTCATCAGTTGTACAGAAAAATTAAACTCACCAATTTTTCTAAATACCACAAGATATAGGTGGACATATTCATATACTGTAGTAAAAATTATAGTTCTATGATAACGGCAACAATTTAATGATTTTGACACCAAAGGCCGTCCGATATGGGAGGAGTGCATCTATCATTAATTTCTGTAAGCATAATTCTATTAATGTTACTACATTTGGAAAAGAAAGGAGAATTGTATGCAGCATGAAGTAAACATATTGTTGAAATATAAGCCAAGGTACTCTAGAACAACATTGGAATGAAAATTCAATTAGCTGAATCTTGCAACAAAATTGAAGTCATAAATAAAATTAGTAGCATCTGAATAGCAGCTTGCAAACTATAGCAAAGCAATTGAAAACCTAGGTATACATAAATCAAGTGCTTTGTAACCCGCTCTTTCATGTTGTAGTTTTCCATTCAAGCGTAATAACAGGCTGCAAATGCAGTGCTCTAAGTAAGTTTGGAGCATGTAAGGAACATAGTTTGACATCAGGTATGGAAACTTAAAGAATTGTTTCTAGGAAGTGGCAACAGGACTAACGGAGTAAAATTACCTTTCCAAAATCACATGAAGTGAAGTAGCATCAAAGAAATTTATGCAGGTACTCATAATTAAACAAAGTTATTTAGTTGCCAAGCTCTGAAATTTTCGAAAGGCAAGAAAATATTAAGCATACATAACTTAGTAAAATATATTTTGTGTACAATTAATGATTAATTGAAAATAATGGAGGCGAGATAATGACTTTATATTGTAGAATAGTTTAGAAGGCACAAAAGATATTGTAACGTAAATGATTTAACATTATATTGTTTGGAGGAGTACAATCAGTGTTTCATCAAAATCTTGAGAATGTGTGAGTAGGAAGAAACAATATAAGCAGGTGATCGAATATGAGGTTGGTCAACATATGGGTATGGGCCTCTCTATAAGCAAATTGTCATTATGTAATATGAGCAAATTGATGTAGCATACTCCATATGCGATATGTTTGGGCAATATCAGATATTATCCTACTAGAGCTAGTTTCAAATACTGTGATCTTATTAAGTATTCATCATTTTCCTTTTGCTGAGTTGATGCTATTCTAGTAATATTATATATACTTCAATTGAAGGAACAATTTTGTAGCACCATTTTTTCTTCCCTCCTTTTTTGGCAGCACTAACGATGGGAAAGACAAAACATCAATAGGGTAAGATGATCAGCGAGTTGGTTTAAACCTACTGAAATAACCGAACACTCAACTCTCTGACACTGGTGCGAGCAACTGAGATAGAGACACAATTGGATAAACAAACAGTTGAAGAACATACTGCAATGAAAGTAGTCAGATCAGGAAAAAACATTCGATTGTATAACTCCTGGGAATTTTACAGCTTAATATCCATTTTAATTAGGAAGTTGATCAAGAAGTGAAGTGACCTCTGTGCTTTCTATCTGATAGATTCTTCCGGCGATGCCTCAATGCAGTTTCTGTTCCAACCACCCTCACGCAATAATTCCTCAGATCGAATCCCGCGAAAGCTGATGATCTTTGAAAGCATAGAAGAAAGGACAGAGGGAATCTCAATCCATAGGTACACAGAGAGAAAAGGAAGTGTACCTTTGGTTTGAGAGAGATCTGCCAGGAACGATTCATTGCCAATCCCTGCCAGTGAATCTGAGCAGCATGGCCTTGGGGACAGGTACAATCGATTGGGAAGGTCGAGGAGAGCAATGGCGTGGGAGTTGATCTCGCAGAGATGGATGTGGCCATCATCATATATATGTGCTACCCCACTCATCCTCGACGGCGGCATCGATGCCGTGCCGCACATCAATCCACGACGAAATAGTTGAAACCATAAAAATAAAATGTTGAAATAGAAAGAACAATGTTGAAACCGTAAGTTCAGAATGTTGATTGACGAGCAGACCCCACTTGTCAGCATGTTCTTTTTCCTCTCGACGCTACACAGATCAAAGGGTGGAGGTGCGTGCTATCGTGCGTGCTGCTACCAGCATGCTTCGTGCTGACATGCTGTTCTGATTGCATGCTTCGTGCTGCTGGGCGAGATAATTTGTGCGTGTGGTCCTGCGTGCTGGGTGCAGATAATTGGCGGCGAGCAGGACGGCGCGTAGCACGGCGCGCGAGCAGGACGACGCGTAGCACGGTGCCACGCGGCGCACAGAGCACGGCGGTGACGCGCGCGAGCGGCGAGCTGCAGCACGGCGCACGGCTGCGGCGCGGCGAGCTGAGCAGCAAGCTACGTGCGGCCAGGTGCCGAGGTGGGCGACAGCGCAGGCGGGGGAGCGCGTAGTGTCGGGCGTCGGCGGCTACGGCTGTGCATGTGTAGAAGGCAGTGGGTGGGGACTGGGGAGAGAAGAGAGTAGGGTTTGTGGTAGATCTAAGGGTCATGAAGGTTTACACGAATCTCAAACACTAAAATTTACCAGAATAAAGATATGAAATCCGTATATGTGGACCCCTACGATTTTGCGCCGGAACGAAGCAGGCCAGAACCAAATGGCCCAACGGGTGATTTTTAAAACGATGGAAGGTGGAATTGTAAAAACAAAAGACAGCACGCGGTTGCAAATGATACGCCGTAAAACGCCAGAGCACTATGATACATTATTTCTAACAATAGTTGTTACTACTGTACATTATTTCTAACAATAGTTCAATCTTTATGGCAGTTGCGGTTGCAAGTGTTGTTGTCCAGATAGCATTGGCTGTTGTTCACGCTACAACAGTAACAGTTCTGTCCTGGGCCGCAGTCAATTGTTTTGTAGCAGAATGCCGCTAAAGCCTGTGGTGTTCCATCATTACGCTTCTGGTTACTCGTAACATCTGTGATTGAACGGCCTGTTTTTTCAAGCATGAAAGTTATCATAGTTAAGGTCCAGACATAGATACATGACCAACAAGCATAAAAGCAATGTCATGAAACTGTATAGTCTCAATATTCCTTCCTACGGATTTGACTTACCTTCCGCACGAATGCCAATGCATCCTAGAAGCAGCAACGAAATCAGCACTAGTGCGTCACCGTGCCTTGGGTTCCTCTCCATTCTGTAGACAACGAGTCAACGATGCCTTCTGCTATTGCGAGAAGGTAGATGTTCAGCAGGATTGAGATACATTGACACATATATTGTTTGTGTATATATAGGACAAGAAGGAATCATATGCATGTTATATATTTAGTAATGGCTGATTTCCAACTATGTGAAAGTAAGAGGATTCCTGCTATGTTTCATAGCATGGATTATTTCTTACTATGTTTGATCGTCTATTATTTTAGCAAGAGATGATTCCTACTATGTTTGATCGTCCACTATTTCCTAATATGCGATAGTAGTGGCTTGATAGCATGCATTAATGCGTTGCGACGCTAGAATAGACTTTCATTTTAGCAAGATTTATATGATTCATATCTTCCTTTTCATCATATTTTAGCAAGAGATCTACAGCACCACGCCCCTTTCTCTTCACCTCTGCTGAATTAAAGCACCTGCCTACCCAAACGACCAAAAAAATTAACTTTCCTCTAAACAAAACTGGTTCTAGTTGCATCTACATATTCTCCAAGCATCGCTTTCCCTCCCTTCCCGTTCACTTCCGTGCCAAACTAAAACATACACAACCAGACCAAGATCTCCCTCTGAACCAGGGCCGGTCCTGTGTTTTCCGGGGCCCTTTGCGAAACCAATATTGGAGACTCCCAAATACACATAAACATTCAACTACTTGATTTCAATGCATTATAAAAAATAATATGTAAAAACAATGACATACCGATACATCAAAAGTATAACTTGCAAATAGCTTATGCTCACATTTTTTTAATCGATGTGTTTCCCTATTTCCATTAAGCAACGGAAATATAGAGTTTCAGAGAGGCGAAAAAAGAGATAAACGAGGGAGAAGGGGCCTAGACCTCTAAGCTGATTCAAGCTAGATAGTCTAACGGATAGTTTAAACGTAGCAAACGAGAATTAAAGTACATAAAATTAATGACCATGTCTAGTAACTAGCTTATAGTAATACTTAATTAATGACCATGGTATTGAGACCAATCCTGTCCAATAGCTTCTTCCAACTAGGCTGATTGTTTTACTTTTTGTTGGACTGATGTACCATCTGTCCATCTCGAGTCCGCCTCGAAGCGTGCGTGTGTTCGTGCAGCAGGGAGGCTTGCCGCTTGCGTGGAGCACGAAGAGGGAGCTGTGTGCGTGAGCCGGAAGAAGAGCAGCCAGCACCAGCAGGGAGGCATGCGGTCAAAGTTAATAATGCTCACAGGAACTAACGCAGCGTTATTAGTGAAGTAATGCATTAACGCAAGGGCAATTGCGTTCAAAACAGACGGGAGGTCGGGAGGAGTACAGACATGGTGGGGCCCCCATCAAATTGGGGGCGGCTGCACCGTCTCCTATAACTAGAGGGCCGGCCCTGTTCTGAACAAATGGATTTTCAATTTCGTCTACCGAGGTCCTTGTGGGATCGCGCCTTCCCTGAGACCGATGAAGGCTGCTGAATCTGTGGTGGTTGCAATTGTCTTCGCCAACAAGCTCGACTGGATGGTGCTGCCGGCATTGAAATTTCCTCTTGATTGCCGAATCTAGTTGTAGACGTGGTGTCACCAGCTCTGGAAGTTCCTCTTAAATGCCTCTGTAGCTCATTAATATTGTGGGGCAGTGACAGTGTGTTCATCCGTTGCATTCCACCCTCTGGGTATAAGGCCATTCCCAACCCAATGACTAGGATGGTGTCCATAAAATTAAATGAGCTGCCACCTAGGATAAAAGATGATGTGGCAAAGAAATAAATGAGGAAAGAGGAGGAAACTGGGTCTTGCATGAGACATGGTTTCTATACAACATCCAAGACATAATGAGAGACGGGTAGCATTAAATTTAAGTATTGATTAGTGGTGTTTGCATTGGAAGGATAGTGTCTAGTGCTAGTTTCTTGCTGATGTGGATCTTATGGACACTATGACTAGTGTCTTGGGTTGGGAATAGCCTAAGTAGTTTATACATTTATTGCTGGAGGTCCTTTGTATTAAGGTCAAATAGATCGTCGAAGCAGCTAACTTTAGAGACTTAACTACCTTTCGTTTTCCTTAGATGGAGCCATACTTTCAAAGACCAAACTCTCCCATTTATCCTTCAAGGTATTAAAGTTAAGAAACGGCAAAAATGTAACCTAGCTTAGCATGTGGGAACGCCTGGTTGGCTGGTAGGTGGATGGGGTGTGCTGGGCGATGGGTGAGGGAGGTGAGCAGGCAAATAAGTGGAATATGTACTTGTGGCTAGCCACACAATGCTTTGGCCTTTTTCATAAAAGCTTATGGCTTGTACATGATTTCCTAGCATTTTGAATCGATTTGCTAGCTTCTTGAACCGGGGAACGGTGTAGGATAATGCCAGAAGCTTGCACAATACATGAAAAGGAAGGAACATAAAGCTACAGTAATAAATAGAGAACTAGAAAGTGAAAGAGATAAAGATGGCCTGAACAAATTCCCCCACTGCCGGTTGTCCCCATCCTACCTTGCCAGCTCGCCCCTCCCTTCCAAGCTAGTGCTTTCCTCTTTAACCTCGGTAGCTAGGCTATAGAGTCTACAAAAGCGTAACAAGGCATCTCGACATCTGGCTATGTTTAGTTGCAAAAGATCTTTTCAACTTTTCTATTCATCTCTCTCAGAAAACACGCTTCCCAGAAAAATTTCCCTTCAACTCCCTTCAACTTTTCTATTCATCCCTCTCACAAAACACGCTTCCCCAAAAGAGTTCTTTTCTCCTCCAATCAACTAAACACTACCCTTGCCCCGATATCCGTTCCTCTATCAAATCAATACCAAAACGACCAGCAGATTAACACCGTACCCCTCGTATTCTTCGAGCATCGCTTCATGTCCTTCTGTGGTTGCGCCCAATCATTTCCATGCCACGTGCCAGTCCCTCTGGCCATGCACATTCAATTTGTGGTGGTGGTAATCGTCTTCCCTAAGCTCAACAGGATGGTGGCAGTCTTGTCTTAATTGTCGCACGATGGGGAGACACCATCGAAGTATTAATTGTGGCAGAAGGGCCTGGGCTTGTGCTCCCCCCTACACTCCCCAAATTTGCCCCTCGCTATAGCAGGTGAGTACACACAAATGGAGACCATACACACATTATAATATACACACAATTCACTTTGCCAATTCAATGACAAGGGCAAAGTCAGAGGCTCATAGCACACTGAGTACCTTTTTGTGTGATCTGTGTGTGTTCAATCCACAGCTAGATGATAGTGATACATGTACTGTGCTAGCTGGCTACTGGTACCTAGCAAATCCAAGTCATTAGGGCCAGGGTGAAGCGATGACAGTTGATCACCTGATCATGCTTCTCTTACGAGGCCATCTCATACTCTATCATACTTCTAACCTCTAGTCACTAGCATGGATAATGGCTGCAGGTGGTGAGGCCGCCGGCATTCCCCTTGCTCGCCGGGGTTCGCAGGAAAATAAAACCAGCCTGTAAAGAATCAGGCGCATGTCCTCTCGCATCACCTGATCTATCAATCCAAAGTCCAAAGCTAGTGCGTTTCGTCCATTACCACATATATGTGCGTAGGCAATGGCGAATCTAGCGGTGGGGCAGCAGGGGCTAGAGCCCGCCTACCACCGGAGAACCCTTGGAGCCCCCCCTCGGCCCCTCTAATTTTTTCTGCCATGGGAAGAGGATGGAGGGGCTGAGAGCTTCAGTGTGGAGGTTGAAGACGAGGGAACGAGCGGACTGAGAATGACCGTCGCGACTGGGCTGTCTAGGTTAGCTATTGGCCCATTTGTTTATTTACCCACCCAGGCCTAGCAACGGCAGCAGCCCAAGAGGCCAAGACCAACCAAGCAAATTTTTTCCTCCCCTTGTCTTATGGGTGACTCGATCTCTTGTCTCACACGGCTCATGTAGACCTAGCCACCTAGGCAGGCTGCCGGCTGCTGCTGGCTACTCGGCCTCGGCACCTCGCCGCTTGGGAGAATCGCCTGCTCGGCAGCCGCTCAGCCCCAACGAGCAGCGCTGCAGTGAGCAGCATCGGCCAGAGGAGAACTAAAGAACAGGAAAAAATCTGAACAGGAAAAAATCCTAGGTACATGTAGTGGAATTACTAGCTCAAGCTATTGTGTCAGTTCATTCTTGATTTGGTTGGATGCCTACGCAATTGTGTCAGTTCATTCTTGATTTTGTATGTGTCGGTTAATTCTTGATTTGGTTGGATGCCTACGCAATTGTGTCAGTTCATTCTTGATTTGTTGGAGGATATGTAACGCCCTGCATCTTGTGGTCATGTGGTGTTCGACAAAATATCTCAGCAGTGACCAATGAGGAAAGTGGTTCTACATAAATCATAATTTTTTTTGCCCTAGCCCTAGATGATTGATACATTAAATTTAAACGTCCTCTAAGTAAATTACTTAATGTCTTTTAGTGGTCTTAAAGTCCTACATTTTTTTTAAATATAGTTTAAAAGGTGGAACTTATGATGTACTCGTATTAATGGTCCTTGTAACTATAAGTACTTAATGTATGCTTGCTGTCATAGTTAAAACTCAGCCCCCCCTCCCCCCTAACTTTTATCCTGGATTCGCCACTGTGCGTAAGCTAGAGGAGAGAGCAGGGCGCGTTTCACTTCATGGCGAAAGACACCCGGCCGCCCGCATGGTGTGAGTAGAAAGAGCCGGGCGCGTTTCCTTGTTCTCCTTTTTAGAGGTTCTTTTTTTTTCATGTTTGGGATGAAAAGCGAACTACTAATCACAAATGAGTAACACAGAAAGTCACTGCACGCCTAGTCCACAAGCAAATGGCCATGCTTTGTATCTCGCTTGCTTTTGTATTTTCTGATCGGCCGGGCGGCTTTCACACTTCAACTGCCCATACATCCTTCTGCGCATGCATGTGCAATATAGGTCAGTTGGGGGTTTCACGGACACAGTTACCAAGACTGGAAACTAGGTAACTGTGCCACAGGGGTTTCATGGTGATGAAACTCCCCTCACATCCCATGAAACTCCCCCTCTTAATTACCTTGCCATGTCAGCAAATATGCTGATGTGGCAGTGTATTTAATGCCCATGAAACTCTCATAAAACCCCCCATTGAGACTGGCCTTAGGTTGATAGTACAGCTAACATTGAAGGAGACTTCAGGTGACCGGACGCCCGTCGAGTGCAGGAGTACTGCAGGTGCGCCCGTGCGTCGACTACTCGTCGATGGCCAGGTGGTGATGCAGGATGGAGGACGCCTCGTGGCTTAGACGCGGCGGCAATCGCGCTGGGGGGGCGATCTGAAGGGAATACGAACCGCCTTCGACCGCTCGGATCTCGGGCAGGAATACGTAGAGTCGCATGGAGCCTCCCAGACTCAATCGGCCATCCAAACCTGGGCTGAGCTGAGCTAGATTTTTTTTTTCTTTTACACAAGTATATAGTGGGCTTCCTGCTGAGCTACAGAGTATGCCATGGCCCACCTGGCATACCATGTAGCTACGCCCCCGAGACTGATCCTTGATGGCGACATCGATGCCGTGCTGGAGGAGCACGCAGCTTGCCAGGTCGACGACATCGACGTCTCCCTTGCATGTGGCGACGTGCGGAGCTGTGTGGCCATCTGAAGTTGTGGCCGGCCGCTGGCGTCGCCACCAAGATGCGGCGATGTGCAGCGCCGCGCGGTCGTCGGAGCAGCGGAAGTTGTAGTTGGCGTCGCCACCAGGTCGCGGATCTCTTCTGCTTTGCCGTCAGGCCAGCACATCAGCTAGAAGCTGATCACGTCATCAAGGAGCTCGGCCGAGGCCGGTGGTCACCGACATCGCCGCCGCCCCTGGCCACGGAATTGGACCAACCTACGAATGCAGAAAGGCCGCATGGGCAGTTAGGCACTGATGTCATGAGGACGGTGCGCCATATATTTACACCCCTACCATTTTGTGCCGGAACAAAGCAGGTCAGAACCAAACGACCCAACTGGTGATCATTAAAGGATGAAAGGTGGAACTGCAAAAACCAGAGACAATACGCGGTTGCAAATGATACACCATAAAACGTTACATTTTTATTGGGACGGAGGAAGTACTATACATTATTTCTAACAATAGTTCAATCTTTATGGCAGTTGCGGTTGCATGTGTTGTTGTCCGGATAGCATTGGCTGTTCTTCACGCTACAACAGTAACAATTCGGTCCTGGGCCGCAGTCAATTGTTTGTAGCAGAATGCCGCTAAAGCCTGTGGTGTTCCATCATCAGGCTTCTGGTTACTCGTAACATCTGCGATTGAACGGTCTGTTTTTTCAAGCATGAAAGTTATCATAGTTGAGGTCCAGACATAGATACATGACCAACATGAATAAAAACAATGTCATGAAACTGTATAGGCTCAATATTCCTTCCTACGGATTTGACTTACCTTCCGCACGAATGCCAATGCATCCGAGAAGCAGCAACGAAATCAGCACTAGTGCATCACCGTGCCTTGGGTTCCTCTCCATTCTGTAGACAACGAGTCAACGATGCCTTCTGCTCTTGCGAGAAGACTGATGTTCTGCAGGATTGAGATACATTGACCCATACATTGTTTGTGTATATATAGGCTAAGAAGGAATCATTCCTACTATGTGAAAGTACGAGGAAAAATAGCACAATAATTGCATTGATAGCATGGATTATTTCCTACTATGTTTGATCGTCTATTATTTTAGCAAGAGATGATTCCTAATTTCCTATTATGTTTGATCGTCTACTATTTCCTACTATGCCATAGTAGTGGCTTGATAGCATGCATTAATGTGTTGCGACGCTAGAATAGACTTTCATTATAGCAAGAGATCATTCCTATCTTCCTTTTCATCATATTTTGGCAAGAGACGATTCCTATCTTCCTTTTCATAGTACTTTAGCTAGAGATCTACAGCACCACGCTTCCCAGGTCTCGCCCCTTCTCTCCTCCTTTGCCGAATTAAAGCACCTGCCTACCGAAACGACCAAAAAGAAAACTTCCCTCTAGACAAATATCCTAATATGGAAACCTAGACCCAAATCGGGGAAGCTCATTGAGCCACGTCGTCATTAAAGTCTCAGCCGCTGATTCCCTCGTGTTATTAAAATCGGTCCGTTTGCGGGCCTCCTATTCCTAGGCGACACTTCGCCAGGCTCCTTGTATTTTCCTCGCATGACACCGCGACCCTCTCCTCCGCTATACCTTGCCGCTTCCCCCTCCTCCGTCCGGGAGCAAATTTTATGGAAATCAAATTCGTATGGAAAGTATGAAAACTCCGTCCTACACCACTGGATGTATATCCGATGACTAGGAAAGGAGATGTGATAATTTTACAAAGAAGCCCCTGCCCTCATAACATCCATCCCGTGTGGCAGAACTGTCCAATTTAAACTGGCTCAAGTGCGCCTAATCACCTTAATTCAAGATAATACCAGTACGCACTTCAAACAGTTTAAACCCGGTAGTCCGTCGAGTGTCCTCGGGACATCTCGATTCATCCACTGACAACCTTTACTCATCCATAGCTCAGGATCAACACCAAGTTGGGATACACAACAGGCATTACCTTTTTACATAAATACGGAAAGGTACGGATTATTACAAGCCGAGTTTTGAAGCAACCTTAGATGCAAGTCATAGTACAAAGATCTTAACACAATCTGGGATAGGCAATTAAAAGGTATATTACAACCCAAGGGTACTTTATTCGTCTAGAGACATCCGGGACCACTGATGCTCTAGGGCTTCTGGTTCTCCTCCTCGCCTTCCTGCTATGGAGCATCCTCTGGAAAACAAAAAGGGAAGAACCCTGAGTACGAAGGTACTCAGCAAGGCTTACCCGCCTTACCAAAGAAAAGACTCTCAAGGATAGATGATTAGGCCTTTTAGTGGTTATTTGGCTGACTCAACTTTTGTGGAAAAGTTTACTACTAGTTGATCCTTATTTGGCAGCTTTTAATTCAATTTTATTAATTACCAATTCAGCTAAGTTTCAAAACACTTTTTCATACATGTGATACTAGGATCAAACAGCATTTTTGAATTAACCACATATAATGTTCAACTTGTTTCCTCTACGATGTTTAACACCTGATCAAGTGCACTCATAACCAAGAGTTGTGGCGATCCGGATCAATTTACATCCTGCAGGAGATACCTAGCACCCAGTCACGTACAGCTGCGCCGGCTGCATGCAACAACCTTTCGACCAGCTGGACCAAAGACCCAAATATCCTTACTCGAACCCAGGAGCGTACCCCCACGTGGGCCCCACATCTGGCGACCACCCCGTGAGTTACTGGTTACGGCCCCGCCTTTCTCCGACCCAGCAAGCATGGGTAAGCGATATTTCCAATCAGAGAGCCAGTTAATCTAATTGGCTTTACTGGTCCCATAACCCAGTAAGAAACCAGGTAAAATCACTTGATCAAACTTTTAAACAACGGATCGGTCCTTAGTCACTTAAACTAGTAGGCAGAACTAAGGATCGAGCCTACCTCAATCCATTCTAACAACTTCTGCCCACTATCTTTTCATACCAAGATTTCCATGATTCACTATGATTAGTGAGAACCTAGATCATCATCTTTTATTTATTTTTGCTAAGCATAGCTAAGTAGGTACTTATAATCAAATTATTTCCTAGCAGCAAAGGTAGTTCTACCAAGGAGTATTTCATGCATCAAAGGTTTTCATTCAACTCCTAACCTAATGCACACAAAGGCATAACATTTGGACTCGTGAACTTTATGAAATATGTAGGTAGAGATGCTCCAGGGCTTGCCTTGAGTCTCAATAAGGTTAACGGTTTCAGCGACTTCTTGAGACTCCGTAGCGATCACCAGAACTTCCTCGTACTGAACTTGTTCTTCGGGAAGTTCCACGTACTCCACCTCCGAGGCTTCAGGTTCTAACATGCAATGCAAGTCAGGGATTAGAGATGCAACAAGTTTTAAAACTGAGCACACAAAACTTTATCTCTCGATAAAGTTGCAAGCCAACACAACCACCCATCCTTTACTAAAGAAAATGTTGACATTTTTGTTTAGGTGAAATAGTCCTTATTTCTTTTACATTTATTAAAGAAGAATTATTTAGTGTACAAAAATCACTTCCCTAAAGTCCAAAACCCCTCATCTCTTTTTAAGTGTGCTTGTAAAACATGGATCATACTTTTAAATATTTTTATATTCATCTTAAATATTTTTAACAATTAAAATCCAAAGAATGATGTTATTATTAAATTCTAAACATCACAAATTTAAAGGTTTGACATTTTTATAGCAGAAAGGAAAATCTAAGGAAGCTATAAAAATTTATTTCACGTTCTTCTGTTTTTTTATGATTTTCTATAATTAAAACAGTGGGGAAACATAAATTAAATCTAATTCTAAAATCTATTTGGCTTTGTTGCAAAAACCCCCTTCGGCTTCTTTCTCTTCTACCCGAGGCCCTGCCCACGCGGAACAGAGCTCCGGCGTGGACCGAGCTTCGCCGGCGTTGACCCGCGCCTGCTCGCCGGCGGCGGGGTCCCCCGACGACGACGGCTAGCCCAAAGGCTACCCCACACGACTGCGCACCCAGTCTAGCCGTAAGCTCCCGCGACAAACTCTAACCCTAGCTCCTCGGCGACCCAGCGGCGACGCTCGACGGCGCACCGCACTCCGGCGAGCTCACCCCCCGAACTGGCTCCCAAACTGGCTTGCGAGCAACACAGAGACCCGAGACGCCTTGTGCGCATGACGACCATGGAGAAAGCAGAGGACGGTGATGCGGTGAAAGAGGAGAAAACGAAGTCGTCGACGGCGCTTTAACCGCGGACCGCTGCTGCCGTTGCGTGCCACCTCCTGCTGCGCCTTCCACTGAGTTGTCCCCGAGCGGAGTCGACGCGTGGACGGCAAACTTGACCTGGCGCCGCCGGCGGCCGCTGCCAGCTGCTGCCAACGTCATCTTTTCCCCTTTCAAACAGCTCAAAACAGCGATGTTGCACTCCAAAATTCTCCGAAAAGTACATTGAAACTTCCAAAACGCCCAACAACAAACTTGTAGTTGGATCATTGAATTGCATTTCACTTGTTGACACTTACTCCATTTGAGCAAGTATTGAGGTCCAAGTCGAGCATCAAAGTTTCTGCTGTGACACATTACAAATTCAGAGCTGCTAACTGAATTTCTCAAATTACTCTCACAATTTCAATAGAACATGCATCAGGTGTCAAAAACAAGATTGCAATTCACATTTAGAAGCACAACTTCCAAGTTGGAAGTTTTTGCAGAAAACTTCAAATTCTCAAATGGCACAAATTCAGTTCAGCTGTCAGTTTACTGAATTTTACTGAAACAGCTTCTGAACCATTTTCTCTCGCGTTTTTCTCCATAATCCAGACATCTTCTGAGTCTGTCCAAAAAACAAAAGTTGTCTCAAATACTTCCCTTTACAACTTTGTTTTAGACACCCAAGCCAGAAAACCCACAGATCGACCGCTATAACACCCCAAAGATAGCTGCTCAGCATGCTCAACTTGCGAAAACTGAAATCAGTTAAGTGATGTTGTCGGACCGTGAACAGTGCTTTCTCTCTATTTCTTTCTTCCATTTAATTGAAGCATCATTTCAACAATTTTTCTCACCATTTATGGACAACCAAGTTGCTTATCTTGTGAACTAAATTTAGAAATTCTTGGCTTCCAAAAATTCCAAGTTTAGCAACTTATTGGACTTTGGTCAAAAGATCCCTTTGTGTCTCTTTTCTTTGTTTCTCTCTTTTCCTGCCAATTCAACTCTCCAACCCCCACCATAGCTCTAACACATTCTAAATAGGGGATGTCACATCCCGTTCCGTTGGTTACTAACGGAGGTCCCCGTTCCTCCGCAAGTTCTACGACGACCTCGTTGGTGCTTCTCTAATAGACGGTCCATCATGGACCTGTGTCTCCATCAAAGTCAAGATGAAGGCATGCATGAAGGGCAACCAACGAAACAAAAGCAAAAGAGTTTCAAAACTATTAACGTCCACGGCGTCGCCGACAATGGTTTTGTCCAGGAGGTAGCGGGCGTGCGTCCTTGGCGGTGGCATGGAAGGGGCCGCGGAAGTCCATGGCGTCGTCTTCGGGGAGGCGAGGTCGGGGTGCGTGACGTCGGGGGATGTATCCCGTGATTCCTATTGACGGCTTTTCTGGGAGACCGATGGAAGGAGCGATGGAAGGGAGACTGAACAAGAGAACGGAACCGGACGTGATTTAGGGTAGGGGGGTTTTAGCAAAATTATCACATCTCCTTTTCTAGTCATCGGATAGACATCCAGTAGTCTACGATGGAGTTTCCATAGTTTCCATACGAAACATGGTTTCCATAGAATACACTCCCCCTATGCACAGCCATAGTCCACAACCTCTGGCGGCGGCGGCGTCCTTCAGAGTTCATAGTGCCTATCGACCATTGTGGGCAGCTCCCACGTTGCCCATCTCCACAGAGGAGCTGGAGTCACTGAGCTTGGTGCAAGGGGTGATGGGCATGCAAGGGATACGAGAGCAAGGGGACATCCTCACGCAGCACATCGACATCGTAGCTCAACTATGCCAGGTACTGAGGTACACTAGTAGAGAATCGAGCATTCAACCCCCTAACGTTAGTACCGGTTGTGTTAAAACCCGGTACTAAATGGTCCCTGCATGTTCCCGAGGGCCCTCGAAGCATTTAGTACCGGCTCGTAATACCAACCTATACTAAATGGTGTCATTTAGTACCGGTTGGTGTTAAAATCCGATACTAAATGGTCCCAGGGTGTTCCCGGGGACACCCACGCATTTAGTACCGGCTCATAACACTAGCCGGTACTAAATGGTCCGGTCAGGCATAGTTTAAAAGGATTGCATCCCTCTCTCAACCGAATGGTCTTTGTAGGTGGGGTTATAGAGGAGGTTACGCGCAAGGCTAGTGGTTATGAGTTTGAATCCACAAACCGCTCACGCGCATCAACTTATTGGACTTTGGTCAAAAGATCCCTTTGTGTCTCTTTTCTTTGTTTCTCTCTTTTCCTTCCAATTCAACTCTCCAACCCCCACCATAGCTCTAACACATTCTAAATAGGGGATGTCACAGCCCTTCCCCCTTACAAGAATCTCGTCCCGAGATTCAAGTAGTGATAAAGCTCAAGTTCGACAATGGAAAGGATAATGTGTCATTACCCAAAATCTCCACTTACTTCATAAAGGAACAGAAAAGCATCAAGTTCATCTTACATATGTACAAGGATCTCGCCGTTACTCACTTGAACAATTCGGGATACTTGGAAACCAAATATGTCTCTTGTTCCCAAGTAGCCTCCTCGGGAGTATGATTACTCCATTGCACCTTATAGAACTTAATAGTTCTAGCTCGGGTATCCCGAGTCTTTTCATCCAAGATTCGAATTGGCCTTTCTTCATAAGTCATATCCGGACTCAATTTCACTTGAGTGTCATCTATAACCCTTTCTGGCACTTGTAGACACTTCTTGAGCTGGGATACATGAAACACGTCATGCACAGTTGCCAACTGTTTACTCAAAGCCAACTTATAAGCCACGGGACCTTTTCGTTCCAAAATTTCATAAGGACCAATATACCTTGGAGCTAATTTCCCTTTCACTCCAAATCTTTGAAGCCCTTTCATAGGAGATACACGAAGATAGACGTAATCTCCTACCTTGAAAAGCAAAGACTTTCTTCTCTTATCAGCATAACTCTTTTGTCGGGATTGAGCAATTCTTAAATGTTCACGAATTTGAGCAACTTTTTGCTCGGCTTCTTTAACAAGATCTGGTCCGAAAGTAAACCTTTCCCCAGCCTCAGTCCAATTCAGAGGCGTTCGACACCTCCGGCCATACAAAGCCTCGAAGGATGCCATTCGAATACTGGCCTGATAACTATTGTTATAAGAGAATTCGGCCAAATGTAAACATTCATCCCATTTCTTAGAGAAGGTCAACACACATGCTCTCAACATGTCTTCCAGGATTTGGTTGACTCGTTCCGTCTGCCCTCCGGTTTGTGGATGATAAGCGGAACTTCGGATTAAGGTGGTACCCATCACTTGATTTAATTGATCCCAAAACCGACATACAAACTGTGAGCCCCGATCAGAGGTAATGGTTTTGGGTACTCCGTGCAAAGACACAATCCGCTCCAAGAACAGCTCTGCATATTTCTTTGAGGTGTAAGTAGTCTTGACCGGTATGAAGTGAGCCGATTTAGTTAACCGGTCGACAATGACCCAAATGGAATTGTATCCTGTGGATGTGGTAGGTAGACCCACAATAAAATCCATGGATATATCCTCCCATTTCCACACAGGGATACTCAAAGGTTGTAACAACCCGGCAGCTTTCTGAGTGATAGGCTTCACCCTCCGGCATGTATCACATCTCGATACGTAGCGAGCAATTTCTCTTTTCATTCGAGTCCACCATACCCTTTGTTTCAAATCATGATACATCTTTGTACTCCCAGGATGAATAGAGTACCTTGATAAATGTGCTTCATCCAGAATTTTCCTCCTCAACTCCTAATCTTTTGGCACCACAATTCTATCCCTGAAATAAAAGATCCCATTCTCATCTTGAGTAAAACATACTGTCTCTCCTTTGGCTATAAGCTTCTTAAGGATATGCATTTTCTTATCCTTTAATTGGGCCCTTTCAATTTGCTCCTTCAAAGCATCAGGAATCACGATATTTCTTACAGAGCCTTGCACAACCAATTCGATTCCCATCTCTTCCATCTATTGACATAAGGTCTTTGCCCTTCTATGAACTGTCAGACAATGACATTGGGCCTTTCTACTCAAAGCATCGGCTACCACATTAGCCTTGCCAGGATGATAGTGAATATCCAAATTATAATCTTTAAACAACTCCAACCACCTTCGTTGCCTCATGTTCAACTCGGATTGAGTGAAAATATACTTTAAGCTTTTATGGTCAGAGTAGATACGACACACACTTCCCAATAGATAGTGTCGCCATATCTTAAGAGCATGCACTACGGCAGCAAGTTCTAAATCATGGGTGGGGTAATTCTCTTCGTGTCGTTTCAACTGCCTCGAGGCATAAGCAATGACTCTACCCTCTTGCATTAAAACACAGCCCAAACCTTTACCGGAAGCATCACAATAAATATCAAAAGGCTTCTCGATGTCCGGTTGAGCAAGAACTGGAGCAGTAGTCAGTAACTCTTTTAACTTCTGGAATGCTTCTTCACATTGAGCACTCCACTCAAACTTATTTTCCTTTTTAAGTAACTCAGTTAATGGTTTGGCTATTTTGGAGAAATCTGGAATGAACCTCCGATATTAGCCGGCCATTCCTAGAACACTCCTAACTTTTGTCACCGATTGCGGTGGTTGCCAATTCAATACATCTTTAACCTTACTTGGGTCGACTTCCACACCATCAGCCGACAAAACATGGCCCAAGAAAGGTACCTTTTTCAACCAAAACTCACACTTACTTAACTTTGCATACAACTTATGATCCCTCAACCTTTGCAGAACAATACGCAGATGTTCTGCATGTTCTTCCTCAGTCTTGGAGAAAACCAAGATATCATCTATGAACACCACTACAAATTTATCTAGTTCTGGCATAAACACGGTGTTCATCAAGTACATAAAATGCGCTGGGGCATTCGTCAACCCAAAAGACATCACTAGATATTCATAGAGACCATATCTAGTGGAGAAAGCAGTTTTTTGGGATGTCCTCCGGCTTAATCCATATCTGATGATACCCTGACCGGAGATCAATTTTAGAAAAAGACTTTTGCTCCAGCTAATTGATCAAACAGCAAATCAATCCGGGGTAAAGGATATTTGTTCTTGATAGTTACCGCATTCAAGGGACGGTAATCAACACATAACCTTAGGGTATGATCTTTCTTTTTCACAAATATAGACGGACAACCCCACGGAGATGCACTAGGCCGAATGAAACCTTTATCTAGCAACTCTTGCAATTGCACTTTTAGTTCTGCTAACTCTTGAGGTGGCATTCTATAAGGTCTTCTAGATATAGGAGCTGTACCAGGCTCAAGCTCAATAGTAAACTCCACCTCTCTAACTGGTGGTAACCCTGGTAAATCCTCCGGAAAGACATCCGGGAATTCATTAACCACGGGTATTGACTCTAGGGCCACTGCTCTCGTCTTCCTGACCATCCAATCTAAAGTTTGGTGGGCAGGTAAAGTGATCTTCACAACATGACCAAGAGCATCATGAAAGCAAATTTCCCGAGACCCCGTATCTATCAATACTTTGTTGTGCGTCATCCAATTCATTCCCAAAATGATATCAATCCCTTGATCTTCAAGAACTAAGGGTAAAACATTAACCATGTGCCCCTCTAAACTCAAGGCCACATCACTAGCCACTATATTAGTAGTTTGCTTTGCCCCCGTGGATTCTATCACATACTTATTTCGTAACACCCTGGTGGCTAACTGGTGTTTCTCCACAAAAGCCTTACTTATGAAAGTATGCGAAGCACCAGAATCAAACAAAACAATGGCGGGTTGATTGTTAAGGGGAAACATACCAGCCATGACTGGTTCCCCCTCCGGTATTTCTTCAACATTCATAAAATGGACCCTCCCGGTCATGGTATTAAAAATCTTCTTCCTGACAAACTTCTGGCCCACACCTTGCCCTGAAGTCTGTGCCTTGACATTCTGATTGCCAACTTGCTTGGGAAGGCGGCAATCTCGAGCAAAATGTCTAGCTTGCCCACAATTGTAACATGGCTGCTTGTTACCTGGCACTGCTGGATAGCGGTTACCTTGTGGCTGAGGGCTAACTGGGCGAGGTGCATTATAAGGACTCCTCACCACCCACGGTTGTTGCGGAGGTTGTTGCTGTGGAGCTCGGAAAGCCGGACGAGGTGGCCCACGAAAAACCACCTTGTAACGTGGTGGAGCACTGCTCAAGGCTCCAATAGGAGGATTCTTCCTCTTAAGAGCTTCTTCCCGCCTGAGAGATTCATCCAGAGCCTTCATCTTAACCTCAGCCGAGATAGCCATACTCACTGCCTCGCCATTATTACGCAGGGTACAAGTGACTAACTTCTCGTGCATTCTGACATTAAGCCCTCGGAGATAGCAATCCCTCTTCTTGGTCTCACTGTCCACATGTTCAGGAGCGTACTGAGCCAAATGATCAAAGTCACGGGTATACTCCAGCACACTCCGGTTGCCTTGTTGCAGCCTTAAGAACTCCTCCAGCTTCATTTTCAAAATTCCGTCAGGTATGAAGTGAGCACAGAAAACCGTTTTGAAGTCTTCCCAGTTTAGTGCTCCTCCGGCAGGCTGTTAGGACAAGAAACTAGCCCACCAAGTACCAGCAGGTCCCTGCAGTTGCAACCCAGCGAATTCCACTTTCTGGGCTTCAGTACACTGAGGAATAACACGGAACTTCTGCTCCAGAGTCTGGATCCACTCACGAGCTTCGAGCGGATGTTCCGCATGACTGAAGATTGGGGATGTGTCTCCAGGAATTGAGAGTATGTAACCCCCTGATGCCCAGCTTGCCTTCCGGATGGGCGATTACCCAAGTTTTGAGCAATCAGGTTTAACAACCGAGTCTGCTCCATCTCGGAGTTGATGATGTGAGCAAGCGCGTCTGTTAAAGTAGGAGGCCCAGGTGGAGCATTTGGATCTGCACCCGAGCTAGTCTGCTGATCCCTTTGATTGGCCATTCTACAAAAAGTTCAGTAAAAGAGGGCATTAACTTCCACTTACTGATTTATCAAAACTTCGCAGTAGAAACAAGTAAAGCTTCTTTCTTGATCATCCACACATAGATGTAAACAAACTAGCATATGTCACATTCCTATTCATTCACAAGGCAGTGGTTCAACCAACACCACACCAGAACATATACATCTCACTAGGAGTTAGATCTTTCAAACTCAAGCCACACATAAATATACATAGCTTGCAATCCCAAAGTTCCAAATACTACCATGCTAGTCACATATACATATGCACAAAACAATTTTTCTCTCAACCTCACACAGCCTCAAAGAACACAACCCTGACGTCTTCTTCAACCTCCAGCTTCCATCGGAGCTGGCTGGTTGACGGAGTTCTCACTACCATCAGACCGAATCGCACTGGAGGCCGACGACGAAGTCAAAGAAGATGAGGAACTGGCGACTGTAGTCATACCTGACTCTCCCTGAATCTCACTGGGGTCTTCTTCTTACTATCGTCATCCACCACCACTGGATTGAACTCCACTGGCCCAAGCCCTTCAGGATCGAACCCATCAGCATTTGCATTAGCCCAAGCAAACGCATTTGGATTCTCTGGTAAGGCTTCATTGTGCTCCTCAACCTCAAACTCAAAGCCTTCAAAGCCTTCCAGAACTTCATCCGCAAACTGTTCATCCTCTGGTGCAGGCGGTGCAGCTAAAACAGGCTCCATGCCCATTATATCCACCACTTCATCTGCCCCCTCTCGAGCTGGAGGTACATCCTCAACTGGAGCTGGTGGTGCTTCATTGGGTTGATTTGCCGCTGCTACCAAGTGCTCATATTGCTCCAAAGCTGTCCAAAGAGCCACAATCTCATCCTGCTGTATTGAGATCCGGGCCTGCAACTCACGGGTTTTAGCTTCCATGGCTTCATGGTGTGCTGCTGAAATCTCTACACCAACCTCCTTAATATGTTGCAGATCAGCATCCTTCTCATCAATCTTAGGAGCCAGGTCCCTCATAGACCTTTCCATCTCATGCTCCCTATCATACATAGCCTGCTGAGCCTCTTCTAGACCAGACTTCATTCCCAACATCTTCATCTTGAAATCCGTGTTATTCTCCCTCTGTCGCTGATAGCTCTTCTGGCATATCTGAAGAAGGTTGAACATGGACACCATGTAATCCACAGAAGATGCTGCAACCACATCACTCTCTATCCTTGACTTATTCTTCAGAGCTTTGACTCGCCGCTTCCAAGTCCCATCCTCCTGATCCTGCAGAGGAAAGAGTCTGGCACAGCTTGCACCAATCTCAAACTTATTCTTCTGGCACAAGTCAGTGAGAGCTGCCAAGGCTGCTGTCTGAACAGTGTCCTCGAACTCAAAGCCCTGAACTCGTGTCTCATCCAGCTTCCACTTTGCATGAGCCTCTGACTCTAGAATGTGCACATACACAGTGCACCCCACCTGCTGCAGAGTATCAAACTGCTTCCAAAAGTAGAGCGGCGGCCGCTCAAAGCCCTTCTCCTGCAAGATCTGCCAAAGAACTCGAGTGAACCCAGGCCGATCTTGGTAACATCCCTGGGTCCAGCCATCCTGATCCGTATGCTCCATGGTCTCCATCTGCCAAGAGAGCAGAGGTCAACAACGGCACACACCAAAAACCCCCAAAGAAAAGTTTTGAAAACATGCAATGCACATGATGCAGCGTTTTTCTACGCCCTCACAGACACATATCCCACACGTATAAAAATTTGGTGGCATCGTATAGCTCTCCCTAAATATAAACTCTATCGTATCTAGCGGTATGCTGAACAGTTAGCATCTGCAAAACAACAATCATTAGACTCCTGCCACCTAACGACACAACCTTATTATAATATAAAATAGGGTCCCTGAAGTTTTTAAAGTAGCAACACCTCTTGGTTAGCCCAACCTATGGCTCTGATACCAGCTATGGCAGAGCTGTTCAATTTAAACTGGCTCAAGTGCGCCTAATCACCTTAATTCAGGATAATACCAGTACGCACTTCAAACAGTTTAAACCCGGTAGTCCGTCGAGTGTCCTCGGGACATCTCGATTCATCCACTGACAACCTTTACTCATCCATAGCTCAGGATCAACACCAAGTTGGGATACACAACAGGCATTACCTTTTTACATAAATACGGAAAGGTACGGATTATTACAAGCCGAGTTTTGAAGCAACCTTAGATGCAAGTCATAGTACAAAGATCTTAACACAATCTGGGATAGGCAATTAAAAGGTATATTACAACCCAAGGGTACTTTATTCGTCTAGAGACATCCGGGACCACTGATGCTCTAGGGCTTCTGGTTCTCCTCCTCGCCTTCCTGCTATGGAGCATCCTCTGGAAAACAAAAAGGGAAGAACCCTGAGTACGAAGGTACTCAGCAAGGCTTACCCGCCTTACCAAAGAAAAGACTCTCAAGGATAGATGATTAGGCCTTTTAGTGGTTATTTGGCTGACTCAACTTTTGTGGAAAAGTTTACTACTAGTTGATCCTTATTTGGCAGCTTTTAATTCAATTTTATTAATTACCAATTCAGCTAAGTTTCAAAACACTTTTTCATACATGTGATACTAGGATCAAACAGCATTTTTGAATTAACCACATATAATGTTCAACTTGTTTCCTCTACGATGTTTAACACCTGATCAAGTACACTCATAACCAAGAGTTGTGGCGATCCGGATCAATTTACATCCTGCAGGAGATACCTAGCACCCAGTCACGTACAGCTGCGCCGGCTGCATGCAACAACCTTTCGACCAGCTGGACCAAAGACCCAAATATCACTTCCCTAAAGTCCAAAACCCCTCATCTCTTTTTAAGTGTGCTTGTAAAACATGGATCATACTTTTAAATATTTTTATATTCATCTTAAATATTTTTAACAATTAAAATCCAAAGAATGATGTTATTATTAAATTCTAAACATCACAAATTTAAAGGTTTGACATTTATATAGCAGAAAGGAAAATCTAAGGAAGCTATAAAAATTTATTTCACGTTCTTCTGATTTTTTTTTATGATTTTGTATAATTAAAACAGTGGGCAAACATAAATTAAATCTAATTCTAAAATCTATTTGCCTTTGTTGCAAAAACCCCCTTCGGCTTCTTTCTCTTCTACCCGAGGCCCCTGCCCACGCGGAACAAAGCTCCGGCGTGGACCCAGCTCCGCCGGCGTTGACCCGCGCCTGCTCGCCGGCGGCGGGGTCCCCCGACGACGACGGCTAGCCCAAAGGCTACCCCACACGACTGCGCACCCAGTCTAGCCGTAAGCTCCCGCGACAAACTCTAACCCTAGCTCCTCGGCGACCCGGCGGCGACGCTTGACGGCGCACCGCACTCCGGCGAGCTCACCCCCTGAACTGGCTCCCAAACTGGCTTGCGAGCAACACAGAGACCCGAGACGCCTTGTGCTCATGACTAGCCACCCAACGCGATGCTACGCGCGCTAGCACCTCACGCCAGCCATGGCGGGAGCGCGCGCGGCGAGAACTACGGCGAGCGCCTAGCAGAGCGACCAAGGCGAGACGGCGAACAACAACCACCCCGTGAGCACCAGCAGACCTATGCGCATCTAGTGCGCGCAACAGCTCGGCCGGAGAAGGCCCGAGCGAGGCTGCTCACGCGCGACGGCCATGGCGGAAGGGCGCCACGGCGGCGAACGGCGTTCCCGGCCCAAGGAACGTCGCGCCCAAACAAAAGCAAAAGAGTTTCAAAACTATTAACGTCCACGGCGTCGCCGACAATGGTTTCGTCCAGGAGATAGCGGGCGTGCGTCCTTGGCGGTGGCATGGAAGGGGCCGCGGAAGTCCATGGCGTCGTCTTCGGGGAGGCGAGGTCGGGGTGCGCGATGTCGGGGGATGTATCCCGTGATTCCTATTGACGGCTTTTCTGGGAGACCGACGGAAGGAGCGATGGAAGGGAGACCGAACAAGAGAACGGAACCGGACGTGATTTAGGGTAGGGGGTTTTAGCAAAATTATCACATCTCCTTTTCTAGTCATCGGATAGACATCCAGTGGTCTAGGATGGAGTTTCCATAGTTTCCATACGAAACATGGTTTCCATAGAATGCGCTCCCCCTCCGCACAGCCATAGTCCACAACCTCTGGCGGCGGCGGCATCCTTCAGAGTTCATAGTGCCTATCGACCATTGTGGGCGGCTCCCACGTTGCCCATCTCCACAGAGGAGCTGGAGTCACTGAGCTTGGTGCAAGGGGTGATGGGCATGCAAGGGATACGAGAGCAAGGGGACATCCTCACGCAGCACATCGACATCGTAGCTCAACTATGCCAGGTACTGAGGTACACTAGTAGAGAATCGAGCATTCAACCCCCTAACGTTAGTACCGGTTGTGTTAAAACCCGTTACTAAATGGTCCCTGCATGTTCCCAAGGGCCCTCGGAGCATTTAGTACCGGCTCGTAATACCAACCTATACTAAATGGTGTCATTTAGTACCGGTTGGTGTTAAAATCCGGTACTAAATGGTCTCAGGGTGTTCCCGGGGACACCCACGCATTTAGTACCGGCTCATAACACTAGCCGATACTAAATGGTCCGGTCAGGCATAGTTTAAAAGGATTGCATCCCTCTCTCAACCGAATGTTCTTTGTAGGTGGGGTTATAGAGGAGGTTACGTGCAAGTCCAGTGGTTATGAGTTTGAATCCACAAACCGCTCACGCGCATCAACTCATGCTATGGTTTTTAGAAATTTGCCAAAGCATGTTGAATCTGTAAAAGTTCTCTACGGAAATGTTGTAAATTTTGGAATATTAGGTATCTTTTCTTTTGGAGTGTATCTTATATTGAAATGTGAAAAATTGACAAAGAGAATTAGAAAGAAACATTGAATTCTATTCGCTATGTATAAATTTTGTAGGTTTTGGTATTTGGAAGATTTTTTATGTTGAAAAATTATTAATTTAAAAGTGCTTTGGTGGTGGGATGTTAGATATAATGGGAGAATTGGATAAGTGAGTCCGATTTTTGTAAGTCTAGCCTACAATGTATTTGTTAGTTATCAAATTTGTTTTGGTGGTCAGATGTTAGCTATAAAATAGGGGAATTGAAAAAGTGAGTTCAATTTTTAAAGTTTGTTCGAAGGTATGTTTGTTGGTTTTCAATTTTTCAGCTGTTTGCATTTTCAATATTTTTTAATTTGGAGATATTTTGATGTCCAATTCATAGGTGCAATGGATCTCATATAATCTTTTGTGTGAATAAATTTTGGAAACAGTTATAATTTTAAATTTTTGCTGCGAACAAATATTAAGGTTCTCAAATTTTGATTCTTTTTTTTTGTATTGAACACTTCTTAATCTGAGGATGTTTTGGAATCGGAGTCGTATGTACGATGGGTTGCAGACACTTGCGTGAATGAATGGCGAAAGTGTTTTGAGTTCAAAAATCTGTTCTATAGTAAAGTTATAGGTTTTGAAATAAGAAAATTCTATGTTGGGCATATTTTGTATTGAATGCGTTTTGGTTGTCGAATTATACGTATAGTGTTGCTCGTATGGAAGTAATGAATAAAATGGGTTGTTGAGTAATTTAAGTAAAATATGAGGGTTTTTCCAAGGCAATTCCTGAGAGAGGAAAAGGATGGCGGTTGATTCTAAGAAAATTTAGGGTATTTTTTGAAATGTTATTGGGCCGGTTGGGGTGGACTGTGGGTTGATTTTGACAAAATCTGGGGGCTTCTTCGCAAAACATTATGAGAGAGGGGAGTGGATGGTGGGTTATATTTCCATAGAACCCGAGAGTTTTTCTGCAAAGTAACGAGAAAAGGCACGATCTCGATTGTTCACCCGGCTGATTCGACGGCTGGGGATTCGCGCCGACATGGCCACGCTCCCTAACCTTGGAATTGGCCATGAATCGCATGGAAAACATACCATGCAACTCTTTTGTTTTATTTGTCTGTTATATAGTAAGTTACACCTAAACCTATAATTAAGTTGCACAACCTAGTTGTATCACTTCAGTCTAATAGTTTGCAAAACATGCAAACCAATAGATAAAGACATCAAATATACATGTACAATGATATATACACCGAGTGTATTTTATCAACCACCAAACTGGTTGGTTCTCAACTTTCATTCATGCCGCGGCACACGTTCAACACCAAGGCAACCCAATAGGCGGTAGGGAGGATCTGCAGGCTAGTAGCTCCTTGCGCCAACCACTATAGGTTGTCGCCATGCCCAATTTGCTGATAGGTTGTGTCGCACAAGTTCACGAACATGTGTAGAAAGAATTGTTGGCCATGAAAAATGTGAGGACCCCAACAAGGAATAGTATTCTGCGCCGCCCACCATCAAGAATGTGAGTGCACCCTGAGGGAATTTTCTAAGAAAATGAAAAAGAGAGAATGATCATTGAGAGCTCATTTCTTTTATCTATCCAAGGAAGGCTTATTCCTTTAAGCAAAGGATCCAGTTCGGCATTCCTCTTTTTTCTTTCTGGTTGTGCTTGTTCTCCTTTATCCAAATTCCCCTAAGCCAAAAAACATGGTTGTTTTCCCAAGTCACAAACACGTAGGAAAGCACTAGGGATGGCAGTGGGTCGGGTAAGATGCAGGTAAGGCGTTTATCCGCCCGCAAGGCTACCCGCGGCTCCTACCCTTGCCCACCCGCGAAGCTGTCCGATGGTAAAAACGTCTACCCACGCCCGACGGATATCCGTCTGCCTGTTACCCACGAGCAAATAATATGTCAATAGGTTCATTTCAACAAGAACAACAACAATTTGACATCCATAATACAATATAAAAACAAACATAGTTCACTATCATGTTCAACCACACACGGTTAATTATTACAAGCCACACAAGTTGACAAAATAACAAGCTGTCCAAATTATAAATCATTACAAGCCACACAATTACAGAAACATAATGGAAAAACTGCATAAAGAAGTGCAAAACTCATCATGCCATCTGCATGAGCATGACCTCATCCACCATCCATCCATCTCACAAGTGTTGCTTTCATGTTCATGTTGGGTTGGGCTGAAATGTTTTTTGATGGGCTTCTATTTTGTATTTGCGGGTAACGGGTATACCCGTGGGTAAGGTTTTTTCCCGACTTTTGCCCACGGGTGACGATCCTTGCCCGTATCGGTGCCCGTGGGCGAAAATATCCGCCCGTGCCTGGGCCCGTTGGGTCGGGTACCCACAGATATCCACACCCGCAGGCAGGATTGCCATCCTTAGAAAGCACACATGAGCTAGCAAGCATGGAGACCCCGCGCCCCCAGCCGACCCCGTTGCTTTCTACAGGTGTGTTGCTTGCCCCCCTGCCCGAACAGAGCAAGCTTGGCTCATTCCTCTTACAGTCCTATGGACACCATGACTCAAAAGTCCGACGGTGAGCCGGAACGACAATAATGGCAATATTTAGCTAGGCACGATGGTCACAGACGTGAAAGGAGAAGCTTTGTAGGGGCACCTTGGCATGGCACGCATAGGGGGCATGTGCCCCCCTTCACAATGCTTCAATGAAACCACTAGGACCCATACAATTAGATTAGTGTTAGCAAATAATGCCCATCTTGTCTCCATCTAGGAGCGATTTACATTCTATATTTTCCTCCAATCGCCTTCTACAGCCTTCTGCATTCGTATTCAAAATCAACGTTATAAATCTCATTCTACTTCATTTGTCCATTTGTCGTGCTCATCATCCAAACATCCAATGGTCCGGCATTAGCGATATTTCTAAGGCCTGTGACTGCAACCCATAAGCCCACCGGTTTCATTGTCGCAGCATCCTCTCTACATCCTTTATGGTCCTTTACAACTTCACTGGGTTGCATCGAAGTTTATCTTTGGAGACCAGGTACAAAATATGAATAAAGAGATATACTTTGTAGTTATGAAAATTTTTATATTTGTGCAAGTTACCTTTGCGCTCTATCATGCATTTTGAAGTCCAATCAACTTTCATATGTTATTTATCTATATCCTTTAGATACATGATTGTAGTACATACTCGTACCAATAGTAATGCTTTCATTTATTTGACCTCTCAAAAGTTTTACTTTGTTTTCTACAGATCACTGGCAAGCTTACCTTCTATGTAGCATTTGCGTCAGGTGGCGTTGTCGTGTATCTCCGTGACAACATTGAGACTTGTGCGATGGAGCACTACACAAAGTTCCAAAACAACATGACAAGAGCATTCATTAGCTTTTCTGTGATAGTCTCATCCTTGATAGTCAACAATATTTGTGACCGTGTGTGAGCGGTGTGTCACTCAGGTGTAGCTTCTTGTGATGTATATGATTGAAAAGTCTATATTTGTTCTGCCAAAAACTCAACATATTGTTCAACAGGGGGCGTGTGCTCCCCCAATGCTCCATGGACACCACTAGAACCCATATAATTAGACTAATGTTAACAAATAATGCCTCCCATAGTTCAACTGAAACAACCCAATAAATCAGCATATCTTGTCTCCAACTGGGACCTTATACAAATAAGAATAAAGAGATATATTTTGTGGTTATGAAAATTTTTGTATTTGTGCATGTTTTATTTCGCTCTCTTATGCAATTTTTAAAGTCAAATATATGACTCTACTATGCCCTCCTACCAATAGTTTGGTTGCTATTTATTTGACCCCTAAACTATTTTACCTTATATTCTGCATATCACCGACTTTCTTACCTTTTGTGTAGCGTTTGCGTCGAGAGGCATTTTCGAGTAACTCCGTGATGACATTGAGAGATGTGCGATGGAGCATTGCACGAAGTTCCAAAACGGCATGACAAGAGCCTTCATTAGCTTTGTTGTGGTCATCACATCCTTGATAGTCAACTATATCTGCGACTCGTGTGTGAGTGGTGTGTCACTCGGGCATAGTTTCTTGTGATATATATGATAGAAAATTCTATATTTATTCTGTCAACAACTCAACATATTATTCAACAGGGGGTGTGCGCCCCCCCCCCTCCATGGACAACACTAGGACCCATATAATTAGACTAATGTTAACAAATAATGCCTCTCCATAGTTAAATTAGAACAACCCAATAAATCAGCATATCTTGTATCCAACTAGGACCTGATACAAATATGAATAAAGGGATATACTTTGTGGTTATGAAAATTTTTGTATTTGTGCAAGTTATTTTTGCGCTCTCTTATGCATTTTTAAAGTCAAATGTATGACTCTAGTACGCCCTCCCACCAATAGTTAGGTTGCTATTTATTTTACCCAAAAAATGTTTTACCTTCTTTTCTACATATCACAGACTTTCTTACCTTTTGTGCTAGGATTTGCGTTGAGAGGCATTTTCGTGTATCCCTGATGACATTGAGAGATGTGCGATGGAGCATTGCACGAAGTTCCAAAATGGCATGACAAGAGGCTTCATTAGCTTTGTTGTGATCGTCACATCCTTGATAGTCAATTATATTTGTAGCTGATGTGTGAACAATGTTTCACTCGACAATAGCTTATTCTGATATGTATCTGCAGTGTGGTCGAAGATTACCTCAACGCCCTGCTTGTAGATGCACAACTAGATCCACGTCTCTGCCCAGAGCTCGGCCGTGAGGTGAAGCATGATGCACTGCACATCCTTTGGGACACAGTCGATAATAGAACATCTGGCGGGCTATCATGGCTATAAAAACAAAATTAAATATAAATTTCACATGGTTTAGGAAAATCATGTTGAAAACTCTCAGGCCATGTTGGTGCCTATTTCATTAATAGAGAAGAAGTTTTGCATGACATGTTTATGGCTGGATTACAATGTATAGATTTATTCTCTCGCTAATAAACACGCTAGGTCTTTGGCCCAGGCCATAATCCATGATGCGCCTCGCTCTTCATCTTCTCCAGAAGTGAAATGGTTGTCAATTCTTGCCTTATGAAAACTATCACATTTCTCTCCTTCCAGATCTCCCATGTAATAAGCAGCGTCAGGTTGTGTAGAGCTTTCAGCAGGATATCTGGCGTTGTCATTATGTTGGTCCACCATGCCAGACAAGTGGTTGTACGTGGCTAGGACCCAGGGAGAACTATCGGTTGGCTGGTCCACAATGCCACGACGTCTTGTATATCAACATTGTACCTGAAGGGGGGAGGCAAGCTTGCCAACCGTGGATTTCTAGTGGAGCCGATGAATTGCGCCTTGTAAGCTGAGGCCACAGTATTTCCCACTCATGGTGAGTCTCCATGTGATGTTGTCTACTCGATCTTGTTGTAGTTGGTAGTTCCTGATTTTTCTCCGTAGTAGCAGCAGCTCGCGCAGCAGTGATATATGTTGAAGCTGAAGTGGTACTTGAGGTCCGAGATCCATTTTCTGTTGCTCAACGCCTCAGTTCTGGTGCAATGTCCCTAGGCCTCCTTCCCTACACCCATGCCTCTGTCCAGAAGCGGGTCTTTTCACCATTTCCCAGGAGGATTGTTGTGCAGGCCGCGAAGAGAAGCCGGCCAGTGTCGTCGCATGGAGTTCCAGTACCGATCCATTCATGCCATAGCCATCTAATTCTCAATGCCCTTGCAATTTTTTCCAGGTTGAGGATCCCCAATCCTCCATATTCCATTAATAGGGTAGTTCTAATCCAATCGATCTTGCATTTGCCTCCCGATAGCTCCTTATCACCCACCCATAGGAAACATTTTCACAGCTTGATAAGTTCCTCTAGCACCTCTTTTGGCGCCGTAAGTGTAGTCATAAGGTAGACCGGTTGGGAAGATAAGACCGATTTTGTAAGACTAACCCTCCCCACCTGGGTCTGGTTTTTCCCATTCCACATTGATAGCTTATTTGCAGCTCTATCCACCAGCGGCTGGAAAGTCCAGTTTTCTTAGCCTTCGAATGGTTAGCGGAAGCCTGAGATATTTGATCGAGAAACTCGATCGGGTGGCTGTGAAGTCGTGTAAAATTTCATCGAGGTCAATGTTGTCGCAGCTGATTTGGCGTGACACTCGTCTTTGATGCTGGTGTTGAGACATGTCACTTGGCCAAATTTGGAGGTGTCTTTAAGGTTGGTTACATCAAACTTCGTTGGTTTGAGGAATATTATTGCGTCATCGACATACATGGATACTCGTAATCTTATGGCGTGCCTGTTTAGTTTACTCAGGAGCAATTTTTTAGTAGCAATGGAGAGAAGAAGTTGCAACAGGTCAATAGCTAAGATTTAGCAACAGAGATAGTGGATCACTCTGTCGCAGCCCCCTACCGTGTTGGATTGGGTCCAGCGGGATTCCGTTGAGCATGATTCCTGCTTTTGATGTGGTAAGGATGGCGGCCACCCAATCACGCCGTCTGGTTGGGAACCCCCTTTGTTGAAGCAGATCTAGTAGGTAGTCCCATCGTACAGAGTCGAAAGCCTTTGATATACCAAGCTTTATCACTAGTGTTGGGGTTTTAGTCCTATGGAATCTCTGTGCGAGGTTGTGAACGTACATGAAGTTGTCATGGATGCTTCATGCCTTGAAAGCACTCTCATAGGATGAGATGAGCTGATCCATGTGTGGGGTGAGGCACAGAGCCAGGATCCTAGTTAGGATCTTCGCTATGCCATGGATGAGGCTTATGGGTCATAAGTCTCGGATGTCCCGCTCCTTCCATTTTCGGGAGAAGGATGACATTCGCCTGATTGAGCAGCTTTAAATCTGCACGGCGGGAATTTTGTAGCAAGTTTACAGCATCCATGATGTCATGCTGGATTATCCTCCAGAAGTGTTTAAAGAAAAGGTTGGTGAAACCATCCGGCCCTAACGCTTTATCCATAGACCATAGAGGATAGGGTGATGGCTTGGAACACCTCTTCCTCGGTGACGGGTCTATCGAGTCCTATCAAGTCTAATGTTGGCAGTTCAAAAAAAAAATAGTCCAATGTTTTGGAGTAAGCTTGTCAAATCAGGATGAATAAGTGGCGTAAATACGAGATATACAGAACAAATTAAAACCAACAATCAATTACGAGAATACATACATAAATGCCATGTGGAATGGCAAGTTTATTTATATTTCCAAGAACAATTAGGCTACTTTGGGCCTACTCACTATACAAACCAAAATAAGCATTGATGGAAACTTGTAATTCACTCGATTCTATCATCTGTTGAGCTTGATGGCACATGAAACCGATGAACTTGATGTTCCAAGTCTTCGGCATACATGGTGTTTCTTCTTTTTATAGGGTCGGGCACCTTCTGTTCTGGAGCCACCTAGCCAGAAAACCTGATGACAAAGCAGGGCCACCACATCAGTAAAGACATGATGGAAACAGTGGAAAAAGAATACACAAAACATGTGCATCAAGCAGCAAGATTATACAGGCATACAAAGAACATGTGTAAAGCAGCAAGATTATACAGGCACATTGCTTTATTTGTAGGCACTCATGCGCATATACTAATCAAAGTTCTGAATAATTGCATAAATAATCCTTTACATAACTTTGTGTTATATATCCTACTCTTCCTGTCACACGATCACTAGATATGCAGAGGGTAAGATACAGACAACATTAACACTTCCCTGCATATTATGGATAGGAAAAAGTCCATTTTAGGCCATCTAACTCTTGCCTCAGTTTGATTTTGGCCATCAAACTCCAAAACCGGGTATTTTTGGCCATCCAACTATCAAAACCGTTCAAATTTGGCCATCGGGCTGCTTTGATGAGTGGTTCTAACTTTTTTATTTACAATTTAGTCCCTAGATCTTAAAATGATTATTATTTTTTGCTTATACCTCCGATTTAGGTGGTTCTTGTGATCACGTGTTCCTAACGGTGAACACTATATTTTAAAGTGATCTTTGTACTATTTTATCACTATTTGTTATATTATTTTTTGTCATTGTGTAGAAAAAATAACATAAGAAAAGTAAAACAAACAATTATAAAATAATATAATCAACATTTGAAAACGTAAAGCTCATAGTTACAAACGCATAACCAGTAGAATAACTTAAATAGGAGATGCAAGAAAAAATAGTAATCATTTTAACATCCAAGGACTAAAAAGCTGACAATATAAAAAAAGTAAAACAAACAATTATAAAATAATATAATCAACATTTGAAAACGTAAAGCTCATAGTTACAAACGCATAACCAGTAGAATAACTTAAATAGGAGATGCAAGAAAAAATAGTAATCAGTTAAGGAGTTATTGTACTAAATGAGGAAATGTATAAACATAAGTTAGCATATTTCCTCATCATGAAATTAACAACCTCATGTTACAATGTTTAAGGTGTATTGAGCGTACACGAGCATGGTCAACATACCTCACAGGTTGAAAGTGCTTGGTAGGTATATATATATATATATATATATATATATATATATATATATATATATATATATATATATATATATATCAAGGGTTATATGCATGCTCAACTTATAAGCAACTTTTAAGTCAACCACATGCAAGAGTGATACCCCAGATTATTACATAATTAAGTTGTCTCATAAGTTTTCATTAAGTTTATTTGCTCCCACTATTTTGGTGGAACAACTCAGGTGCACTTGCACATATTGAACCTGCTCCAAGTTTTCATGGATTTTAAAGGAGGAGAGCTCAAGGGAGCATAGTCTACAAGACTTCGTCGAAGGCAAAACTCTAGGTTTTTCGCATTACAATTAAGTTATTTGCTTTAGCTTAATTTGAAGCTGATGATGTACTTTAGATTAAGAAAGAACATATTTGTACTATGTGATAAGAAATCATTGACTTTTGTGTTCCCCATAAGTAATAATACATCATCAAGTTTTTTTATTGTTTATTATTGTTTATTTTCTTTGACCATTATTTAAGTTAAATAAGTTAAAAAGTGATGAGACCTTGTCGAATATGTAGCACCCTCACATTTAAACCACAAATTCGAGGGGGAGAATTGAATGTCTCGTCAGTTTAGAGTTGACACTCTTGTTGCTCTTGTCAGTTGAGAATTGAACTGAGAACTACTCAGAGATATTCTTAAATATTCTCTCCATAATATTTCATTGTCCATAAGTTTTCAAAGACAAAATTAAGAATAAAGCATAATATACTCGTTATATCGTGCTACTTAAATTAAGAATAAGTTTAAGAGCAACTTTATCATGCTAGACATGATTATTCAAATACCATTGTGAAAGGACTAACACTCCACAAACACCAATTGTCTCAAATAAGTGTGAATTTTATCCTTTATGCTGGCCACCGCTAGGTACGGGATAATCTTCACAGGTTCTGTTGTTCTATCCATTTTTGGCCACAGCTGTTATGGATTAGTTCAATTGGAATCTGAGATGATTGAAGTATGGTTCTGTTCATGATTCTTGGCCACCGCTGTTTTATGAACATTTAATCATAGCTTTGCTACTCTAGTTCATTTTCTGGCCACAGCTGATGTGGGCTAGGTTAGCAAGGAAAGTTCATCAGTGGTATAGTAAATGCCGCGCCAAAGATACATAAGTTAAAGAGCTACCATTATGAATTATTTTAGATAAGTTTATGAGGTCGACATATTTAATGTTCTGATTGTTCAGAATTCAACGGAAGCTCACTAAGAAGTAAGGAAATGGGGGAGAAGAAAATCTTAATGAGATATAGAATAAGTTTCTCTATATTGATGATTTATTAAGAACGTATATGTATATATATATACAATATATGAATTCCTCATATATATCGTGCCATAAGTATTCCATCATTCTTTACTATACTCTGTTAAGGATTGACATTAGTTGTCTAACCATAACAGAGACATGAAATGTTTTAAGAGATAAAATAAGTATTGGGCACAAAAGTAAAAGCCTCAGTCATTTCAAGTTTATAATGAAGAGGCTATAAAAGAGTATGTGAACTTTAAATATAAGTATAGTTCTTTTTATAGCAATTTTCTAATAGAGTCAAAGCAGTAGGCTATAATGGGTCTACAAGTCTTGATAGTAATTCCAAAAGAAACTAAAATGCTAAGTTCATAACTCACAATAAGTATGCATCATGGGTAACCGTGGTTCATTTGTAAAGTCAAGGTGGATTAAATTGTTATCCTGATACTCTAAGGTGAATGATCTCTCCATAAGCTAACCGAAATAAGTATGCATTCCAAGAAAGGAGAAATATGTTCATCATGTCTTTAGACACATCTTGTGTAAGTTTCCCTAGGTTCTGGGAAGCATGACACTTAGATGGAACCTAAATGAGTATTGGGATTTTCACTGAAGAGAAAAAGTTGAGAGAAGTTCTGAAGTGACAAAATGTGAATGCATATACACAATTATGCCTGTTTTCTTTGTGTGATATAGCAAAGAAAACTATAAATACAAAGTTAAGAATAAGATAAATAGGAAGACGTTCCTAATGCTTCTAATGAAGCTATATGCTAAGACATATGAGAAATTGACTTAGCATAACAAGCCGGAATGCTTGACAAAAATTTTATTAATTTTAGTCCAGGGGAGGTCCACTGGAAAAGGTGTTTTAAAGATTACAACACCGAATAACATGCTTATTTAATTAAGTTCTATTTAGATAAGATTTTGTAAGAGTGTGTGGATATAAGTGTGCACAATTAAGTTCTGTATCCTTCACTCTTGCAGATATGAGCAATTCTGCAGAAAGCTCTAAAACAAGATTAGCATTATTAATGCTGATTTTGTGTGGCATGTTTTAACTCAGGCAGGCATATTGAATATATTCCGGTATAATTATGTTTGCATTGATTAAATTCAATGTTGCTGTATTTTATTACAGTATTCCTTTCAAGTAATGACATATAGTTGATGGTGTCAAGCCGATTGATAAATATATTGCTATGAAAGAAGGGTCCCAGGATCAACTCATTTTAATGCATTAAGAAAATAGCTAGCAATGTGACTAATTCAGGGTTTTTATCTTTTCGCGAAATTAGTATGGATTTGATGATTAACCTGAAATGTGATTCTAGATGAGGCCGAATAAACAAACTCCCAAATAAGTTAATAAGTGTTCTATCAAGATACTTTAGCGAGCTTTAGTTAATGATGTCCCGGTATGGCTGCAGTCCCTGCCGATGACTCATTCGCTAGGTGTTGCTATGGTATTGAGTGTGGACATAAGACGAACATAAGCTTAAGTTTTAAGATTAAGATTGTTCGATTAAGAGGGAGATTATTGATATGTGTGTATCCACCTGCACGTGATCAATATACCAAAATTGTAAAGAATAAGTCGTTGACCTTCGGTCAAGGGGGAGAATGTTGGAATTGACCTCGGTCATGTGTAATTGGGCCATCAGGCCCAATCCTAATCCTACATTACTCCCTATTAGTTGCCTTTGATTGGAAGGGAAACTCAGCCCACTTAGGGCCTGGCCCCGCGTCTACAGCACTATATAACTAAGGGGAGACTCCTAGGTTTCCCTAACCTGAGTTAATCTCGTGTTAATCACGAGTTAGCCTATAGGGCTCATTAGAACCCTAAACCTATCAATCACTAAGGGTGCTAGAAGGTGTGGAAGCTTGGTGTCCCTCATCTACATCGACATCGGGGCGTTCTGCTACGTCTACTTCCTCTACGGCTCTACGGCATCTACATCTCGTTAGTCATCCACCAAAGGGATGGATCTGAATGGTAAGTCCTAAGTTTCACCAAATCCGTATTAGATCTAAGTGCTAGGTGTGATCTATGTTAGACTAGATAATCCTGTCAGTTTTATGCTCTAAGTTAAGATCAATTAATTCTAACAAATTTATGGCTAGGATTAAAAATACAAAACCATTGAATTTAATATCGTGGGCATTACCAGAGATGTAGGAAATTCGTGCACAAGAAAAGTTATGAAGGTGGCAAGTCTGTTGTTTCTGTAATAGATAGGTTAGCATTATGGTTTATCTCCGTTTGAGTTGTTTAAGAAGCCTTCCTTAGTCCCAGAAAGATTTAGGCATAATTTATGACCTTTGAGGTACCTTTATAAAGCAGTTCTTACATACCTTTTTCACGGGAATAATTTGAAAGATACATAGATTAAAGTTTGATGTTCAGAGTATACATGATAGATCATATGACTCAAATAAACATGTTATATGTCATGCCTTCTCTTGGCTTGTAGTGCCCCAACCTGACATGCACCATGCAATGGAAGTTTGCTTTGTCTTGACATATCTGCATCTGCCATAGCTTGAATCGATCCATCCATGTAGTTCTGCATTCAGTCAATAAACAAAATATGTGGATGTCATGTTTAAATATTTGCATCTGTCCAATGTCTTGTATAAGTACTTGACACTTTTCTCTTCTTTTCTCTTACGAATTTTTATGATTAATGGTACTTATTCTAGTCAAACTTTGAGTTACTTTGTCAGCTATGTCAACCAAAAAAAAAGGCAACCAGTTTAAGAACAGTCCCGAACATGTAATATTTTAAATCTCAGTTTTAACATGTTGATAAGACTCAGAATTTCTCAAAAAAAAAAATGTTCAGTTGCTAAGATTCAGAATGCTTTCACCCATGCGACACATAATTTCCAAATCCTTGTTCTCAAAAAAAAAATCCAAATCCTAGTTGTTTGTTTGCACTGCATAAAGTGATAAAGAACTTTATTATAGCATTTCAGATGATGCTCCCTCTACGATATGGATAATGCCACATCTGTATCTGTGCAAGCAATTTTTCAGGTTGACAACAGCTGGTGTCACAGTAATATTTCTGTTCATGTACCCAAGCCACAGGTACACATTGGGGTTGTTTAGATGGTGGAGAAGTGTGGAAAAGTACTCTGGCAACTGTATTGGAAAGCGTGTTTTTTGAGATTGAAGAATAGTGAATATCCGATGAATAGTGAATATCTGGAGAAGAACTAAACTACTCCATTAGAGAGAAAAGGAAGTGTACGTTTGAGAGAGATCTGATAGGAACGATTCATTGCCAGTCCCTGCCAGGCAAAGTCTTGGGGACAGATAAAAAGATTTGGGAATCAGCAGCTGACGGTCGTCGGCGTCGCCACCAGGTCGCGGATCTCTTCTGCTTTGCCGTCAGGCCAGCACATCAGCTAGAAGTTGATCACGTCATCAAGGAGCTTGGCCGAGGCCGGCAGTCACCGACGTCGCCGCCGCCCCTGGCCACGGAATTGGGCCAACCTATGAATTTAGAAAGGCCGCATGGGCACCGATGACATGAGGATGGTGGGCCATATATTTGGACCCTTACGATTTTGTGCTTATAATGAAGAACCAAACGGCCCAACTGGTGATTATTAAAGGATGAAAGGTGGAACGGTAAAAATCAAAGACAGCACGCGGTTGCAAATGATACGCCATAAAACACCAGAGCGCTAAGATATATATTCTTTCTAACAATTAATAGTTGTTCCTATACATTATTTCTAACAATAGTTCAATCTTTATGGCAGTTGCGGTTACATGTGTTGTTGTCCGGATAGCATTTGCCGTTGTTCACGCTACAGCAGTAACAATTCTGTCCTGGGCCGCAGTCAATTGTTTTGTAGCAGAATGCCCCTGGAATTCCATCAGGCTTGACATCTGTGATTGATCGGCCTGTTTTTTCAAGCATGAAAGTTATCATAGTTAACGTTCAGACATAGATACATGACCAATAAGCATAAAACAATGTCATGAAACTGCATAGGCTCAATATTATGGATTTGACGTACATTCCGCACGAATGCCAATGCATCCGAGAAGCAGCAACGAAATCAGCACTAGTGCATCACCGTGCCTTGGGTTCCTCTCCATTCTGTAGACGAGAAAACGATGCCTTCTGCACTTGCGAGAAGATAGATGTTCTGCAGGATTGAGATACATTGACCCATATATTGTTTGTGTATATATAGGACAAGAAGGAATCATATGCATGTATATAATTTGTAGTGGCGGATTTCCTACTATGTGAAAGTAAGAGGAAAAATAGCACAATAATTGCATTGATAGCATCGGATTATTTCCTACTATGTTTGATCGTCTGTTATTTTATCAAGAGATGATTCCTACTATGTTTGATCGTCTAATATTTCCTACTATGTGATAGTAGTGGCTCGTTGCGACGCTAGAATAGACTTTCATTTTAGCAAGAGATGATTCATATCTTCCTTTTCATCATATTTTAGCAAGAGATGATTCCAATCTTCATTTTCATCATATTTTAGCAAGAGATGTAGCAAGAGATCTACAGCACCACGCTTCCCACAACTCGCCCCCGTCTCTGCCTACCGAAACGACCAAAAGAGATAAACTTCCCTATAGACAAATATGGTACTAGTTGTATAATATTCTCCAAGCATCGCTTTCCCTCCCTTCCCCATTCACTTCCGTGCCGCGCTCCGTCCCCTCCGGCCTTCTCAGCTGCTCCAGCCAAACTGAAACTCCCCCTCTGAACAAAAGGATTTCCAATCTGGTCTACCAAGGTCCTTGTGGGATCGCGCCTTCCCTGAGATCGATGAAGGCTGCCGAGTCTGTGGTGGTTGCATGTCTTCCCCAACAAGCTCGACTGGATGGTGCCGGCATTGAAATTTCCTCTTGGCTGCCAAATCTAGGTGTAGACGTGGTGTCAAGGCTCTAGAATTTCCTATTGAATGCCTCTATAGCTCACTAGTATTGTGGGGTAGGTGACATATATAGTGACAGTGTGTTCATCCGTGGCATCCCCCTACTATGGATGGCAACGGGAACCCAATCCCCGATTCCCCGTGGGGAATTCCTTCATTAGGGGACGGGGATGGGGAGAATTTTACCCTTGTGGGGATATAAACGGGGAAGATTCAGCCCTGTCAGGTCTGGCAGAGGCGGGTATGATTTGTTGTCCCATGTCCCCGATCCCCGCGAGACCCGACATAATCTACATCATTTGATTACGATCTACACCATTTCGGCCTGAAGTAGAAAACCAGCCCATAGAGGCAAGATGCCCATTACAACCAAGACCGAGTATATAACCAGCTGAACCCTAACCTTCCACTCACATCTTGCCTCCCTCCCCCTCCGTCTACCACAGACCAGCGGCGCCTGTGCTCCTCTTTCCCGCAGTCCGCTTCACCTCTCCCAATCTGCCTCCCTCCCCCTCCGTCTACCACAGACCAGCGGCGCTGTGCTCCTCTTTCCCGCAGTCCGCTTCACCTCTCCCAATCTACCTCCCTGAGCCAATGAGCACAGGCTGATGCCGCAGCAGCTGGAAGTCTACACCTCATCTAGCCTTCAAGGTATAAAGTTAAGAAACGGTTATAACCTGGGCTTAGCATGTGGGAACGCCTGGTTGACTGGTAGGTGGATGGGGTGCTGGGCGAAGGGTGAGGGAGGTGCAGGCAAATAATTGGAATATGTACGTGTGGCTAGCCACACAATGCTTTGGAATCTAGACCTTTTTCATAAAAGCTTATGGTTTTTTATATTTCTAAGGATAAGGATCTATGTTCCTGTACGTTGTTTAAAGTCTTAATGGGTTCAGACTACAGATACTGGCAGACTACTTCAACTTGTGCTCATGAGGTTTTATGAAACACCCTCCTCCCAACTTTATCCTTATGGCATTGTCCCAATATACTTTGCAGAAGTTTGGGACAACACACAGACAAGATGTTTAGAGTTTATCACCAATCATACAACCTTTCAATTATAGTTGGACCGAAAGTCCAAAACCATAGTAATTAAAAAGGAACTTGCAAGTATAGGCTGTCCACAGCTGAGAGTGAGAAGCACAATGTGTAACATCCCTAGATTTTGGATGTTTTGAAAAATATGAATTTCAAAAACTTTTGTTTGATATGTGAAGCTCATTTAGAATTTATAAAGAGTGCTCTCTTTTCTCTCCCTAAATTCGTATAAGCAATTTAAATTTGTTGTATTTTCAAGGATATTAATGTGAACTACACTTGATTTGGAGATTTATTTTAAATTTCATTTGGATTTTTTTAGTGTGATTTATATTTTGAATTCAAGATATAAGATATAAATTGAATGCTAATCTTGTGGAAGATAGATAATTCATCCATCTTTAAAGCCCATTTTAGCCCAATTAGCTTAGGATAAGGTGGAAACAGCCCAAATTAAAGAATTAATTCCTTAAACGTGAAACATTTTTATATGACTGACTCAATAGTTTCTATAAACATGTTCAACATTTGATTTGAATACATTAAATATTGGCATTGGAAAAGAGAAATGTTGAAATGTCAAAACCGAAATGTTGAACATGACCTCTGCTTTTCCACCTCTCGCCTTCTCTCCCACGCTCTCTGCCTCTCACACACGCCTCTGCTTTTCCACGCGCAACTCTACCATCTGCACAACCGCCTTCACCAATCATCAAGCGATAGAGCTCGCCGCGGCGCATCCTGGAGGGTGCTCCGCGTGAGCCTCACGTCGCCCCGCGCATCCATGGCCCGCAAGCCGAGGATCACCAGCCATCCGCGCCTGGCCACTGCTTCCATGAGCCCGACCCCTAATCCACCGCCTGTAAAGAAACCCCTAGTCCTCCTACTACTGACGAAGCCCCTCGATCACCACGGGCAAGCCCCTCCAGCTCCTCTCTCCCACCACATCCTCTCCTCCTCCGGCATGAAACTACTGCCTTTGTTTAAAATAATAATTGACTGTATTGATTCAGAATACTTATAACCCGGGTACATTTCCTCATCACAGTTATTGCCTTTATACAATATAAACGAATTGCCACACTTCTGAAATTTATGATTTTTAATCACGGTTTTATTATACTGAATCATTGTGAGCTGTGACTATGTCACATTCTGGGATTTTTACCTTCATGTTCTTAATTTCGATAAGCCATAGTTTTTTTTTGCCAGATAGATAGCTAGACAAGAATAGAAGAACTAGAAGCACTGATGTGGCGTTGCCGCGTGGTTAGAATGATTGGACCAGTGTAGTGATACTTGGTATTCTTTTGTCTAATGGGTCTTAACTTCTATTAGGCCAGAGTTGATCACTCTTTACCTTTTCTTATATATAAGGAGTGCACTAATTGAGACAATTTTTTGTGACTTGCGGCTAGATGAATCCATATAATGAAATCAAATTAAAACAACCAAGTATTATTTGAATGGTATCATCTTATATCCAGTTCATGTGTAGGGCAAAACTCTGTTGCTTGTCTAAGTTTGTTTTCTTAGTGGAAAATAATATCAGACCATCTTGTTGGTTGTTATCCTTGTCATAACTTTCATGTGACATTTTCATCCCTTCTCAAACTATTGCCTTGCTACCATGTCATCTAACCTGTATTTGAAAAGAGATGCATTCATCTGCTCAGTCATATATGAAATAATAGTGGCAAAAAGGGAGCCAAGATGCCAGTGTTGTGGTTACCAAGGAAAAAAAATGTAAGTGTTGTGGAGGAAAGAAAAATAAAAAGTTTCTTCTTATCTCATATTTTAAACTTGATATAATAACAAAGTACCAAGCGTAGTATCACTTGATTTAACAGAAAATAGACTGTTGAGTTGTGATCCAATTTCATCACAAGTCAAAGGCCCATTTGGCCCAGGTCCCTACTAGAGGTGTCCACCTAGTATTCTATTTTATTCTTGTAAGCCGCCGCGACGGCGTTGTAACCTGACTCCTCCACATAGTGAAGTTCTTGCTGGCTCGCGCCCGTGGTTTTTCCCGCAAGGGTTTTCCACGTTAAAATCGTGTCTCGTGTTCGATCTTGTTTTCGCTTTCCCGCAAGGGTTTTCCACGTTAAAATCGTGTCTCGTGTTCGATCTTGTTTTCGCATTATTTGCTAACATAGACCACATTGTAAATGCTTTAGATTTTGTACCTTGTATAGTGTTATATGGCATAGTATACAATTTAGAAGCCTACCAGCTGTATATGTCTTCAGACGCTAACAACTGATATGCTTTGAAAAGAATGGTCCCAATAGAGACTTGAGAGTAACAAATTACAAAATGAGGAGCCGTTTACCTTGATATTTGCATATAGATTGGCAAACCACGACATTTCAATAAGTCATGGTTCCTAACAATTCATTACTGTAAAATTTAGAAAAGTTTAATGGACGGATCAATGTTCGAGCAGCCGGTTTCAGATACTTTCAAGTAATCGTGTGAAACGAAGCCATGGCAACACTTCTATCCATTTACAAACCATGTCCTTCTTTTTGACCATATGAAGTTGTTATCAAAGTCTAATAGGTTATGATAGAAATAGATCATGATTTACAACAGAATCATGAAGTTGTCGTAATCTCACAAAATTCTTATATCATAATATTTTTTATCATTGCCAGTTACCTGATGGAATCAGGTCTCCCTTCATCCACATGTGGTTTGTTGAGAAGAAAAACCTGTTGAGGTACCCTTTTGAGGTGTCCAGTGTTGCTGACATAAAGAAGTGACCAAGTTTGGCACAAGCAATTATTGGGTACATGAAGTGAAATATTACTGTGACACCAGCTGTTGTCAACCCGAAACATTATCCATAATTCCATATCATAGGGAGCATCATGTGAAATGCTATCATAAACTTCTTTATGCAAACAAACAACTAGGATTTGGAAATTCTGTGTTGCATGGGTGAAAACATTCTGAATATATCTCAGCAACTAAAAGTTTTTTTTTAAGAAATTCTGAATCTTAGCAACATCTTAAAACTGAGATGTAAAATATTACATTTTGGGGACTCTTCTTAAACTGGTTGCCTTTTTTTGTTTACTTAGCTGAAAAGTAACCCAAAGTTTGATTAGATTTTTTTTTGCGCAAACAAAGTTTGATTAGATTAAGTACCATTAATCATAAAAAAATGGAAGAGAAAAGTGTCAATTACTTATACAACACATTGGACAGATGCAAGTATTTAAACATGACATCCACATATTTTGTTTATTGACTGAATAAGTGCAGAAATACATGGATGAATCGATTCAAGGATTTCAAGCTATGGCAGATGCAGATATGTCAAGCCAAGGCAAACTTCCATTGAATGGTGCATGCCAGGTTGGGGCTCTACTCTACAAACCAAGAGAAGGCATGCCATATAACATGTTTATTTGAGTCATATGATCTATCATGTTTATTCTAAACATCAAACTTTAATATCTATATCTCTCGAATTATTCCCGCGAAAAAGGTATGTAAGAACTGCTTTATAAAGGTATCTTAAAGGTCATAAATTATGCCTAAATCTTGCTGGGACTAAGGAAGGCTTCTTAAACTACTCAAACTGAGATAAACCATAATGCTAACCTATCCATTAACAACAGACTTGCCACCTTCATAATTTTTCTTGTGCAAGAATTTCCTACATCCCGGGTAATGTCCACGAAATTAAATTCAATGGTTTTGTATGTATAATCCTAGCCATAAATTAACCATGCAGTTTCCTACTAGTAGACTGACAAAGAGCAACAGTGCAAGTGTGCAACAGAGGAACATTGCTCCCTTTGGCAAGCATTGTTGTCTGAATTTATCGTTTTCTCTTTGCTTCCCGGACAATCCGACGCTCAAGAAAATGGACTCGCGATTTGGAGCCAGGGTACGTTTGTAGAGATAAAACCACATATTTCATCCTGCCCCCGTCGTTCTAATTGGCCATAAACTTACATTTCATTAGAGACGTCCTGAAATCTTGTTCCAAATAGGAATACGAGCGTCCGTGCGATCATATTTACGTTAGGAGCATTGGAGGTGTTTGGTTCGTGCTCCGGTAACGCAAACGTAAATGGAATCAGATTACAGTGGATTGGGTCCTGGAATCACTGATTACACACTTTGTTTGGTTGGATGTGGTAATGAAATAAAGTGATGTTACAGGTGTTTGGTTTATAAAGCTCCGGTAATGAAATGGAGTACCGTCAGAAGTCAAACCTATCGTCCGTGTGCCATAGCACGGCTTCTTGAATGTCAGAAGTCACAAATCAAATCTGACAAAAAAAATAAAAAACTATTGTTTGCACAGATTGAAAAATTAACCTTTCACATCTCAATGCCATATATCAATGACATATCTCAAACATTGATACATGTAAAATGAGACGTCTCTGCTTCACCATGTGAGCTCTAACAAATAAAGGAGGGGAAAGGAGAAAAAGAAAGCCTAAAAAGGATAGTTTTTGAATAAAGCCTAAAAAAGATACTTCAAACTGAAGAGAGCAAGCACTCTCAGCACCCTTTGGATCGTCGCTTTCACCAGCTCCTACAAATGCAAACACCCTAGTTCCACCTTCACACCCTATCTAGTTCCACCTTCTACCTGCTCCTCTCGGCCTCTACAAAAAGAAAGAAAGAAGATAACAAGTTAAGGTATGTGTGAGCTGTTCTATTTTTGTGCAAACGGCAAATAACAGAACATGTGCAAACAGCAAAGAATAGAACAGGCTAAGGTATGAAGAGAAAGAACATGCATCTGTGCATATAAAACAATTCTGTCCTATGCTGGCATTCTTGTGAAAGAACATGCACCACATAGAACTTTTACCTTTATATGAGTTCCATCTGCTCCCAAACAATTCTACAAATAGAAGACTCACATACCGAAAAAAGAGTGTGACAAGCTACTTTTTAAATATGATTTTTTTCTTGAAAATAAAAACTGCTTCAGAAGTCATTTACTTTAAAAATATTTCCACGTACTATCCGTGCTATTCTCTTGTATAGGTTCTTGGGCCTTAAGTAGCAAGTGGTGCAACTTTAAAACAGCTACAAGACATAAGTTGAATTGTCTACTGGCTGTCTCACCACTTTGATAGAAAAATTCTTTTATTGTTCGGTTCTTCAAATATTCTAGTATGTATAGAAATATTCCGTGTAGCTTTCAACTCGCCAACATCACTAAGCATTTCACACAAGATATGAAATGTTCTCTCCTCCATGTCTCATCAATAGTTAGTTGACGCGCTTTTGGTCGATACACGAAAGCGCTAGATCGCGCGGTCGACGAATTCTCCTCGTCGGAGCTCCTGAGAGCAGCCGGTCAGACCGCCTGTAGGGGCCGGTCAGACCGCCTGTACCAGAGGCGCCGCGAAAGCCTACGATCACAACCTCGGGAGGGACCCCGTCGGAGGCTGTGAACCTAGGGTGGTTCTAAGGTCGACAAGGCCACTTAGAACGTCCTAAAACGTCACGGAGACGAAGAAGGAAAGCAAAGGGGTTGGAAAAGCTAAGGTTTGGAGATAAAAAGTAAGATAATGATTTGTTCGATTGGGTAGAGGTCCTCAATCGGCCACGGCCCTTCATAATATAGGGTGGGGAGGTCTTGCCCCGTGGGGAGTCAATTCCATAATCAACTACCATCAAAATACAACTCTAATTCGGATTATAACTGCTACAGACGGTCTGACCTCCTGTACAGGCGGTCTAACCGCCTGGGCCCGGGGTTGACCCTTGACAGAGCCACAACTCCCTCATCCGGAGTCCAAATCAGGCGATCCACATATGCATTTTGACCTTCTCGACGAGCCCTACGCAATGGTGGAGTCAAAATCATATTTTGAGCACTTTCCTACAGGAGGTCTAGACCGGCTGTACAGGAGGTCAGACCGCCTGGCCCATTGCCAGACCGGCTACAGGGTACAGCCGGTCAGACCGCTTGTTACAGGCGGTTAGACCGGCTGTTGAGCCAGATCGGCATTCATGCCATTTTTTGTCGTCAACAGTGCTCATCGAGAGTTAGCAGCGTGCTCATAGACTTTAACTAATTCATCATCCTACAGACATTGAATCTCAAATAAAGACAAGGTTTTCTCTGTCATAATTCTATAAAATTCCAGTACACAAGCATGCACATTCAAGTCGATGATGCAGTCCTGAAATAGGTGAGATTACTCTAGCTTCTATTTATATGAAAGCAAAAAAAAAATTCAAAAGGCTATATCGCAAGTAATAGCAGTTCTGCGTGTCCAACTTTCTCCAAGGCATGATACGACAGGGGATGCAGGTCTTACACGTTGCTTGGCGAAGAAGGGTACCAACAGGAAGGAATTGGTTCTTTAGAATTTCTTCTTGTGTTTCTTGAAGGCAAGGCAGATGATATTGTCTGATGCTGGAATTATCAGGAACAGGGTATTGTTGGTTCTGGCGACAGTGAAAGAAAATTCTCTACTGGTGTGAAAGGAGCAGAGATACTGGTGTAAATTGAGCTGAATTCGTTGGTACACGTGTGGCTGATTACCTATTAATTCAAGAACAGAAGAAGAGAAAAAAAATCAAATTGACAGAAAACCATACAATCCATAGATCCATCTCATCTCCAATTCTCAACCACAACACCATGGCCTTTAATTTAAGGAATGCAACGACTGATCGTATAGCAAAAGTATATCAAACGACAAGGAGATTCAGGGAGGATTTGAGAGACATAGGAGAAGGGGGCAATACACACCAAGGGAGTAAGCAGTGGTGCCACAAGTCACGAGTCGTCTTCCTTTGAGTAAAACGGATGGTGGCCGTGCTCCTCCTCCATCTCCGCACGTCCCTGCTCTTCTCCTCCCATGATCTTGCTGCAACCTGAAGAAAGAACAGACTATAGGGTTAGGGTTCGAAGAGAAATTGCCTTGTGTCAATGAGGGAGAGAAAGGGACTGAGGGGGAACTGCCGATGAGGGCGTGGTCGCCGGCGAAGGTCGTGAGGAGAAGGAGCAGCGCCAGCGGAAGCCGTGCGGGAAAGGAGGGGAGCGCGAGGCGTTGGGGCGGCGACGGCTGGGACTGGGAGCGTGAGGCGATAACGCTCGGGGAGGACCGTAATGGGGGATGAATGAGCCAGTATCCGATTACAAGGGACCTGATAACGGATGGGGCTGAACCAAATGACTGTATTCTTATCTATTAACTCTCTGTAATCCAATACCATTACATTCACTGAACCAAACACCTCCATTATCTCGCTTTTTTGGATAGTCAATTGCTTCTGAGTTTATTTATGTGTATATAAGGCCTCTCCTCCAATGGAGACTCTTTGCTAACTCTTAAATTATTTAATCGATGAATAGTACCAAAACAGTACAATAAGTTAGCCCTTTGCTAGACCATCAAGAGTAGCACTGTTCAACGAGTAAAAAATGCTATGGTATGGCTAAGATCTAGCAAAGAGCTAACTCATTGTACTGTTTTGACATTGTCTTAACACTTTTCATTGATTAAATAATTTAAGAGATAGTAAAAGGTCACCCATTGGAGGAGGCCTAAGCAATCATGCTGCATGTTAGAGAGCAGCTAGTTTTCTATTTTTTTTATTATTTGAGTTATGTACAAACTACTCCTTACAATTGAGAGAGGCCCAATCCATCGGTTCCCCTGGTCGCTCGTGAGGGGCGACGCGGAGGCGACCGCGCTGCCCATCACTGCCCCCTACCACCTCTGCCCGCAAGCCATCACCGCTGCCGGCCCGCGGCTGTGGCCACCCTCCCTTCTCCACCTCTCCCTGCTCCCCTTCACTCCCACTCCACTCTACCCTACTAACCCTAGGTCGCCATGGTTCTCCCTGAGATTCAACTCGTCACCGGCATGGTTGGCCTTCTTCCTCGACCGGAAGTTGGTACGGTGTTGGGGGCTGGATCCGCCATCCCTAGGGCCAGATCTGCATGCTCCAGACCTGGTGCCGGTGGGAGCTGCTCGTTGGTCGTCGCTTTGACCATGACGTGGCCGCCCGCCGCCAGGTAGATGGAAGTGCGGCTGGATCCGGCTTCCCTTGCCGTGCAGCTCCAGCTTGCGCCCATGGTGCTGGCCGTCGTCGCCTTTGCGTGGCTCTATGGCCGTTGGCGGCTCCGCCGCTCTGGTTTTGTGGTTTGGGTTGTGGCCCACCTCCGCCGCATCCTCCTCTGCCAGTGGTGGCCATAGTACTTCTGCAGTTCTACACTTTGGTGGTCACCGCCATCGACAACTTGTTTGGCCACTTCACCTCCTTCATGCATCGCTAACAATGTGCTGGGAGGAGGAGATTAGAAGATGGGGGCATTGGCGTAAGCCTTGCCTGCCTTTGCAGGCTGTTGACGGCGACACCCTTGGGCGCCGGATACCTCCTTGGAGACGTCAATCGTTTTCCCCTCTTCCTCTCCCACATCTTCCCAGGTATGCTTCCAAGGTGAAAACCCAGCAATGGCGTCACCATCGGTGTCGCATCACTCCTTGGAGGCGTTGTGCTTGCTGTCGGAGGTCATCGGCTCTTCTCGGGAGAATCTATCTTCTTCTGTACTTGCCTCTGTTTGAAATTGTCCATCATCGTCGTCATGATTACTTGGGTCGTCAACTTCTGGTGGATGCTTTGACACCGTTCATGCTTTTGCTTCAGTGGATGCTTTGCCACTGCTACTGAGATGGTTGATTTGCTTGACGGATGCTTTGCCGTCTTAGTGCTTGGTGGGTGGATGCTTTGGCACCACTGCTTGTTGGGTGGATGCTTTGCCACCGTGGTTATTCTACTTATGACAGATGCTTGGCTGTCATGGTTACTCTGCCTAGGGGGATGCTTTGCCATATGTAATGATGGTATTTTTGTCGACGATGTATCTTTTGCAGGTTCAGGTCTTTGGTCATCCTGTTTAGGAGTTGTGTCGTCTTGGTTGCTTCTGTTGTGCATTCTGATTGTATTTGTTTTTTTCTAGCGTTTCTTTTCTTTTTAGTCTTTTGTGCTCTTGCGTCGGTCAAGCTCTGCTTGATTGTATCAAGTCTGTGTTTGTAACTGCTTTCTTCTTAATGAAAAACGTGGCAAGGCACGGTCGCTAAAATAAATACAAACTGCTCCTTAGCAAAGGGTAGTATGAACTCCTAACATCGTACTTGTTCATAACAGACTTTTACTCGATCAATCTGTTCTATCTATAGTGGTTGATAGGTTGAACCGGTCAAATGTTCAGTTTGGACCATATCGAATTACTTCATCTTGCATGACAAAGGCAATAATCAATCATCCACAGGTGCAAGTATTTTCAGTCTCTTCAGCAAACAGCTAAGGCCACAAGGTTCCAAGCTTGGAACGGCATATTTTAGATTAGGAATGTGGCGTATAAAAATAGAACCTTGTTTTAATACATAATTTAAAAAACATTAGCTAGGAATTTTTCTATTTGGTAAGATGATGAAGTTGATTGCATAGCTTTGCTTATTTGACCATAGATTTAAACAAGAAAATACTTCAAAGACGTATCTTTACTTTTGTGCTTGATCGACCATGCTAGTTTGTTTATTTATTACTCGGCTCATGATTAGCCTATAGGTTTTTAGAAATATATATATATATATATGCATTTGCATTATAACCAGCAATTCGTGTGGATTATGTAGAAACCGTAGTTGAGGACGCCATCTACAAATTGATCGTGAAGCCCAGAAGCTAATGAAGCGTGTCTAGGAAAAAAAAACTCATGAAGACCTGGCCCAAGGACGAGAAAAAATTACTAAGACCTCTCATATAAAAGTCAAGCCCCAGAGCATAATCCATATTGGGCAGTATCTAAAATTAAGTGATATCTTACAGAACAAAGCATTCTTTGTAGTGATGTCTTATAGAGCATATCTCCTTACATTGTTTATTAGAGAACATTATTTGTTATATCTTACAGAGCAAACCTATACACACGCTAATAGCACATGCAACTTTAGCCAGCTTAGCCCCAAGGAGGGCAGAAAAGCAATAAAACTTAAGAATGACATTCCGGTCGCTGCTTCAAACCTCGAGAAGTTCTCCGTAGTCGTGCTGAGATTAACCAAGATTTGAGGGGATTCGGAGTTATCCCTGTTTCCTTCTTGTTTTCGGTTATTGACCGAGGTCAAAACTAAATCCAACATTCTCTCCCTTGACCGAACGTCAACTACTTAAACTTAAAACTTAATTCGGTCAATGTCTTATACTTAAACTAAAGTTCTTCCTCAGTAAATCAGCAAGTACCAGACCAATGCATCGTCAGTAGCGCCACGGCATACTGGGACGGCATTACCCATAGTCTCACTGAGAAACCTTGTTAGAACTCTTTACTCTTATTTGGGGAAATTAATGGCCCTGAATCAGAACCTGATCAAGGCGACTCACCAGTCCCATGCCTAGGACATGAGTCTGAAATTGGGATGGTACTAGACCTTTTGTGAGCTGATCCGCAATATTTGGCTTAGAACTTATATGCTCAATATTATACGTTTGGTTCTGATTTCTCTCTTTCACAGTACGATACTTAAGGTCAATAAACCTAGAAGCCTTAGATAACTTATCGTTTGTGGAAAAGAAAACTGCGGCTTTATTATCGCAGTATATTGTGATAGGTCTCGAGATACTATCAACAAGTCTTAATGCCGGAATAAAATTCTTAAGTCATGAGGCCTGTCCCGTAGCATCATAACATGCCACAAATTCAGCTTGCATCATAGATGCAGCCGTTACACCTTGCTTACTACTGCTCCATGAAATTGCTCCTCCTGCTAGCATATAGACATATCCTGAAGTGGATTTTCTATCATCTTCATCGCCAGTAAGATCGGCATCAGTGTAACATACTACTTGAAGATTATCTGATCTCTTATATGTGAGCATGTAATCTTTAGTGCCTTGGCAGTATCTCATTGCCTTCTTGACACCTATCCAGTGAGCCCAACCTGGATTATCTTGATATCTACAAAAGACGTTGATAGCAAATGCTAAGTCTGGACGCCTACAGACTAGCGCATACATCAAGCTTCCGACGGCTAATGCATAGGGAACATTCTCCATTCTTTCTCTTTCTAACTTATTCTTAGGGCACTGAGCTTTATTGAACTTATCGCCCTTCTGAATTGGGACAGGTGATGTATTACTCTTATCTATTTTATATCTCTTAAGCATTTTCGCAATTTATGCTCTCTGAGATAATCCTAGTACTCCTTGGGCTCCATCTCGGTGTATCTCAATGCCAAGTACATACGTGGCATCACCGAGATCCTTCATATCAAAATGAGATGTAAGAAAGTTCTTAGTCTCATATACCATATTCTTATCATTACAAGCTAACAGTATGTCATCGACATATAGCACTAGGATCATTAATCTTCTACCCTTTTCTTTGACATAGCTACACTTATCGACTGGAGTCTCCCTAAATCTGAATCTCTTAATGACTTCATCGAATTTAAGGTTCCACTGCCTGGATGCTTGCTTAAGTCCATAAATAGACTTTCTTAATCTGCATCCCATATGTTCCTTACCCTTAACAGCAAAACCTTCCGGTTGAGCCATATAAATAGCCTCATCTATGCCTCCATTAAGGAATGCAGTCTTAACATCCATCTGATGTAACTCCATATCAAAATGATATATGAGTGGCCTGACGATTCTCAATGAATCTTTGGTAGACACAGGAGAAAAGGTTTCTTTGTAATCGATCCCTTCCTTCTGTGTAAAACCTTTTGCTACGAGCCCTGCCTTGAATCGTTCGACTTTTCCTCTGGAATCACATTTAGTTTTGTAGACCCATTTACAGCCTACTGGTTTGATCCCATCAGGAATTTCTACTAAATCCCAAACTTTATTAGAGCTCATAGACCTTAACTCATCTTTTATGGCTTCTATCCATTTAGTGGAATTCTCACTTTGCACTGCCTCTTTAAAAGTGGCAGGGCCATTAACTTTCCCAACATCATACATATCTACACTTAAGTATGTTTCATAACAGTCAGGAATGGCCGGCTTCCGTTCTTGCTGTGAACGTCTTACTGGTTCATTCACAACTGGCTCAGGAATTGGTTGGGGCTCAACTAATGGTGTCGGCTCTGCTGGTGGTGGCGCATGCAGCAGAGGAGGCTCTGCCACTGGCGCCTGAACCCCACTAGGTGGCGCCACGTTCTCCTGCTGAACGATAGGAGTTACCGTGGTGCTATGAGGAACAATTGGTGGTACAAACTGATATACCTCCGTAGGCTCTACAAATTCTGAGTCAGGAAGCTCAACCCGTAGTTCTTCAGGACTAATGTCTCTCTTTGGAAAACTTCCACTAATCTCTGAGTCTTCCAAGAATACTGCCTGTCTTGTTTTTATGAACTTAGTAGAACGTCCAGGACAGTAGAATCGATACCCCTTAGACTTATCTGGGTAGTCGATAAAGTGACATCTTACTATTTTGAAGTCTAATTTCTTATGATGTGGATCAAATATCTTAGCCTCAGCAGGACAACCCCATACTTTAAAGTAATTGAGTGTCGGTTTCTCCCCAGTCCACAACTCATAAGGTGTCTTAGGAACTGACTTAGATGGAACCCGATTGAGTATGTGAGCAGCTGTTTTCAATGCTTCCATCCACAGCTCCACATGAAAGTTAGAATGACTAAGCATGCTCCGCACCATATCCATTAGTGTACGGTTGTGCCGCTCAACAACTCCATTTTGTTGTGGTTCTCCGGGCATGGAGTATTGCACTTTTATGCCATTTTCTTCTAAGTACTTAGCAAATGGTCCTTTAATTTGACCGTATTGAGCATGTTTCCCGTAGTTCTCACCTCCCATGTCTGATCTTACTATCTTAATAGAGGTGTTATGTTGTTTCTCAACTTCTAACTTATACATCTTAAATATTTTTAGCGCATCTGATCGCTTATGAATGGGATAGATATACCCATAGCGGGAATAGTCATCAGTAAACGTTATAAAAGAATCATAACCATCTACCGATGTTACTGAGAGTGGGCCACAGATATTTGTATGTATTATTTCTAATATGCCCGTACTCCTAGTAGTTCCTTTCTTAATAGTCTTAGCATATTTTCCCTTAATGCAGTCAATGCACTGCTCTGAATCTGAAAAGTCTAAGTGATCAAGTATCTCGTCTTTAATGCAACGCTCGATTCTCCCCCTTGAAATGTGGCCAAGGCGACAATGCCACAATTTCGAAGCGTTCTCATTAAAATGCTTACGCTTACATGAAACATTAGAAACATTCATCACAGAATCATTAAGAGAGAGCATATAAAGTTTGTGTTGCCTGATAGCAAGGCCCACACTTATTGAAATTAAACTTTATACACACTGTTTGTTGCCAAACTCACAAATATGTCCCGAATCATCTAATGCAGAAATAGAAATAAGGTTTCTCTTTAAACCAAGAACATAAAGAACATCATCTAAATGAAGCTGGAAGGCCCCCGGCAACTCTAAGTGTAAGCTCCCAACGCCTTCAACTTCGACGACGTTCCCGTCAGCCACTCTTAGGCTTCGCTCCCCCCTTCTTGTAGTTTGGATTGAACGGAATGCCTGTAATGAATTAGAGATGTGCACAGTGGCACCTGAGTCAATCCACCAAGTATTAGGGAAAAATTCTGCAATAAAAGAAACAACATCAAGCTTATCATTACCTTGTCGCTTCAACCAGTCCTTGAAGCCTGCACATTCTCTCTGGAGATGCAGAGGAGACCTGTAGAAATGGCACAGCTGCAGCTTTCCTCCCTGAGACTGAGGTGCACCTCCACGCTTGAACTTCTTGTTGTTCTTGGGAGCAAAGTTCTTGTTCCCATTCCTCTTGTTCTTCTTGCAGCCCTGCTGGCTGCTGCCTGACTCGTGCTGGTTTCTAGCAGTACCATTAAGACTAAGGCTGCTGACCATGTTGATCACATCCTTAAGCTTTTCAGTCTTAAGCCTTTCCTCTTCTTCAACACAGTAGCCAATCAAGTCACTGAGAGACCCAATGGTCTTGTTGGTGTTGTAGCTTATCTTGAAGGTAGCGTATTGTGGTGAAGGCAGTGAGGTCAGAATGAAGTGGACAAGGAAACCTTCGGAGATCTCCATCTTCAATTCCTTGAGCTTATTGGCCATATCACACATATTGAGGATGTGCTCCCTTATGCCAGCTTGTCCATTATACTGAGAGGACACTAACCTCATGATGAGGGTGCTAGTATAAGTCTTGGAGGAGCCCTTAAAATTCTCCTCAATCTTTGCCAAGAACTCCTTAGCATTGTAGTCAACACCAGCATCATTCTTAGTCGGAATGGCACCCTTGATGCCAGGACTGATGGTCTCAGTCATCACCATGAGAGCCATGCGGTCAGACCGCTCCCACTTCTTCAAAGCAGGTGAAGTATGTCCAGCAGCAGGTGCATGAGGCTTGTCCTCCCTCAGCGCGACGTCAAGATCATTCCACGACAAGCATGTCATGATCTTGCCCTTCCACTCATGGAAGTTAGCTCCATTGAGCGGCTGAACATTGTTGAGGTGAGAAGCCACTTGGTTGACGTAGTTAACTGCAAAACAAATATTAAGTGGATTTAGTATCATAATCATAATTATCATATACAATGAAATGCGCATAAAGAACATGATAATAACCCAACGTTGGTTAGATTAAAAGCATGTAATAAAAATCAAGTTGCATCACCGTTAGGGAAAACAATTGAAATTCATCTTAACACTCATGATTAAATAGCGTTGGTTAGAATTAATCACAAGTTTACTCTAAACAAATTTCCTGTTGGTTCCATTTATTTAGAGGCATCTCAAAGTATACTGGTGGATTTAACTTAAATAATAACATCAACCACTGAAATTCATCAACTAATGCTTAAATCCTTAATGAAAACTTAAAATAATAATTCACTTAATCAATTACTGAGAACTGAGAATAAAATACGAATTTACGGAGAAAATTCGATCCATAACTAAAAACGGCCCAAGAAAGCCCATAAAACGCATACATTACCCTTACTATGCACACGGCCCATCTCAGCCTAGTGCGTGGTGCGCTGCCAGCCCAGTGCTGTGCAACGCGGCCCAGCAAGCGCAGCCCAGCAGCGCAGTGGCTCGCGCGCGTAGCTCGGCTCGGCTCACGGCTCAAGCTCAGCGCGCAGCTTAGACTCGGCTTGGCTCAGCTGCTCGGCTCGCCTCGCAGCACCGGCCCAGCAGCGCCAGTGCATAGCAGGCCTGAGGCCCAAGGGCGAACGAGCGGGCCGCCAATCTGGCCCAGCTCGCACCCGCGTCCGCGCCCGCCTCCATCCCAGCCGTCCATCCCGATCGGACGGACGAGCGCGGGAGGAGCGCGCCTTAAAGTGCGGAAACGACGGGGAGGGGGAGGAAACCCTAGGTCATTTCCTTCTCCCCGCTTCGAGCGCAGCCGCGGCAGTGGCCGACGATGCACACGCCACCGCGCTCCGCCGCCACCGCCCGTCTGCTCCTCCTCCCTCTTTTCCCCCAGATCCGGCGAGAGAGAGGGCCGTGAGATGCCTGAAGACCTGTCTGCGCTTCCGGTGTCATCAAGCCGGAGCTCCACGAGACTCCTCGGCGCGCACGTGCATAACGCGCGCGGTTCGTCGAGGGGCCTTGCCGGTGCTCAACGGCAGCGGTGCCGGTTCTCCAAGGCGCAAGAAGGGAGGAGGCACGCACCCGAAGACACACGCGCGGCCGAGGAAGCCAGCTCGGCTCGGCCAACTGATGGCGCGGAGTGAGCGGCGTCCAAGGCGTCGCCGGATGTTAAGGCGGTGACCATGCGCACAGCACGAGCTGCATGCGTACGGTCGCCATAACCAAGGTAGGTCTTATGACTTTGGGCTAGTGTTAGGGTTAGGGTTAGGGTTTCAGATCTGGGGTTTGTGTGTGTGCGCTTTATTGATTCGGTGTTTTTGCAAATCCTCTTCTTCTCATCTCTATTGTGTGACATGGCATGAGTAACTTTCAACCGAAACCCTAGAGCTTAGATCTAACCCTAAAACATGATGAAACACCCTAGATTCGTGACTGAGCTAGTAGATCTAGGCATGAATGAAGCATAAACTTGAATCTAAGCATGAATGTGCGCTAACAGAGACTAAAACATGACTTTTCTTATCTATTCTTCACTGATCTCATCTTATGCTACCCTTATCTCCTCTGCGGCTCAGGTTTGAGGCTAGGGGATCTAATCAGACTAGGGGATAACCCCGAACCCCCTTAAATCTTGGTCAATCCCAACAGATCAGTCATTGCCTTGATCGAGAGGCAATCTATTTCCATCTATAGGACATGACCCCGGGCCTACAACGCTATATAAGCTAAAAGAAACCTCCAACGAGGTATACAATCATGCAACCCTAGGTTCACCATAACCTAGCCACCCTTCACCGATCACTAAGGGCGCTGGAAGGCTCGGAAGCACGTGTTCCTCGCCAGGGCCCGTGCCGTTGGCGCCCAGAAGGTCGACGCGACCCCGTGAACACCCTCAAGGAGCGTCTACGCTACATCCCCCAACGCCGTCCACGCCATCGACTTCGTCGCCTCTGCACCGACTTCCATCGACGACATGGACACCACAAGCGCCGGTATAAGTTTACTGGCGACCCCTATTCCGCAATAGATTCATGTTCTATGCGAGATCTATTCTAGACTAGAGAACCTGGTTATGTTCATGCTCATGCATTGTTAGTTTGATCTAACAAGTCGCACATGCCCTCGAGTCAGCACGAACCACCAAAATAAACCCAGCAGAAGCGCTTGATGCACTAGGTCTGCGCGGCGGCGATCTATGTGGATCGTATCATCGGAACGGGTCAAATGACATCTTAAATAAAGGAAGGAATACAGTCATATACAACAGGGAAGGCATGTCATATATGCAGAAGGTGTCCTAAAATTATATTTGAAAGACATATTGCACTAGGAAAAGGAATCCAAATTAAAAAGAAGCATAGTACGTAAGACAGTCATGCAACTGATGTCCTTGCTTACCACATCTCCAACGGTAAACACACGTGCAGCTCAATGATTTCCCAGTGGAAATTTGACAACTAGTGCATACAAGTCCAGGAGGGCAACAAAGACAGCCCATAGAGACTGAAGAGCACAAGCTGCAACAAGAAATTTCGACCAAATTAAACAACTATGTAGTTTTCTTATATTGTTATTTTGTGACAGAAACAAATTAGCAAATACAATTGTTAACTGTTTTAGGGCCAAATTAACTAGAGAAAAATAAATTGGAAGAAGAGCATATCGCAAATTAACTTACATGAAAGCCGGGACAGAAGAGAAGTCATCTGCAATGGCAACGAGCGCCAGGATCGTGCTGATGCCTGATGGACTGAGTAGAGCGTAGGGCGAGGCTGCAAGGCGTCCTACGCATAAGGGTGTCTCCAACAAGCCTATTTGAGCTGGCTATTTGAGTGATGACTGGGCTTAGAATCTCACGTGGATGGGAGAGAACACGGGGCAAAGAAGCTGCTATCGATTTGTTCGTCGCTAGCGACGAGGGTCTGAACACAGGCATGGGTGCTTTTTCTGTGTCCTGGGCCAATGGGAGCAAAGCACTATTAAAAGCTAAGGTATTTAATTATAGTGGACCCATACTACTTTCCTTCTCTCCCTTCACGTCAGCTACCCAAATCGCCAGTGCCGCCGCGGACGCCCTGACAAGCATGGCAGCTACTGCTGGCGCCACAAGAGCTTGGCCGACGGCCATTGGATTTTCCGCCGGGGCCATCCCATAGCTACTGCTGGCGCCACAAGAGCTTGGCCGACGGCCATTGGATTTTTCGCCGGGGCCATCCCATAGCTACTGCTGGCGCCACAAGAGCTTGGCCGACGGCCATTGGATTTTCCGCCGGGCCATCCCAATCATGTGCAACGGATAGAGCTGCTCCTGCGTAACTGAATTGTCAAGAGTACTGCTAATTGCTAGTAAATGTTTGTTGTTATCACCTTGAAAAACATTTTCATTAATTCTGATAATTTTAAAAAGGAAAAACAGAGAGCATTTGGACGTGCCATGTATCACGCAGTGGTCACTGGTCAGTGGACCCTGTAGGTCAGAGGTGGGACCTCAGTTAGCAGCCATAGTGTAGAGCAAAAACGATGCTTGGATCCAAGCATCATTTTACACGCCGTAGGGTGCGATGCGTGGATTTTCTTGGCTGTCTTCGTATTCAGGAAAAAAAATACTTATTCAACAAGTTTTTTCTATTCATCTCTCACAGAACACGCTTCTCAGTACACTATTCATCTAGAAAAATTACTCAGCCATGAAAATCCATCAGCGGCGCTTCTCCTTCCCCGATGCTCGGTTAGCTCAACCGAATAGAATATATTTTTTGCATGCAAAGGACGATACAGAGAGATGTGGTTCACTTGTTCATGCCAAAGGGCTTAATAATTTATTCATAAAATGACCCTACAGGAGTTTTGAACACTGACGCGCACACTGCAGGCAAAAACGAGTTGGAGCAGCGGCCTTGTGTGTCAGATGATTTGATGTTTGGAGCCTCGGCAGGCCGTGGGTGCTCTAAGGCTATCCGAACTCGTGGTACTCTATTTCTAACCTTAATAAGAATATTCCTGTCTAGTCATTAAGATTCTATACTCTATCCTAATATTTCTGTCTAGTCATTAAGATTCTCTACTCTATCCTAATTTCTTCCGCGCCCATAGTACTCTATTATCTCATACCCTATACCAACTAACATATATTTTATTCAATCATCCCAACTACCATCTCCTCTCTCTCCTCAATTTTTTCCAATCACAACATTTTCTTTTCCTTTCTTTTCTTCCTTATTATTTTGTATTTCTTCTTTTAATCCCGTTTTCTTTTTCTTTTCTTTTCTTTTCTCTCTTTTCCTCTCTTTTTTTTCACGGCGCTCTCTCGATCCTTCCGCCTGCAGCTCGGTCTTTTTTCCTTCTCCTTTTTTTTCTCCTCTCCGTCTTTTCCTCACCGCACAGTTCCGATATTTTCGACGCCACCTCTTCTCCGCCAGCGCCTCGCGCGGCGCCTCTCTCCGCCGGCGCCTGGCGCGCAACACCACCGCCTCCTCCTCCTCTCTCTCTCTCTCGGCCGCCAGGCCTACCATCGGCGACGGCGAGCTGCTCCCTCCGCCCGGCGTAGTGCTGCTCCTCCCTCCGCAGCTGTTGCAGGCCTTGAGGAGGTGCGAAAGCACGGCGCGGAATCGAGTTTTGCGATGGCACGGCGAGGCCATCTGCGCACCTGCCCCAAATCCCCCTCTCGATCTGCACCGGTGGAGTAGGCTGTGGTGGCGGAGCAAGAGGTGGTGGCTATGGCGGATTTGTGCTCGATTTGTGGTCGGTTTTTACTTGATTTGTTCTTGGTCACTTCCTGCAAATTTGGTTGATTTTGTTGCGGCGGCGGATTTGACTCGATTTGTTGCTGCTCTTCTAGCTCCACTTCTTTCTTCCCCTCCCCTCCTCTGTTCTTGGTGACTGCGACAGATTTATGCTCTATTTGTGGTTGATTTGTTCATGGTAGCTCCAGCTCTTCTCTGGTAGCTGTCTTGGGCCTGCTGCCGGCGGCTGTTGGTCGAACGCGACGGCGGCGGCGGCTGCTCCGGCGGAATCGAGTGCGACGGCTGCTCTCTCTCTCTCTCTGTGCCCCTCTCTCTTCTGCTGCGGCGGGCACGCACGCCGGCGGCCCTGCGCCACGTACGCGCGTAGCGCTCGTGCGCTACGGCGCCAGATTTGGCGCCTTGAGGCTGGGGCGCAAAGCTACCGCACGGGATCGCGCACCCCGCTGCGCGGGTAAAAGCGCTATCTTCGTCCTGCATCCTGGGGTAGCGCACCCAGTGCGGATAGCCGTGTGTTTAGATGGTATGAAAAAACACGGTAACATAAATAAACACTGTAGCATTCGCTGGGAAACGTGTCTTGTGAGGGAGGAATAGTGATAAGTTAGGATGAATAGTGACAAGTTGGAATGAATAGTGAATAGTTGGAAATCTGAACATGGCCTAAACTATCCATAGTGGTCCGATGCTGAAATCACTTGGGCCCATGCCCAGATCTTCCGATGCTGTAAAACTAGAAAAGGCCACGGCGTTGCCGCGCATGGCCAGTAGATATACACGTGCTCAAGGTTTTTTAACGTTTGATTGTCTAAACTTTTTTTTCTAAAAATAAATGGAATAGCGTGTTGAACCCATATGTAATATTGGGTATCTTTTATTTTGTAGTCTATTGAAATATGAAAATTTAAGCAAAAGAATTACAAAGGAGCATTGAATTATATTTGGTATGTATGAATTTTGTAGATTTCTTTATTTAGAGGAATTTTGAAGTTGAAAAATTATTTATTTAAAAGTATTTGGGTGTTAACTTAAAACAATTTTATGTATGATGTTAGTTACAATGAGAAATTGGAGAAGTGTTCGATTTTTTAAGTTTTTTGTACAATATATTTGGATTTTTAAGTTCGTTTTGGTGGTCGGATGTTAGCTATAATGGAGGAATTGGAATAGTGAGTTTGATTGTTTTTTGAACCGTTTGCATGGTACTTTTTTAAATTTGGAGGTGTTTTGTTGTTCGAATCAGAATCATAGGTAGGAACGAACTATGCAAACACTTTGTATTTAAAATTTTAATGCGTAATGTTAGTATAATGGGGGAATTGAAAAGGTGAGTTTGTTTTTTTTATTTAAAATATTGAATCATTTTCATGGTCATTTTTTAAACAAAGTTATAGATGTCCTGGTATCCAAATCATAGGTGGGAATGAATTACGGAAATATTTTGAATTTAAAATTTTATTACGTGTCAAAGGTTTAGGTTTTTGAATTTTAATTATTTTTTTGTATTGAAAACTTTTAAATTTGAGGATGTTCCGCTATGGAAATCGTAGATACGACGGTTCCTATATAAATATGTAGTGAATTTATTTTGGATTTAGAAATATAGTTTACGATGAAGTTATAGATCTTGAAATTATGAGTAAGTTTTATGTTGTATACCTTTTGGTTCGAATGCATTTTGGTGGTCAAATTATACGTTTAGTGTTGCTTGCATAGAAGTAGTTAATAGAACGGGCTATAATGTAATTTAATTTGAATTTGATGACTTTTCCATGAACTTTCTATGAGACAAAAAGGATGGTGGGTTGATTTTATATAAATTTAGGGGGTTTTTTGAAAATGTTCCATGACTGGTTGGGGGTGGAGCGCGGGTTGATTTTGCAGAAATACGAGGGCTTGGTCGTAAAAATTCCTATGAGAGGGAGCTAGACGACGGGTTCAATTTACGTAGAATCCGAGATCTTGTTTATAAAATGCCGAGGAAAGAATCGATCTTGGTTTTCTATACGGCCGATCCGACGGTTAGGAAAAGAGACCGACGTGGCCACTCTCCCTGTCCGTGGAATTGGCCCCGTTTCGTAGAGAGATGTGAAAGGCCTGCAGCGGTATCGATGCTGAGACCTGTAGAAACGGGCCAGCTCAGATAATTTTCACTCACACGCGCTGTCATTCCTTTGCACTGAGTAGAGGCAGAGCTTTTTTTATTCCGTCAGCATCGAGGCATGAAGACTCCCGGTGCTGGTTATTTTTTATTTGAGCATCGCTGCACAACGGTTGACTCGATGCCCGGACACTCTCTCTCCTACTTCGGGCATCGACGGAAGCAACCGCTGTCGACAGTAAAGGTCCTTGTTGATGACGGTGCGCGAGTGGACTCAGTCCACCGCAGACCGTGACATTGGCTCACAAGAGCCAAGTCCAAGGGATCACATGTGGCTGCGAAAATCCGATGCAGCTAGCGGGTCAGTGGACCGATATGTGGCCTATGCGTGTGCGTTGATGTGAGGTACTGCAGGCACACAAGGCGCGGCGTGCGTGTGTCTTGGCGAACATCGGAACATGTGCGTACCCGTGCGGTGCACGATCGACGTTTGCGCGTGCGTATGGCCTGCCACGACGCGACGCAGCGTGGCCCCGTGCGCACACGGCACGCCCGCGACGACGCAGTCCGGAGGCAACGTCTATGTCCGTGCGTGCGCACGCGAGACATGGTCAGGACAGGCTCGCGGCGTGTCTAACGTGCGCATGCGCTCACCATGGTCTTGCCATGGCTGCGAGGACGCTAGGGTGCTTCTGTTGCAAGGCCATGGAAAGAGGCAACTGTAGTAAATGGAGATTAATGGCAGCTCTCATATCTAATTTCTACATGTGAGCAATTAATGGCAGCTCTTGTATATAAAATTGTAGTAAATGGAGATGGCTACAAATAACCAGCCACGGAGTATGCTGGCTACATAATAACTATTTTATAGCCACTTTAAGTTATATAATTACTATGCTAGTTTATGAGATTATAGTAACTTTTACCAAGTGATTTACTATAATGTCATGGTAAATATCCCTATATGTATTATAGTAATCCAATTATCATAAATATATACATATATTATAGTAACTTTTACTAAATAAAACTATAGTAAGTAGAGGTGGCTATAAAATAACACACTTTTGTTTAATTTGTCTACTATATACTCCCTTAATCCCAAATTGTAAGTCATTACAAGATTCTTGGAGAGTCAAACTCTTTTTATGTTTGACCAAAATTATAGAGTGAATGACAAAAAAATTATGGAACCAAATAGATATAATCTAAAAATATACTTAACAAAGAAGCTAATGGTATTTATTTGGTACCATAAATCTTAGTACTTCGTTATATAAATTCGGTCAAAGTTGAGATAGTTTGACTCTCTAAGAATCTTGGAATGACTTACAATTTGGGACGGAGGGAGTAGTAAATTACACCCAAACTCATAATTAAGCTGTATGACCTAATTATATCACTTCAGTCTAACAGTTTGCAAAACATGCAAACTGATAGATGAATCTATCAAATATACATGTACAGTCACATATACACCATCGAGTGTATTTTATCCACCATGGCAAACCGGTTGGTTCTCAATTTTCATTCACTTCAAGATTATCATTAATTATTTTAGATAAATTATTCTAGATGAATATTATAATCTAGACAAATGCAAACAATCTAGATCATATTACAATAGTTCATCCAAAACAATGACAATCAAGACAATGGCTAAATAATCTAGTCTAGACTATGGGCATGCTACACGGGCTTGATGTGCAATAATGGTCGGCTTGGCATGGACAATCCAAGCATCGATGCATCATCTCTATTCATGTCGCGCCACACATTCAACACCAAGGCAACCCAATAGGCGGTAGGGAGGATCCGCAGGCCAGTAGCTCATTGCGCCAGCCACTATAGGTTGTCGCCATGCCCAATTTGCTGATAGGTTGTGTCACATACGTTCACGAACATGTGTACAAAGAATTGTTGGCCATGAAAAATGTGAGGATCCCAACAAGGAATAGTATTCTGCGCCGCCCACCGTCACGAATGTGACTACACCCTGAGGGACTTTTCTAAGAAAATGAAAAAGAGAGAACAGCTCATTTCTTTTATCTATCCAAGGGAGGCTTATTCCTTTAAGCAGAGTATCCAGTTCGGCATTCCTATTTTTTCTTTCTGGTTGTGCTCGTTCTCCTTTATCCAAATTTCCCTAAGCCATAAAAAACATGGTCGTTTTCCTGAGTCACAGGCACGTAGGAAAGCACGCACGGGCTAGCAAGCGTGGTGACCCCACGCCCCCGGCCGACCCCGTCGCTTTCCACAGGCATGTTGCTTGCCCCCCTGCCCGAACAGAGCAAGCTTGGCTCGTTCCTCTTACAGTCCTATGGACACCATGACCAAAAAGTCTGACGGTGAGCCAGAATGACACTAATGGCGAGCTTTAGTGGGTGCAATAGTGGTAAAAAAAACAAAGGTTTGCACTAACTTTGTTTTTTCCATGGGTGCATAGGCACCCACTGCTCATAGAGTAGCTTCGCCCTTACGATCACAGACTTGTAGAAGGAATTTTCGGCCATGAAAAACATGAGGACGCTAAGTGAAGGACACGTTGTGCCCACCATCAAGAACGACAGTAACTGCATGCACGAACACTAGCGTACATGTTCCAGCAATTGTATTACCTTCGGATACGAATGCCAATATTAACTACTAATACTATATAAGAATAATTAGTGAGGGTTATATTTGTTCTGTCAACGACTCATCCCCCCCCCCCGCCCCAATGCTCTATGGACACCACTAGGACCCATATAATTAGACTAATGTTAATAAATAATGGGCCCCACAGTGCAATTGGAACAACCCAATAAATCAACATATCTCGTCATCAGCTGGGGGTGATTTACATTCTCTGTTGCCCTCCGTATGTCGTCCAAAGCCTTCAACATTCGTATTCAAGACTGACATCCCAACTCCCACGATAATTCCTTTATTCATTGTTTGATTTCATCATCCAAATGTCCAATGGCCCGATCCATCATTAACAATTTTTCCATGGTCTGTATCTGCAACGCATAAGCCTACTAGTTTCCTTGTTGCAGCATCTTCTCTATATGCTCCATGGTCTTTCTCTCTAACGGTTTTGGATGTAGTTGTGATGATGAGCAAGCATTACTGGGCAACGTCTAAGTTTATCTTTGAAGACCTGGTGCAAAATATGAATAAAAAGATATACTTTATAGTTATGAAAATTTTCGTATTAGGTGCGAGAAACCCTAACGGACCCGGCCAATCAGGCACGAGCGACCCAGCAGTCCCGTGCTGGCGAGCCTGGTGGCAGCTGGTAGACTTCTAATAAATTTAGACTATGGCAGGTAACACTATACAAGATACAAAATCTAAAGCATTTACAATGTTGTCTATTTTCTACCACAACAAGTGACACTATGCTATCGTTTAAAATATGAGATAAGAAAAAACCTTTATTTTTCTTTCCTCAACAACACTGATATCTTGGCTCCCTTTTTGCCACTATTATTTCATATATGACTGAGCAGATGAATGCATCTTTTTTGAAATACAGGTTGCAGATGACTTGATAGCAAGCTAAGGCAATAGTTCCTAGATATTAACTATTCACTTACACTATTCATTCCATTGAAAACCGTGATTCACCTCACAAACTTTTGCTACAATAAAGTTTTGCTACAGGAATGTTCCTTCAATCTCCACCAATTAAACAACCCCGAAATGTCACATGAAAGTTATGACAAGGGTAACAACCCACAAGATTATCTAATTATTATTTTTCTCTAAGAAAACAAACTTGGAGGAGCAACAGAGTTTTGCCCTGCACATTTTTTTTTTAGAAAATGAAAATATTTCCCGCCTCCATGGTTCCGCACACAACGTAGATTTGCCCTACATGTACATGAACCGGATATAATATGATATCATTCAAATAATACTTGGTTATTCTAATTGGACTTCATTATTATCTGGATTCATGCATCTAACCGCACGTCACAAAAATGTCTCAATTAGTGCACTCCTCGTATAAAAAAAAAATCAACTAGTGCACTCCTTATATATATCTCAATTAGTGCCCTCTTTATATATAAGAAAAGGTAAAAGAGTCATCAACTCCGGTCTAAGGCTATCTCCAACGGTCAGTAGAACACCCATTTGTTGGATTGGGTCATGCACAGTAAAAGCACCAGAACCCAAAACTCATCCTTCTCCAACAGAGAACGCAAATTTATCCCCGTCCTCGTCTTCTCCGGCTCCCCACCGCGCTGCCCGCCGTGCTCCTCAAATCAGCCGGAGCGGCTGCCAGGTCGACGCACCCCAGTCCCTCCCACGAGGTCAGCCCGGCAACAGAAACCCAGGAGGTTCGAGAAAGGGGTCAGAATCCTAGTTAAAAACAACTTTTTTAGAGAGAGAAAGGAGGGAGAAGAGGAAAAATAGTGCGCAGGCAGCGCAGCGCAGGAACGAGCACGGTGAGATCTGAGATGATGCCAAGGGGAGGAGAGGAGGGAGACGCCAGCATAGTGACCTGCTGCTGCTCGGATTCGCGCCGCCTTCTTCTTTCCCCTGCTGCTGCTCCGTGACCTCGGATTCGCGGCGCCTCTTCTTGCCCCTGCTGCTGCTCCGTGAACTCCGCGCCGCCGATTCGAGTTGTGGATCGATTTGGTGGCGGGAGAGGGGCGCCATCCCCGTCATGCGCCTGCGCAGGCCGCCCGCCATGGCCGACGAGCTCTTCGGCGTCGCCCTCGAGATGCACTGCACGCTTGTCGCCTTCTATTGCCGGGAGCGGCGGCGGCGGACCGGGAGGAGCGAGCAGCAGCGGAACGGCGGCGGAGCTCGGGCGGCTGGGTGCGAGAGACGGAGGAGAGTGGGAGCTGGGAGCAGGTGAAGGAGGCCATGGTTCGGTGGGGAGGAACGCAGGTTTGCGTCGTGCCTGGCAGGCTACCCAAAATGGATCTCCATGGAAATTGGGTATAGGTCTCGTTTTGGGGCAGCTGTTGGAGATAGTCTAACACAACATGAGACCCATTAGACAAAAGAATATCAAGACTCACTACATACTGGTCCAATCCTTCTAACCACGCGGCAACGCCACACTGGCGTTTCTAGTTCTTTTTATGTTCTTGTCTAGCTAACTATCTGGGCAAAAAAAGAAATCTGTGGGCTTTTCAAAATTAAGAGCAGGTAACCTGACCCTGCGAGGTCGCAACCATCACCATCTCCCTCCTAATTCTGAATTCTGACCTCCGCGACGGTGTCACCGACATGGGCCTCAAACTTGGGCTCGTGGACAGGAGTATTGGGGGGACATTGACGACTGCTGTGATCCTACACTTTTTTTTTCCTAAAAGGTACTCCCTCCGTCCTAAAATATCTGCATCTAGGATTCGGCACGCATACCAATGAAGAGATGAAATGACGCATTTGCCCCCATAGCATCTTGCGTGGGTCCCACGTAGATCCCACCTAAATAATACGCGGGTCCCACGTGGGTCCCATCTAAATAATATGTGGGTCCCACCTAAACAATATATGGGTCCCACTTAAACAATAAGTGGGGCCCACATGGGTCCCACCTGAACAATAAGTGGGGCCCACTCGGGTCCCACATGGGTCCCACCTAAACAATGCACGGGTCCCACATGGATCCCACTTAAACAATGTGCGGGTCCCACGTGGGTCCTACCTAAACAATACATGGGTCCCACGTGAGACAAAATTCATGATTGAGCTTCTATTGTTACAATCTTTTTGGGATAAAATTCAAATCCTAGAAGTGCAAATATTTTGAGACGGAGGAAGTATGTAGCTCATGTATCTTCTGATGTTGGAGATATCTTGGTGCTTATGTTCAGACAATTCAGATTCTAGCTGTCAGCTGGCGTTGAGCATACCATTATTGTGTTCAGATTCAGAAAAAAGTACTTCTCCAATAAGTTTTTTCTATTCATTCTACTCACAGAACACGCTTCACAGTGCACTATTCATCTAAAAAAAGTATTTTTTTTACTTCAAATATGAACACAGCCCATATTATCGATCCACGGTTGAGCATTGCATGGCAGGGACAACTGTCACCCCATGCAGTAGTTTGGATCCACAGACGCGAGTTGCTGCTCTGGGTGATGATGATGGCTTGCGAGCAGGAATATGGTACGGCAGAAACAGAAATCCTGAGACAGATTTGATTCGTCATTCGTTCGGTCCGCGCGGGGTGGTGGTTAGGTCCGGGCGCGGTAGTGTTAGAGTGGGTCTGTTTTGCTTCGTTGGTTTCCGCCGAGTGGGATGAAAACGGATCGGATACGAACGGATATGTCCGAATATGAATATAGATATTTATTTTTTTGCCGGATCGGATTCGGATACGGACAGTACAAAATATGTCGGATATGTATCGGATATCGATATACATTACATATCTGCAATAGACATTCAACTTTTGTTATGCGGATACGGATACAGTCCGATATTGATTTTCCGATTCAGGATACGGTATGTACTATTTAAAGTCTGATAGCCTTCGGTCGGTCGGTCGGACGAGAAATATCCGTACCATTTTCATCCCTAGTGCCGAGCACCAGAACCAAAATCAATCTCCTGTGCCAAAAAGCACGGTGGTTTTCAGGCTGTGTTTAGCTGGTTGGGGTTGAAAAGAATTTTTTCTGGGAAGCGTGTTTTGTGAGAGGGATGAATAGGAAAGTTGACGGAAATTGAAGGAGAATTTGTCTAGGAAGCGTGTTTTATAAGAGGGATGAACAGAAAAGTTGAAAAGATCTTTTTTTTTAAGTAAAGACGACCTCAGTCACATGCCCCGATTCCTCGCTCACTAGCGAGTAGCGACCATGTCGCTTTCTGCAGGCGTGTTGTTTGCGTCCTGCCCCAGCCGTACCGCCGTACCGGCTCCCCGCAGTGGAGGGGGGAAGCGGATTCCGGAATCCGGCTCGGTGCGCGGGGGGCACCTGGGCGAGTGAGTGACACATCGCACGTGCTATTGCTTGTACTGCTGCGTTGCGTCTCATATTCAAAGAATGAAACGGCTAATTAACCAACATTCTATTCATTGTCAGAACTAATAACCGAGTATCAATGAAACAGCCAGCCAGCCAGGGACTCTCATGCCTTTCATATTAGGGCGCATCAGCGGCGTCAATTGAAAAAAAGAAGAGCTCAACGGTTGCAAAAAAAAAAAACACAGACACATCATAAAGCCATTTCCATCTGATACATGTACCATGTGTCGTATGTCTGAGTCTCAGCTCATATACATGTAACGTATAGCAGGTTTTCACTCTCAATCTGCCACAACAGGAGTATGCAAATGCATACATTATTCACATGCAACATGTACTAATGGCATGTCCCTATTTCAAAGCAGTAAAAATGGCTAGCCACATATTCCAAATTATTCATCTAGGCGTGTATACATAACAAGCACGCAGGCATAAGTGTGACGTCTAATGCTGCGCAGGAAGCCAGCGAGACTTGGCGATCTCTACGCTCAAATAGACCGTGAGAAGAGAAAACACCCCTGCCACTAGTGACAGGACGCAATGACACATGGCCCTTACGACCGCATACCTGTAGAAGGAATGTCTCGCCATGAAAAATGTGAGGACCCCAAGGGCAGAACACGCTGCGGCCACCATCAAGAACGCCAGCAACTGCATGCACGAATACGTAGCGTGTATCAACAATTGTATTAACTTCGGATACGAATGTCAATATTTACTACTAATACTACATAAAAATAATTAGTAAAGGTTATATAAATGAATTGCCATACCCAGTCAGCAACGATGAGTAGTAGGCACAATGCAGGATGAGCAGGCACTGGGGTTGTAGACCCAAACCACATGCTTAACAACTGGCCGCACAGCTCAAGGATGCATACCGACAATTGGATCATCAATGTAAAGATTAAGTAGCTGCATTATGCAAATTAACCCATCAAATTGCTACCAAAACCTACTATACTTTACCACTGGATATCATGTTATATAAATATCTTAAGATTCATAATAAATAAAAGAAAAATTGCATGTCGTGCATGCAATAAATCGTGTGATTCTTTCTGTTGATTGAAGTATTTATTATTTTGAATAATCTAACGCTGAATTAGGATCATGACTGAGATTCCCAACCAAATTAAGATCCAAATTATTACAAAGGTACCTGAAAGCTCTCATCCGGATGCGGCCAGAGCTGCTGTGGCCTGAGTAGATTATCAGCGCAGCAGCCGTGGAAGCGAAGCACAACGTCCTCGACAGGAGGAGGAGCAGATCCTTCCTAAACGCCATGATAGATGCACACAACAACCTGGGGTTGCATATCCAGTTATCCATTGAGAAAAAAAAGGGTTCTCAGTCTCAAAAACAATGATGAATACACAAGACAGCAAGATTCAGACAATGTTCTTAGGCTCTTACAGTCCTACGGGCTAGAAAGGAAAGGAGCGGGAAGGCGTTAAAACAGAGGAGCTTTGGAAAAGGACAGCTCGATGTTACCTTTGAAAAAGGTATGTGGCTCAGGCAATTCCAAAAATCATTATTCATCCAACTTTTCTCTATTCATCCCACCACTTCCACTCAGAGAACACTATTCATCTACAGTGTTTTTTTGGTGAACAGTGTATTTTCGAGGAATCTTTCCCCAATTTAAACACACCCTAAACAGCGAGGATGTAACCTTGACAGGGTATTTTCTGGAAAGTAGCAAGACACAAGGAAACAAGAACAGTGTTAGCCAAAATCCTTTGGGGCCTAACCGGGAAAGCTCGAAAACCAGAGCCATGGCGGACCAGAGCTCCGGGCGTTCGGCTCGCTGGCGTTTGGGTGACTAGAAGCTCGGGGAAGAAGGTGGAATCGAGAGTGAATACAATGGGAACCTTGATTGAGGGCTCACCAACGTCAGGGTTGCAGGCAGCGAAACGGCTACGCGCAGATGGAGCCTGCTATGGAGCCTGCTATGGAGCGGATGGAATGGACGAAGAGTAGGCATGGCTTTTTGTTGGCTTGCCCCATTGTTAGTTTGCATGGCTTTTTGTTAGGTTCCGTAAGCATGGTGGCCTTTTCATTGAGATAATTTAGATCTTGGAGATGGGCCAGTGTTCTTGTATTACTTGTATGGTTATCGGTGTTAAGTTGGCCTTAGCATTTGGAGTTGTGGGCCGGTGACCTATGTTCTGCTAGTTTATGTTATTTAACAGTTGAATAGCAATCATGCTAGTTTGTCTGACAATAGATCAATTTACTGATGAGTTAATCTCTTTTCTAAAAAAGGCTGATGAGTTAATCCTATGTCCAGTAATTAATCCTGTGGCCACAGTCAGAAAAATCAACACATTTAGCATTCCCCAAATGATGCTAATGATATTTTTCGTAAAATCCACAAATGTTTGTATGTTTGTATGTTTGTTCCATAAAAACAAAGTAACATTCGTTAAATATCATGAATGGGGTAGTTTCTATTTGTATGATTTCCAAAGGACAAGGGTGCAGCAGTGCAGGTCGGGTATCTTCCGTGTGAAGGTGTCGCTTCTCAACGTGGCTTTGATGAGCAAGCGACAGAGTGTCATGCGTCATATCATATGAGGATGCCACTCTGCATATATATGGAGGTCGCTGGAGGTAGGCGTTGTCTAATTGCTGATTTGTACTTTTCTTTCAACAGGAGTGCCAAACTTTTTGGCAGATGCAAACATTCTTCCGGTTCCGGGCTCCGTTAACAAAACATTGCTCTTGTTGCCATCATGGCAACATGGCGCCTCCATGCATTGTACTACTACCGCATCTGAACAGCGCATCTCTATTATTTGAAAAGACCAATCGATCATGGATTCAAGCCTACGGAGGCTACTCCACTACTAGACTACAGCGGCGGCATCCACGGTGCCCCGCATGGATCAAGCAGCCATTTGTACTAGTGGGGATGTACAGGCCCACCTGGACGCGGGGGCGATGTTTTACGGGCTGTGTGTAGATTCAGTAAAAAAGCACTTCTCTAATAAGTTTTTTCTATTCATTCTACTCACAGAACATGTTTCTCAGTGGACTATTTATCTAGAAAGAGTACTTTTTACTTCCAATCTGAACACAGCCATGTCTCTTGATGGAGCAATTCACCTACTGAACTGGTGCACACCGTATCAGTGCGCAGTAGAGTATAGGGAAATTTAATAGATAGAATGTGAACAGGAGGATTGCTCTCATAGCTGTGAACCGCAGGTATTAATTAGCTCATGAGGTACGATGATAGACACAATCCTGATACTCTAGTAGTAGTGGATGCGCGGCGGCATCCACTACTAGAGTATCATAAGAACGCCCTGTGTCTCAGTCATGATTCGGTGGCGGTTAATCAGGGCCAGAGGACACTGATGACACACCAACGGTTATCACTGACCGCATGGATCAAGCAGCCATTTGTACGGATTTGTGCATCAGATAGATACGCTTGAGAAGGGGACAGGAAGCCAGGGCATTATTGCATAGTGGGGGGGCAAATGGCTGCACCAACGTTATTCGGATGAAACAGACCTTGCAGGCGGTACATCCGTGTCTACGTAGGGCTCCGCTACGGGGTGGCCCTCCACTTTTGCCATTTCGACGGGCAAAGCAACGTGCGGTGTGCGCGCGCTACTCGCCCGCGGAACGTACGCCTCGGAGTGACCGTAGCTTGCACGCAGCAGCAGCAGAGAAGTCAGTAGAGCTCGGGTGGCCTGAACCGAAGCCGACGCGCCAGAGGACGCCCGGGACGCCACCACCAACGCCCCTTAGCAATCCGGCCAAGATGAAGCACGAGCCGGTGAGACGCTACCACGTTCTTCCCTTTTTTTTCTTCTTCTTTTTTTTTCCTTTTTTTTTTCCCTTTTGCTGTCGACCGCGAGGGTTTATTTGCTACTGAATTGATGTCGTTATTTAGGTCTCTGAGAGCCGCACGATGTGCACTGCCGCATTAGTGCTACTTTTCTCGTTGCTGCTCGTTCTTGGGGTGCTGCTACTTGGGTGCTTCTTCTCGCCTTATGAAAATGGTAGGTGACTTCTATTAATTATCTGATTTTTTCCCTCTCTTTATTTCGTTGTTTCTTCGAATGCATAAATCTTTCTTTCGTTGTAGATCCACACCTAGCAGGAAAAGGACAATGCTATGACTACTCTGGCTACGCTTGGTGGTGGCCAAAAATTGTGTTGCGCTGGTGCTGTGTCGGTGGTAGCAGTAGTTGCTACCCTTCACAGCAAGAATGTGCAGCAATCTGCCACGGGACCTAGATTGTTATTAGATGTAGGAGGTGTATTGTACGTGAGAAATGTTAGCAAAATAAACCATGTTGTGTGTTAGTTCATGATGTGTGTGTCGAGTCATGTTAGAGCACGAGTACGTGCTTGTGTTTGTGTCGAGTGTTGAGGTTGTGTGTAGCCAGGACAGTGTGTGCATGGACATCGTGCATGGTAAGTCCATAGTGTTTAGCAGGTGCACGCTCGTGTGTGTGCGCGCGCCATGTGTTTGTGGCCGTGGCGACAGTGGCGGACGCAGAATTTTCGTATTGGATGTACATGCTACTAAGAAATGTTCTCAAGGAAAAATGATAAATCCATAAAAGTGAGTGGAAAGAAACTAAATTGCTTTGAACTTTGCTCTTGTCCAATTTGTAGTTTTAGTATGGAGGTACTTGTTTAAGAAAAAGGGAAAAAAAATGGTCGGTTCTATACCACATGTATTTCAAATTAACTACCTCGTTATTGCGAGCACTGTCAATAAATTAAAGCCAGGATAGGAACTATAATAATGATTCCACAGCAAGGTGCAAAATAATTGTGATGGTGAAATGGCGGATAATGCGAGCAAAGGCGCCTTCATCTCCCTCCATCTCCATGTGGACGCAACTAGAAATAGCTGCCAAAGTGCCATGCTGATGCTAGTTGGTCACGCCCCCATCTGTGTACAGCATGGAGCCATGGAGAAAGCCACAAAGGTTAACGGCTGGCCCTTCAGTCACTCGTTGCTCTTGCTTGGGTGCGTCAGCTGATAATCAGAAAAGAAAAGAGGCTCTCACTTGGGTGGGCTAGCAGAGGAAGGCCGGCCCATAAACTAGAAGGCTCTCACGTTGCTGTAGGTTTGACGTTTGACGGCTCAAATACAGAGCTGACTTGGTCCAATAAACAACACATGCATTACGTAGACTGCCGTACGTTTCTACCAAAATTATTGGGTGCTACCAAAATTATTGGGTGTACAGCTGTACACCCATGTCCATATACTGCGTCCGCCCCTACGTGGCGTGCGTGTCAACGTGTTCGACGCTGCGTGAGTTCGTGCTCACGTTCAATAAGACCTTCAAAATAATTAAGACCCATTTGACTGTGATTGCTTTTTAGATAAGACCTTTAAAATATTGACTGTGAAACAATGGAACAATGTCTTAACGAATGAGCAACACTTGTTCTATATTCCGAATACAAAATTTTTCAGCATCGATGGACACGCTGCAGAGACGATGCTGAAAAAGCGAAATCTGGCTTTCGAGTAAAGTTCGTGCCTGGATGCGAATGCCAAAGTGAACGTACATAAGAGCAAGTATTATGGTCCTACGTCAGCAGGCGAGTTGGTGAGACATGTCAGCAACATCTGATATGAAAGAGAGAAAAAATAGGAGAGAAGAGAGCAACCGTCTCGTGAAACGCTAGCAAAAAGCGGGCGCAATGCTATGTTTCCACCGCTGGACCACTCACATCCTTACACGGTTGCAAAAAAGCAGCGTAGGGCATTAAAGAGTTGTGGGGCCCGCCACCACCCAGCAAGCCTCCCGCGTGAGCTGGCGCGCGAGGCGCCTGCAAGCTGACAAGTCCGTTAACCCTGCTCTAAGAAGGATGTGTGTATGACGATTTTGGCCCACCTAAAACTCAGCATCGTTTAACGCTGCATGGCATACAACTGCTCGGCATCGATGCCAGATGTCAGACGAATCAGGACCTGAGCGATAGCTCAGTGGATGGGTTCAGTGGTTACGAACCCATCGGTCCTGGGTTCGAGTTTTGAGCGACCCAGGATTTTTTACCTTTAGGGTATTTCCCCAGTTGTATTTCTACAGATTCTGGACAACGTGTGGCGCCACAATGAGACTACGACGTGCCCGTCGTCTACGAAGTTACGGCTTTAGTGATCTCCATAAGGACACGAGATGTGTATAAGTTGTAGTTCTAGGGTGTGCGTGGGTGTGGTGTGAGTGTGTTAAGTAGAGTTCAGATACTACAGCTGGTATACTTAGAAGTCTAGACTAAAAAAAATGTCAGACGAATCTTTTTTTTTTGCACTGTGCACGCTGTGGCCAGTCTACTAGAACCGATTGCCCAAGGGCTTAGAGCAAGTATCATGATGGGTGTTTTGGGTGCCACATCAGTCCAGCAGCTGAGGTGGAGGACAGAAGAAGGGAAAGCAGCTGAGGTGGAGGAGAGAGGAGGGGAACGATTCCCTCAGCGGGCGTTTCCTCGCTCGCCTAGCTGACCACGAGAACCAAGACAACACGCCCGTTCTGCGCCCGCTATGCGCTTGCTAGCCGGCGTTTCATCAAGCGAAAGAGTGAAACACAATTATATAGGTGGGCCCGTGAACAGTTCAGCAGCCAGCAAAATAGTTCGTTACTATACGAGATAGACGGATACCTTGGCCACTTGGAACCTTGCAGCCCATAAGCGGACGAAACCATTATCCTAGCTCTTATGGCTTCTCTAATGGCTGGCTATTTGACTAACTATTTATTTTTTAATTAATGAACAATTGTTATACAGTGCTCACTAGCTCTTGCTTCCTAGCTAGTTCGCACGTTTTCCGATACAGCTCTCTCACGAGCTCTCCTCCCAAGCACCTGCACCTCCTCTCTCTTCTCCAAATAGCTAGTCCAAATAGACAGAGCATTGTACACGTCCTCGCTGCTGTCCTAGCGCCCACCGCGATGCAGGTGGCGACCTCAACGACGTCTCCAGCTTTTTCCGTAGGCTCGCGCTCTCCCACACGTTCAAGGTGTGGTGAGCGTCCCAGTTCACGGCCAGTCGCCACTAGAGGAGAGCCTTTTCAGCCCTTCTCCCACACGTTCAAGGTGCGTCCTGGTGAACCGAGAACTTGTGGAGCCGGTGACTCTGTGCGCCCTCGATGTGTCGGTTTGTGCCGGGGCGTTGGCTGACGTTAGAATTGTGTCGACGGGAGAGCGAGCTCTATGTTTGTTGCGCCATCGAAGACCCCGTAGGAGCGCCACCGCCATGACGATGTTTTGCACATCCCACGCGAAGTGCGGCAGGCCGTGGTCATCTTGTAACACACCGGAGATTTTGAAAACCCAGAGCCTAGTAAAACATAAAAAAAAACAAAGTCTATAAATTATACAAAATTTTTACAGAGTCTCCCCTATAAATTTGATATACTCGACAAGCAATTCTTATATCAAATTATTCTCAAATAGGTACGATTGATAAATAAGCATCACGGTCCATCCCAACAAAAAATAGGCTTATTATTTTTAATAAAACCCTAAAATGATTTTATAATGGTAAGTAAAGTGACCTGGCAATTAGAATTTAGGTCAATGGAATGGACAAAATTACAACAAGTGTGATATATACAGTTGTCGCTTTTACTCATAATCTGAGGAAAGATTTGGTACGGATATTGTCGGTGTATCCGTGTCCGATCCGATTCCAAATGGGAATATGAAAACAAGTACGGTGTGAATATCCTTTTTCTACTTTTCTTGTAGCCAGTAGGTCTGCCGTCAACTTTTAGTATGTAATAGATGTAATGAATTACCTTATGAATGTGCGCTGTAAATTGCAATTTATTAACAGCTACAATTCATATAATATTTTTGTATGTGTGGTAAAATCATGCCAGTTAATTAATTAATTGTCAAGACTTGTTTTCATTCATCCTTACATATATGATCCATGTATAGATCAAGTAAGCATTGCCATTTCAACACAAACTATTCTCCGAAGGTCACATACACGCATTTCCTTGCGTCGTTGCCCCTACATGGAGAAATATATGAATGGTCTTGTTTTTCCTTCGTCTCGGATCGATGCTTTGCAATTCATGCTCAAGGTAAGAAAAAATGAAACAAAATATTCACCATTTCATTCGATGAAAGGTTATTTGTCCTCTCTTCAAGATGAATCATTCTCCTTATCAATTCATTTTTAATTTTGCCAGTCCATTGGTGCTAACAACAATCAATTCACGAACAACTAATTATCCATCGCATGATGTGTTTTGACTTATCTTCATATAGGGCGAGTCATGGAGGAAATGGGCAATGTTAATAAGACCCATAACAGAGGGTGCCTCCAGTTCCAGCAATCCAATCATCATTCATGTACGTCAAATCTGTGCTGGTGCTGTACTGGAGATGTCCATACCTGCAGCTCTACAATGTATGATTGTCAAGCACAATGTGCAAATAAGATTAATCATCTTTAGTTGGAACAATGTAAAAGTAAAACCAATTTATGAACGTGGTAACATTGGCAATAAGAAGTTGGTTCATAAGAGCGCCGCGTTGAATTATTTTTGTGCGTGTGCTGATACTGATGATACAAGTTAACATCGGTACTTTGTTACTGTTGCTCTGTTAGCACGATCACTTATACACACCGGATGTGTCATAAGTTAACACAGGTCCTTGACAGACGGTTTGCTTAATCGTCATTTTGTTCCCCTTGAATTGTCCCCGTGATGCTGCTGCTGCGTGGTCATCTCCTCTCCGACAATAATCGCAAGGATTTGACGAAGTGGAGGCCAGCCGCTGTGTCCTGTGTGCTTCAGCTATGTCAAAGTGAACCTGTGTGTCTACTGAGAATGGACTACAGGTTGAATTCTGTTGTTTATTGTTCGTGGTTCTTCATAGTTTCCTTTGTTTAAAATTGTTCATCTCTGAACTGCTAGAGATCTGTCACAATCTCAACCTGATGGCTGTGTTGATGGCTATTTATCTGAACCTAATATGCTAGTTGTCCCAATGGCTACCTGATATGCCAATTGTCTGAACTGATGTTCTGCATTCAAGTTGTATGTTCCAGAATCCAGGTACTATGTTTTGTCCAGCAGTCCATGGTAATTAAGCCTACCACTACCAGTTCAGTTGCACAGGGTCAAGAACATATTGTTCTAAATTCTACGCTAGCTAGAAGAGGTGGTCTAGAACATCTGTTGGAATCATCCAGGAACCCGACCAAACAGTGTTTTTTTATAAATCGGCAGAAATTAGTTAATTATCATCTCACCCTCCACGTAGAAGGTTATCTCCGAATTACTGATCATATTAGGGTGGGACATGACTATATGTCAGCATTTTTCATAAAAAAAAACGCTCCCCAAGCCACCTCAAACTCCGAACGTGGCCTACGCCGTCGTCCTGATTCATCCGTCACATATCCACAATTGATATTTTCCTACGCCATAATATCATTGATGTACACATGATAGTCTGACGACCATGAAGCCGGAAAGAAGTGGCACTGGGGAGCAAGCTTCCAAGTGGAACGATTTGGACTGTTCCTTTCTACAGTAGACTCGTCAACATTTAGCTGAAGATAAAATTTCAGAAATGGCCGCCGTCTTTTTCTGGCCATTTTAAATATTCAGTACAAAGCCAAATCCAAGAATGCCTTGTCTGGTTAAAGAACTCACTCCAATCAACTCGGCCTGTTTTGTGAAAGATACTACGCGAGGCGTCTACAACTAACGAGGGTCTTCCTGTTCCTTCCCTAGACATACATGCAGCCGAGTCAGTAGGTACGACGACAACCTGGAAAACAAGCAGGCGTTCGATAAACCTAAAAAAAAAAAAGACTTTGCTTTACACAGGATGTGCCACAAAGCCGCTGCTCGTCTCGGCATCATCACCATCCCAAAACTCTCCGCTGTCCATCGATCCCCTGACACCTTGATCACCCTTCTTCCTCCCCTTCGCTTGCTGCGCCACTGCGACGACGTCGACGTCACCATGGCCGTCCCGGCACGCGGCGGCGACGCTGGACGTGCGGTCGTACATGAGCAGCTGCTGCAGCAACTGCTTCATGGCTGGCCGTGACGGCGCGTCCTCGCCGGTGCACATCACACCGAGCAGGAACACGGCCACCGCGTCCTTGGCGTGCACGTCCCTGTCTGGTATGCTACCGTCCACGACGTCGTGCAGGGAGGGTCCCCCGGCTTTGTACCGCCGCCACGACCACTCCACCAGGCAGCACTCGGCCGCGGCGTCGTTCGCCGCCCGCCCTGTCACCAGCTCTAGCAACACCACGCCGAAGCTGTACACGTCCACCTTCTCGTTCACCTTTGCTCCCCGTCCACACTCTGCAACCAGACCAGTGCATACAAGAGCTCATGCATCACTACAGGACGTGCCCATCTAAGTTTTACATTTTTTTTTAAACGAACGACATGAGATTGTGCCTTTTTGGGGTCTTGGCATCAAGAATTTAGTTTACCTGGAGCCATGTAACCGAAGGTCCCGCCAGAGACGGACACAGACTCGGGCTCGCCGGACTTGACAAGGATCCGGGCGAGCCCAAAATCGGCGATCTTGGCACGAAAGCCGGGATCAAGCAAGATGTTGCTGGACTTGACATCCCGGTGCATGATGGGCTGGGCGCTCTCATGGTGCATATAGCTCAGTCCCCTCGCCGCGTCGATGGCGATGCCGAGCCGTGTCGGCCAATCCAGCGGCGCCGCCATCGCCACCGGTTCCCGCGGGTGAAGCCACCGGTCAAGGCTACCATTCTCCATATACTCGTACACAAGCAACCTCGTGTCGTCGCTGGAGATGTAGCAGAGGAGGTTCACAATATTGTTGTGCCGGATGTCGCCAAGGATCCTCACCTCAGACTCGAACTCCCTGCACACTTTCTCCTCGGCCTTTCCCCTGCTCCACAGCTTCTTCACCGCCACTACCTCGCCGGCGCCGCCATTGCCGGAGCGGTGGAGGTGGACGCGGTAGACCTTGCCGGAGCCGCCGCTGCCGATGACGTTCTCGTCGCGGAGCTTGCTGAGGATGTCGCTCTCGGTGAAGTCCACCTTCCGGAACGGCGTCACCTTCCACGTCGTCAAGTCGTGGCGCCCGCGCGCCTTCCGCCGGAGCACGAAGCACCACCCGGCGGCGCCGGCGAGGACGACGCCGGCGACCACCGTGAGCAAGATGATGATGCCGGTGGACATCTTGCTGTGGCCACACGCCGGAACGTTCTTAAGGAACATGTTCGCCGCCATGGCGCAGAGGCCGCGGTTGGCGAGGAAGGATTCCTCGAAGGCCGAGTTCTGCAGCGACCATGGGATCTCGCCGGAGAGCTGGTTGGAAGAGAGATTGAGGCTGTTGAGACGGAGGTCGTTGAAATCCTCAGGTATCTTGCCGGTGAGCTTGTTGTTTGAGAGATCAAGCATGGTGAGCACCGGCAGCAACCCGATCGCCGCCGGAATTTCGCCGGAGATCTGATTGTCACTAAGGTTCAGAGAGTTGAGCCTCCCCAATGATCGGAAAGAAGGTGGGATCGAGCCAGATATCATGTTCCCGGCGAGGTTGAGGTCGGTGAGGTTGGCAAACTCTGCCATGTTCGCCGGAAGTTCGCCGGAGAATTGGTTACGCTCGGCGCTGAAGCTCTTGAGCCCCGGCGCGGATGACGGCAAGGCGCCGGAGAATTTATTATTCCCCATCTGAATCCGTGTGATATTGGTGGCTATCACACTGGGCAGAGTGCCGGTGAAGCCATTGTTCTGTATCTCAACAGTAGTCAGCAACGGGAACGCCGACCATACCTTTTCAGGAAAATCTCCGGTGAAGTTGTTGTTGTACAACATGATGTTGTTCACCGTGGGGCAGTCCCCGAGGACCGCCGGGAACTCGCCGGAGAAGTTGTTGCTGAACACGACGATGTCGTAGAGCTTGTTGTTGTAGCAGAGTGTTTCCGGCAGCTCGCCGGAGAGGAAGTTGTTGCTCACTTCAAAGTTGCCAAGTGGCGAGTACTTCCCGAGCTCCGGCGGGAGATGGCCGGAGAGCATGTTGTTGAATAGCTTGATGTCCTCGAGATTCGGGAGACGCCCGATGCTCGCCGGAATCGTGCCGGTGAGGTTGTTGTAGTACAAGTAGAGCGTTGTCAAGCTCTTGATGCCGCCGATGGCGTCCGGTATTTGTCCGGTGAGCAAGTTCGTGGACACGTCGATCTCTTGCAAGTTGAAGGCGGTGACGTAAGGCCCAATACCACCGGTGAACCTGTTCGCGTAGAGGTACAGGAACTCGAGCTTTGGTAGCTTCCAAACCCACTCTGGGATTTCACCGTCGAGCTTGTTTATGTACAGAGCCAACGTGGTCAGCTCAGTGAGCGACGAGAGTTCGTCGGGGATGCTACCAGTCAGGTTCATCCGTGACATCCAGAGGTAGTTCAGCTTCTTCAGGTTGCCCAACTCTGCAGGGATGGGGCCTGGCGTGAAGGGGTTACTTGCCAGAGTTAGTGTCTCGAGCTCGGTGAGGTCTCCAATGGCAGAGCCCGGGTATGTCCCGTTGAAACTGTTCGTGTCAAGGAGAAGTGACTTGAGCTTTGGGAATGAAGCGATCGCTGATGGAACATTGCCGATGAAGCCATTGCATGACAGGTTGAGGTGCTCCATCTCCGACGACAAATTGTTCATGTCAGCCGGGAGGACACCAGAGAAGAGGTTGTTGGACAGATCAAGGTAGTACAGAGCCGAGCAGCCATAGAGTACAGTAGGGAACTGGTTGGTGAGATTGTTGTAGGAAAGGTCTAGGTATGTGAGGTTCTTGAGGCTGCAAATGGCGGCTGGGATCGGATTGGTTATGTTGAAATTTTGGAAGGACAGCTTGATCACATGGCCATCGGTGTCGCAGCTGACCCCTGCCCAGCGGCAGTAGGAAGAAGTGTTCTGGAGATTCCATGAACTGAGTGCAGGAGGATTGCCCCAGGCTTTCTTGACTTTTAGGAGTGTGTCGATCTCACCGGAGTTGCTCTGCGCCATGGATTGCGAGCTGGAGTTGCAGGTGACGAACACTAGAAGGAAGAGGAGTAGTAGATAGGAATTAGTCATTTCTGTCACTGTTAGGTGTGTGCGCCTTTGAGGCTGATATGGTGAGTTTGCTCATTATGTAGTTCTTATAGGGTATGGCCAGGTGGGTGCGCCGCTCGATTGAGGAGCTCTTTTTACTGGACACAACACTATTGTCTAGTAGTATATGGTATAAATCAAATCAGATCATTCATTGATCAGGGGTAAATTAGTACTTTACACTCCTTTGACTTCATATCTAGAATGTAAACATACAAAAATATCAATTGATATCATATTACAGAAATATTATTTATAATTTTGTATATTACACTAATGTTATTTAAATTTATTTCCTATCTTACCTCTATACCATCAATACTAGTCGCATATACTACTTATATCACTGAGATAATTTTATAGTATATAATTACTCTCATATGTCTGATATTTACTTATTAGTCCTTTTCAAACAATATAAACTAGTAGTATTGTGCTAAAAAAATTAAAAGATGTGGGTAGGAGGCATTTGGGCCACAATAGATGAGACAAAGACAAACGACTCCTTTAGTCAAAGTCTTTGCGCACGAGTCCTCGCTGGATTAGGGAAAGGTACTCGGATTGCAAAATTTCTTATCAAGCACTTATTAGTGCTCTTCGAGACCCGATTTGGGAGCTGTGGCCAAGATCATCAGTACTAGTCAATAAGAATGAATCGACGTCCACTAATGTGTGGAGTAATAGTATGAGGCAGGGCAGTCACTAGTGAACAAACAAATGTTCGCTTCATTCATTTATTTTTGAGCTCTTTTACAATACACAATACTACTCTATACTAGTGTTTAAAAAGGACTAGTATATAAATATCGAACGGTTGAGATTAATTGTATACTACTTAAAATGGTCCTAGTAGTATAAGTAGTATATGAAAGTAGTATGGGTAGTATAGGGGTAATATAGGAAATAGATTTAAATAAAATATATTTTTTTCATTATTTTTGGAATATCATCTGTAATCGTTTCTGCCTGGCGGCGGCGGCCGCGTTGCAAAGGACGGCGTGTGGCGGTGCTGGGTTTCTATGAGAGCAGACGTAAGAACAGGCCAACAGAGGTGCTCGACAGTGAACCAGTACCCGTTGTGTCTCCCTACAGGCGCCCTGGGTGGTATAGGGGCAGCAACGCCATGGGTACGATGTGCCCCTTCCTGTCTTGCACGGCGGCGGCCCGTGAATCTCCGGCGGCGCCGAGGATTTGAACCTAGGCAAGACCTCGTGAATCTCCGATACGCAGAAAATAAAAGATGGCAATACTAATACATTGTAGGTTAAAATTACTGAACCACCCCTTAGCAATGGATGGATAGATCTATTTTATACTCTATACTACTCAATGGTAGTATTGTGCGCTGTAAAAGATCTCTTTTTTTTCTATCTACTGGCCAGATGGTTCACAGGAGAACAGTAGTATTGTGATCACCTTTCTCCAAACGTTATGGATTCTGTTCCATCCAATTTTCTGTATGCTTTACATACATGTCGCCTCTTTCTAGCAGAAAGCAGCCAGCAGAGGGCATATATGCACCGCCCTTTCGTACTGAGGAGTGCCGCCAAGTTCTCCGACGTGATTGGTGTGGCAGAGAACTGGAGTGTGTGAAAACTTTGATGGACACAATGATTCGCATTCTCTCGTGACGTACGTAAATCACACTGGCGACTTGCATATGTGATGTTCCTGCTGGCTTCTTCAGAAGCAAGGCCTCGCCAAGGTTGCGTCTCGATCAGATCAAGAGAGAAAAGCGTGAGGCATCTGTGCTAATTCCCACGTACGTATCAGAAGCAAGCAGCCTACCGGCCATTCCCGTCTCAGGAGTGAACGTTAAGAAATTTTGCAAGGCAAGATTCTAGGTTGTGTTCAGATTTAAAAAAAAGTATTTCTTCAATAAGTTTTTTCTATTTATCTCACTCACATAACACACTTTTCAGTGCACTATTCATCTAAAACTACTAATTTTTACTTCTAATCTGAATACAGCATAGTTCTAGAGCAGGTACGGCAAGACTTAGATCAGTCTCTCAGCAGTGGGGGCAGAGAAAAACTGAACTCTATCAGAAAAAGACAGCTGAACCAGATAAGACTGCAATTCATCTGCGCGTCAGGCTTGTCTCCGGTCGAGCTGTAAGTAAATTGGTTAAACAGATGTAAACAGGCCGCCTCTAAAACTTGAGGGAGCCTGCCCTAGATTCCAAACTGTCAAATAATTAATTTAGAGACCCCGTCTTGGAATTTCACCATGGTTAATCATCAATCGTATGATAGGTTAATGAAAAAAGTCTATTTTACTCCCCTCACCTATTCACTTTGTCTTCTTAGCCCCCTAACAAAATTTTGGCTCACTTTACTCCCTTAAACTATTTCATTTGGTCCAACCTACCCCCTAATTAGATTTCTCTTTTTTATTTCTCTATGTATGAGTTGAAATTTGACTTCAAACTTTGTGAATAGATACAAAGCATGATTCATTATGCTAAAAAACTATACTACGAATTTTCTTGGTTATTTTCATAGGTTGGAAATATTTAATACGAACTTGATCTGAGATATATAAAATTGCATGGAAAGTAATCATGAAAATATCTAAAATATTTTTCTAACATAGAGCATTATGTTATAAGTCAACTGATAAAGTTTCAAATTAAAACTCAACTTGTACGTGAAGAAACAAAAAAGAGAAATCTAATTAGGGGGTGGATTGAACCAAATGAAATACTTCGGGGAAGTAAAGTGAGCTTAAATTTTGCTTGAGGTGTTAAACGGACAAAAAGGATAGATAAGGGGAGTAAAATGGACTTTTTCCTAGGTAATTAATGCTAACTACCCTATCAACCCCGTTTTGGAACTAAGTACACCATGGTAAATCATCAATCCGAAGAGTTTTAAACAAATAATATACTCCATACTAGACTTGTCGGACTGACGGTCGTCGGCCGGTACGTGTCTGCTCCTGTCACCGTAACAGTTGTGGGCCCTCAATGATGAGCACGCTCGGCCGTGCCATATATCGCGTTGACTCAAAGTCGTGCCTTGCAATCTGTTCCAGCCTTACAATGATGCCATGTTTAGTTCTACTAAGAGTACTTTTTTTCACTATTCATTCTATTCATCCTCCTCACAAAACACGTTTTCTGACACACTATTTATATAGAAAAAGTATGTTTTTCTCCCAACTAAATACCCCTGAGTTTGGCTAGCTGCGCGTATGCCACGTAAGGGCTCCACTAAGTACATGTATACTGTTAGAGAGACTCTGAGCCAACGCGACAGGAGCACAATACCGTAGCAGAAGACACCGGAAATTTGACACCATGCAGAAACGTCGTGCAAAGAAGGACGTGCGTGTTCAGCTTTTTACTTCCTATTCATCCTTCTCCATAGAATATATATCTCTAAAAATTATTTTTTTATCTTTCCTATTCATCTTCCTCGTATATCACGCATCTAAAAAAAATACTACTTCTCCACTCCATCTTAACACAGCAACTTGCAAGACCGGCGGGCTCCATCATGTCGCCGGGTCACAAGGGCCCTTAACGCATTGAACAAGCTGAGCTGCCTGCTGGTCCGCACCCGGTACTACATGATTTCATATGGGTCTCTTTAGTTGCTCAAAAATAGTAAAAAGTTTTGACAGTGAAAGTTTCAGTGTGAATTGTTTTTTTATAACTTTTGGTGAAGACCTAACTCAAAGGAACTGTGAAGCCCTGTGTCCGAACAACCCAACATGTGTCCATGCATCTAGAGGCTCTGGTTGTGTTCAGATTCAGGAAAAATACTTCTCCAATAAGTTTTTCCTATTCATCCCACTCACAGAACACGCTTCCCAGTGCACTGTTCATCTAAAACTACTTTTTACTTCTTCCAATCTGAACACAGCCTCGCAAATTCACGCCACATAGTATATGTGGTGAACTATTGAAATATTAATTGGAATTTGGAACTTTTTCCTGCTGAGTGGATACGATGAGTACGTGCATGGCCACGGAACAGACTGATCCTGAGTAGTCCTGACGACTTGGCTACGGGCCTTTATTCGTGTATCTTCGTGTACACAGACGCCTACATATACGAATCCGGAAAGGCCGAAAGGGAGCAGCTCCAACAAATTGGTGACGTAGCTAGCCGAGTCAGCCCTCTTCGTGGAGTAGGGAAAAAATAAGAGAGTACTGTAGTCGCCAGTGACGAGCATGACGGTAGGCTATTTCGTATGGCCCTAGGGGCTGACAGAGGAGTTTTTTACCAGAGGAGAGTGAGTAAAGTTTTTTTTTCCTTCTCTTGACCTTCACCTCAGCTCTATTTAATGTTAGTTGAGTACCCCTAATAACAAAATAAATTTGAGTGCAAACTGCAAGTTTTCGCAAAAAAAAAAAAAATAGAGAACTGTAAAAAGCAGTGACACAAGTTAAACTCGTGCATGCATCGTCTGTACTTCGAAGAGAAGAAGAATCACATGATACACAGAATGTGGTGTTGATTCGAAAGGACAACCCGCGAGGCACGCTTGGTATGAAAAAAGGAATCAAACTAGTGGCGAAAACTTGAAACAAATTTAACTACGGGATCGGATTTATGATCGTGCAAGCTAGAGCATACAGGTGGCTACAATTTTGTAGTTCGGGGTGTGCCTGCGGCTATAGCCGCCAGTACAAGTAGCAAGCTGCTGTGAGCTTGTGACTGACTGTGATATCCCTAGTGGTCCAATATGCCCCGGACTAGCTAGACTGATCATATCGCCCCGAATCGCACGGCAATGAGACTAAGTTGGCTCGACGCACGCGACAGATTTGTTTTCTTTCAGCAGCAGCGCGCAAACTTGGATTGGGATATCTCTTCAAAAGGAGAATATATTCGTCCTTGGGATAATTTGACCTCATAACCACGAGTCTTCAACAAACAGGCAATCAATGAGCCATGCATGAGAACGAGTTAGTGATCAGTACATTATTATGTACCTTCTTCTTTTAACGGCATTTGAGTACAGCTACTTGCGGTGTGAACCTCTGCCTAACGCATCACCTACTTCCATTGCAACTGGATCAATACAGGGATATACAAATTTTTGTTGGTACACATATATATAGCTCTACAGCAGCAGCTGGATAGGTTGTTAACAAACATATAAGATGCGTCCCTTTCTGATCTCTTTCTTATTCTTCTTGGATACTATCGCTGGGTACATGCAACGTATGTATTTGCACCATGTCAAATCTACACAAGGAGTTCATTTCCAAAAAAAAAAAATACACAAGGAGGCAGACAAAGTTGTGAGTGTCCCACGCAGCCTTCGTTTTTTATATTTCATCAGACAAAAGACAATGGATGCAATCAAATCCCTTTTGGCATTAATCACAATAGATTCATGTGCCCACCCCAAGCCAAAACTACTGGGTAGTAAAAGATAAGTGTAAGAGCTTCCTTTTCAAAACAACAATATGATTGACAAAGTATAGACCTTTACGTGATGTACTAGTACGTCCACGACGACCATGGATAGGACGAAAAATGTTGAATCATGTTGAGGGCCTGAGTAGAGCTGGAATGTTTAGCCATGCTTGTGGTGACAAAGAAATAAACTTTGAATTTAGCTCGTTGGATAGGCAATTCTCTTTCGTATATACTTTTTCAATCTTCAACATGATTGGTAGCACTAGGGTTAAGACCATATACACTATGCCTTGTGATAACAGTCTTTCTTGTGAAATTTGCTTCGGTCCCTATCCCAGTACGTCTGAGAGAAGGGGGAGTACTAGTCAAAGAACAAGACTTCCAGTATCTCTCGTGTATTTTGTGCACAGCTGGCACGATGGCAGATTGGCAGGTATCAAACAAAGTACTAGCTTATAATACTACTGTTCTATCAGTTTTTCGCCGTCAAAAAAAAAGTTATGGTGGGATGAAAAGAGAAATTTCAATTACTCTGCGAGTTAGACAATGCTAACGTAGAAACGCCATGGTATGTACAGCTTGGTCACTTGGTCCTACGACTCCACCCAATATTGGTTCTACTTCTACCCAAGTGCCCACAGCGAATGCAAGGCAACTTGTGATTGTCTGTCCCCTTCACTTCCATGTTCCATCCCCTTTCCGCCTTTCTTTCTAGCCACTATTGCAGCGGATATGTTACATGTGAGCACAGTGCCTATCTATGTCACCAAGCTTCAGACAAAGACTTGGTGGGGCACAAACATTGTCGTCTTCGTCTGCTTTCTTTCACCCAATACCTACGTGTGGCCAGTCAAAAAGATAGTATTCCGTGCTCATGAGATATGCTCTTTTCATCTCTATACAATGCAAAAGATTGCACCGCAGAAAGCAGCTCTCGTGGGGTATCAACAACAAATTGTCAGTACGTACTCAGTACGATGTTGGCTCGATATTTCGAATCCCATGCCTGCTTACTTACCACCTATTTAGTATTTACCACACCATCAGTCACACACTCAAGATAGATCAAATCCCCTGGCCAGCCAAGACTTGACGGCCAAAACGCATAATCCATAGAGAAGAGATAAGTTAATTTTGTGATATGTTTTTTTTTCGAACAACTTCGGGGGGGAGGATCCCCACCTACTTGCTTTCATTGATCGAAAGAGTGACAGCACAATACAAGTCTGAGTCCTGGCATACCAGGAAGAGAGTACAAGAGTTTTCAGCCATGTGGCGAGAAACAGAGAGAATACGGAGGAGAAAAACAGAGAGGTATAAGGAGGAAACCTAGAGCCGCATAAGCTCAACTAACTGGTACAAAGAGCACAGAGATAGACAAAGAAAGACAATTCCCATACATCTAGATAACATGCGGAGGCTATCAGAGTCGGAGGAACCACAACCGAGCAACCTGCTTGCCAGGGTCACCCGAGCCAAAGTACCCGCACCACCCTTCACAGCTACGCCGCCCTGTTGCCACCCTCCAACGACTTGGGAGGGCTTGCAACAGGATGGGGGCTAATGGTGGGCGAAACACTAGGACCAAACTGTTACTGGAAACGACGACCTCCCTTGAAGCTGAGGCTACACTAGAATAAGCGCATCCAGACGCCCCTAATTTTGTGATATGTAGCCTGGGGAAAAAAAACTAATGGACTGCATATACTTTCCTGGATGGATGAGTCCAAGAATTAACTTTGAACGTTGAACGCCAAATCTGCTAGATGAGCTGGAGCAAACAAATCATTGATTGGTCAAAAGTTACAGCGGGAAGAGAAAAAGATGAAATTTATGGTACTGGCAGCGATGGATTTGTCCGGCATTCTTGGTGGAGCTAAATCGTGGCACAGGGGAGTGGGGGCCCATGTCGATGCTAATTCAGTGTACTATACATTGTGAAACCATGTTTTATGAAGAATGTGGTACATCGGTCTTCTGTTGTTGAACCACACTATTCTTGGCATTCGAGATCAAGTTAATTAAAAAGGATTCGATCGACAACAAACACCAATAAATATACTTATAATTGTTTTCAAAGAATATATATTTATAGTTAACACAACTAGTTCATAGTATATATATAGTATTATAATACTCCCTTCCTTTCAAATTGTAAGTCGTTTAAAAAAAATTGAGAGTCAAACCATTTTATGTTTGACTAAAATTATAGAGAAGACCATAAAATATTTATGACATCAAATAAGATGTATTATTTAATAAAAAACTAATGATACATATTTGGTATCACGAATAATGTTAGGACTTTGTTATATAAATTTGGTGAAATTCAAGATTATTTGACTCTACATGGTAGTTGGAATGACTTATAATTTGGAACGGGTGGAGGAGTTAGTTACATGATTAGTGCAAATCTACACATCAATAAGCTGATAGTAGCATAAGACATTATTCGGTTCGATTGTCTTCTCATTTTTTATTTTTTAAAGAACAAAAGGGTCATGTTGTTTCATCTTTTTTTAGCAACATGTTGTTTCATCTAAACGATGAAAATCCAGTTGCGGCGTCCATGGGCTGCACAGAGCATATTACAGCCATGCATCATGGGCCCGGCTTTGATGCTAGCAGCCCAACAGATCTGAATAAGTGGCCCAGATCACTTTTGGCGTGCTCTCAGTGCTCCACATAAATCAAATCAAACTTTGAAATTTGAATAGGGTCATAAGAATTTTCAACTCATATGCATCTCAATTTGGGACATTAGTCTTATGTTTACCATAATATTAGAAAATATGAAGTTAGTTTACTGATTGTTACACAAAAACATATTTTTATGTTCTCTACTTAGGTGAAAGAAACTAAGTTATATAAAAAGATTCGAAAAATAGCAATTAACATATAAAAACGTGATTAGCTGAAATAGAATGATTTCATAAAAATCTAGAAAAAAGAACCATCAATTTTGGAGTTTTTATGAGGGAGAAATACCAATTACAAATATTAATTCCAAATTCAAAAGAGAAAGATGAAGTTTTCATCACAGGCTAGATGATGTTACAAACATATTGAACTTAATATGTTGGCCAAGTCCACTAGTATCACAGCGATTAAGCTTCCTCCCCTGAAATGTGAGGGCTTGAGTTTGACTTCCCCCTATGCCATTTTTTTGGCTGAGACCCATTTTTAACCCCAGCGCCCCATTTTTTCATGTGGGTTAATTTTCCTTCGATTTCCACACCAACGACACGAAATTTTATAATTTCCTTGTGAAAATTTTGGTTTCCAGTAGTGAGGTAAGAAACTGTAGCTTGCCAGAGCTATAGCAGCCGACATGGACAAAGATATTCATTAGGAACGTGAATATTAAACTCTTCATTGGGATTAGGCTTAAGCTCAAAGGAACATGCCCTATTAGCTAGGCCATCATTGGCGGTCACAGATCAGGCTCACTAGAATTATTATATTGTCCCAGCAAGAACAATTCATAATGCATGTACACGTGGAAAAAAATTGGTTTCACTAGTTCAAACTTAAAGCATGGCATGCAGAACTACGTAAGGCTATGGTTGCGCGCACCCGACCCGATGGACAGCAATACAATCCAACGCTTGTGAGCCTACGACCAAAACTATAACAACTCGTGCGATCGCCTCCGGATCCGATCCGAACCCGATCTCGAACAATCCGGCCACAACCAACAACTCGCCGAAGCAGGCGGCGATCGTAAACCCTGATCGATCGATCCCGGCGGCGGCGGCGGCGGCCATGGAAGACACCACGGCGGCGGCGGCGGCGGCGGCCAACAGCCCACCTCTGAAGAAGACGACCGCTCCGTCGAAGCGCGGCCAGAAGCGTGGCCGGGGCGCTCATGAAGACGACGACGACAAAGCCCGGCGCGAAGCCGCCGTCGACGCCTGCTTCATGCTGATGGAGTTGGAGGCGGCGGCGTTCATGGAGGAGTTAGCCATCCACCCCAACGATGACGACGGCGATGGGAAGGCCGCCGGTTCACCGATGCTAGATCAAGAAGACACCGTCGCCATGGCGGCCCATCCCTCAGCCGGGCCATTCGGCTTCGATCTGAACGAGCAGCCTTCCTCCGAGGATGAAGAAGGCTGCTTCAGCGCGGTTGTCAAAGACGCTGGCTCCTCCGCCGCGACGGCCGACGACGGCGGCGGCGTCGGTGGATCCGGCGAGGTCGCTGATGGCGGCGCAACCGTTCGTCGTCGTCGTCCCTCCTCCGGCGGGTTCGATCTTGACCTGAACAAGCCTTGCCCCTCCGAGCTCCCGGCGAGCGGCGGCACACCTGAGGACCTCGCCCCCTCCCCGGCGGAGGACAGCCATGCAGGGCAAGACGCCGGCGAGCGGCCTGTGGAGCTTCCGGACGGTGGCGCGCCGGTGTCGTCACGGACTACTCGACGGCGGCGACCGAGGCTGCTGGATTGGGCTTTCGAGTGGGCAAATGGGCTGGTGTTCGGCCCACTTGGCTTCAAGAGAATCCGAAGGTGAATCGCCAAGAAGCACACCAGCTAGGCAGCTAAGCAAGAAGTATCTCCATGTCTTTGGTTATTGGTCACCTCGTGTCAAATAGCAGCACCCTTCCGTGGTGTTTGATTATTGTCGCTATCCTGATCCCTAGATCAGTGATTTGCTGATCTTTATATTATTGCTCATTTTAAATTTGTGTGGTTGCAACATGCAAACATGACATTAGTCACGCCATGATGTTTGTTGGAGACGACAATTATGGTGATATCTTTGAGAAGTATGGGGTGGAGGTTTAGCAATAGATTAATACTCCATCCGTAACAAAATGTATGCCATTTTGGTATGTTTAGATGCATCTAGACATAGTGTGCATCTAATTAAGTCCTAACTATGCATCTAAATATGTCAAATCAATCTATATTTTGGAACGAAAGGAGTAGATGTGTTTGCATTCAGTTTTGCTGATCAAACCTCCTTCGTTCCAAAATGTAGTTCATTTTGACTATGTATAGTTTTTATTATGTATTTAAACATAGTGTACATCTAAATATAGCAAAATGACTTATATTTTTGAAAGGAGAGAGACTCATATTGACATCGAAGGAGAGAGAGTCATATTGACATCGATGGCTAGACTCCATATATGTTCCATGCTGCTTCTTGGAGATTACCGCTATGAATATATATGAGAAGTACTCGTATGTGTGGAGCCGTAAAGGTTTACTTTATGTTGCAACGCAACAAGTGGTACATGGTGTGTGCCTTTCTTTTCTTGATTTAATCTTCAAGTCTTCAAGATTGTCCATATCAGCACTACGACGATGATGCACCGACATTGTCAATGCGAGGAGAGGTGTCGCAACCTTAAAGGGTCTAAAGGAGTCACCGTGTGATAAACCGTTTAAGTACTCTCTACTCTCTCTCTTTCTCTGTTTCAAATTATAACTCGTGACACTTTTTTACCCAGGTTTGATCACTAGTCTTATTTAGAAACTTTGTGCGAATATAGTCAGATTTAAGTTACTTGTGAAGGACTTTTATTAAAAAAAGCAAGCCGTACAAAAAAGAAAGTAATATTTTATATAATTTTTTTTAATGAGACAAATGATAAAACTTAGGGTAAAAAAGTCAAATAAGCTGTAATTTAAAATGAGCTATTATTTGAAACGGAAGGAGTACCGTCTAAACCCATAAAACTTTAAGCCTTTATTTGTCTCACAAGCACACAACACCCTTATATATTGATCGACAAATATGCCAATGTTATTGTCCCAGTCTTCGTTTGGCATGCTTTACCACGCTCGCGGTGGGTGATGCTTATGATTCTAAATCAGTTCACTCTCTGCCACTGTAGCCATGAGCAAACTCGACGAGTGACTAATTCTAGAAAAATGGAAGAGCTGATTCCTCTTGAATAATATTGCATTGCAGGTCGTGATCAGCATGGGGGGGGGGGGGTGAATTTTCAGTAACATGCTTGGCAATGCACATATCCCAATTCCCAATATTGACTAAAGGCTTCCTCCTCCTCCGGCAAGTCGTCGGAGGAGGTCGGGGGAATGGGGATTCATCTCTCTATTAATTTTGTCTTAGATTGAGTCCTTGTTTAGGGTTTTTTCATACCAAGTATTTTGGTATTGAGGATTTGTTTACTCCTCTTTCTTCCCAGCGATGTCAAGGAGGTAGAGTGGATTTGATCTCTCCATGTCGTTTCCGATAGAGGTGGAGGCGGCGATGTCAACAACTTCATGACGACATGGTTTTCGGACGGCGGCATGGAGACGGGGATGATGTCGCCGTCATGGAATAAAATTCTCCGGGCCCTTCCCCGTTTTGTCGTGATTAGATCCAATCACGATGGAGGTCGGGTGAGAACTTTGGATCTAGTTTCTCTTCTTCTTCGGTAGCGGAAGCAAGATGGGGAGAGACACGAGAAAGAAGATGGTGCTCAATTACGCCTACAGGAATGTTGGCCGCCATTCATTAGGTTGTGGCGTTACTTCTAGTTAAGCCGTCTATGGCACACGAAGGCCATTGCGTGTGCAATCATCCGTATGAACAGTCACATAGGTTTGGAACTGAGTTTTGGAGCTATATATGTCAAGTACTTTTGGTTACAATCTCTTTGGTTTATACATGTAACTTGAAAATGTACTAACTACATATTAATATAAGTCTTATTTCTGTAAAAAAATATTGATTAAACGCGAGCATAATGTGCCTTACTGTCCTACACGCGGAGTAGGTAAGCCGCGGGGACTGGGCCGTATTGGAATTGAGTTGGGCTCCCACGCTATCCCAGCCCGACTCCAACTCGCCCGTCCAAACCTGCGCCGGGCATAACTCTGTGGCCTGGCCTGATCGCCGCCGCATCGTCCACCAAATCCCCGGTTCCGAACTCGGCGACGCCGGCCATGGAAGAAGGCACCGCCGCGGCAGCCTGCGGCCCCATCCTGCCTCCGGATACGATCGTCTCGTCGCGGCGTGGGCAGAAGCGAGGCGCTCCGGACGAGGACGCCGCCGCCGCCGGCGATGGCGTGCCACGCGGCTTGCCCCGACGCGCCGGCGCCGCCGCTGTGGAGGAGGAAGATGATGAGTTCACAGATTCTACGGACGAGAAAGAGGAGCTCGACGAGTCGAAGTCTGAGGACGATGCGCCGGCCCCACCAGCGCACCAACTGTTCGACTTCATGCACGTCCACCCTGACACCGCCGACGACGCGACGGCGGGCTCGTCTTCATCCACGGCGGCGGGACGAGACGACCAAAGGCCCATCGACGTGACACTAAGGCTGGGCGTGGGGCCTCTGGCAGCCGTCGACACGACGCTGAGCCTGAGCCTGGGTTCCCCTGCTGCGCTGGCCCAAGACGCGGCGGCCTCCTCCGATGCGAAGCTGAACTTGTACGACGCCATTGACGAGCTCGCGCGCCACGCCGCGACGGACGATCCTTCCCGAGTGCCGCTGTCGCCGCTGGTGATGCCAGAGGATGAAGGCTTCTTCTTCTTCACGGCCGATGGCGGCGGCAACGTTGATGTTTCCACCGCCGCCACGGCGGAAGACGGCGGCTTCGTCGAGTTCGCCGCGGATGACGAAGCCGGCGGTGAACCCAGTGGGCTGGACCTGAACGAGAAGCCCAGCCCTTCCCACGGGCCGGACCTGCGCGCCCAACCGGTGGAGAAGCGCCACCTGTCCCGGGCACCACCGTTCCTCGACTTCTGCAGTTTTCTACCGTCCTGACCGCGCGCTGACTCCATCGAACTATCTCCATGAACAGCACCGCGCATCTTCAGCACCCTCCTCTCTGTGTATCCGTGTTGTTTTATTTCTTCTCTTTCTGCTAGAATCGGTGCTTTTTTTTCTCAGTGCTGTGCTGATCCTTAATTAAAATCGCATCTTTTATTTTATATTGTGTGCAACCATGCCCATGGCACATTACTGAATCACAAGTGAAACTGATGACTGTGGGTGTTGGTATATTAGCCGTATAAAAGCAACTGCAAGTTTTGGTGGAATACATACAGAGCGTGAATCTGTACTCTAGAAAGGGGACGAAAAGCATGAGGTGAACCAAAGAAGAGAATGAGCAATCAGTAGGTTGCAGTCAACAAATAGAATTAGATTAGACAACTTAGATGCAGTGCTCATTCGTCTCAACATTTACATACGGCCATGTCAAATTGCGCCAAACACATCACTTCTGAGAATGGCCACAGGCATAAGCAGAACAGAACAATAAGAACATAGAACTCAAAAGATCAGCATGCCGATAATCCCCACATGCCGGCAAGCCGATGAACCCTTGGCAAACTCAAAAGGTCAGCACGCCGATAATCCCTTCATACCGGCAAACCGATGATCCCTTGGCAAAATAAAGGTAGCCAGGAAGAAAGACGATACAAGCTCAGAAGACGTTTTCTTCTTCACGGCACATCACAGGAAGTATCAACACTCAGCCACCGCTCTTTTAAGGCCTGATGCTGTTAGCTGCAAGGATGATGAGAGGTCAGAAATCTGAAGGCGGGATCAAGGTAAGCAGGGTGTTGGGAAGAGGTACTGACAGAAGAAGAGAGGTCAGATGTCTTCAGAACTCGCAGCCTCTTCACTGAAGAAACAAACATCCTGTAGGAGTAGCAGTAATCAATAATTCAATATACTAGCTAGTAATGTTGTACTACAGTAAACAAACCGATTAACCGAAGGCGACAGAGTTCAACTTTGGGCAGAGCATATCTAGGCAGATGTGTGAAAAAAATCTTTGTGTAAGAATATGCAGTCTAGGTCAGTCAGACTGGCATTTTCATTCTTGTAAAGTACTCCATGCATATTATACTGTCAAAGTAAGAGAATGAAGTACTATACTAGTCTGAAATTCTGAATGATAGCTTGTAGGCGGCACTATCAGAATTTAGCACATCAAACTTTTGTATCCATTTCAACATATCACTCAAATTCTAATGAAAAGGAAAACTTACCCCCAGGGAACATCACCGACCAGCACCCTGTCACCTTCATAATCCTCATACACTAGAGTGTACTCCCCGGTTCCATCTAGTAAACCCGATATCGCCACCGATTCCTGTGGACACTCCCTTGTACCGGCAGCCAGAGGGTCTTGTTGTGCTGCATGCATAAATAAAGGAAAAACAAACAAATTTGCATCAGACATTGATTAAGCAACACAAATATTCAATTATTGAAATCAATATAGCACGGAAAAGAGAGAATAGCCATTCATCATAATGTTGTAATCAAGCACATGGAACTGATATTTGTTAAGGGAGTGCTACCACATATCCTTATCTTATATCTAGGGTGCGTTTAGATTGTAGGAAAAAACACTGTAGCATAAGAAAAACACTGTAACATTCGCTGGGAAACGTGTTTTGTGAGGGAGGAATAGTGAAAAGTTGGAATGAATAGTGAAAAGTTGGAATGAATAGTGAAAAGTTGGGAATCTGAACATGGCCCTAGTGATGGTAAGAAGGTATAGGAAAAGAAGTAGGATTGATCATGTACCTGCATGGAGTCCACGGAATAGCTTGTCGACAGCCAGAGACAGATTCTCGTAGCAATCAAGGGCATTCAGGTCGATTTTTCTACCAATAGGAATACCATCCATGTTAATCTTTACAAATGGAGCTCTTTTTGTGGCCTCTTCAGGTTTGGCAGCCATCTTCCCTTTCTGGTGATCAAGGGATGCTCTGCTAGAGGTAGCCAGATTTCTTCTGAATGTACGAACTGGAGGCCACCCGATAACTGGGGCATTAGGAGATCTACGGTTCCAAAACGAAACAGTGAGACGTGAGAATGAAGTATTTAGTGGTTACTGGATAAAGAACGTCAATTAACAAAAAAAAGTTCCTGCTAGTGAATGCACAGAGATGAAGGTAGATGTACTGGTAACTGAAACATCTTAGGCTGTTCTTTCTCTTGGAAATGCTTCATATTCAAAACTGTTTAGACTAGTAACCAACTGATACTAAGACACTTGAAATCTTCAGGCTTTTAGAGCTTGGCAACAGAAATTTGTAGTAGCACTACAGAAATCTTCATGTCTAGAGTTTTAGAGTATACTAACAAATGATAGGAAAATTTAAGCATCCTCTTAATAAAAAAAACTAAATCTAGACTAAGCTAGTATTTAGCAGTAGCACAGGGTTTTTTATTCCAAAGAAAAGAAAACACAGACCCATGCTATAGCATGTTCAAATTCAAGCAATGGCCACTAGGTGGTAGGGACCAGGGACAAAACAAAGAGCAGTGTACGGGACCAAAAACAACTGCCTCCCTCATAAATAGGAGGAACACCATCTCCATATCCAGCTGAGCTGACCAGCTCCATTCATGGCACCAGGGTCCAGGTAGATGCAAACAAGACAACCAGCCCTTGAATCATGGATGGTTTTGCCATGAATGAGAAACAGCACACAGCAGTGTGCAGGAGATGGAGCCTCCTCCCTCTTAAACTCATGCCGGGGCAGACGGGGAGAATAAAGAAATCATTGGAGGCATAAACACTTGAACATGACTAGCTGCCAACACTTGCTACTAAAAAGCTGGTAAGAATTCCTTGTGGAATTTGGCATGTGAGGGGTTATGATTGATTCACACCGTACCTTGTCTGGGAGGCATTGTGGGTGGACGCAAGGGCATGCCCTGTAGACGCTGCTGGGGACCCCTTTGCCTTACCTGCACAAGAACAATGAGAAAGAAACAAGAGTTCGAGTTTCATGGTGAGAACTTTTCACTTTCATTACTACAGAATACTGAAGCAAACAAACATACAGTAGGAATAAATGGAAGGGCTTGTGCAGAGCAAGATTAATTTTTTTTCTTTTGCAGGAAGAACAAGAATATCGTAAGATCAAACAGAATGAATTCATAGATTTCCAAGATTTAAAGTTTCAACTGCTTGGCTCACACTACTCTGGAAGAAATGAAATACTTATTTGGTATCCAGCTGCTGAGTTTTATGCAAGAACACTTACTGACCACAAAATTAAGCTAGGAGAGAATTACTAATGTATAGGCATCTCGTTGGGTGTTGACTAAAACATAAAAACCTCTAGAACCAGACAGTATATAAAAATTAGGCCGATCATGTCGTCTGTATAATTTTTTTCTGAAGACGAAAACGCAGCCATGCATTCTACAGCAAATTTCAAGAATTGTTTTAGGTTGGACCCTCTTCTTGCCTAAAAGCTCAAATTGAGGGAGACAAAGGTGCTAACTTGAGATATTTCAACAATCGAAATCATATATGCAGGTGTACCATCATATGCATATGTCAACAAAGACTAGCACTCTACCATCTCGTCATTGCAATGCAACCAGGCAAAGGGCAAGAACATTTGGAGGGTTTTTTTTTTTTGCGGGTAAGAACATTTGGAGTTGAATACTAGTGATTGGAATTGGAAGTGCGAAGTGTAGCACTGTGTTCCCAGAGATGATTGTCCAAATCCTGCTGCGTACCTTGTGAGCAAGGAGAGAAAGGTGCTGCGTTGGAGTAGCCGAGGGAGAGCATGGAGCTGCCAGCAACAGAGTGGTTCCCCTTCACTCTGCCCAGCGTCCTCCAGGCTCCTCCTCCACCACCGCCGGCGCCTCCTCCTCCCCCTCCGGGGAGCCCGAGGCTGAGCTGCAGCGCCTTGTCCTCGTCGTCCTGGTCGCCGGGCCTCGGCTCGCCCATCCAGTTGTGAAGAGTCTTGCTGCCCTCTGCTGCCTCCCCCATCTCCTCACTTCTCCTCCCTCTCCAAGCTGCAGTGCCAAGAAGAACTACTACACGAGACGACGTGCTGCAGTGAAGGTGCCGACCCGGCCTTTATATCCTGCAGCTAGAGATAGGAGAGATCAGAGGAAGAGAGACAGAGCCAAGGAACAAACAAAACAAAACAAAACAAAACAAAACAAGGTCGTCTCAGCAAGAAGGAACAATCCTTTCTTTAACAGAAAAAAAGAAAAGAAAAAAAAAGAAATGCAGATGTGAAATCGGTAATGACCTCTGCTCCCCTCGTGGGATCGAGTGCTTCGCCCAAGGAGAAAGCGACCAAATGAGCAGACGCAGCAGCAGCTCGCAGCAAAGAGGAGGAGGGACGGCTGCCGTGCGCTGCTCGAAGTCCCCGGTCTCCTCTCTTTGTTTGCAGATGCAGGACTCGTGAGGTGCTCACTGAACGGGCGCAAGCAAAATCGGCAGCAAGCTGTTGGCCGCTAGTAGTGGTGGTCAGAGCCAAGGCGAGGAGGTCATCAGGAGGGGGAGATTCCACGGGGCTTGTGGCTGTAGAGGTGAGGTGGTGGGAGAGAGCCAGGAATGGGAAAGGTGCTCAAAGGACGCTGGATCATATGGCATCTATAGCTGCTGGTGGCCTCTGAAAAGGTGGCAGGCGTTTTCGTTAACCCCTCAGCATTAAGCGAAGCAAAGGTCGGTTAAGAGAGTTGGTACGGATCACTGATCAGTCTCAAGCGAAGAGAAGAGTGAGAGGCTAGGGCAATGCGAAGCGAAGTAAAAGCGACAGGAGACGACAAGGGTGGGTGCCAAGGATAATTAGGCGTGCAGGAGGGGAAGATTTGCACGATCCCAGCTTTTGGCTCCCTCCCTTCCTAGCTCCCTTAGCATACCTTCTAAAAAGTATTTTTTACTTTCTATTCATCCTCCTCACAGAACATGTATTCCCTAAAAATTTTTTTCACCTTTTCTATTCATCCCCTCACATAAATAACATAACACGCATTCTAGAAAAAAAATATTTTTTGTTCCTTCGTCTCAACACAGCCTCCATGACCATGTCCGACTCTCTCTCTCCTTGGAGTCCCATGCAGAGGCAGCCAGCAACGCGTTGGGCTGCGAGCGAGCGCGCATTGCTGTTGCTGTTCCCCTGGGAGCCAGCTGCGTCTCCCTGCCAGGGTCGTCAGGAACAGGGCTCTCTTGCAGTTGTTGCAGCAGGACTGAAAAGGTCACAGTGCGCAGGCAAAGGTGACAACAAAATATGCTACGCTTTTTCCCTGCTGCCTGGTGGTGCATGCTCTCCTCTCCTCACAGTCCTCCCTCGTGGCCGTGGAAACGGTTGGGTGCTTGGCTCAAGAAAGCTGCCCTTTCTCCTCGGTCGAGCTGAGCCTGTGTGCCGTTGCAGTCGCTCAGTTTGTTTGCATTTGCAGCTAATGATGGAGAAGATCAGCAAGACAGAGATGCGACTTGGCCTAGTGGGTTCGGTTCGGCGAGCTTGAGAGAGAGCTTTGAACTATATACACCTCAGTTTTCATTGATAATGCTGAAATAATAGCTGTTGTAAAAATGTTTGACGCCGAAAGACGATTACTCGCGGAAAATGCAGAGGTTGCATGATGAAGTGGAAATCAAGCTAGCTGAGTGGACCAGCAGAGGTCTAGCGGGTGAAGATTGAGATACGATACGTGTATATGCCATGCCAAATTGCCAATGCCACCATGGCAGAAAGGTGAGCGTCTCTCTGAAGATGCTCTGGCAGCCACACGAATATCGACTGTGCGCCGCTGTACAGGTAGAGCAGCAAAGCAGCAGCAGCCAGCCAGCAGGCCAGCAGCATATGCCAAGCTCTCTACACTCTACGTTGGCGTACACACCCTCGCTTTATGGTGGTCCGAACTTCGATTTTTCTTTTTGGAAGTGTACGGACGGATATATTTGCGGTTGTTTTGAAAGGTAAATTTAAACTCGCGTATTCGTTTTCTGTTTGCTAGTTTTTTTTTTCTTGTTGGTGTGTGTGTATGAAGCAATAGGGTAGCTATTTATAAGAATTATAAGACGTAATATGGAAGCATGCAACCACAAGCCTACACCTTTGTTAGTGTTAGTTTTGTTGGGCTACCTTGGTTTGAAATATATGGCGCCGTACTAGCCCGTAGCTTAAATTGATCCAACTAATTAAACTCTCCTGGTAACGTTGGATATTTCAGAAACCACGGACCGATTGAATTAATTGACCTTATGTGCATGTGCCTATGGTTATGGATAAGGGCAACAGAACAGCCTCGTGGCACGAAGAACACGAGATGAGGAAGATGCTGAAATAGAGCTGCGTAGAGAAGAAGCTTTCACACGCGGCATCTTTTTCGATAAGTGAAGTTGTTCATAAAAACGATAATTACATCGAGTTGTGATAGGCTGAGCAAAAGTTTTTCACCGCGCCGATAGGCATAGATAGGATCGGAACTGATGATTTCCGAGGCAAATACAGTTGTCGGTTGCTGCCGCGCCGCACCGCGCCGTATACATATATATCATCAGCAGCATCAAAGCGGATCGAGGAGGAAGCAAGGGAGAAACTGTCCCAAGCTACGAGCTTTGCAAAGGGAATGCAATCAGCAAGCATCACTTTTTTTCACTTTCCGCATCTGGGAAGATAATAAAAGCCATTTCTTGCCAACAATTAATGGCTCATAAGCTAATCCGCAGAGTGAAGCATGGTGGTTGGTTTGGGCCGGAGGAGAGAGACGAGGAGGAATCATTGCATCTGCCGCCGACCTGTGCGCTTGCAACCACCTCGCATGCCAAGGCATCGCATCGCATCAGGGAAGGAAATCTTGGCCGGCCGGCCGGTTGCCTAGTCGCCGCCCGTTACCTGCTGGTCCCCTACATCTTTGGGCCGCTGTCGATACCTTTGTTGCTTTGACACGGATGCATATGGATCCCCATGATACCGACATCAGTGGAGTCGACGACTTCGTCCCTATCGTCTGGACCACATCGATCCTTCATATGCATGGCATTGGCATAGATTATACAATATATATACATCTGTGACCGCGCAGCATATATATACATGTATATCTACATGTTTATTATCAGTATTCGGTTACAAAGTTGTCATCGCAAGGAAAACATGCACAGCCAGCATTGTGATTAAGCAGCGTGCAAGCATGGCAGTGATTTCTTTCGGTTTTTTTTCTATAAAAACGTCTCATTGTTATCTTTGTAATATTTGATGTTTGGCCTGATGCATGGATCGGGTTGGCGTCGCGCATGGCTCAAACTTTTTTGATGTGGTCCAATATTCCCAGGAGGCAGCCTACCTACTATGTGGCGCCAACTTTTGGGCTTTTGGCCACTCATCCATCGTTCCCCGGCATTCACATGATTGCCAATTCAATCCTGCTACTGTTCCTCTCTACTTGTGCTCTGCCCCCTGCTCTGCTCTGCTAGCCTGCTATGTCCCGAGCGCCACGCACCATATGCCTCCCTGGCTCCCTTACCACCAGCACACTCCAAGAAAAAAAAAAAAAAGAACAAGCAGTATATTGCCAGGAATGTGAACGATCGACGAGAGCAGCTAGCTAGCTTCTGGACTTGCAAAAGAAACAAAACACACAAGGCGATAATCATGTAATTGTAATAGCCTCAAGTACAAAAAATGTCGCGTGGAACGAACCAGAAGATGCGCGGCACGCTAGGCAGACGGTAACTTACGAGTACGTACGTACATGGGTCAGCTACGTGATGTACGTGCGTGCATACGTATGTGATGTCTTGTGATGTGGACGGCCGTTTGTCGGTAATATCTATCGCACTCTCTCGCTTTGCACAACGCTGTATATCAAGAAGACTAGAAGAGACCAGCGGTGGCTGTTGGCAGAGGAACTCAAAACAAGCTGTTAATGATATAAGTGCGACGAAATATAGTACTCCTATAGTATTAGCTTTGGGGATTAACGACGGCAGTAGTTAAGCGATCAAGGCAAAAAAAAAAACGCCATCAAGGGCGATAAGCTACAGCTTTTGATAGAAGCGAGCATGCATGAGCCAGTGCTAAATTTTAGTTTTGATTGATCGTCGTAATCCATGCACGTACGGGTACGGACAGGGGATTATCCAGCTAGAACCCATCCATCGCGTGCACATAATCCTCCATCATCATGCATGTGTCGTGTCGACGACATGAAAAGAAGCTGTGCGCGCGGCCAGAGCTCATCGATCTGTCCTAAGCTTGCACAAGGTCGCCGTGCATATCCATGCATGCATGCTCGATCGATTGATTGGCTTGATCAATGGTCATTATCCTTGACGTACGGCTTCAACGTCCATCTTTAGCTGGTTATTGATAGTACGTAGTACCAGCGTGCATGGTTATCTCGGTGTTAGCAGCGCCTCCTGTTATGTGTGCTGATTGGACACGCGGCACGGGCGGCGTCACGCGCGCGTGCCGCGTGCGTACGAATCAAAACTTCTTCGGCGCGCAGGGTGAGAAAAAAAAACACGTGCCGGCCCGTCACCTTCTTTTGAAGCCATCCTAATCATTGGACACGTTTAATTTGAGGTGTAGCTGGCTGATTGATTCTGTTGGGCCTATCTCATTAATATTTATATGTGTAAAAAGAACGAATGTTCAAATTTATGAAAAAATAAATAATATTATATATTTAAAAACGGAGATAATATTTTTTTTTCAAAATACTATTAGTTCAAATGATCGAACTAAACAGTGGTTCCATTATGTCTAAAAAAGAGTGGTGCCCTTGGGACTTGGGAGCACGAATTTGATTTTAATCATAATCACGTTCTCGTTAGAAAGGCTCCCTGACAATGAACAGCACCGTCGATTCGTCTTTCGTTGCCAGGAAATTGCAGCGGCCACCGGCCAGCCGCCAGGCGAAACGCAACGCTAATGCTACGATTTCCTGGGCCAAAATAAAAGGAATATTTTCATCCTTGTTTTTTCTCAATATTTTCATCTGCAATATATTTTCAGCGGAAGACGACGGGACGGGCCGGCTCACTCCCTCGCCCCGTCCTTCTCGTCTATAGAAGACCCAATATCTCCGCAGAATAGGCCCAATTGGGACACCGAAAAAAACTCTTCAATCCTTTTTTTCTCTATCTATAAAAATAACGAGTAGAATTGAAAACGTTTCACACCTAATTTAGGCCCGCCGTACCTCACGTTGGACCCACGTATAGGCATTCATAGAGATTGGATAAGGTAAAAATCCACCAAATCAAGAGTTAGAGAATGTTTCTGCAAAAAATTAATTATTTTTGTTACCGATGTTTTTCTACCCTCATCATGGATCCCACGCTCGATCTGACCGTCCACGGCATGATCGATCCTCGATTCTGCCTGGGCCTTTGCGCGTAATGAAAACAGCGAGCAGCCCTGCACTGGGCCTGGGCCTTCGCGCTTCGCGGCGCCTGACTACGCGCTCGCCTCCTCCTTGGTCTCCGCAAGGCCCTGGCTCCCTTGGCACGCCTGCAGCCAGCTGTCCCCTGCAGCGCCTGCCCACGCTAGGCACGCAAAGCGATCCTGTTGCGGCAACGGCGTGGCCGCCTCGCAAGTAGCAACTGGCGGCCTAGCAAGTAGCAACCGGCGAGTTCATAGAGAACTGAAGCAACGAGATGTGCATGTGCATGCATAAAAAAATGAACTCGGGACTGCAGGGCTAAGTGGTTTTACGCAGCAATAATCCCGATAAGAGAGTAAGCGTAATCGGCTAATCGCAATCAATTCAAGTTGAGCTATGGGCATAAGTTATTTTTCTTTGTTAATGTAGTGAGACATAAATGTGTTGCTACCGATCTTAATTGGGACAAAAAGATATTTTTTTGTCAATCAATGAGTAGCGGTGTTATTCAGGAAAATTCAAAATTTAATGAACAAAAGAATGTCGTTGTGATAGCAATTAGTATGCATGGTACGTAATTGATGACTGAAAGAAATAGGAGTTTAAAAATAAATAGGTTCGCCTCGGAGAAGAAAAGGTGGAGCTATTATCACAATTATTTTTTATAAAAATATCAAATATGCAATAATCGTCACGGAGAAGAAAAGACAATCAATATGGGTTGGTGGCATCTCACATTTAAATTGATAGAATCGTTTCTAAGAGAGAAAACAAATAATGTTGTGTCACGTGCGTGTCGCACGTGCGTTTTTGCTAATTTATTAAAAAAAAAAACTCTTCAAACGTTTGCGCGAGCGCTGGTGAGTAATCGACGCAAACGCAACTCCGTCCACGATGCCATTCTCTGATCAATGATATGTGGGTCCGACGGCTATGGGCCCCACGTGTCAGGGACATACTCTGCATCAACTTATTGCGCGTATCGACCCTCTGTTGGAAAATTCATTGCCTATATCAACGACGCTCAAAGTCACAAACATATAATCTCGGATCACGCAGAAGAACTGCAAACCAGTGCCGGAGTCATTGGGGGCGTCAGAAATCTCAGCGTCCCAGCATGGCCACAACAACTTGCGCGGGTAAACTCATGTCAAACCATTGTCAAATTACGAGGGAGGGCCTCAAATCAAATGTAACAGGACACTATCAAACAGCTCAAAATTCTTTCTACTACTAGTGGTGGACAAAGCATTTTTGCAGCAGGGCCACGGCAATGGCATGGGGGGTACAAAGATTCTGATGGTGAACAGGCAGGGCACTCAAAACTCAAGGCTGCTAAGGTACACTGAAATCTTGCTCATTTCTTCTTGGCGTCCTAAGTCTTTGTGTGCACAACAAATCCAAGAGAAGTTTTTAGTTACATCAGATCAAGATGCTGTTTGCGCAATGTAAAGGATTTCATAGGAAACTGCTATATAAATTCCTGTGACTGAGCTAAAATGAAACTCCCTGTCTTCCAAACAGGGCACATATTAGGTGATGGCAGCTTGATGGTGAGGGCAAAGGAGCACACCTTCACACCACGGATCTTCTTCGCCCTATTCTTCCTCTCCTTCATCTGCTTCCGTGACTTTCAGCTTGTTGGTAGCAAGACCATTCTGCAGAAACAGAACCACATTGTCAAAAATTAAGAAAAGCCATAGTTGGGATAGTTGTTTCAGTCACATTCTATAAGTTGCAGAGTCAAGGTTTGGTGCCTACTAAAATTGGCAGTACGAAACTTATGAAAGCATGAATTTGCAGAATAATTTTACTCAAGAACACCACGGCAATCAACCTTTAATGCACAAGAACACCTGAAGACCGGATCCCCCCTCTCATTATTATACTCTATATATAAATAGCTAATAATGATGAATAAACAAAACACTCGCAACACATTGTTGATTGTTCATCCATTACACTTGATTCATAGCACATTTCTGAAACAGTAAAAGTTGAATCACGTACCGAAAGATACAGATCCATACGAGCAAGGAAAGTTGCTCGATGCCGACTGGGTGGGGCTACGGATGTTCTTCGCCAGCCTCACGACAGCCCGCAATGGCGGGTATGTAGTAGGCAATGATGATTCCGCCATGGACAAAGCACATGATAGCTCCGATGCCCACAGCATGGCCGTGTATGATCCGACACCAATGAGTTCCAGCGATCAGCAGCACGCCTCCTACAGCGAACACAAACCTACAAGCGCATGCACACCCAACAATAATAGATATCAGTCACAGTACAAGATTAGGAGTGTGCTGTTTCTATGTGCGCACATGCACATCAGCACATCAGGACTAATCCAATCCAGGGTGAGCATACATTAAGATACACGCAATAGTGAAATCGAGTTGCCTCTTCCACATGGATTCCCGGATGTTCTTCAGCTGGGGACAGATGTAGTCGCACCGGCCGGTTAAGTTGGCTGATACATGGGCAGCTACGAAGAACACTGATGCTGCCATGCCTAACCGGTACCCCGGCCCATCGCAATTCTGCCAAAAATGTTGAAAACCAAAAGGCATAAGGGTGAGGGAAAAAAGTGTCAGCAGTAATAATTAACCATCCACGAAGACTTCTAATAAAAAGACATCTGCTTCTTGGAACCTTTCTATTAGGAAACGACGGATGTATAGGCACACTTCTTAAAGAAAACCTGGGAAAATTAAGCTACAAATTAAAGACATATATCTCTTCTTGCAGTTGCACCTGGTTTCTCCTAGCTTGAGCAAGAGATCCTAGTAAGCCGGCAACGATATCGAGGACAAGAACCATCACGCAGACAATAACGACATCAACCACTTTATTAGCCATGCCTGTTACTCCCGGTTAAGTCTTGTGTAGACCGGCGAGAATGAAGTTGTGGGAGTAGGATCGGCTGGGTTTTGTAGTTGCAATGAACGAATTGGGGCACGGTTGGGTTGTTCCTTATTATGGCTGTAAGTCCCGGAACAAAGCGAGGATTGGAATGCAGATCATAAGTGCAGCACATGATGAATTTGTTCTCCAGATGTGATGTGAAGTTATGCGTGCGGATGGAGTACAGAAAAGCTGTGCAAAGTGGCCTGTGGTATGCCTTCCTTCAAGTCTATGTTCTCATATCAGCTTTATTCTTTAATTAATTTTCTGAAAAAGACATGGTAGAACCCGAGCTAGTGGAATATATCCACCTGAGTCGTTAGTGTCCGGAAACAACAAGAGTGCTAACATGGGTGAGTATGATGCTCCATGTTTTTCTTGGCTTTGGAAATCTTCAGTTCAGCACAAACACAAAACCTTTTCTTTTGGCTGCTTTTGAAAGATCGGTTGAGCATCTGAAATATTCTTCGGAGAAGAAATATGGACCTGCCAAGTTACAACTGTGTGATGTGTACGGCTAAAGAGAGTGTTCAATATCTTTTCTTGCAATGTCCTTTTGCTCAACATTGCTGGCAAAATTTGCATCTACAGATCACGGACCTGGATGACCTCTTCTTGTCCACACAGAGCCTAAAGATTCAACTCAATGTTCCTTTCTTTATGGATGTGATAATTTTAATGAGTTGGTGCATTTGGTATCCCACTATCTATTCAGGGCTGTAAAGATATTTTTCACAAAGAATTTGCTCTAGTTATCCTACGGGCAAAGAAGAACCTCCCGGATGTCATGTCTTCATGGATAGATACAATGATGTAAAACATGCTTGTTTTCTTTGTTTCTTTTTGTATCACGAGTTTTCCTTGTAAACGTTGGTCCTTTATAATTTATATAACATATAATCAGTAGGGAGCAAACCCCTCCTATTTCATAAAAAATAAGAGTGCTCCTATTTTTATGGCTACTAAAGTAATAATATATCTTGAAGAGTAAGCAATAATAATCTCAATATGTACTAGTAGCCTGGTTCTCTCAGGTGTGTTGAGCATCTTCAATAAAGAACACTGAGGTTATTACACAAAAGATTCATGATTTATTGCCAAACCATTTCAAGATTTTTTTGGTTTACTTCCCTTGAACCGATTCTTTAGCACCTCATCAATCATGCCCCTGCACACCCAAAAAAACATCATATGAACTTGAAGATGCAAGGGCATCCTGGAGACCGCAAAAATCCATGGACCGAAACTTACTTCTCCTTCAATCTGATATGAAGACCATGAGGGGAGACTAAACATGGGGAGCGGCGAGTCACCAGTGGGTAAACAATTAAGTCATCAACATCAACATTCAAACAAGCAGCTAGTTGAAAAAAAAACTAAAGTTTCCTTCCTGCAACGTGGTTTGAGAGAGAACTATGACCAAAATGGACGGTAGCAAGCAAAATTGAAAGAGAAAAAAAAAGACGAGTATACCTTGTGCCCATTTCATTGAACATATTGAGGGCATAGTCCATGCAGGTCAACTGGTGAAAGTGTCCCTAGGGTTTGCTTGCCAGCGGGGAAGGGGTTCAAACCCTGTCTCCTCCGCCTGCCGAGCGTCGCGTGTCGCTGCGGCCGCTACCATGCCCCCGCCCACCTTCGCCCTTCGCCGCTGCGGCTGCCATGTCCCCGAGCCGCCGAGGCACCGCGCAGCTGCGTGGCTCCTCGCTCCACGACCGCACCAGCAGCAAGGCACCAAGGCGCCGGGCCCTGCCACCGCTGCTGCGGATCCTCGCCCCGTCGTTGCTGCCGCGCCTCCGCCAGCCGTCGTCCGTCGCCGGCAATGGAGCATGGGCCGGGCCCCCAGTGGACTGGCGGAAGCATCGCCGCCCCACATGTCTGCCCATTGCACTTGCTGAGGGAGGTGACAGGGAGAGAGATCCGGATCGAGGGAAGGCGAGCAGGCAGCAAGCAGGAGGCACGCCAGTCAACAGCGAGGAGGAGGGGCACCGCGGGGAGATAGCGGCGGCAAGCAGCGAGGGGGTACTGGGGGCAAGCAGCGAGGGGGCACAGGGGGAAAATTGCCAAAACACCACTCGCGAGGAGAGCCTGCTCCCAAAAGCCATTACAAAACGCGCTTACTCCCAAACACCACTGCCGAAGGAAGCCAGTGCTCCAAAATACAAAAAGTCCCACCGGGCTCATTTTTCCTTTCGGTGCCTGCTCAGAATCGTTGCAAAGCAGCCAAGTTCCAGAATCGTTGCTCAGGATTTCGAAAAATATGAATAATTACCAAAAATAACTCAAAAGTTCTGGAAAAATGTGAATAATCACCAAAAATAATTTAATAATTCAGGAAAAATCTGAAAAATAGCTTTTTCACATCTAAAAATTCTGTACAGTATGAATTTTGCTATTTAATAACTCAAAAAATGGGAAAATTCAGGAAAAATAAAAATGGTGGTTTTTTGGAATAAAAAAATTTGACATGACCCAAATGCATGTAAATGAATCCAACAACATTTATAATGCACATAATACAGCAGCATATTTCACAAATAAACCATACATTCATACATTTGTACATGCATCAACAAGTCACATAGTTCAACCATCAAGTCACATAGTTCAACCAAACATACATTTGTCCAAACATACAATACATAGGTCAAATGTAGCACCAGCAGTGGGCTATTTTGTGGGCTCTTTAGATGCAACCTCATCTCCTTTATCTTGAGAAAGCACCAACAACCTCTTTGCTGAAATTGTTGAAGTAGATGTACCACCATCATCTCCATACACTAGATTGGCAATTCTTCTAGTGACAGATCCTGGGGACATATCAGTGGTGGCTGTCTTAGGCATTTTTGGCCTCGGCTTTGGGTATGCCTTTCTTTGCCTACACATTTGCAAGTGGTTATTGTCTTAGGCATTTGCAAGTTATGCATAAAGGTAACAAATAAGAACAAATACGAATGAAACATACCTTTTTTTTTGTTCTTTCATAGGACAATTGCCGGTTTCCCGATGTCCGTACTCTCCACATTTATTGCACCTTTGTTGTTTTCTTGCTCCCGGTTCGTGACTAGCTTTGAACCTGTTCTTCCTTTGTCTTCCAGGGGCTCTTCTCAATGGTGGTGGCAGCAACTTGAAACCCATGTCCAATTCAGGCCACGTGCTTTTGTCAATCACGTGTGGGATCGAAGCACTGTATGCTGTCCTAAATCTCTCAACGCTATAGTACTCATGCACAAAGGAAGCCATTTCAGCACCTGGACAAATCTGAATAAATGCCAAAGCATGTGGGCATGGCTTCCCTGTCATGTCCCACTCCCCACAAGTGCAAGTATGAGTGTTAAGATCCACCAATTGGACCCAGGGTGTCAGATCCTCATATACACCAAACACTTCAGCAGTGTTGTGGTTCTTATGGACCTTCATATGACCCAATCCTCTCGTTTTAGCATTGAGTTGCTTAATGATTGTTGGAAGAATAGTTCCTTGGAGCTTGCTGCCAATCCTTCTTCTCTTCTCCCATAAGTCCATTGTCATCAACCTCAAACTATTAAGCAACTCAATAGGAGGCAAATCCTTTTTCTTCTTGATCCAACTGTTGAAGCTCTCAGACAAATTGTTGTTGATATAGTCACACTTGACCTCATTCGAGAACATGGATCTACTCCACTTGTTATTGTGGTGTAGGTTCATGTATGTCACAACTGTTGGGTCTACCTCAACAATTTTGTTCCAATGATACTCAAATTTCTGTGACTTATAAGCTCTGGCTGCTCTCCGCATTCTTTTGTCATAGATCTCTCCACGAAAGTACTTCTTAAAGTTTGACCACAAGTGTCTCATGCATTCCCTATGCTCAATGTTAGGAAACACCTCAGTGATAGCAGCATCAAGACCTTTGCATGCATCCGTGGCAAAGGTAAGAAATGGAGGGTGCCCAATTGCCTTCTCCAACTGACGCATAAACCATGTCCAGCTATCAGTAGTTTCAGACTCAAAAAGTGCCCATGCAACAGGATACATCCAGTTGTTACCATCAATCGCCGTTGCAGTGGCCAATTGCCCTTTATACCTTCCATTCAAGTGGGTTGCATCAATACCAAGATAAGGTCGACATCCTTGCAGGAAACCATCAATACAAGGCTTCATTGCTAAGAATAATTTGTCAAACATTATACCATCATTGTCCGGATCCTCTTTCATAGCAATTTCAAATATGGTATCTGGAGAACTCTCAAGAAGTGCAGCTCGGAACCTGAACAGTGACTGAAAGCTTTCTTCCCAGGAGCCAAAAATCGAATCCAATGCTAACTGTTTCCCCTTCCAAACAGTGTTGTAACCAACCTCAACTTCATATGTTTCAAACAATTTATCCTGCAACTCAGATGTTCCTAGATTTGATTTCTTTTTAAGCCATCCAATAACTCTTTCTGCAACCCATCTTTTAGATGCCATCTTGCTGTTTACCTTGCCAGCACCGATGCAATTATGCTCAAAAGGCAGCACAGAGATCTACAAAGATGACAAATGAAAGTTACATTAGACTCAAAGGTCAATATATACATAGTATATACATAGTATATGAACTTAGACTCAATTGGAAGTTGGATTGGAAAAGAAACATACCTCCACAGTTGGCTGCCCCACAAGCCGATTAGCAACAATCCTCCAAGGGCATCCATTTGCCTTGCATTCAGCCCTATATCTTTTCGTATCTGTCACAACTTTATGCACCTCAAACGCCTTTAAGATGGCAAATTGCCTCAAAGCCATCCTAAAATCAGCCATGCAGGGGAATGTCTCCTTCAATTTTATATTTGGGTTTTCCTTGTCAACTACAAACCTTGGCTCATTTTCAGCATGGTCATCGACTAGAATTGTTGCATCATGCCCATGCAAACCGACACCATCATGTCCCATATTCAGCCTAACTGCCTCATCTTCGGCCCTCAAACCAAGATCCACAAACACCTCGTCTTCCTCCATAAATATGTCATCATCTTCCATCAAAGCCGGATCAACATTTTCCTCAATGTCATCACCACTTTCCTCACCTGATTCAGCTGAACTACTTGGTTTCTCAGGTACAATTGGATTCCTCCTTACAGGTAATTTCTCCAATTTAGCCTCCAATGTCATGCTACTCTTATAAGCAGGCTGAACAGGAAATTCAACAACAAATGACACCAACTTGCGGTGCTGGAATTTCTCAAATACCATGTTCAAATCAACATCTGTTTCAATAACTTGCAATCCCTTCTTCTCAACATCCCAATACCAAAAGGTAGGCTCCTGACATGCACCCCACTTAGTTTGTATCGAATTTCAGCCAACAGATTGAACATTGTATAAATAGCGGTGTCATGCACTTGAACAACATAGTCTTGAGTCTCAAATTCCAATCTACAGCCATCATCCAAAAAAGCGGTATATACAGGTACTCTACAATTGATTGCCATCATTGGTAGTGCCTCATTCCTATACATATAACAATAAACTAATTTAGCCTACTACCCAAGTATTTGAGACAATCAAAATTTGAATGCAAGATGAAAAATCACCTTCCAGTGACGCTGACATTGCTCCCTATTTCTTCCTCTGAAGCACCACCTTCTTCTCCTTCTCCCATGGCCGGCGAACCAACCACAGCCGAAATTTCCGCCATGCCTGCGCCCGTCCCGTGCCTCCCTGACGTGCGCGCTCGTGCGCAGCGAGCCCGGCGCCAGCCTCCAGCCTGCGCCCAGCCCGTGCCGCGCCGCGCAGCAGGCCCGCTGCACGCGCCCAGCCGAAGCCCCGCCGCGCCCCTTCGCCGAATCCCTGCCGCCGCCGCCCGTGCGCCGCGCAGCACGCCCGCCGCACGCGAGGAGCCCAGGTGGCGCCGCCACCGCCGCCGCAAGTAGGGTTAGGGTTTGCGGGTGGGATGTCCGGTTCGAACTTCACGGGAGCGTTCGCAACAAAGGCAGGGGCAAAAGCGGAAAGAAAAAAAAAAGCACCGGGAGGGACTTTTTGTATTTTGGAGCACCGGCTTCGTTCGGCAGTGGTGTTTGGGAGCAAGCACGTTTTGTAATGGCGTTTGGGAGCAGGCTCTCCTCACGAGTGGTGTTTTGGCAATTTTCCCGGGCACAGGCGAGCATGGGAGGGGGAGGGTGGCGGCGGCGCAAAAGGAACCGAGGCCGCGACGTGAGGAAGACTGGGAGAAGAAGAGACTCTAGGGTTTCAGTATGTAGTGCGGGTGGATTCATAGAAAAGAGAAGGGTCTTTTTTTCAAAATGATGCTCGCTGTCGTGCGAGCAAATCCCAGGAGCTTTAAGAACTCCGACTAGGGCTTACATAGAGCCTCATGGGCTGAGATTGTTGGGTGGGCTACATTATTTTAGGAGGCGGGTCTTATACCAAGGTAGGCAGACAACTTAAAATGACCGCCTCGGTTGTACTAAATTTCTATCTTTGTAAATTGATTTTTTGAGATGGACAGATGCAAAAGTTTCCTTAAATAAAAATTTTCCACCTCAAGAGTAATGGAGCCAGCGGATTTTGCGTCTGCCTCGGAGTCCTTTTTTCAATGTCTCCTAAAATATTTTTTTACATCGCCATCTATTCTGAGCCTAAGTATGTATCATCAGTTAACGTTAACAGATAATTAGATGTCAATGTGTTTAGATGAATGATGTTCATCAACCACACATATCTTTTCTTTTGGTAAGGCCCAAGGTAACAAATAGCGGTGGTAGCGGCTAGTTACCACCACCGCTACGAGGTAGCAATTCTGTAATAGCAAAATGGAACTTAGCAGCTACTATTTGGGTTAGCGACCGCTATAGCGGCCCGCAATTGCACTCTCTTATGGATTGGTGATCCGTGACCATATAATGATATTTATAGATTGATTGATAAATTACCAATTGTATAAGTATATACCCATTGACTCTGATAAATATTTTTACTCTTAAGTTATATAAATATAGAATTCTATTTTAGTAGGTTTTTAATAATTTAAGAAGTTATATTTAGTGGCACAAATACGTAAATTTATGAGTGATCTTTACGTCCCGCTATTGGAACTTAGTCTCCACAACAGAGCCCGCTATCTACTCTCCACTACCCTGGTATCAATCTAGTACGAACTCCCTATCTGCTATTTGTTATCGTGGTAAAACCGCAGGACTAAGTAACACGTCAACAGTGGCCATTTTATTTTTAGCCCCACCAGATCTTTTTCTTTGACGCATGTCCGTCAGTTTGTGTACCAAAGGGACATGTTGGGAGTCTAAAGCTTGAAACGCATGTTCCTTACTTGATACCGTACTTTACTTTGATGGTTTGTTGTGGCTTTAACTTTTGTGCTTTTATCATCCACGAAGTTGGGTACTGGATACTATACTTTAAGGAGTTATTACTTTGATCCTCTGCGTGCATTCATAACCTAAGAGGTTTGGATGTCTTGCAGGAAAGGACCAACCAGCTGCTCCAGAAACATACTCCACCGCTAGCAACTTCTGTTCTCTCCTCTATCCTATCCAAATTTGGATAAAGATTTGAGAAAATGCAAGTAATCTGATTGAGAGCAGATGCAAAGCAGGCACAATGGCGGTGGCCGCGCCAGCACCGGCGCCAAATCCAAGGAGAACAATACTCGAAGTTGAAGTCTTCGTGGCAGGAGCAACCACCCTGCTGGTTCTGCAGCTCATCTTTGGGCTCTGCAAGCGGCGGTCAAGCAGCATATGGATCCAGGGTGCTGTGTGGCTGGCTTACACACTGTCCTTCCCTCTTGTCACCTACACGTTCGGGCTGATGCAATCGTCTCCGGCCAAGAGCCAACTGTACCCTGTCTGGGCCATCTCCTTGTTCCTAGTCACCGGGTGCTCCAGCTGTCACGGCCTGTGATCTTGACGAGACCAAGCAGTGGAAGAAGCAACTCTTTGAGCTGGGTCAGCAGTATGTCTACTCGGGTATCATCTTTCTGCTGCTCCATCCAAGCCAACTCTCTATCCTCAATGAGCTCATTTGGAATCCCAAGAAGTTGGATCCTATTTTGGAGTATTGCTACATGCTGCTCGCCGCCATCACGATCACTAATTTGTTCAGGGTTGTTGCTTGCTGGATGGCTACCTTCACTTATCCCAGCAAAGTAGTCGCTGACTACATGAGGGATCAGAACATTTCAGGAGGACGTCAGGTGGTGCAGCAACAGGGATCCGATCAGTCTGACCGTGCTATCAGGATGCTAGGTGGAAGGTATCTTGTTCGATGGTATGGTTACTTTCTCCACACTCATGGTGCCAAAGACAACAATTACAGAATCAAGCTAGATCATCACCGTGGACATGATCTGGGAGAAATGCAATGATAGGTTGTTCCATGGCTCAGAGTCAAAAGATGTGTGCCTTTCGTTCGCCTTGTTTCACATGCTGAAGCGCCGCTACTTTGGGATCAACTGCTATGAGGCCGGTCGCCAGGAAACTCGTGATTTTGTACTCAAAGGCCTCCTTGATTCGTCGTCAGAGGATGGCAAGAGAGCTGAGAGCATTCAAGATCATCAAGGCAGAGCTAGCCTTCCTGCACGATTTCTTCTTCACAAAATATGCAGCAATCTATGAGAATGAAGTCATCTTCTTTGTTTTGTTCATTCTGAAGACCGTACTCATCGTCATTCTCGGAGTATTTGTGCACCGGAACCTTTTAAGGCTCAGGACATACAGCCCCATCACTGCAGTGGACACTGACCAAGTTGATACCATGATCACACTTGCTATTCTGGTGGCACTCCTCGTTGTGGAAGTACTCCAAACCATGTTCTATTTGGCATCAGACTGGGCCTTGGTATCCCTGGCATGCTATTATCTGAGGAAAGAAGACGGGGCCGAGCCTTCATGTACTCTCTTCTTCAAAAGCCTATCTACATACTCAGAAAGCGAAGCTGCTTATTCAAGTATTGGCAAAACAAGATAGGCCAGTACTCGGTAATTGAAGGTAGTTGTTGGCATAAATCTTCTCCATCAGGGAACCAACCCAAAGTAAATGTGCTTCTCTTCTTCATCATTGCAAAACTTCAGATGCTTGCCAGTGAAATTACATGGAAGATTTGGACATGCCGGTACTGCCATAGCACTGTGACTGACATTACATTGCCTGATGCCGTGAAACGTGAGATTGCTGCATCCTTCAGGTCCACCACCCAAGGTCATCTAATCAATGGGCAAGCATCACTGCGGCGAAACGGCGTGTCCATTGGTATTCAGACACTGATGAGAAACAGGGAGGACAGGGATCTAGCAGAAACCATGTTGATATGGCACATCGCCACCAACTACTGCGAGATTGCAGAGCCGCCTAACAACTCTGATCCTGATGAACTGAAGCAGCACTATCGTAAGGTTGCAACCAGCTTATCCAGGTACTCTGCATACCTCATGGCCTCTGTCCCAGAACTGCTCCCGGGCTACCCTGCAGACACCAGCTACACATTTGACAAGGTGATGCAGGAAGCAACAGAAGCACTGTACCCAGGGCAGATGGATGATATTCGAGGCCGTGAAAAAGCAGACAAAGACATGCTGGATAAGATTATGGTCGACGGCCGGCCAAGATCACCAGACGAGGAGAATCATAGTGACACTATCTTTGTCAAAGGGTTGAAGCTTGGCAAGGAGCTGAAGGACAAGATACAAGACGGGGTGCTCCGTTGGAAGGTGATGGCCGAGTTCTGGGCGGAGATGATCCTGTACGTCGCACCATCCGACAATGTCAGAGGGCACGTCGAGCAGCTGGCTAAAGGTGGAGAGTTCATAACCCACGTCTGGGCTCTCCTCTCCCATGCCGGCATACTGACCCGCCATCCCAGGCAGTAGGCAGCTGAGAGCTGAAGCTGCACTCTTCGGATTGAAGAACATGCTGCCGTTAGTGATTCCCTTCTCGATTTGAGTATGCCAATGATTTGTGAAACTGCTTGCTGTGTGATATCGCCGCGGTAGCCGATAGGGCAACAGCTGTTGTTGTGTACCTTATCAGAGTCAACTCATTCACTTGTTCCTTTATTTGGACTGTTCAGTGTTCGTTCACTTGGTCTTGTCTTCTGAACAGTAACGACGATGTTTTTAGTAATGGAAGAGTGGTTTTTACTCAGTTAGTTATTGCCTTCAAATTGAATTTTTTCCGAGCCTGAAAAAATCTATGTAATGGAAGAGTGGTTTTTACTCAATTAGTTATTGCCTTCAAATTGAATTTTTGTTTTCCAAGCCTAAAAAAACTATGTAGCTAATGGAGCTAGCGAGGACATTTTTTTAATACAGGGTACAGCAAGAGAGACGACACACACAATACAACGGTCTGAGGGAAGATATCAGAGGGCACACCAGTACAACACATACATACGCATGTACCTACCTATTACAGCCTGCTGCCTGAGATCTAAATGGCTGTTCCTCCTCTCCATCTGCTTTTACGCGACCTCTCGACCTTGGTAGCAAGACCGTCCTGCAGGAATGGTGAATAGAACCACATTGTCAAAAATTAAGCAAAGCCATAGCTGGATAGTTGTTGGCCATGTGCCCATGTCAAAAGAATACTGTCGATCAGTATGTAGTTCTTTTTTCTTTGGCAAAATCAGTACGTAGTTCTGCAGCAGGCAAAATCGTCGGCCGGACAAGCCAAATCGTTTCCAGGGCCGGGCCGATTTCACTCAATTATCAGGAGACGACGGGCCGCCTGACCGAGCCATCTTATTTATAGCAGGCCCAATCGCGTAGAGTATTAGTCATCGGTAATCGAGACACGAAATAGCTACTCAATCTTTTGAGCAAGACCCAGTACGTCCGTGATCAATCTCATCCCGTCCACAATGCCATCCTCAGTTTCTGACTATCAAGCTCTGCAGGGCAACCTCAGCGCATACTTCGGATCACGCGGAAGGCATTTTTTTTTGCGGATAGAGCAACACCATGGTTGCAACTTGCAACCAGTGATGCAGTTTGGGAGCGTCAGAAAATCTCGTAACCCCGGTATGGCTACAACCACGACTGGTTCGCGGATAAACTCATGTCAAATCATTGTCAATACGAGGGCCGGGCCTCACAGATTAAATGTTAACAGGTGACAAAATTCTCTTTCAACTAATGGATAAAGCATTTTGCAGCGGGGACTCAGCAACTGAGTGGGGGTACAAAAATTCTGATGGCGAACAGGCGTGCACTCGACTCAGTACTGCTAAAGCGCACACAAATATTGCTTATTTCTTCTTGGCGTCCCCAGCCTTTGTCTGCACAACAAATCCAAGAAAAAATTTTAGTGTGAAAGCATATCAACATGCTGTTTGTGCAATGTGAGGATTAAATTGGGAACTGCTATAATTCATGTGCCTTTGAGAACTAAAATGAAACCCCCCATGTTACAAATAGGCATGAATATTAGGAGATGTTAGTCTGATGATGAGTGAAAACAAACATACCTTCTTCACACCACGGATCTTCTTTGCCCTGTTCTTCCTCTCCTTCATCTGCTTCCGCGACTTCTCGACCTTGGTAGCAAGACCGTTCTGAAGGAACAGAAAACCACATTGTCAAAATTGAGCAAAGCCATAGGTTTTTTTCAGGCAGTCTATAGGTTGCAGCATTCAAGGTTCCGTGCTCATTATAATTGGCAATCAATTGTTCTTTCCATGCCAGGTTTCGTATAGTTCACAAAAACAGCATACACTAAACAAAATTAGTCTTGCTAAGGGATGAAAGTTACAATATAAGCCAGTAACATCATTTCTGAATTTGTTATGATAGGGTGCAAAAATGTAATACTAGTTGTGTTTTTGAATAGTGCACTACGAAAAACAAATCTCGTCCATTAAGAAATAAGCCGCAGATGAGCTTGCTGCGGCTGCAGAGTATTAACTGTGTGTAATGTAGGTGTGTTTATCAGCAGTAACAGAACAGCCGCAGCGGATTCTAGCTCAAACAAATAGACGCCGAGGCAGCTGCAGCTATTGTGCAGCTCCTGGTAAAAAAACAGTTATTGGGATCATTCCAGAAAGTATAAATCACATGATAAGGCTACGATTCTCATCCACATGATAATGCTACAACATTCATCTACATGATAAAGGCTACAATTCTCATCTACAAGACTACAACTATCATATTAGCGACCAGATCAATGTAAAAAAAAGTGACCAGTGACCCGATCTCAACTAGCAGCCAGACAAATGTGCAGTAATCATAGTTAATCAAACATAGCAAGAACTAATGAAGCAAAAATTCGAGCTTTTGGCGGAAACTGCATTCAGTATGCAAGAATAAAAATTCAGAGCCGGTGATAATAAGTGGACAAAAGTGGGAGGAGCAAGAGGCTCGTACCCTGATGAGCCTGTACTTAGGCTCGAACTTCTTGGCAGCCTCGACGTTGTCGTAGATGAGACCAAACCCCGTGGACTTGCCGCCACCAAAGTGGGTGCGGAACTTGAAGACGAAGATGCAGTTGGTGTCCTTGACCTCGTACACCTTGGCCAGCTTGTCCTTTAGGTCAGCCTGCAATGTCAATGGATCGCACGCGTCAGGCCCCGCCTAATCTCGCCTCGCCCAAATGATATACCTTGTAGGAGCAAAGGCCACCACGAGCACAAGCACTGACCTTGGAGACGTTGGCGCGGCCGGGGTGGAGGACCTCGAGGACGAACTGCTTCCGGGAGAGGAGGCGGTTGGTCATGAACTTGCGCGTGCGGAGTGTCACCGCCGGCGCCGTCTTCGTGTCCGCCATGCTTGATGCTGCCTGCCTGCGGCGCGCGATGTTGGCTTCGCCGTAGCTAGCTCGCGGGGGCGCTTGGATGCGGCGGCGGCGGCGGCGGGGAAGCGGGCGTTCGGGGAAGGGGATCGTATATATATATACACCTGCTGAAACCCTAGGTCAGGTCACAGCGGCTGACAAGTGGGAGGGGGGATGGCGGCTTTGGTGGGCCGGATTGCAATTTACTGAATATGGGGCCATATTGCAATTTACTGAACATTGGGCCATATTGCAATTTACTGAATATGGGCTGGCTGACAAGTAGCTTCAAGTAGTAGAAAAACAAAGCCCAATAGCCCCACATTTGATCTTGGTTAATCTCCTTCACTGCCATGGGATCTCTCTATCGCGTTCGCTTTGTCAGTCAGGTGAGCGGGTCCAAGGGAGTCGTCTCATTCACTCATTATCTCATAATTTAATGATTTCTTTAGACTTTAACCTCTCAAAATTATCCCATGTCCTCAACTCCTTATCTATTTATTTATATCTTGCCGATCAGGGACTATAGTTGGCCAAACGGGCCGGGCGCGATGGGCCGGCACGGGCACGGCCCGAGAAAGCACGGCACTAGCACGGCCCGGCCCGACAGTAGTGTCGTGCCTGGGCCGCTATGCTGGCCCGTAGTGCCGGCACGAGGCACGGCACGAAATTGAAAAGGCCCAATGAAAGCCTTTTAACACTTCATAACAGCCCAAGCCTATTTAGAAACCCTAGTCTCTTCTCCCTTTCTAACTCCCTCATCCCTTCCCGAGCAGCTTTACGCCGCCACCGCCGCTGCTCAATGCCACACGGCCGCGCCCCTCCTCCATGCCGTGCATGCGCAGGCTGCCGCCGCTCCTCCGCATCGCCTCCGCGCGCAGGCCGCCGTCGCGCCTCCGGGTCGTCGAGCCCAGGCTGCCATCGCGCTGCCGAGTGCCCAGGCCGCCGTTGCCGCCGCCGTCGCGGGTGCCCAGGCCACCGGAGCTCCTCCATGCGTTCCGCACCGTCGTCCACCTTCCCTCCTCCAGTCGTCCCCAAGCCCCGGCTTTGCATCGGCCCGTTGCGGCACTATCGTGCCGCCGGCACGGCACGGCACGCCGGCGACCTCGTAGGGTCGTGTTAGTGCCACTGCTTCGGCACGGCGGCCCTACAAGGCACGGCACGGCTACCAGCCGTGCCGCGTAGTGTCGTGCCGGCACGATTGGCCATCTATATCAGGGACAGAGTGACATGGCGATCAACATGGGAGTGGGTGCGTTCTTGTCTCTTGGACTGGAATAAGATATTGGCTTTCAATTTACTTAGACGTTTTTATCACTCAACAATCAACTAAAGCTTAATTTCGTACTTGAACATTTGTAATTGGGCTATTTTGTTCCTTGTGCGCTGACGAGGCACCCAATCACCTCAAACAATCTCAATTCTCAAAATATATCGGTTGTTAATATCTCGGATATGAGCAGACAAGTGGTGTCCGTGTGATGTATGTATGCGAGTGTCTATGATAGCATAAAAAAAGGTACGGAGTACTACAAAATGTCCAGTAAAGAGGGCAAAATATTGTCCAATAAAGAACTATACTTCCACCAATCTCCCAAATATTGGAGCCAAGATCTCAACCTGCTTTTTAACGTCAACCTTGTATTGACCCATTATTTGTCCAACTGCCCAACATGCTCAATATATTAGTAGCGTGAAATAAACCAACAATGAATGTAACTCCCCCATAAATCTTTACAATACAATCTCTTGGCTTTAAATTATTGACACCCTATTACGAATTCCTACATTGCAGAAACTAAATGTGACTAAAATCATTTAGCAAACACCGAATGACGACTCTGTGTTCAATGTTGGAGGAAGACCATTTAGCTAAAATCTTCACAGCCACACGGAACAGACATCATTAGTCCGAAGCTACACTCATTGAAGACATCGCCGAGCCAACACTGACCTCACAACAGAACGGACTTGCAATTTGCAAAGAAAAAAGAAACGAAAGGGGAAAAAGAAATATGAAGCTCCATCACAACTGCACAAACCACCATTAATTTGGTCTCACCTTCCGTTCAAGCACCGAAGCACGTGCATAATACTCCCTCCATCCTCTTTTGATAGTTCTATTTCAGAACTCAACTTTTTACAAATGATAGTTCTATTTGCTATTGGTATGGGACATGGCAATAAATAGCACCCGTAACAAGGAGTTCCCAGTTAAAACATTGGATGACCAACTAAAAATTTGTGTTGCATTAATAAGATGATAAGTATGGTTGTTTTTCTTAGTCTTTGTGTCAAGGTGAAATAAGACTATAAAAAAAGATGGAAAGAGTAGTATATAACAACAACTTCCTCTGCGGCTACAAATGGCCTCCACGAGCAAGGTCAACACACGCGCGCGCGCACGCTCCTCTCGCTCGCGCACGCGATTTGAGGCCGGCGGAGACATCGCCGCCATGTTGCCGGGGGCGACCATGCTCGCCGTGGGGTGCCTGCTGTGCCCCTTCCCCGGCCTGACGCCCTCCGGCCGGAACCTCACCGCGCTGCTGCCGGAGCTCTGGGACCTCCTCGCCTCCCTCTACAGCCACTGCCGGAGTTCTTCCAGCTTGTCCGAAGTACTCGCCGCCGCAGGCGGCGGCGGCGGCGGCGCCCTTCGTAGATGGTGCCCTAGCTTGAGCCCCTAGCAAATAATTTCATCGGCAAGTTCATCTATCATCGTACTTGTACTCGATCGTGTGTGTTCAACTGTTCATGTAATCTAAGGGGAACTTTAGAGATATGTGGTTAATTAGTTGACCTTAAGAGTTACACTGTGCTACTCTGATGGGAATAGTGGTGATGTAAGGTCAAAACTCCAGCTAGCAAGGAAAGAAAAGGTTGATCTTCTTTTCCCCGTCGGTTCTTTTGCTTGCAGTGGCATGTGGCTTCCCATTCGCGTGTAGTTTCGATCATGGAAACGAAGAAACACATCTTTTCACTTATGGGTAGATTTATTTAATTGATCAAATGTCACCAAAAAAAAAGTTGTTAAATGCGTTGTCATCCTCTTTCCCACCAGTCCACCACTCACCACTCGCCTAGAAAGCACGGTTAATTAAATCACTACCCATAGGCTATCCATACAGATCATCCATGACCCATGCATCTTAGGCCAGTCTCAGTGGAAGGGTCATCACATAGTTACCAAGACTGCAAACTTGGAGATCCGTGCCAGCCAAGGGTCATGGTGATGACCCTCCCCTCTCATCCCATGACCCTCTCCCTCCTTTCACCTCATAAATAACTCTACCATGTAAGCAAATCTGCTGATGTGGCATGATATTTAATGACATGACCCTCCTCCGTGACCCTCCTACTGAGACTGGCCTTATCTACTTATTGCCAGGGGTCTCGTCCCCATATCATCTTGCAAACTAGCCCAGCTGACCCTAACTTGTTCAACCATGCCACTACTCCTCCCTCTAGCCAGTCCTTAACCATATACTCATTGTACCAGTGTACCACGTCATTACTCATTTGTCATTACTATGAGTCTATGACCATATATAACAGCTAACCACACGACCACCCCTCCAAATTAACTCTACTTCAATTTATATGAATTTTTGAACACCTGCGTTCGTTGATTAACATTTGCATTTGTTTATACCTACATAAACTGCAGTATCTGATGCTACGCGAAAACAGGGTCATTGGTAGCGGGCGAAGATTGACATTGCTATCAGGCCTAAGCCTCATTACCAATTCTGGCTTAGTAAGGACCGGTCAGCGGACCAATGACAGTAATTGGTAACGGGTCTGTCATTGGTAACATACAATACGTTAATGCTCGTTACCAAGAATAGCATATTAAAAATCGTATTTTAAAAATACCAAATGGTAACAAAAAAAAAATTCTACACCTGAGAGTAGCACCCCCACTTGACTAGTCATCTTTTCCAAAAAGAATCACATGACTGTTGCTCCGCTGGAATGATTTTGATCTCCTTTAGGATTCGAACAATATTTTTTTTAATTTCTATAGGTCACACCTTAAATCCGATTGGTCTGGGTTTTTTCAATCGTCACTCATGTGTTTGTAATTTAAGGAAAAATATTTTAAAAAAAAGATATGAGCATCACATTGGTAACGAGCATCAAACGCCCATTACCAATGTGCTTCTCATTAATAATGGACATTATAATTGCACGCTACCAATAACATTGTTACCAATGTACGCTACATTGGTAATGGGCACTGCTAATGTTCGGTACCAATATTACAATATATTACTTATCAATGATATTAGTAACATTGATAACAGATGTTGTTACAGTATATTACTTATCAATGATATTAATAATAGACGTAGGGTTAGGGTTAGGGTTTAGGATATGAGTGACATGGCAGCTAAGCGAGCACCCAAAACACTTGCACCCACCGTGCAACGAACAATTATACGACAAATTATGGAGGGAAGCTAAGATCCTTGCTCTAACGCTTCCACCAATGCCAGACAGCTTCACAGGACTACGACTACATGACTGGACAGTACTCCGTACAAGACAAGGTGCCACGTTTTGCCCACGGCATTAGAGCCGAGTGAAACGCGAGGGAACATGACACTCGAGCGCGTGTGGCGCGTGTGAGCGTGGCAGACGAGAAGGGCAGAAAGGCCACTCGTAGACGGTGATGTCCTCCTCCTCCTCCTCCTCCTCCTCCTCCTCCTTCTTTGAGAAAAAAATGTGTTCCTCCTCCTCCTCTGGATGGGTTGCTTGTATAGTTGGGCCTATCCGAATGAGAGGTCGCGTACTTCTCACCAGCAGCGTCTTTTTTTTAAAAAAAAAATAACACAAGCAGTGTCGTCGTGGCTGATGCCCTCCAGGGTGGTCACTAAACATATGCAAAGATATATGCATATGTTAGTTGCAACACTATCTAATAAGGATTTGTCAAAAAAATTAAGTATTGGGTTGCATACCATATATAGTGCCAATATGCTTTAATTTAATTAGAAAATTCAGTTGGTCCTCTAAAGCCTACACATGACCAATTAGAAAATTCATTCATCCAAATTTTCTAATGTAAAGAAACAAAATAAAAGCTAAAACTGTTAAAGAGACCTATTTGAGATTTTTCATGGTCTGTGTTAGAACACAAAGTTGATTGGACACCAATAGCAAACTGAAAAACGTCTCGCACAAAGTTGATTGGTCACCAAATAGCAAACTGGAAAACTGAATTACATAGGTGCTGAAACTAAGTGAAAATGGATTGTTCTTTTTAATATTATGTACCACTGTAGTTCACCTAACCGAATGTTTCAAAGATCCCCATTTATACAACTTTCATTTTAGTAATGTATTATGAGCCGGACTTGCCATCCGAATAGTCTGACAAGACAAGTATGAATCTCAATTGAATGTTTGTACCATGGAGCCCAACTCGAGGTTAACTTCCTAAGCTAAACTGAATTCAAATAGTCTGATGTATCAAAGCGTTCCAGAAGATAACACTTGGTGCAATTTAATTTGTTTCTACTACTCTTACCTGGACATTTAAATCATCACACTGTTCAGATAATGCATGGAATTCATAATATTCTAATGTAGGGAAAAACAGAAGTTGCAGATTGTCCTGCTTCGTTGTCTAAAATTTGTTTGACACAACATCCTTTTCTTTATGCAGAATTTTGGCTTATACAATAGACATGGCGAGATATCACTGTAGGGGCAAACCCTCAGTCAAGAGGTGAGCATCACTATCTTCCCTGTACTCTCCTCATGACACAAACTAACAATGTTCAGATGTGTTAAGGTCTACTACTACTACATATATATAAGTTGTGTAAGACTATATTTTCTCTGCCTTGATATAAAACATTGTTAAGAGGATACATTAAATACAAAGCCCAACAGATATTCAGTATTTTAATGTCCAGTAGCTCATTGGGAAAAAGAGAGAGAGCAAGAAGCTATCTTCTAACTACATGAGAAGATCGAGATCAGGATGAGCGTTTACTGTCATGCTCCTAGAACGTCCTGCAACATTGGCCCTCCAAGCCCTGTTGCAACTTGCAATTAGTATAGATGGAAATAATAAATATTGTACATGAAAGGTAGCCGTGATTCATAATCAAGAATAAATGTATATATTTCCATAGTGTACATAAATAGATCTTATTGTCGTTTCCAATTTTGGTAGGAGAGACACATATATAGGTGGCTGGGTCAAAATATTTGGTAGGCGAATAGCGACGGAATCAACGTGGGGGTAATATTCCCTTTTTTCCCATGTATGCAACGTATAAATGTTGAGAGATCAATGAGGAGGGTCTTTCCTTTTTTTTCAAGCCATGTGGGACATTGAGATTATTTCCATTGATCAGGGATGCAACATATCAATCCTTTTTTTCCAAGTTGTGAGGGATATTGAGTAAGGTCTTTCCATTTTTTTTTGCAACCTATCAATGACGAGGGTCTTTCCTTTTTTTTCTCTTTCAAACCGTGGAGGATATTGAGGAGGGGGTCTTTCCTGTTTTTCTCAAGGCGTGGTGAAGGATCGAAAAGGCGACCAGAAGGCGGGTTGAACGGGAGCCGATAAAATTTCTTCTGATGAAGAAGTTGGCCTATGTCCCAAAACTCAACTATCAACCTCCTCTTCTGGAAATCACCAAGATCATGTGGTCACAATGGACTTACTGACCGTAGGAGTGATACCAGGAAGCACAGTTGAAACAGATGCAATCAACACAGACAATTGCACTACAGAAAAATGCAGTAATGACGAAGTAGGGAACCCTGGCCAGGAAAACCAGAACCTCCGGTTCTTGGTATCTATTGTGGCAGAACCGCCAATTTAAACTGGCTCAAGTGCGTCATAACGACCTGTTACGATCATCGGACGCACTTCAAACAGTTTAAACCGGTGATCTGTCGAGTGTCCCAAGGACTCCTCGATAAACCACGTTAACTCATACCTCTGCCATACATCAGGATCGTTTTCGTTAAGGAGAACACAACGAACATTATTATTTCTACATAACATACCAAGATTCTTATCTATTACAAGCCAGGTTTTGAAGAGAACTTAAATGCAAGTCAAGCCATTACTACGAGTTTAATACAAACCAGTCTAGGAAGTTCTATATTACACATATCTACAGCCTCCGGCTTAGCCCTAGAATCACCGGGACCACGATGCTCTAGGTCTTCTGGATCTTCTTGGTGATCCCCTCCGTAGCTTCTTCTGAAAAACAAAAGGGAGATTCCCTGAGTACGAAGGAATATGATTGGGCTATATGTGGATTTGGCTGACTCGACTCTTTTGCCTAAAGAGCATTACTAAGCTTGATCCTTATATTTGATGTATTTTATGCTCAGTTGAGTTGTTACTTATCCATCTAGGTTATAAAATATTTTGCATACAGGTTGTACTAAGGTCAACCAGCATTTATGAATCATCCTCCTCTTGTTCAACTTGTTTCCTCTACGATGTTTAAAATTTGATCAAGTGCACTCATAACCAAGAGTTGTGTCGATCCGGATCCATGTACATCCTGCAGGAGATACCTAGCCCCCAGTCACGTACAGCTGCGCCAGCTGTCCGCAACAACCTTTCACTCAGTTGGACCAAAGACCGGAAATATCCTTACCCGAACCCGGGAACGCATCCCCACGTGGGCCCCATGTCTGGCGACCACCCCGTGAGTTCTAGATGACGATCCCGCCTTTCTCCGACCCAGCAAGCACCGGTAAGCGATATTTCCAATCAACGAGCCAGCTAATCTAATTGGCTTTACTGGTCCCATAACCCAGTAAGAAACCAGGTAGAGTCACTCGATCAATTGCTTAAACAACGGAACGGTCCTTAGTGACTTTAGCTAGCAGGCAGAGCTAAGGATCGAGCCTACCTCAATCCATTCTACCACCCTCTGCCCACTCTCTTTTCATAGTAAGTTGGACATGATTCATCTATGATTAGTGAGAACCTAGATCACCATTTTTATATAACCTTGCAAAGCATAACTAAGTAAATATTTTCTAATTCATTTATTCCCTAGCTAGCGAAGGTAGTTCTATCAAGGAATGGTTCATGCATCAAAAGTTTTCATTCAACTCCTAACCTAATGCACACAAAGGCATAATATTTGGACTCGTGATCTTCTGAAATAAAATAGGTAAAGATGCATCCGGGGCTTGCCTGGAATCACGAACAGGTTAGATTCTTCGGCGATACGAGATTCCGGAGCGACGACGATCACTTGCTTGACTTGTCGCTGCTCCTCCGCGAATCCCACGAACTCGTACTCCGAAGCTTGAGATACTAAAACGTAATGCAAGTTAGCGATATGCGATGCAACACTTTTCAAAGAAGCTAAACAACTTTCCCTTCTCGACAAAGTTGCAAGCCAACACAAACTACCCAAGATTTTTAAAAGCCAAACCTATATTTTTCCTTTAATAAAACTTGCCCTAATTCATTTTTAGTTTATTTTTAATGATTTTAAATCATTTTCTAAATGGATAAAGCATTTAAATAAATACATAAAACAATTTTAGAAACCATTTCTAATTATAAAAGAATTATTAAAAATTTTAATCCTTTTATAAATTATTAAACATTTATTTAATTAATTTAAATAAAGGAATTAAATTAATTACCTACACAAGATTAATTAACATTTTTAATGGATGACAAACTTTAAAACAAGTTTAACAAAATTTATTTCATCATTTTTGGACTTTTCTATAGTTTTCTATGAATTAAAAGGTGAAATACTCGAAATTTAAATCTATTTATAAAACTCTTAAACACTTTTGCAGAAAACCCCCTGAACTTTCCTATCTTCTAACCCGCGGTCCCTCTCCTCCGTTCAAACAGAGGGCGCGCTGACAGCGCCCTCGCCGGCCTTGACTGACGGCGTCTCGCCGGCGGCGAGGTCCCCTGACCCCGGCAGCTAGCCCAACCGCACCGCCTCGCCTTCGCGAACTCGCCTAGCCCCAAAACCTCCTGGTGACCCTTGCAGAAACCTCCCCGCGACGACCACGGCGGCGGCGCACGACGGCGACACGCCGGCCGGCCAACCCTCGACGTTGCCAGCCTCGCGAGCAAGTCCACGAGCACCAGCAACTAGAGGCGAACCTAACGCACCGCCTAGCGCGAGCCGAGATGCCCCCAGGCGCCCTGCTCACGTGCGCCAGCCATGGCGGACGTGCGCACGGCGGCGAGCGGCGCTCTCTGGCTGACCCAAGCCGCTCTCGCCCAACCGAACCCTTCTACACCATCTATGGCTCCAGCACAACCCAGAACTACACTCACATCTCGACCACACCTACCACACCAACCACTTCAACGAGAGCCGACCTTGTTGAACCGAGCTCACCGGAGATGCTGAGGAAGATGGCGGCGCAGAGGCTCTGGAGGTGACGAGGGTGAACCAGAGGTGGTTTGGGAGATGGAGAAGGTCAAGGTGAAGCTATGAGCGAGAGGAATCGGACGGAGGTGGCTGGACAAGGGCGCGCGACGGTGAGATTCGCCGGCGACCGAGAGAAACCGGAAACGAGGAGGAAGAAGAAAAGAAGAAGAACGCGGCGTAGAGCGGTATATATCGACGAAGACCGACCTAGGACGACTGCCACCTCCTGCTGATCCCCTTGCCACGACGAGCTCATGCCCGGCGACGCGTGGCCGAGCCACCGACGACGAACCGCCATTGCCGCCTAACCGAGCTCTAGAGCCGAGAGATTGGGGCCCGATTTCTTCCAAAACCTCATCAAAACTTGCCAAACTCCGAACATAGAACTTGTAGAGAAAACCAAACTCTCCAACTTTCATGTTGCAACGTTTTCGATTTAAGCAATGTACGATGCGGATTCAAAGCTCCAATGTCGGCGGGTTTTATTCCCCATTTTCAGACCTCAAATTTGAAATCTTCAAATTACTTTCAAATCTCCATTCAAACTCTCCTCGATCCCCAAATAAAACTTGTCCGCAACACATTCAATTTCATTTTCTATTTTAGCACCATCCTCCAATTCTTGAGCAATTGCTCGGATTTGAGCTTGGATCATCAGTCGGCTAAGGTGTGAACAAGAACTCTGAAACCCTAGGTTGGTTCAGAAATTCAAACTCAAATTACTCCCAAATTTTGAATAGAACATGCTATTCCTCAAAACACAAAAGTTCTTTGCCTTGACTTGAATTTCATTTCTTATTTTTGAACCTCTTTCAGATTCTCAATAGTTTGAGCTCAATTTGAAACTGAAATTTTCAGCCCTTTTACCTCTGAATTTCTTCAACCTTTCTCTGATTCGATTTTTAACCCAGTTTTTCTCCTTGATTTGTATCTAAGCTCTAGCTGAACCCAAAAACAAAGATGTTCTTTATACCTTACTTTACAACTTTAATTTTTGTACCATGGTCAAAAGATCAACCAATAAATTTTTATGATCACTCAAACATTGCTGCTCAACATGACCAAAACTGAATTTCAAACTCCTATTTTCAGATTTGCAATAGTAACTTTTCTCATTTTTCTTTCTCCATTTAATTGTGCTATTTCCATACTCTATTTCATCCCAATTTTTGTGTCAAACATTCTCCTCCCATCTTCTTGATCAATTATACATTTACTTCAAATTTATGTCGAATTTTGACCAAATTTTGACTTTGGTCAAACTTTGTGCCGTTCAAAAATCGGGGATGTCACATCTATGCAAGATTCCTAGAACCGGAACTTCCGGTTTCCAAAACTGGAACTTCCGGTTTCCTAAGCACACAAAGTCAAACTTGAAAACGGAGCAAACGATCTTCAAATCTCACGAAATTTTGACCAGATGTGCGCAAAGACATGGCGAATCTTTTCCCAAAAGATCTATCTAAAAGGATCAATATTCACCACGAATCTTATGAGTTCTGATAAGGGAAAAGAGATATGGGGTTTTGGTAAAATCCAAGATTTGCGAAGCTCGTGCAGGATTTAAGTGAGGAATCACTTCAGATGTGTTTGCACATGTCCTAGCTTCGTTTTCCACCAGAAAACTCGAGCCAAATCGCAGCAAAGAAGGACGAACGAAAAATCCCCAAAAATAGCTCCGAAAATGCCAAAAATAATAAATTCGGGATGAAAAGATTTGACACGAGATAAATGATTTGATTCACTCCATAGGTTCGGTTACAAGCCAATCCTTGCACTAATCCAAACTAAGATGGCTAAAAGCTCAACACAAAGAGCCACTCATCTATCCATCTCCCTCTCTCCCAAAGGCTCTCACAAAACAAATGAGAAGCCACCACCTTCAAGCCCAAGAGATAGCTGAAATTTCAGCCCCCTCATACATATAGGCATTTGGCCTAAATACCAAAATGCGCCTACATGAAGCCTACAAAACAAATACCCCTTAGGGGTAAAATCATCCAACTTTTTATCGGTATACCGGACGGACCCGACGTCTTCACGACTTCGCTTCGCCTCGACGCAAGCTTCGCGATGATGCCACGCGTCCTCCGATCCGACGCCGCCCGGCTGCACCGGACTCGCCCCCGGTTTTGAGGCCCAAACCGGAAAACCCGTCGCCTTGGTGGTTTTGTGGTCAAACCACCTAAACCCTCTCGTCCGACGCCTCACGTCGTGACGAAGCCCCGGTTTTGAGACCCAAACCAGTCAAACATGCCTCCGTGGTGGTTTTATGGAAAACCCCCCAAAACCCCTGAGCTAGTCGCCGCATGACTTGCCGAAGCCCCGGTTTTGTGGCCAAACCGGTCAAACCCTCGGTGTCGATGCGTGTCCGGCCTCCGCCAAGTGCCACGACGCCTTCGAGCTCTTTCACGCCTCCGCCGCAACGGCAAGCCTACTCGACGCTCGCCATCGCCATCCTTCTTGACTTGATCGACGCCATCTTCACCATATACTCTTGCTCGTCCGTGCACCATGCGAGCCGCCCGTGACTCCGCCCGGTATCCTCGGGTCCCTCGGCCCAAGCCTACTCGTGTCACCCTTCACCGTCTCGGTCCTTCGGCCTGAACCTTTCGCTTGTCCTCCACGGCCCAAGCCTACTCACGCTCAGCCTTCACCACGGTCCATCAGCATGACCTTTCGCACCTGACCTTCACCACGCACCGTCGACCGCCACGTCACACCCTACACCTGCACATCAAAGCCAAGAGCACATCACACACGGCGGTTGTCAATCACTCATCATCTCAGGGTGACCACCACTGGTCCTCACGTGGGAACATTATTTTTTATGGAACGGCAAGTTAAAATAACAAGATATTTCTTTTTTATTTGAAGAAGCAAAAATGGTCCACATGTATTCAGTTTGCACATATACAAGGAAGCAATCACATTCATGGAATAAAAAAAATCACACTCTCAACCTTCTGTTTATTGATGTTGAGAGCTGAGATTAAATCTGAAACGTATTCAACCTTTTAACCTTTTAGCTCATGCAATTAAAGTGCTTATATCTTAATATAGGTGGGTGCTGATCTCTCCAAATGAAAATCCATATAACCAAAATTGACCACATTGAACATCTATAAATATAATTGTATCTCAAAATGTCAAATTATGTGATCCGCCAGAAATAAAAGTAGCAGAAAAAAAAAGGGCAACTTTGCATTGTTGGTGCATAGTAACACTAATGATCTTGAAGATTGAACCAGATATCAAATATTGAAGAGCAACTAAATACAATCAACAAATACTCAAGCTTCCTGATTCACGAGATGTCCTTGTAAATTACAACCTCACAATATTTTTCCTATACTTTCCTGTACTCAAAGATAAGTAAATCCTGGGAAAAATGGACCATTAACATTTACACAATTTATACCGTTATATATTTCACGATTGATGATCGCATGTCCTCCATGAAAGCAACAACCTGATTCCTGCATAATAGACCAACAAAAACACAAACGTTAGGAGACCTGCAAGAGTAGATGACCAAAGATCTGTAGTATTTTTCTATAAACTTCAGAGAAAGCAGAGACATGGCATCACCTGATTACTTGACTTTGCACTTGATTTATTCTCATCAAGAAGTGTTAGTATGGAGATGTTCAGCTCGTTCCGCTCAACCATTTCAAGCAACTGTGAAAGATCAATTAATTGACAAAAGTAACAAATTTATAGGTGCATGAAATAAGTTACCGATTAAAAATTTTAAAGAGTCCTTAAGCTTTTCATTGACCTTACCGTTGCTTTTGTCCCTGGATTGCAGAATCTTCATTAATCATTCCTTCGCCATCACAAGGTCGTTCTGCAACTTGTCGTATGCCTTTGCAAGAGTTGTTACAGCCAAACACAGTTATGCATATTTAGTTGACACCTTAGTAGGCCATGTCATTGTAGGGTTTAACTAACCAACTCCCTTGAGAAGAACTATCTGCATTGCCTCAATCTCAATCAATATGTCTTCCATCTCGTGTATTATCGCACACAAACTGATTTCAGTAGAGATGCATCACAACCACTCACCAATCTAGTCGATGCCACCACCGTGGGCTTACACTAGGCAGCCTCCCGTGTCATTACACCGCTACTGCAGGTTGCCGGGGCTGCGCGACACCATCCCCATTGCACATTTTCTGCCTCCAGTGTCGTCACACCACCGCCCGCCATTGCTAGAGAAGAAGCCCGAGATGTTTCAACATTTTGTTCTTCATGTTCCAACATTGTTTTCTTGCGGAGATTAGTCATCTACATGAGTCGAAAAATACAACAGCGGCGGTATTGTGCATGGATATGTGGGTAGTTTTTCCTTTTTATATATAGGTGCCTCGGTCAATAAATTTGGTAGGCAAGGATGGGACGTAATCAATGTGGGGATTTTTTCCTTTTATTTTGCCGTAGGGGTTATTGTGCAGGGGATGTAATGTGGGGAGTCTTTCCTTTTTATTTTCTCAAATAATATTCTTTCCTTTTCTTTGGCCGTGGGGAGATGTTGAGAGATCAGGGGATCTTTTGTTTCTATTTATATGGGTTGCTTTCATTTGCATTTACATGGGTGCCTTTTGTTTCCATTCATTGAGAGATCAGAGAAATCAAAGCAGGTTCCAATTTCGTGAAGTTGGGGTTGGGTGCTTTTGACGGTGAGAAAAAAAGGGAGCGGGAGGCTACTGGGGGCAATTTTTAACTGGGTGAGGACAACCAAATCAATCTCCCCCTGGTTGTTCTAGGCCCACCGTTCAGTCTTGATAGGTGGGGCCTTTGTGAGGGGTAAGGGGTAGAGTTGTGGTGGGAATTGACATCAATTTGTTCATTCCTTTAAAGTACAGATTTTATCTCTACAGAATATATTATTTGTTTCCTTTACCAATTCCTTTCCATTTTCCCTTAAAAAGACTACGTGGGGGATTTTTGACGACGTGATCAGCAACATGGGGATCTTTTTTTTTTGCCATAATTTTCCTTCAATAGGCCGATCAATGCATGGGCCAGAAAACCTTTCCTTTTCTCCAAGAGGCCACTGAATGCATTAAAAATGGATGTTCAGCTGACCACATCCTTATTTTTCTTTCCATTTTGTCTGCAACAAAAATCTTTTATTTTTCCCTTCAATAGGCCGATAAATGCATGGCGAGGAAATCTTTCCTTTTTTCCCAAGAGGTTGATCGATGCATGCGGGGATGCTGACCACGTCTTGATCAGCTTATTTATTTCCTCTTTTCCATTAAAAATGAATTGACGTGGGGCAGGCTTTACGGTGAAAAAAGAAAGGAGGAGGGGAGGTGGGGCTGGTGGGTTTCAAGAGGGGGGGACGACGACAAAATCAATCTCCACTCTCTCTTTGGGTCGTCGTAGGCCCACCGTTTAGACCTGAATTATGGGTCCTTTGTGAGAGGTAAGGGTAAGAGGATATGTTTACGGGTAAAAAGTGTCCTCAATTCGTTTATTTCTTTATAGTATATATAGATATAGATTCTCTTAGTTGTGCCACTCATGTTGGCATATAACAATGATACGAGTATACGACAACTTCGGGACGGAAGCTATGATCCTTTGCTCGAAGGCTTCCACATCAGAATTCAGAAATGCCAGGCAGCTTCACAGAGCTATACTACACGACTACGGAGTACAGTGCAAGGAGCCACGTTATGCACACAGCAGAGTGGAGGGAAGGACCGAAGGAGGCAACACGACACGACGACACGAGCGCGCCGTGGCAGGCGAGAAGGGCAGAAGGCCCACTCGTCGACGGTGATGAGAGTTTCCTTTGGAGGGCTCAAGGGCTTCCGGTCCTTTGGGCTTTGGATGGGCTGCTTGTCCAGTTGGGCCTTCCACAAGAATACACAGAATGGGATGATTTCACCAAACGCCTTTTTATATTCAGGGTAAAAAACATAAATATTTTTTTGGGAGGGAACATAAACACTTACAGGTTCCTTTTTATCAGAATCTCAACCTATAAACATGGTTACAATATGAAACTTTCAACACGAAAAAATTCATGCGCTTAGTCCTCTTATGCGGTGAAGAAGTGAGCAAATTTCTGTGTGTTTTTATTCTGCAGCCACCCATATCATGACATCAATGTTGTACCATCAATATTTTTCAAAAGATATTGCAATATAAATATATGACACTCTATAGAACAAACAAATTTATTTTTGTTAGAAAAATCATATCTTTAGGGTCAGAGGTAGTACATGCTTATGAATCTACAAACTTGTTTATTTCTGAGTAAAGTCCATTTTTGGCCATTCAACTCTTGCCTCAGTTTGGTTGTGGCCATCGAACTCCAAAACCGGGTATCTTTGGCCATCCAACTATCAAAACCGTTCAAATTTGGCCATTGGCTGTTTTGATGAGTGATTATATATTTTTTAATTTACAATTTAGTCCTTAGATCTTAAAATGAATTATTTTTTGCTCGTACCTCCGATTTAGGTGATTCTTGCGATCACGTGTTCCTAACAGTGAGCTTTATCTTTTAAAATAGTTTTTATACTATTTTATCACTATTTGTTATGTTTTTCTTATGTTGTGCAAAAACAATAATATAAGAAAAGTAAAATAAACAATTATAAAATAATATAATCAACATTTTAAAAGATAAAGCTCATCGTTACGAATGCATGACCACAAGAACCACTTTAGTCGGAAATTCGAGAAAAAAAACAGTAATAATTTTAAGATCCAAGGACTAAAAATGATACTATTTATTCTTATTTAGTCCTTAGATCTTAAAATGGATACTATTTTTTTCTCATATATCTGATTTAAGTGATTTTTGTTGGTCAAAAATGGACTTTACTCTTTATTTCTCGGTCCAGCGTATCACTGACCAGCACTCATGATTTAGCTAGTGGTACGTACTCGCTTTGGCATATCGCGAAGGGGCTCAATAATGTGCCTGTCTGATACGGTATTTTCGCTAGAAACAGCACAGCAGTTTGGCCATGTTTTCGAAAGGGCCCTCTGTCTGTTGCTTCCATCGCCGACACTCGAGTACTAGCTCGACTGCATCTGCATGTATATGCAGCAGCCATGGAAGAGGACAGCGAACGTGCGATCCCGATGCACATCATGACCCCCCACCATGAGGCATGAGCCATGCAGACGTGTCTTGGGTGTACCCCGGCAGACGGCTAAACCATGTGCAGATCATCGCTATTTAAGCATATAAAAAAACTACAACAAAATCTGTAAGCACGTGAATCTTGGAGATGCGGTTAATTATGTATTGCAATAATGGGAAGCAACCATTTGAATTTGCTTCAATTATTGGTCCTAGAATATTCATGTAACAATTGAATGTAGTACACATTTTTACTTAAAAAATGATTATACATGTACGTGCAAAAATATGTGTTTCGCTTTATTATACATCCCCCCAACCCCACACACACATTATTTAGGGCTTGACAGTCTTTTTGTTGTTGTGACAAGAAGAATAGAAGGTATACTTTCAAACTCCCCATCACACAATAATGTATTAGCAATTGCATCTACTTTCCCTCCTGCTGCAAAGCACATGGGAAACTTGCGTTATTGTTTATGTCCAGTAAAAAGATGAGCAGCAAAGACCCCTATAATTTGGACATTTATTACATATATCTCCGTTCCCACTTGTCTTTTCTCTTATATATTGTATGTAAACACACATTAAATCGAAAAAGCGCGAAAGGGAGAGAAAAAGAAAAGTGTGCCCAATGGCAGGTACTAACTATTTTTATATTTATGGCTCAATTTTCCACCTATGCAAGACTCTGAATTAGCTTCAATCTCGCAGGTATCATTAATTTCTGCAAAAGGGATGGAGTTGGTAGATCATGGAGCCAGTCCGAGCCTTCACGGTAAAAAATTACAGCGACGTTTTGAACTCTTGCACTATTGTTGGAGATGGCATTATGTACAGTACCTATTGCAACAAATTAATTAAAGCAACCATGTATTAATGACTCCTAATGCTTGCATGCGACATGATTATTCACTTTGAATTATTGCTTTTATTTGGAATTGAAGTGATATATCATCCAAATTGAGACCACCTTTTTCTCAAATTAAAAATGTAGCGCATACATGTATACATGTGTCCGACGATGGTTTCACAATATTTTGTTTTCAAAGATTGGATAAAAGCCTACCAACTTTTCTTTTTTTTTATGAACCATAAGTTGGAGAAACCACAACCTGTTTTTTTTTTAAAAAAAATATTCTAGTTGCTAATTCACTCCCACATGGAATCAAACCCAGATGCTCTAAATGCTATTTTGATGCTGTAACCATTAGGCTAGCTAGACACACCCTTTCACTACCAACTTTTCTTACTCGCTAAGCTACTAGAAGGCCCAATATTATTCTTTTTTTTTCACGAGGGCTCGAAACAGCAGTTGCAGTAAGAGAAGAGATACGACACTACACTTGATATAAATAAATATGTATATACATGCATAAGTACAGAATGAGTTACCACACTTGGGCAAAGAAAAAGAGGAATAGCTGAGTGGCTGTACATGTGGAAGTTCCATCTCAGCTAGTTAGCCAAAGCAGAGTCAGAAGGAACATTCATAAATAGAGGTAGGCAGTTCCTAGCCCTGGATCGATCTGCCATTGCTTGCAGTTGCAAGTTTGCAATGGCACGAGATTCAATTCGGTGTAGTGCGTGCAATATTAATGGCGGAAAAATGCACCAGAAATACAAAAAGAATCCAGAATAATGGAGAAGGTATATTGGCTGAGCTTTCCACCATCCTTTTCTTTATGCTTTCTCTCACTATTTCTAAAACTCAGGTCACATTCGTTTTGCTTTCGAGGCCATTGCTACTGGTCTGTGTCCCCACATATAATTTGCCAGCAAAAGCGACAGACAACGACCTCCTCCTCCTCAAAAAACAGAAAAAAAAGGATAAAAAACAAAATCTGGCACTCGATAAACATACCTGACCTCTTAATGCATGCATAGCACCGAAAATTGGCAGAGTACTATGTTGTGTTTGGGAGACCATTGGCACTATGCCATTGGATGCTTAGCTTCCATTACATGGGGCCGAGACACAGGCCATTGTCATGAACATGCCGATGATGGTGAATCGGCGATCGGGACGGCCCCACGGCCGAGAGATTCCACAATTATTGCTGACGACTCCATCGGTGCTCTCGACGTGTAGCTCGCCGATCTTTCAGGCCCGCTGGTGGCGCATCACCGCCGAATAGTGTTCCTTGTATCTTTGGGCAACGGCGGATCAAGCTTAATTTGAAGGTGTGAATGATTGCCGGATGGTGGTACACATGCCGATGCATGTGTTGAATGCCCCATATATACGCAGGGTGATGTGCTTGTCCACTTGTCCTTAGGGTAGGCAACAGTTTAGACGGCTGCCGTCTGCGAGACTATACCATGTCTTGTACAGAATACAGACAGCAAAATGGACAACGTATACAAAGCTCTGTAGTATACTAGTGCATAACAAAGTTATGAGTCAAGAAATGATAAAATGAGCTATAATTTCGAATGGAGGAGCAATATCTTGTATTATCATGAAAGTACACATATTTTATTATGTGTAGAGGTGGGTAAGAGGTGTACTTGAAATACAATTCTTGGGGTTACTTTATATTGTCTTTCATATATAATGTCATATAATCAAGTAATTGAGCTGCAAATGTAGTCAATTATTACTTTATACTACCTCAGTTCCAGAATATAGCTACGTTTAGATTTTTTCAAAATCAGACATTCTTAACTTTGACCAATAATAGTTCAAAGAATATAATTTATTTTAAGTAAAAAAGTTACATGTTATAACAGTTGGTTTCATTATGAATCAGTAAACATAATTCTTAAGTTGTCAATCCTTATATTTTTTGGCTATTTGTGGTCAAAATATTAATGTTTGACTTTGAAAAAAAGCTAACCATAGCTATATTCTGGAATGGAGGGAGTGTTATTTTTATAATAGTAGTTTTGGATAATTTCTTAGAAAATATAATAAACCTAATGACTACTATTAATAAAAGAAAATCCCACGTTAATCAAAGAAAAGAAAATTATTATGTAACGGTATACATACCGTGGGACAGGTCATAATATTCATCTCATTTTAGGAGATAAGAAAGAAACCCTGCTATGAAAAACATGGGCAAAATCACTCGATGATATTGTCTCCCAAGCTTTTTTTTATTATGATGGAAAGACAGACACAAAGTACACAACCCGTGCCATCACAGGGCGAAGGTTTGTGGTTATATATGGAGCAGTATGTGCCCAATCTCCTCGATCTAGGCTTGCACGATAAACATATATACTGCCGGTGGCCGGAGCATGTCCCAAGTTGCTGGATCCACAGTTCCAACAATCTTATTTATTTGTCACAACGTAACGTAAGTAACCAGCAGTTACCACCGGACAAACGTTATTGTGTATTTGCTATTACATAGGTCGAGCAGGGGTGGGATTAAGGGATCGATCTCTCTGGGCGAGCTAGCAGTTGGTAAAGCAGTAGCAACGAGGAGGCGAGTCGAAGCAAGCGCCGCCAGTGTTGTCTTTGCTTTCGGCTCTGCATGTATCTTCGCAGGGGGTGTAGGAGGTGTCGCACAACCCATGATAGGTACCGCTCAGGTGCCTGCAGGTGTCTGCCGCAACGGAGCCCATCTCTGCACGATGCACGTCGTATACACAAGCATCCCATGCATATATATGGTGAATTGTTAACCAAAAGAATTAGAGAAAAAATACGCATCATCATATATATATGACTTATTAGCTTGCATTGTGATATGTATGAATTTTTACATGTACATGGCACTGACCGGCGCTTACGATGACGAGCAGGAGGAAGACAGCGGCGGTGGCAGAGAGATTCCTTGGTGATGGCGCCATTGATCGAATGCTTAGCTCTTTGCTGTGCAAGTTAGGTAGTACGTTGGAGGAATGTAATGAGCTAGTGAGCAGATGGCTGAATGAGTGATCGATCCAAGAGAAGGTTGCAATATATAGACATGCGGAAGTATAGTAGCAGGAGAAGTTTCGATAAATCAGAGAGACTAATTACAAGAATGTTCCGAGAATCAAAGCAGGAACGACAGGACGCGCGTACGTCTGCAGTGTGATAATAATAATGTTATAATGTTCGTAGAAACTAAAGCAAGCCTAAATTGATTGTTACAGCTCAATGCTAGTATTCTATTATGCGGAATGTCTTGTTTGGACACGCATATGGAGGATCACAAGATATACTATCGGAACACATTGGAGTTTCCACATGGATCACACATATGTAGAGCCCTCACACATGGGGGAACTGAGTTCTATTGCTACAGCTCAAAAGATACCAGGCGCGGGTGATCTTTTGCTGAAGATGTCTCCTACTAATTAATCATCTCGGCCAAGAAACACTAGATCAGTGATGACGACATGCCATAGAAAACCGAAAAAAACGGTTTGCACTTCCAAGAAACACCGAAATGCCTACCCATCTTGACCCTCTCGGCAAACTTGTTGGTTTTAGTATACAAAATAAGCTAGTAGCTGAATACAATTGCCTCTTTCCTCCCCACATGGCCCACATGAATAAAAGTAAGTAAATATGGATTAATTCTAACTCTCACAACATCTTTTTTTAGAAAAGGGAATATATGCAATATTCCAACTTTTGTATCGACTAATGCATGTAGCCCTCCATTATTACAAGACCACTTCATTGAAGGTCTTGTGAAAAAAAGAGAATCCTATTTGACCGCTATAAATTGTGAGCATCAGGAAATAAAATAATCACGAATTTCGGGGAACCGGCCAAACCGCCAAAGTAGTAATAAATCCTAGCAATAAAATATCCTAATGAAATTCCATCGATACCTATGTTTGAATAATGTATAATGTTTAATAATAAAACTTATTTATTATGTCATAGTATGTGGTTTTAGATAAATATGGCTGTAACCAATAATTAAAATATTATATGATAATACTTATTAAATATTAATGGAAATGATTATTTTAACAACTCTTTTATAATAATTGGGAAGTATCATAATACTTTTATATATATAATCATACGGTGAAAAATTTATAAGTACCTAAAAGTACCCAAATAAAAGTACCAAAATTGTGGACCAACAAGTACCCAATAAATGAGCCCAGCACACAATTTAATTTTATTTACTAAAAACAAAAGGATATCATTTAATTTAATCTTATAATTATTTTTTTTAAATTCTCTCTAAAAGTACCTACAAGTACCGGCATATACTTGCCAGTCGTTATAAAAACTCTTATATAAAAACTTTAGTGCTGGCGGTTAACCTAAATGCTTTTTTTAGGGGAGGTTAACCTAAATGCTTGCCAGGGATGTTTGAAGCTATGCTGGCGGGCCTCTTAACCACCTGACCCGCTAGCACAGATGACCATCTGTGGTGACGAGGAGTTAAGAAACCCGCGAGCACATATTGTCTTTGTGTTGCGGGCTTGTATCCTCCAACAAAGATGGTCATTTCTGTTGGCAGAGAGTTGCTGGTGAGTAGTACCGGATCCACCAGCACAAATCGATTTTGACCGCCGGCACAAAGGATTTCTGGCGTAGTGAGAAATACCAAAAATCCAAAATGATGGAGAAGGTACATATATTGGTTGAGCTCGCTACCATCCTTTCTTTCTGCTTTTCCTTTCCACTCTTTCTAACTCGGGTCACATTCGTTTTGCTTTCGAGGCAATTGCTACTGGTCGCCCCATAATTTGCCCGCGAGAGACAACGACCGTACCTCCTCTTCCTACTCCTCAAAAAAACAGAAAAAAAGATAAAAACAAAAACAAAAGCTGGCACTTGATAACCGACATTTGGCAGAGTACTATGTTGTTGCTGCTGCTGCTGTGTTTGGGAGACTATTGGCACTAGGTCATTGGATGCATGCTAGCTTAAGCTTAGCTTCCATTACATGGGGCAAGCCATTGTCATGAGCAGAGAGCTCTCGCAAGAATCCAAGGAGAGGCTCCCATCCGCTGGAATCGCCGATATATGATTGCGAATCGGGCGATCGGGACGCCCCCACCGCCTGGGGCCCTTAGGAAATATCGGGGGCCCGCCGTCCAATGATTCGATGTAACGCGCGCGGCGCGAGAGTTTCCACAATTATTTCTGACGAACCCCATCAGCACAGCTCGCCGATCTTTCACGCCCGATGGCGGCGCATCACCGCCGATTATATTAGCGTTGGTGTTAATTCGGGTAGGAGTATTCTAATTTGGACCCTAAACCACCTGACAGAGAGGCCACATCGGCGAACGAGTCGAGCCCAGCTTCGCGGCCCAACAAGAGGCCCACCGCTCAAGGGTACCGCTTACCCTCGAGCGGAAATGTCCGTGAAGATCGAGCCCGACCGAGCTCGAGGCTACCGCTTACCCTCGAGCGAACGTCTCCGTCACGCTCGAGGCTCGCCACGCTCGAGAGACCCCGCACCGGTAACAGTGCCCGAGGCTCTGCAACGCATTCATTCCACGACATGATGGCTTGCCTCTGCGGTCAAATAGAGGAGTCATTGCACCACGCCACCGCCCCACGCCGTGGAGGAGACACCAGTCAAATCCACTCGCAACAGTGGACTTCTGAGCGCAATGCTGCACGGCCAGGCCTAACATGGCAGCAGCACTGTGCTAACCACTTCTTAGACTACGGCGCACCTCGGGAACACCGGCGACCCTCGAAGCAGACCACGAGGCTCGATGCGGGCGTCGTGCTCAAGTGGCCACCCTCGAAGCCGTGAGCTGTCACGAACAAGCATCACATCAACCGCTGACATGCCGTCAGCCGGAGTTGGGAGGCGCGATTCCCGCTCGCATAGTGCACGGCGTGGGCAGCATAGTGCACCTCGCAACGTCAGCACCACAAACACATGTACTCACGCCCTCCCCTTTGTCTATAAAAGGGGAAGGGAAGCCCATGCAAAGGGCAGGTTCACGCACGACAGAACGCACGCAAAAACACTTAGCCAACGATATCCAAACCCAGGGACTTGGGAGCTCATCTCCCTCTCCCACCTTACTTGTATCCTCTACTACGAGCAACACGAAACCCGGTGCTACGCACCACTGCTGGACGTACGACCGCGTGGCCGGAACCAGGATAAACCCTTGCGTCCCGAGTTCATCACCCCAATTCACCCATCGGAACGAGTGGTTGGCAGCGCAATCGCTTGTTAGTGCCGGTGTGACCAAATCAGGCACTAAATTGGCACTGACAATTCGTCGTTCTCCAGCTTGCCTCGCCGTGGTAATATACTAATATATGCTCTGATGATGGTATTGGTATATTCCTTGTATTTTTGGGCAAACGGCTGTTCAAGCTTCGAAGGTGCAAGCACAAGCAGCAACGCAAACACATGGCATGCTTGCATATAGCATTTGCTTCGATCGGCGTGTGAATGATTGCCGATGCATGTGTCGTTGGCCCATACGCAGATGCGAATGTGGAATGGTTCCGATCTGAGTGCCGTGCCGTGCTCCAAGCACGCACGCACGTATGGTTCTCATCTAGGATCTTGTCAGGATGTAACTCATGTTGTCATGTACACGCAGCATACCCGGCACTACGTGTCGAGTATGCCAAGCTCCCGTTTTCTTTATTTCTTTTTTTCTTTTCATCATGCATTACCTATACTTTCATTCGTAATAATACATCAAGCAACTGTCAACAAACTTACAACCTTTTAATCACTTTCAAAGAAAAGAAAAATCGTACTGACAGTATTTATTACGATGGAGTAGCTATGGCAACATTTTTGCTTGGCCTGACAGTGTGTGTGGAACTACTAGTCTGATGTTGCATTATAGTGAGAATTAGTATGGTACTAGACTACCACGTAAGTAATAGGCACATGACACTGGTAGAGACTGTATGCTTTTTGTCCGATCTGTACGCAGATCTTCACGGCCCCTCACGTGTTGCTTTCAGCAGTTCACGAATCATGCATTCTGGTCCACTGATCACTCATTTTGCTTCGGGTCATCTTTGCAATGAATTCAGAAAACGAAACACCTGTCTGCTCCTCTGCTTCTACTCTTCCCCAGGCCGATATGGACAGGTCCCCTCCCTCCCTGGGCTCCCCTGCTTTTTCTTCACATAAAAATGACCGCACTGGTAGCTCTCGCACAAGCCATGGCATGGCCCCATAGGCCATAGGAATATGAAAAGTCAAAAGTTGGAAACAATGTCTGTATATATGACATCCGGGAATTTTAGGGCTTCCAACATTTAATTGTAGCCAGAATATACTATATGCTAATAACTGCATGTTTAGTACAAACTGACTAGCTATAATCCAGGTGTACAAAAATCATGAGCTTTTCTTCACTCATGTAGACACCTTTAATTTAATTAAGGACGAGCGAGAACGAAACCAACATTCCACACATCTGCCGAAAAATAATAACAATACAAAGATATATTTCGAAAGAACAGAGTATACTGGAGTTTTTTTTTTTTAAAAAAAGAAACTTATTAGAAAATTGAAACAAGGCAGAAAAATAGCCTCCAAAATCTTGGAAATATAAATATCTCAGCAAGGTCTGAGTGAGACGTGTACGAAACATTGCTTTCGATCTGCACCAACCGGGAGAATTGAAGGAACAAGCAGATGCAACTTTATTGATGCTTTCGATCTGGACTAATGAGAAAGGGAGGCGTTAATCTTTCTTTCAAAGAGAGAGAGATGGAGGCGTTTGCATTGCATCAAAGGGCCTTTTTTTTAGAAAATTGCATCAAAGGACCTGATAATTACAGCGGAGAATCAGGACGAACAGGACTCAGCTCATATCGGATTTCGGCATACTGTATGTTTGTTACTTTTTTTTTTAAGAGTATGTTTGTTGATGGACCTGGCCACCTGGGTCAGCTGAGAAAAATGGGCGTTGCTTCTGGGGACGGCAAGACAAACCCAGCGGCTTCTTTCACGGGGCACCACACTTGGCGACCCAAGAAAGAGTGCAGCGGATGTTGCTCTCACCACTTTCTTTAATTTTTTTTTGCGAAATCGTAGGACAAATGTTCTCAAGTACTATGAATGTTCAAACACTATTCTCGTTTCAAGCTGTTGTGTTGCATTGCATCCCGGCCGGCCTTCCCACGGAAAACAAGCAAACAATCCCCATTTTTGTTTTCTTCCTTGAGAATAGAGAAAAGCTTGTTGAATTTCACAATTTCCAGATATTTTTTTTTGTGATCCAAGACTTGGAAAATCCCAGCTTATTTGGAACAATGCCATCTATTCCATATGCAAAATTGTATGCTTTCTCACGTCCGTGCCCCCACCACTTGTCAATCATATTCTATGTTCTATCTACAAGGCATATTCTTTTTTTTACAAACATTTCTTTAGAAAGTATTTATTAGTATATATGTACTCCCTCCGTTCCAAAATGTAGGTCGTTTGACTTTTTTCGTCTCAAGTTTGACCTCTCGTCTTATTCAAAAAATTTATGCAAATACAGTCAAATTTAAGTTAGTTTATAAATTCATTTATTACTAAAGCTAGCCATAACAAAAAATATGATGTTTTGCAAAATATTTTGAATAAGATAAGCGGTCAAAGTTGGGGTTGTTAAAGTCAAACGAACTACATTTTGGAACGGAGAGAGTAGTGACGAAGCCTACTAGTCACTGAAATTATGGGGCCGTTTGGTTGCCAACCAGCAGCCGCAATCTGCCATTAAGGCCGTCACTTACCTTTGGCTGCTACATCGTTTTGTTGTCGTGTCTAATGCCGAAAATTAGCATCTATTTTTGACGCCGAAGACGTGCATTTTGTGGCTAGTTGAGGCTAGCAACTAAATAGTCCCTATGTTTTAACAGAATAATTGTAAGCCAAAGAAACGTTCTAACAAAATGAAAGTCTTTATAAGTTATAACTCTATTGAGTAGATTTACCATTTGGCTAAAATTGAAACGTAGCGTTTATATGACGTGGAATCGTCGATCATTTCATCACTCCAGCGCAGTTAGCATACATCATCAGTATTATTGTAAAAAAAAGAAGTACTAGCAAATATTGACCCCTAACCTCTGCCATCATACCTTATACTAGTTACTAGTTTACTAGCACAGCTAGATTTTTCTCGATGCCCAGACATGGACAGTCAAAGTTGAACAAGTACAGGCGTCACACACTCCATGCCTCCAGCTCTATGTTTGGCAATCTTATTTTTTGACCGTTAAGTATGCATTTTGCAACATTTTGCAAGTGCAAAGGTAAGCATGGCATCGTACTTATAAATTTTACTGATTACTGTAAAATTTCCAGTATATTTCGACCGTTAATCCCTACCAACACATTGCTGGCACAGCTAGGATCTTTCTCGATCCCAAGACATGGACAGTTAACGCTGAATAAACTCGGACGTCACACACTCCAGCTGTGTGCGTATATGATTGGTTCCCTTCTCTCTCATTTTATTTTTCCACGGCCGGAAGCAGCAGAGTCTCATTCCACAACATACCAAAACCAGAGCATCCGTGGATTTCTGTCTGCTTCCTCGCGCCGTTTTAAAATCGGGCGGCCGTTTTGTCCATTCCGCAGCTCAGCCACGCAGCGACGATCTGGAAGAGGGGTGTGTTGTGTTACGCTGACACAGCCGAGCCGGAGCGGCGATAGGAGAGAGAGGAACAGAACAAGCCCGAGTTCCAGGCGATTCCACGAGATCGCAACAGTCCAGAGGCTGACAGATCGGCTCCGGCTGGTTCCTGGCGGACAGATCGCTTGGCACGATCGTGCCTGTGCATGTGCCGCCGCTGCTCGCGAGGGGGAAGAGAGAGAAGGAGGACACAAGAGATCGCCGCGGTGGCAGCCGCTGCGCCGTGCGGGCTGCGTGCTCCTTCGCTGGAAAGGTGGGATCTTTGGGGGAGGGGGATCTCGCCGCCGGTCGCGGAAAGGCCGGGACTTTTTTGCCCCCCTTCTGTTCCTCACTCCTGTTTCTCGGTGCCGGCGGCGGCGCTGCCGCGCTGGGGAGCCGTGAACTTGCATGTTGCATTTCTTTATTGTTACCGGTTACTACCCACCTGCGGTGTGGGGGGCGTCGCTCTCGTGTCATCTCCATGTGGCGCCAGGGCACTTGCTTGATGTTTGTCGCCACTCGGAGGGGACCCTGGTTTGCCTGCTGCTTCTTCTACTACTCCCCCTGACCCCCATCTCCTCCTATTCTATTGCCAGGGGCAGGGGAGGAGGGAGCACAGTCGTCGTCGATTGGGGAGCGGCTCTTGCCTCTCCCGTTCGTCCCTGATCCGGACCGGAGTCCCCAGGTCCTCCCATCGATTCTTGGTTCGCTTCGGTCTCCTCCTCCTTGTTGAGAGGTAAAGTACTCGAACTCGAACTCTGCGAGAATTACGTTATATCCCCTCGGCTATGGTGGTTCGCTTTGTTATCTCGTCCTGAGCCGGGTCTCGCGGTTGCAGGGCCTTTGTTGGAGAACCCAAGATGTCGGGGGCAGTTCTCGTCGCAATCGCCGCCTCCATCGGCAACCTGCTGCAGGGGTGGGACAATGCCACCATTGCAGGTAAATCGTTGTGCTCTCGGGTAGATCGGTTTTTCAGGCATGTACATGCTGCTTCGCACTCTCGTGTAGTTGTGATGATTATATGTCCGTCAGATCAGTATCTTGGATACTCAGACTCAGATCGTATGTTGCCTGGTAGTAGTTATCAGTTCATGTGTAGTGTTCTCATAGAAGTGCTTGATAGAATTCTGTTGGTTACTTTTTTTATTCCTAGAAAAACATGCCCCTACCTTTGTCAATTCAGAAAAATATTCCTAGAATTTTTCCTAGCTTTCTCCTGCTTGATCTGTCAGAACCGTTCAATTTCTCACTTATATGGTGTCCAACTACTACCTTTTGCTATATTTAGTCCTCAAAATATTAGTGGGGCTGACAAAGGAGTTTTTTTTTCCTCCAGGTGCTGTTTTGTACATAAAGAAGGAATTCAACTTGCAAAGCGAGCCCACTGTGGAGGGGCTGATTGTGGCCATGTCACTCATTGGTGCCACTATCATCACTACATTCTCTGGGCCAGTATCAGATTGGATTGGCCGACGCCCTATGCTCATTCTTTCTTCAGTTCTGTACTTCTTCAGCAGCCTCATCATGCTATGGTCCCCTAATGTCTATGTGCTGCTGCTGGCACGTCTCATTGATGGATTTGGAATCGGCTTGGCTGTCACTCTTGTGCCGTTGTACATTTCAGAAACAGCTCCTCCAGAGATTAGAGGTTTGCTGAATACACTGCCACAGTTCAGTGGTTCAGGAGGAATGTTCCTGTCATACTGCATGGTGTTTGGGATGTCACTATTGCCATCGCCTGATTGGAGAATTATGCTTGGGGTGCTAGCCATACCTTCATTGTTCTTCTTTGGATTGACAATATTTTATCTGCCTGAATCCCCAAGATGGCTTGTCAGCAAGGGGAGGATGGCAGAGGCAAAGAAGGTGTTGCAAAAATTGCGTGGGAAAGATGACGTCTCAGGTTTGTTTTGCTAAAAAATTGAAGTTCATTTCACGAGTTATAGTTGACTAGAGGCTAGTTGTTGCTCTCTAGTAATACTGAATTGTCGGATAATTTCAGAAGTGGCATGTGTTTGCAATATTTGTTGAATGATATAGAATCCTATATTTTTATTGTCAGCAAAGAAATATCCATGAGAAATTGCAAATGATGATTGCATAGCATTTAACCATAATTGAAGAACCAGTGTGTCAGTTTGCTTGGTATCTTTTTTTGTATTTGAAATTTTATGTATAGTTATTTTATGGAGATGTACATATTAAACACGCTAACAAAAGTGTATTCCATTCTTCTTTTGCTCTTTTAGTAAAGAAATTGAAAACACTGTGGCTAATAGATGTAACTAGAGATCTTTACATTGTATAATCTGCTAATTTTGGAAAGTTGAACAAATCGATTATGATACCATCTTTGAAGATAAAATGGTTCATTTATGACTAAAAAGACAAATAAGTTCAGACTGTCAATATTAGTTAGAGCCAAATGCAGCAAGCAAGTTGTTTCACTATATCTGATTTGTGCTTCATTACGACTGATTTATTAGCAATAAGTGTTGGCTGAGAACCTGAGACTTGTCTATTCTATCGAGCCCATTAGTTTCTTGTTTATTCATATTCATATTCATTTATTGAACAGTGACATCCATAGAAAGGTCATGTGATAATTCAAAGCATTCTATTTCGCAGTTGAAATGGCCCTTCTTGTTGAAGGGTTGGATGTTGGAGGAGACACCTCCATTGAAGAATACATCATCGGCCCTGCCACTGAACCAGCTGATGATCACGTTGCGGATGATGATAAGGAACAGATCACACTTTATGGGCCTGAAGAAGGCCAATCATGGATCGCTAGACCTTCCAAGGGACCCAGCATGCTTGGTAGTGTGCTTTCTCTCGCATCTCGTCATGGCAGCATGGTGAACCAGAGTGTACCCCTTATGGATCCTATTGTCACACTGTTTGGGAGTGTCCATGAGAACATGCCTCAGGCTGGAGGAAGTATGAGGAGCACATTATTTCCAAACTTTGGAAGTATGTTCAGCGTCACAGATCAACATACAAAAAATGAGCAGTGGGATGAAGAGAATCTTCACCGGGATGACGAGGAGTATGCATCTGATGGTGCAGGCGGTGATTATGAAGACAACCTGCACAGCCCATTGCTGTCCAGGCAGACTACAAGTGCGGAAGGGAAGGACATTGGGCACCATGGTCACCGTGGTAGCTCTTTAAGCATGAGAAGGCCAAGCCTCTTGGGGGAGGGCGGAGAGGGTGTTGGTATTGGTGGGGGGTGGCAGCTTGCTTGGAAATGGTCAGAGCGGGAAGGTGAGGATGGTAAGAAGGAAGGTGGTTTCAAAAGAATCTACTTGCACCAAGAGGGAGTTCCTGGGTCGAGAAGGGGTTCAATTGTTTCGCTCCCTGGTGGAGGCGATGTTCCTGAGGGTGGTGAGTTCATACATGCTGCTGCTTTGGTAAGCCAGCCAGCACTTTACTCAAAGGATCTTACAGAACGGCGCATGTCTGGTCCTGCCATGATTCACCCATCTGAGGCTGCCAAAGGCCCAAGCTGGAAAGATTTATTTGAGCCTGGTGTGAGGCGTGCCCTGGTAGTCGGTGTTGGAATTCAGATCCTTCAACAGGTGAGCTAATTTAATCACTTTTCGCTTGTTCTCTTATAGAACCATCCCGCGTTATTTTATACCCAAAGGGAAAGTGAGAAATTAACTTTCAAGTAACTAATTCAATCATAACTCCTCTTATAGAGAAATTAATCATATTCTGTTTTGATTTGTTCAACATTTATAGCTTAAGAAGTGAGATTATTAACTGAGCTTAAAATAGCCTACTGACTTTGTTTTCCATGTTTAGTTTGCTGGAATAAACGGGGTTCTCTACTACACCCCACAAATTCTTGAGCAAGCTGGCGTGGCAGTTCTTCTTTCCAATCTTGGTCTCAGCTCAGCATCAGCATCCATCTTGATCAGTTCTCTCACTACCTTATTGATGCTCCCTAGCATTGGTTTGGCCATGAGACTTATGGATCTTTCTGGAAGAAGGTAACTTGTCTATTTCCTTTGCATCGTTTTAGTAACTACTCTGTACCCTTACCAGAATTTTGCAAAATGCGGCTGAAGGAACATTATATGATACCTCGCTTCCCTTTCTGCAGGTTTCTGCTGCTAGGCACAATTCCAATCTTGATAGCATCGTTAATTATCCTAGTTGTATCCAATGTTATTGACTTGGGTACAGTACCTCATGCTGCTCTCTCCACAGTCAGTGTCATCATCTATTTCTGCTGCTTCGTCATGGGCTTTGGTCCCATTCCCAACATTCTCTGTGCTGAGATCTTTCCAACTAGGGTTCGCGGCCTCTGCATTGCCATCTGCGCCTTGACATTTTGGATTGGAGACATCATTGTCACCTACAGCCTTCCTGTGATGCTGAATGCTATTGGCCTAGCAGGCGTGTTTGGCATATACGCAGTTGTCTGCGTGATCTCCTTTGTCTTTGTCTTCCTGAAGGTCCCCGAGACAAAGGGCATGCCCCTTGAGGTCATCACTGAGTTCTTCGCAGTTGGTGCGAAGCAGGCGGCTGCAAAGGCCTAATTCCTTCGACTGCATTGCTTGCAACTCTTCCGCTGTAAATTGCAAAGAAGGGATCTCACCAAGATGCTTGGGAGACTATTATGAGAGGAAAACAAAACTGATCATGCTCTGTAAGCGACACCGAGGGTTCATCAATGGCACACCTTACACAGCAGTTGCTAAGTAAAAAAATTCGGTGTCATTTACCATCGGTTGTTATTTATCAGTAATGTATTATGCATGTAATTCAGCTGTGGTTGTTGGTAGAGATATTTAGACTGAAGTTAATGATCTGATTCGGTGGTTCTATATTTCAAGCGCCAATAAAGTATATACAGTTTTGCATATCCTTTTCTCAACTTTTACACCGTTCAATTTTCCATTGCTAGAAATTGGATGACTGATGCCATGCGATACAAAATTTAAAAGATTTTTTGTAATACATGCTACCGCCTTCTCTCCTATCTTTTTAATAACTAAAACGCCTCCACTAAAGCGCTCAGAGGCCCCCATGATTTTGAAGGCCTACTGATAATGGAGTAGCATGCCTAAGTTTGGCAGGACCAGTCATAGGTGGGTTGAGGAAAAACTGTTGGAAAGAAAGGGATCTACAATTGATCCTTAAGAAAATAACTGAATTTAATTTGGTGCAGTAGATGCATTGCACTGATAAAATTTCAGGGACTTTTGAACTTTAACCGCACCAGGATATGAACTTGAATACTTGGTGAAGAACAGTCAGGACTCACATTTAATTTGATTATTTCGTATTCCTTCACCATTTGTGCTAACACATTAAACGAAGGTCTCTCATATCAACATGCTAATGTCACATAGTGATACACTATACAATACATGCTTAACATGATACTTACAGAGAACAGTAACCTATACACCTAAGATACAAAATTCACTATAACCGACAAAATACCATACCAAGAAGAAACATATTTCCAAAAGAACTATACAAAAAACAGAAAATTATCTGAAAAATGGATTGGCCTAATAATCAGTCTCGACTGTTGACCTATGGTACTCGTTTTGAAGTGCTGCCGGCTCTTGCTGGAGGTGTTGCTTGAGTGGTTGTACTTTTTCGCACACCTGTTGCCACTGTAAATCATACAAAATAAGAGATGACACAGCGTGCACTTACAAAAAATAAAGCACACACAGAAATGAAGGATTTGAATAGCTTCCAAGAGGGATTGCCAAGAACAGCGTGACTACCATTCTTTGTTTAGTTTTCTGTGAGTTGTTCAAGAGTTGCATACATTTAGAAGAAATTTCAAGAATTTCAATGAAATTGTATCCAATTATTAGAATAGATTGTCTGCATCAGGAGTTGGTAAATGGTAAGTTGCACTGCATATTATGGTTATATTTCTTTCACGGCTTGCTTATTCACTCGGTATGAATATCCTAGTTCAACTTGGTCAAGATGACATGATATTTGTCAGTGCAAGTGAAGCGTATAGTCAAATCCATGTAAAGACAAACATCGCCATCCATAGGAATCTGTTCGGTACATTGCATGTTCTCATATTCAGATATTATCTTTACCTGAAGATTTGGGAGCAGAAGGATCTCTTGGTTTGGGCCGCAAGCTTGATGCTTGGCCTACTTTAGGGACTGTTAGCTTCTGGACTCGATTTACTGCTTTGGCTCTACATTAAAGAATGAACAAGTTACAGATAACGACCAGGCCATGGGAACCAGAATTTGTAGAGAGCTAAAGATGTCAAATGAGAAAAAAATATTAGCAAGTCCAAAGACTATAGAGAACTGGAAATACTCACAACCGCTCTTTTCCAGCACTAGATGTTTTCTCTTGTTCTTGGTCTGCAACGTTGCTCACTGAACTGTCAATTTCTACACCTACTGATATACCCCCATCTGATACATCACTCAACCTTCCGTCTGAATCAACTTCACCAAGGGCAGAACCCTCAGGATTAGCAGAGCTCTGGACCAGCTGTTGATTTTCATCAGTAGAGAATATGGACCCAGCTTCGGAATGCCTGTCACTGGTGTCAGAGAAGTTGTCAAGATCAGAAGCCACCCCACTGCCAAAGCTTGCCACCTTTCCTAGGGATGTCATGCCTGGAGAAGAGGATGAATGCTTCAACATGGATTCTCCAGGTTTTGTGGACTTCAGTCGGGAGGTGCTAGTATTGACTAGTTGCAGCCGATCAATTTCATCATCCTTCTTTGAAATGGTATCCTTAAGCAGTGCAAGCTGCAAGGTGAAACATTAGATGCCAACAATTGTATGTTTCCTTACAGAGCAAATTCAATTCCTCAGACATAATAAAGTTTTGAACATTCCTGATTTCTTTGCACATTTAAAAGTAAGCCATTATGTTGACATGTTGCATATACCGTTTCATATTGATCTCCCTAGCATGGATATGACAAGTGAAGGAAAAGAGAAAATAAAAAGGTAACCTGATCCATTAGTTCTTTGACATCTTTGCCCTCCTTATTGGTCCTTGCAACACCTAGTTCCACCCCAGACACACGTTCAGCAAACTTCAGCGTGCTAAAAGTCTCTGTGTACGATGTAACATCTGGGTTGACTTGCACGAACATTAGGGTCTTTGCATGCCCACCTACACATGGAAATTTTTTTTCAAGAAACTATATAAAAAGTTAGATGTATTGCAAACTAAATTTCTAACAAAGAAGATCACCCAAAGAAGTCTGCAAGACTTGTGTAAGCTTGCTATTTCTGTATGGTACATGAGCATTCTTTTGTGACAAAGAAAATATAACATCCCCGAGAGCAGCCAAAGACTTGTTAATGTGCTGTGCTTCTTTGAGCCTGTCTCCTGTAACCGCAGACCTGTCCACCCTTTCACTTCCAGCAAGGTCCACAAGATGCAGAGCGCCACGCAGAGTGTTCCCAGTTTTCAAATCCTGACCTTGTACATGGATGGTCACAACACTGCATACGGGGAAAAAACCTGGTATGAAGGTTCATTTATACAGAAAAAGGATAAGTAACACAGATAACTTACCTGTGAGACCTGCTGCTTCTCTCATTCATGGCTGTTGCACTCATGGATCTATTATTGTGCCCTGTTTGCATTAGCTCAATAACATGAGAAGTTGAATTAACAGGACACATTGTTGCATCAGGAACTGCGAGTCCATTGGGTTGGGTGGTATTCTGGATCCCTAGTGTGTGCAGGTTAAGGACCACGAGGGTTTATTGCATCACTTCACTCAGTAAAAAGTAATAGATTGAATTCCTACAGACTATAGGCAATATGATGACAACAGAATCTGAATAAGGATAGAGCTGGTGTAACCAACTAAAATTTGCAGGTTTTTATACTAGTATTACTGAAGGCGACTATAATGCATGACAAAAGTGGGCAATATACAAAAGTGGGTAAATCAGTTTAAGGACTTCAGGTCTTGCATAGAAAACATGAATTCTTCCACTAAATGGAAAGCTATACTGAAAACCAAGTCTTGAATAAGAAGGATATTTCTTCTGTGAACCACCACTTCCAAGGAGATCACGGATTTGCTCATTGTAGATCTCAACCATTTGAACACCTAGTTCATACTTAATTGTGTCTCGCCGATCATGGGAGATAATGAAAAGGTCATTTAGTGCTCGGTAATTGACACCCCATTCCTTCTCAGTTCCATTGTCAGGTCCCATCTAAGCAATTCATTGAAACATGGTATTGTAATATATCCTCCATTGCAGAGAAATCCAAACAGACAAAAAAAAACTTCAGTCCTGATAGCCTCATACCATAGTATATGTTTTTCCTGATCCAGTTTGACCATATGCGAAAATGCAAACATTGTATCCATCAAGAACAGATCTAATTAGTGGTTGAATATCCTTGAAGACCATATCTGTAAAAAAAATAAGGATAAGAAAACTAATGTATACATCATACGCTATTTATGAAATATGGAATTTGACACAAATTAATAGATTCAACAGTCAATAATTTGTTAGATTTCATTGCCATGAGCACCTTGTGTAATTGTAGGGCCAAAAACTTTGTTGAAAGTGAAATTCTTGCCTCCTTCCTTTCCCTTCTTTGTAGGGTTTGATAAAACCAGTTCACCATTCTCACCAATATATTCAACTGAAGTAGACTTCTCATCCTCCCAGGGTCGAAAAGGTCTAATCCGGCAATAAACTCTGATATTTCCTGCTTAAAGATGCTATATTAATCTCCTAGTTTTTTCATGCACAATGATACGTTTAGCACAGATAACCAGACAAAAGGAACTGTGGGATGCAGTTCAAATTGGAACCTTTTAGTTCTTGGATCTCATTGAACAATTTTCTATTATCTGCGAGAGCTGCATGATATTTTTCCGCAGCATTTGTTACCACCTTAAGGTTTTGTCCTGTTGAAAAATAAATTGAAGTCTTAGTGCTGGCCTATTGGCGGGGGAAAAAACATTAAGTCCATGTAATAGTGACTGCAGTCTCACCAAGGCCAGCTAGTTCTTCTAACCATCCTTTTTGACAATTTAGGATTTCTTGCCTAATGGAAACAGAAGATAGCCTCAAATCCTGATGAAACAGAGAACTGTTCACTTAAGTTCAGTATAAGGATATTTAAAAAAGAGACGAAGAAAAATCAAAGGAAGTGGTCTGATGAATACCTGAGCATTCTTTACTTGCAAACCCACAAATTTGTTTACTAATATTTCCTTGTGCTTCCAAAATTGGATTCTAGATTTGGCTGATTCCTCAAGTTCTCTTCTTCTCTTGGTAGAATCTTCTAACATGAACTCTATTTCTTTTATCCTCTGTTCCAACTCCTTATTTACTTTGGCAGCTTTGGTCTCTAACTGCTGACTGTGTGCCTCATGCAACTTTTTGTTTGCCTCAAGTTCTTCCCTGAGTTTCACAATTATATTTTCATTTGTTTCCTTGTCCGCGAGAAGCTTAACAACATCTCCCTTCTCAGATTCTAATAATTTGAATCTTTCCTCGTGTGATGATCTTAATGATTCCAATTCCTTCTTAAATTTCATAATCGTATTGCTAGAATCCTCCTTGAGTTTCAAAATTATATTTTCATTCGTTTCCTTGTCCGCGAGAAGCTTAACAACATCTCCCTTCTTAGATTCTAACAATTTGAAACTCTCCTCATGTGATGATCTTAATGATTCCAATTCTTTCTTAAGTTTCATAATCGTATTGCTAGAATCCTCCTTCTCTTTCATCAACCTAACTATGTTGTTTTTCTGCTCTATTAACCTGTCTGCATCTTCATCTGTTCCCTGATTTCTGTCTTCAGCATTGTCTTTCTTCATGTCAGCTTTACATTCTTTCTCCTTCATCAATCTAATCACATCCTCCTTCTCCTTTAGCAACTTAGTAATAGCTTCCTTCTCCATTGTTAACCTAGTAAGGGCATCATTGTTCTCCTTGATCAGCCTATCTCTGTCATCATCTATTGCTTGCTTCCTATCACTAAACTGGCCACTACCTAAGTTGACCATATTTTCCTTCTTCTTCATTAACATAATTACATCTTCCTTCTCCTTCAACAAACTAATCATGTCTTCCTTCTCCTTTTTCAATTGAAATACAACAGCATCTTTTTCCTTAAGTAATATATCTTTGCTCTCATCTGTTGTCCGCTGTGTATCTTCACCTTTGACATCTTTCACAATTACCATGTCTTCCTTCTCCTTCATTAGCCTAATTATATCCTCCTTGTCCTTCAATAACCGAACCATGTCTTCCTTCTCTTTGGCCAATCTAAATACAGCATCATCTTTCTCCTTAAGTAACTTATCTACTTTTTCATTACTCAAGTCGCTCGTATCTTCCTTCACCTTCAACAATCGAACCATATCTTCCTTTTCCTTCAGCAACCTGATAACATCTTCCTTCTCTTTAAGAAACCTAACCATGTCTTCCTTTTCTTTCATCAGTCTTACCAAGTCTTCCTCGTACTGCATTAACCTAGCCATATCATCCTCCGCTAGTTGCCCCTTGCCTTCGAGTCTGTCTCTCTCAACCTGCATAATAAAAGCAGACTTCCATCAATTGAATTGCTCAATTGATGCTCAAACACTCCTTGTTCAAATAAATGGTTTGCCACTATTGCACTGAGCAAAGAGAGAACCGAGTAATCTCTGCTATTATTTTTAAGCTCCAATTGAAAAATGGAGTTTTACCACTACTCCCATCGACCAATATTTAACCATTATGGTGATCCCAGGATCTTGAAAAGAAAAACTTACTAAGGGGAGTTAGTGTATAAAATTATGGTAGAAGTGATTCATATACATAACTGGCTCAGAGAAAGTACAAGAATTTACATGTGTTTGCCCAGTTGCCCCACAAGCCAGAGCTTCTAGCACTCTTATCCTTGACTGATACTTCTCTTCACGAGCTTTAATCAGGTTATTTTGCTGCAGGAAATTAAGAAATCACATAGGACAAATCCAATGGCACAATAAAGACAAACAGTTATGTATCTTACGTTCCGTATATGCCCAGCCTGAGTAGAAAGACGCCTTTCAATCTCCACTATGACCTTCCTCAACATGCAAGCAATACGCTACAATGAAAGTTCAACATCAATTTATACAAGGAAAGGTGTTAACGCATATAGCACTAAATCCTCATAGATGCGGAAAGAACAAAATGACTACATTGATTTTTTCGAGAAGCCTACATAAGGTATTTGTCCATTCTTCCTCTCGATGCTCTCATCGAGGATGCTGTTCACAACACCCAAAAGTGACTGAGTGGGAGCATTCTGCATGTATACATTATGCAGTCAATGTTCTTGGTATGCCAAGTTGGTGCAGAAGGATAAAACAAATCCTCTCTGTCCTTTTTTTAGAGAGAAGATTTCTGCACAGCACTGACCTCCAGGCTGGAGGATTTCATCAAGTCTGAAATTTTACAACCAGGAAGATCAGAATATCCTTGTTTCGGTTGAAACACACGTGACGGCGAATACACATCGGCTCCAAAGGAAGGAGAGTATGGCTCTGAAACCAAGTATAACACAATGATATGTCTGAACGAGCAATGTGAGCTAGTGCAACTGCAAATGAGCAGTTGCTTCTGCGACTGCAAACGAGCAGTTGCCATAACATTTGTCACAGCGAACCAGTATATAATGAGACATTATTGTTTACCTGACATGATGGGGGTTGACAGTACCCTTTGTAGCTTGGAGTTCTTCCGGCTTCCTTCGCTGTCACATCTGGTGAGGAAGGTAGAGCTGTCGTGGTCCTCGCCGAGGCGTGATGAGAAGCGATCCTTTAGAGCAAGAATGCAGGTAACGACAGCTGAAACTTCCCCCTGGACGGACGGACGGACGGATGGATAAATTATCAGCAGCGTCAATAAAGAAGGAAACAATTTAATCCGTGGCATTAACGAGGAGGATGAAGAAAAAGAAGGCAGCTTAATTACCCTCTCGAGGTCGTATGCGCTGAAGGTGGGCACGCCCATCCGCTCAACGGCGGCGCGGAACCTGCCGAGGTTGTCCGTGGCCGCGTTGTCCAGCAGCGCGCCGGGCAAGAGTCTCCTAAGGAGCGCGCAGAGCAGCCTGCCATTGCCGAGCGCGGCGCGCAGATCGTCGTCGGTGGTCTGCTGCGGCAGCCGCACCTCCGGGAACAGGGAGCGCAGCCACCCGACGGCGTCCTCCCGCCGCCTCGCTGCGCGCAGCAATCAATCACCAGCAAACCGACCGATCAGTGGGCAGATTTTATTAATTAACTCGAAGAATCAATGGTGAACAAGAGGAGCATCCAAGAAATGCTCATAATCCGTGCCGACACATACTTGGGTCTGGCGGGGCGGCATTGGGGTCGCGAAGGGACATGGGGGGAGGGGATGAAACGAAACGAGGCGGCGGGGACGGCCGTGTGGGGGATTTAAGGCCGGTGCCATGGGCGAGGGGGAGGGGGTGAGCCGGGGTGAGGACGGGAGGGAATGGGGCAAGCGGGAGGCGCGGAGGAGGCGGCCGCGTGTGCCCAGGCCACTCTCTCTCTCTCTCTCTTCCTCCCGTCAGCCTCCGGTCCTCTCCTCTCCCGGCTCCGGCTATTTTTGGGTGGCCAAGGGCGGGTGCGGCGGTGCGACGCGAGCTTGAGCAGGAGCTTGGGAAGCGCAGCGCAGTAGGGAAGGGGAAGGGGGTTGGGAACCAGAGCGGTTGGCGCCACTGGTGTTCGTCCGGCGTCTCGGCCAAAGGGGACGACGGGACGCCCGTGGCGACGACGTCGACGGCGAGGCGCCGCCGGCTGGGCCGCGGTCGTGCCTCGGGCCTGGAGCCCATGACTGACTCTTCGTCTGTAGTGTGATGGGCCGTTCGCGGCGAGTCCTGGAGCTCCATGGGCCGTCTCGCGTGACTGTGTTCTTTTTTTTTAAGATGACTGCCTAATTTTTACAATTTTACTTGTGTTTGCGCGCGCGCTCTGTCATAGATTCTTCTTTGTTTTAAGGTACAAACAGGATGCAAACAACGCACGAAGATACCCACGGCTCACGCCCACTCCTACAAACGCCTACGCGTCACTAAACACACGCTTGAAAGGGCATCGGAGAAACTTGCTTATTGCACGAAAACGTGTACTGCTTAACGCATACCCCCATTCTATTCCGAAACACACACCAGAAGATTATACTTGCTTGAGACATTTCTTTTTTTTTTTTGCGGGTAATACTTGCTTGAGACATTAACCAAAGGAAGACAGTTGAATCCTGGATCAAACCCAGGACCGATAGGAATCCTAGATCAAATTTGGCGAGATGATAGTAGACATTGTAATCCATGTTAGAAAAACATAACATATTTTTTTTGTCATTGATTCAATAAGCTACATTATTTAATAATATATTAATCCTTGAGATGCAACATTATATGAAAAATAATGATAAAAATTACAACATATTTTTTTGACATACATTATAATGTCCGCTACAACCATGCAAAATATTCAATTCAAATTCAACTTTTGTATGAAGGAAAAAAAGACAAACTATACTAAGGGGTAAATTGAACCAAATAGCATAGCTTAAGGGGTAAATTGAACCAGCAGATAGTTCAAGGTGTCATGTAGACTCTGGGAATATTTTAGGGGAGTAATTTGGACTTTTCTATATATGTTATTTTAGATTATTATTCATGTACCTAAAAATAGATTTTTTTTCATGGCGCGTGTGTGTAATTTAGATAACAATTCAAGGTGGTAATTTTGATATGTAGATCTAGATGGTCATTTCATATATTTGTTTCCTAATAATACAATTTTTTCCAAGATAGAATATATCCGATGAGTATTTATTGTTGGCATCCACTATTGGAGTCCACCGAGTTGATATTTGATGTTTTTCCTAATAATTTATATAATTTACTTTGTTTTTTTTATTGTGAGGATTGACATGCGTTCCTAAAGAAAAAGGAAGTTTCTAATTAGTAATAATAAGATTTGTAAGACTGTTCCGTAAAAAAAAATTAAGACCGAGCATATTTTTCCGGTAACGTATCCTATGAGGACTAGGTTCGTGTGAACTCCAATCTAGGCCACGTGATCTTGATCCAAGGGTGAGGTGGGAGAGGGGATTTGCAAAAGTATGATTTTGTTGCAAATTCAAGGGGGCGGTGATTTTGCAAATCCCCCCTCCCACCTCTCCTTACGCACTCCCCTTGAAACAAGATCATGTGGCCTAGATTGGAGTTCTCATAGTTCTCACACCAGGGCCGTACCATAATTTTTGGGGGCCCTGTGCAAACTACAGTGTCTATATATTTTGTTGATTATATATTTATCATTTAAAACAAAAATAATTTTTTTATGTAGTTGATATTTAAAAGTAAATATGAATATTTTAGATTTTTTTTAAAAAGTATAATAACAGAACATTTTTCTAGAGTTGTGGGAGTAATAAAAACATAATAATATAAAAACAATGTGTTTTTTTTCAAAACTATAAGGAGCTTAAGCACGTGCATCTGATGAGCTGTGGGCTTATGAAGAGTGTATTTATATGGAATGGTTTTGATATACGGTATTGTCCAATTTGGTCCGTTAATGATGATATGGTTTATCTGAAATTTAGAAAAAAAAATGGTAAGCACAAGAATATGTGAGGCATTTATTCACTACAAGTAAACAATATATGGCATACAACTTAATATCATGGACCTTATTATAAGCTGAAATTTCAACCCATAATGCAGTGATTTAACTAGACAGGGTGAACAACTTGGGGGCCCCTAGCAGGGTGGGGGCCCTGTGCCGTCGGCAACCCTGCCCCTGCTCATCGACGGCCCTGTCTCATACAAAGCTGGTTCTCATAGAACACGTTGCCATTTTAGAAACCAGTTAGAGGTCAATGTGTTAAGATTTTTTTTTAGCAAGTTTCCAAATGTCACGAATTTGTGATCTGGAGAGCGGGAGACAGTATATTACGTAGTAGTCGCAAAACAGAAGGACCAAAGGCGCGCTCACTAGCTTAGTCAAGTCTTATAACAAAAAAAAAGTTGTTTTCCACTTATATTATGTCTACATCTCTTTCACAAGGACCAAAGGCACACTAGCTTAGTCAAGTTTGTCTACATCTCATTTCGTTCGGATTACTATATACCATAGTTCTTTCTAAATTGTTTTTGTCAAAGCTATATAGCTATCAGAGTAGCAGTCCTCCATCATTCTCCCAGATTGTCCTAAGTACCACAAATATGTATGCGTGCAATGCATTATAGATGATGGACCTTTGTTCCTAACTAACGATGCATTGTCGGCTACTTACATAATGCAATCCCAGTTGCTAAAAAATAACATAATGCAGTCCCATGTAGCGCACGAATATGACAAAAACTTTGAGGCCTGCAAATCATATCCACTCTTCATAGCAAAGATATTCGCAAAATTTTATATTACCCTTGCTCAAGCTCAAGTCCCAGCTTTACTTGTCCCCGAATAGTGCTTACTTAAAGCCCGAGCACTTGGTTTCGCTAGTCTGCGCTTTTTTTTTTTTCTTTCTTTTAGTATTTATAGTATTGTCTTCCGGATAATGCTGTGGGAAATCATCCATTCCATGCCATGCCACGGATAAGTTGGAGTCCCTGCATTGGTTGGTCTCTGAATTATTGCTGCAATCAACATGTAAAGCATTCCAGAGATCCATCATTGTGAATAATAATACAAAGATGTATGAAGCTGCTTTTTGTTTGGTCTCCTTTGGCCGCTCGGCTCACCAGAGATAGTGCTGCGCTGCGCCTGCGCTGCATAATTCTTCTTCAGTTCTTCCTAGCTTCCTGCTTCGTGCTTTGCATTGGGAAACAGACACTGTAACAAACACGATAAAGATGAGCAGCAGTGAAGACCCCGGCACTGAGCTGCTCAACACAGGCAGCAGCTATCCTCCTGCTTGTCTCAGCATTTGTGCACAGCTATCATCGGTGGTCAGAACCAGAAAGAGGGCAGCATATCCTGTGGCATCATCACCATCCCGCTCATCCGCTGCGCAAGCACAACAGTACAACACAGAGGCTCTCCAGGCTTTTCCATGTCCTTTGCTGCAAAGGCATCGCGAACTCCTCCGCCTTTTCCAACGGCAGGGAAAGGCCAAATAAACCCAGCCAGCAAAGGCACGGCGACCGCGACGGCAGTACCACTCCACCATAGCAGCAAGCAAATGCAACTAATGCTGGATGAGTAGGACGCCAGAGCCAGATGATGCTTGTTTTGTTTATATATATAAAAATTTATATATATAAACAAACAATCAATCGGCTGGGCTGTTGGGCCACCGAGAGCTACGCTACCGGGTCGCCGTAGAAAACGCCTGCCATTGCAATCGCAGCGCCGCTTTCCGGTTGCAGGTGGGTGGCGCCCGGCTTCGCAGCAAACTCAGCAGGTAGCCAAAATGCCAAATGGCCACGAGCCATGATGGAGTCTACTACTACTAGTTGTGTGATACTAGTAGTGTGTTACCAGTGGTCTAGTGGTAGCTGAGAAAAGAGTGTCCTTTTTTGGCGGTGCATGTGGAGGATTCTTCAGACATCCCTGATCCATGTCTGCTTTAAGCTTTGGACTTTGGTGAGAGAGCGAAGGGAGGGAGGCCTCGTCAGGTACAGTAAGTATACAGGATGAAGGGGATAACTGGATAAGCTCTGCACAATCATCCTCTCTGAATCAATCCTCTTTGACACTTATTATTAAAATTAACTAGGCCTTTCATGCTGCTTTTGTATAATTTTCCCCAATCAGGGACGCAAGTTGACGGATAAAGAACCCAAAGTGTTACGGCTTTGCTCGTCCCGTTACACATTTGCAAGACGTCGGGTCTGCCGAGGATCAGGTTCAGATGGATCTCATGTACAGTTTTCACTGATCCTGGCTAGGGCACCAGAGCCGGGGTGCGGTACAGTCAATGCGTCTCTGACGACTCACGGCGCCGTGCAATGCAGTGTCGTTTACATTACAGCAGTAGCTGACCCGTGAACGTATTTACTGAGCAGTGAGCAACTCTGCCCTTTTGCAAGGGCGAGTAAAGTTTTTTTTGCCCCTGACCCTAAAGCCTTTTCCGCATGATGCCATGATGAGTGCAGCTAGTACTGTACTTACGTTTGCATGGCCTTGGAACCGGGCGGGCGTCCGGATTCGTGCCGTACCACGTGACCCTCTTCTCCGGTGCACAATTTCAAGCCTCGGGCCCTCAAGCTTCTTTGCATGTATACAACTGAAACATCGGTGTCGAAATTTCAAATTTAGCGGCATTTTTCAAATTTTACCGTCTAATGTATCATGAATGTTAGCATTCCGTGCTGCCATCACTTTTACAGTTTACAGTACCGTTGTGTTCTGATCTCAAATCTTTTTAAAAGCCAAATTAAAGGAGTGCAAAGCCAGCATTCACCGTGCACATACGAATGTGAAAAAACCTGTATGTGTGTCGATCTACATGTCGATCGATCTCCAAATGCTATGCCTGTCGCGATCGAATCAGCTCGAAGCTGCGGCCGGTTGGCGAGTGATGGTTGCCACCCTTGTTGAGTGCGGCAAAGGCGATCGACGGGCGGTCTGGCACGGACGCCAATCATGAATGCAACACAAATTTTCGCCAGGCCGGCCATTCCATTGACGATGGTGCTTTAGCCTTAGGGAAGGTCCTTATCCGATGAGAGGTGACACTCCATTTTCCAGCAGTGGCTTTTATAATCCCCCTTCTCTTTATAGTGGCAGCAGTTCATTTCCAGTACACAGGGGGGTTTTTGGTACTATCCAAATTATTCTATCTGTTTCAAATTATGGTTCCATTTTACATTTAGATTAGATTCATGCAATCATGCCTAAACTTTTTTTAGGGGACTAAATTTTCTCCGGGTTGTTTGGATCTACCAGATAGTTAAACTAGTTGGACTATTCCACCTTTACCTGGAGTATATTCATTAATTGTGGATGGTTAGTGTAAATGTCAGCGAGGAATTCTCATAAATTGGTAGGGACATTTTGGTATTTTATCTCATTTGCCTTAGAAATCGTGTAATTTCCGGCTGGAGCTGAAGTTTAGCTAGGTTTAAGTTATCCGGTTTGGATCTAGTAGCTGCTAAAGTTTCAGGGATTTGACTGCAGGCCGCACGCGTGGCACACACAGGTGTGATCAGACAGATATTCAGATCAGGTTGATGCCGGCGACTGCTATATATCATATTTGTCACCATTCGCGGCCGCCGCGTATAATTGTTCGCCATGCATGCTTAATCCCTAAGAAACTAGCAACACCTGGAGTTTTTCTTTATTCATTTTGCGTGTGTGCATGGGGTGGTTTTGTTGAAAAGAGGTCTCTGCTAGCTCCTGGCCTGGCCTTTTTGAAGTAGTGGCCGTTTTTAAGCAAAGCGTGTAGCAAGGACTTGTGGTTTGTATCCATACGGCCGTAGAAGCCAGAGATCCAAAGTAACAAGTGACCTCTGTAGCCACAGATATTAGTGGTATATATAACCTAATAAATACTTCAAAGGCTACATTCGTTCAAAAAAAAATACTTCAAAGGCTACGAATATTCGCCCGTGCAGGTATGTAATTTAAGCAGAATATATATATGTGGGTCGTTATTACTAGGCTCATACAAATAATTTCCCAAAAAGACTTATAAATTTTTAGGGAAATTAGTGATATGACATCTGGTGAATTTTAGCATGTTTGTTAGGTTATGTTTTGTCAGAAATTAAAGAGCCTAATAAGATGCAGCCCTTTTCTTGAAATCTTGGAATGGTAGCTGTGTGACGTGTGTACGTGTTCGTAGAGAAAAACAACGTCGATCCGCCATGGAATTATTATACGTTGACTTCCTATATATACGTGGATCACAATCGCAATCCGTAGTGGCTTCTTTCTTAACGATATCGTCTCTGTATGGCTTCTTGTTGCATGCATTGGGTGAATTCAGTGAACATTGCTCCAATTAGCAGCAACCTTTCACTTTAGGTACTGCCTCCGGGACCCTTCCTGTGCCTGCTACGTTGGATCATACAAAGCGTGGTTCTTTGATCGACAAGTGTCCTTATCCATATATAATTGGGTCTCTGTTAAACGGGTTCAAGTTTGATGACTCTTTATATGGTTATCCTGGAGATCTGGACTCGTGCCACGCGTAGCCCGATCACAAAGTAGGACATGAAACGCAATGGATCAAGTGATAGGTGCACACTTTGTTTGCTTTCCTCTGACAATGTATATCGCTCTGCCACGTACGGGGAAGTCTTCAACAAACTTCCAAGCATGGACCTCAAAGACACTATCTTGGACGTGTAGGTCAAGAAAGGACACCTGATCTCGTTATCCTCTAAGACTAACTGGTAAGCAGGTAGGACTTGGTGGCATAGTCTCATTTTCAAACAAATGAAGACTAAATGGTGCCTTTTATTTCCCCACCAAGGCACATTTTTTAGTGAACATTGTTTCACTCTGTTTTTAGCAAGTAAAAACTACAGTATTTGGTTAGGCATAAGCTAAACCATTTGAAGGAGCACAAGTCCCCTTGTTTTTTTTTTATCCTGGGGTTAAGTTGATGCTCCCTCTTGCCTCTGGTGGTGATGTTTGACAAACAAGCAGTTACCTATTGGATACGTGTAGGAAGAGACTCAATCGAAAGTATACCCATATTAATTGCATATAGCGACGCGTATTTATTCGGAGATGTTCATGTGTTGAGACATGTTTTAAGCTATATATTCCTTGGCAAACTCAGACCATATGCTTCATGCCTCTCGTTATCGGTAGGGACGGGAAAGGTTCTGATGGAATATGGAATAGATAGCTCCGGGTCACTCACCGCCTCCAGTTTAATTTTCCTTCTCTTTTCTTCATCTGAAATGAAGGCTTTTTTTTTTTCTAACTCATTCGGTCGTAAGCCGAATGACTCAGACAGAAGAAAAACTTTGCACCCTACTTGCTCGTTGGCAGTGTTCGCCTATATGGCCGTTTACACGGCGTGTAAACGCTAAACGATGGCAAACCGTGTAGGCCGATTAGCCGTGTAAACCTGTTTCAGCCGTTTAAACGGCCGAGTAGACCGACTTTTTGCTAAACGATGGGTCACCGACTGTTTAGCGTTTAGGTTAACACTGCTCGCTGAGCATCTCTCGTCCCATATGGTCAGCCCAACGTTGCACAAATCTGGTAAACATGTAATAGTTTTTCATATAATCGCCTCCGAAAAATTGTAACGATTACTCTCTCTTCTATCTTTCTTTATTTCCTTTTTGAAAACAAAAAAGAGAACGCAACTCATTCAAAATATGCATGTCATGCGACAAAGTTCCCTGGTTTCTTTGCCTACGACCTGGAGCCATGTATGCAGGTGAAGCCGACCCATAGCCCCAGATGACGAGAAGAGAAACGTCTTCATAATTCCATCCTTCAATGTCCAAACAAACTGGCGAGCCAGCAATAGCCGAGCCGTGGCAGAAACCAAGCGAAACCGAAGCAGCAGGCAGCAGCAAACATGCCCGGGCAATTCCCCTGCCCTGCCCTCTGCTAATGCAAAGCCCGCCTGCCTGGTCTGGTCTGTGGTCTCCATTGGAATGGACTCTGTCCAAGCAATAATGCAGAGCCGCCGCCACGCGGCACGCCACCTCCCACCTTCTTCCTCCTGCTGCCTTTTGGATCCAACCCGCGGGAACACGAGCCACTTGTGCTTGCTGTGTGTGGAATTAGCAGAGCCGATTGGATTGGATTACCCGCGCGGCCCCTGTGATTAGATTAGCCTCCGACTCAAACCATCCTTTTCGTGGCCTTTAAATACCTGTCCCTTCGCCACCTTCCCCTCCAACCCTCCAACTCCAGCCAGACAGGATAGTTCCACATCGACATCCAGCTGCCACACGAGCCCAGCTACTACTCGCTGACGAGCGACAGATAGAGACCTCGATCGAGCGGGGAGAAAAGATCGGAAATGGCGGCCGGGAACCAGCAGCAGGGCGTCGTTGCGGCGGCGGAGCCGGGCGCGGCGCGGCGGCTGTGGCGTGTGGTCCGCGCCGTGCTCTACATGCTCCGCCGTGGCATGCCCTCCGGCCGCAAGCTCGCCATGGATCTCCACCTCCTCCTCCACCGCGGCAAGATCGCTGGGAAAGCCCTTGGCGACCTCCTCTTCCTCGCCTTCCACCATCACCACCACCACCGCCACGCCGCCGCCTTCTCCTACGCCGGCGGCGCCGGTGGCGCGGGGGGGCCCGGCCCCTTCTCGTGCCGCGCGCTCGACCCCACCCTCGCCGTCCACGAGCCGGCGCCACATGGACGGCGCGAGGTGGAGTTCAGCTGCAGCAACACCCCTTCTTCCACCTCCAGAGGCCTCAGCCTCCTCGGCGCCGGCAAGCGCCGCCGCCGCAGCAACCGCCACAGCCACCATGACGACAGCTCGAGCTACCTCCAGTGCTGGAACAACAACTACGACGCCGCCGAGGTGGCGCGCATGTTCGAGATGCTCAACGACGACGACCAGTGCTACCGTGGCCTCTTCGCCGGCGACGGCGACGAAGGCGCCGAATCCACGGCGGCGTCCTCCGCGGCCACATCCGCCGCGGCGACGCCGTCGCGCGCGCAGCTTCTTTACTGGGCGGTCGTTGGGAGCCCCGCCGTGAGGAGGAGCAGGACGACGCCGCGGCGGCTCGCCGCCGACGAGTCGCCAGCGGCGATGGCGGACGGGGTGGACCGGAAGGCCGACGAGTTCATCCGGCGGTTCTACGAGCAGCTCCGCGCGCAGAGGAGCGCCGCATCGACGCCGGACTACCATGGCTACGGCGGCGCCGCCGGTGTTAGCCCCTACGTCACCCCGCGCGCCCGGCGGCCGGCGGCCATCGCCGCCGCGGGCATCGCTTGAGCAGCAGCTGGAGCAAAGACCAACTACTACTACAAGTAGAGCTGCTGCGTGCTCGCCGGGCGAGGCCGGGAGATGGCCGGCCGACGAGCAAGAGTGAGGCGCCGCCGCCGTCTGTTCAGCCTACTCACGATAGATGCATGCACATGAGAGCCTCGTGTTCCAGCGAACAAAGCAGAAATCCCCTGCTTGCTTGCTTGTACGCCGCCATTGTTCCGTTCCGTTCCCCTTCACGTGTTTCGTGCGTGAAGCTTAGCTTGTTCTTCTTTTTGGTTTTTTATAAAACAAGTTGATGATGGACACAGGTTTTGCTGTGCTTGCTTGGACTTATATCACATAATGATCGTCTTGACGTCTTGTCTCCACAAACCTTGTGTTCTGCTTGTTTATCAGGCTGATTCGGGTGATCAAGAACTAATCATAGGCGATTAATAACATGACAATAGCACTATGCTAGCAGTGGTACTAGATGGAGTGAGTACGTACAGGTACGTTTGCAAGAGGATAGGAGGGGAAGGAGAGGGTTAGGTTGATGGGGGAGGACCGAGAGTAAAGGCAAGGGCAAGGACAGAGTCCAGCGATTTGGTTGGGATCTTGCCGCGGTACTGTACAGCGACCCGGTGGCTTTTGGTACGTCCGGGGTGTGTCGGCTGGTACACCAATATTCGTGGCTAGCGGAATCATAGTCTTCATGTCACCATGCCACAACAACAACATCCATCATCCACCGGGGCTGGTCCTTGTTTACGGTTGCATGCAGCCTGTGTTGACCACCGATCTTAATCCAACCTCTCCCTATTCTTCAGACTTGCAGTGCAGCAAATCCTTCCAGATCTCTCGATCGATTCGAACGAATGAAATACATATGGAAAAAAAGAGAGGGAGGATAAGCCAATGCAAGGCTGAACCGAGATCGATCTGAACCGTGTTTTGGGCGGCGATCAGCGATGGGATATGAGTATATGACCATGCATGCATTTGAGGATTAGAGAGAGAGAGAGAGAGAGGTGGAACTGTGGAAGAGCTCAGCTGGCTGACCGATCTCCATGGAAATTGGAAAGGCGGCCACGACCAAGTCCATCCATGGCGCGCGGACCGTCGGGGGCGAGGCAACGCCCGGTCAGACCATCCATCGTCAGGATGCTGCTCAGTGACAACGTATGCCATGCATGTGGAGGACCACTGTACCAGCCTACGCGAGACGACAGAGTACGTTCCCACGCACAGCTGATCGAGTACTATTCCCCTCTCCTCACGCCGAGTCCAACCATGCCGGCGCCGGAACCAGATCGATTCCCAGCTGCTCCCTCAATCCTCTCTTTGGAGATGTTGGCTTTTCATCAAGTTCTAAGCACAAGAAAAAACGATCGAGGATACGATGATGACGGCTTGTTGCCTTTTTTTTTTTCTTTGTTTCTGTCACGGCAAAGAACCATCTACTATCACACGTCTTTGCTTATATAGTCCTGAATAAATGATCAGGAGTCATCGGCTGCCGAATTCTGAGAACTCGTAGACTTCCTTGTATACGTTGAGAGTTTGTATACGGCTACAGGCCAACCAAAACAACTACGATTCCTAAACTACTGACCTGCTGCCCCGTTTAAACACTTGCCTATAGTTTTCCCTAAATAAACGTACACTAGTATATGGTAATAATAAGGTTTATTACTTGAATAAAACAAGCTAGATTTAGGCATTGTTTAGTTCCCAACTTCTCACAAACTTTACACATTGATAACCGTGCTCTCTTTCACAGAACACGCTTCCCAGTACGCCAACTTTGCACCAACTTCACGAACTAAACAAGGTATTTTTCTGGCTGCTCTTAAAGGACCGGATTAGCACAAGAGAACTGTTACAAAGAAGGTATATGGAACTAGATTCATACTCTTGTGAACTATGTATATTACAAAGACCAGAGTCTGTAGCACATCTCTTCCTAAGATGCAACTTCGCCAAAGCATGCTGGCAGTCAATTGGAATTTCTGTGATCACAACAAGACCCATGCTGCAAATCTTTAGGCAAATCAAAGATATGATTCAAAGGCCGTTCTTCATGGAGATCATTATCCTAATGTCATGTTGCATATGGACTGTTAAAAATGACTGGATTTTCAACAGCGTTCATCCCACCATTGATGCTTGCAGGAGGAAATTCTTTGCTGAGTTCTCGTTGACAATGCTAAGGGCTAAACCCTCCACGGCCACTGACATGGCCACCTGGCTTGACTCCCTGGACGCTTCTTAGATGGAACTGCATTTTGTTTTCTCTTCTTGTTCTAGTTTTTGTTCTTCTGTTTTTTCCCTCTTTGTTTCCTCTATTCTCTTAGTTAGTTGTTTGTAAACTTGCTCTCTTCTTTGATTCAATAAAGGCTGCACAGTAGGGGGCTTGCCCCTCCTGTTTTCCTTCAAAAAAACTAAACAAGGCCTTAAACTCAACCCAGGAGACCGGTTGCAGCAGGGGCGGGCGTTGACGCTGACGCCGGTCCGTGACCGTGCCGTGACGAGCATGACGCGCGCTTGGACTTGGACTTGGACTGGAGACCCTAGAGTGAGTCCAAGCTTCACCTTTCCGGCCGGCCGGCCGGTCTCTGACACGCTCCGCTCCGGCAACCGACACGAACACGCTGCATCAATGGTTGGAGATCTTTTCTGTCTTGGCTTGGACGGGGCTGCTTCTTCAATGCAGGTCGGCGCAGGAGATACTGCTGTCGTGCTCGATGAAGCGCCATGAGACAGAGCAACGTAGCTACTACTAGCATAGCCCTCTCCGATCCTCAGGGATGTTCCAGCAGTTTCAACCTAGAAAAGCCAAAGCCAAAGCAGCGAAAGCTGTGCATGTTTTGGCTATTAGTCCATCCTGCCCTGTTTCTTATGGCTCATTGCTGCCCAATTACGTTCGTTCAAAAAAAAAAAAAATTGCTGTCCAATTACACAAGGTCCACTCATCGGCGGCCCCCTTCTTTTCCAAGGTGCTCTGCACACTATTTCTCCCCATGAAACAACCACGATGGAGGTAGACAACAGCAGGTGAGTAGCTCAAAGAATACCATATGTGCGCTCTTCGTTAATAACGAGACAGCAGGTGAAATTACAAAAAAACTCATCTGAATGAGCCTTTGTAATGATCATCAGCTCACGGTAAGATGGGAGAGTGATGGGATATTGGGCTTGGCCCATTCAAGATTTCAGAAATTCCAAATAATACTAAATGATATTTGTATAAAATCTTATATAAAACGAAGGATGTTCATGTGAAATCACTGACGCATGGATCTTACGGAGCTTGGATCCACATAGTACTCTGGCATCCTTGTTTTTTTTTTTGCGGGAAGTCTGGCATCTTTGTTAATCTCATCAGAACCGTTTAATTTGTATCCTCTCTGTCCTAAATTACATGCTGACCGTAACTTTATGCTAAGTCAAAATTCAATATGCTCGATCAAATAGATAGAAAAACATAATCTCTTTTGCTTAAAAACTATTAAGTTTTACAATACTAAATAAATGCACTATCAATACATATTTCTAAAATATTTTATGCCAAATATGATTAAACTAATTTTTTGTTCTAGATGGTGTACCTTTTCTGTAAATTTGGCAAATAAAAAAGAGATATTTATCTAAGGAAAAATCTAAAACGACATACTCCATAATTTAGTAGAAAAAAGAATACTACGTTGGAAAAAGAAAAGCGAGTAAGCTCACGGGTAATGTTACGTTCGCGAGCTCAACACTTATCACCTCATCGATCTCCTTTAGTTTCCAGAAAACCTCACAAGACTCTAGCGTCCCCTAACCTCGTAATCAAGCTCAAGCTCGACACAGAGACACGGACACACAGGTTACTTGAACTGCATGGCACGAGACCGTGACCATGAAAGCAACGTCGTCGATCAGCTAAGCTACCAGTGCCCCAGCAGGCAGCAGCCAATGATGGAGCCGCTAGAGATTATCATCATTTGATACACACACCTGGTCGGAATAACTTCCACGTGATTAGTGTTAAAAAAGGCAATATTGACCATCTCTTTTTTTCCGCGGAAATATTGGCCATCACTTTGATAAAGATATAAGTCATGAGAAAGCGGCGCGACGTCGATGATAAGCTAGGTCATGGCTAACGCAATTGTGATCACCGTGCGCCCTTATAAGAATATCTTCTCGACGATCACTCGATCATTATCAGTAAGCTATGCATTTATTGGTCTCGCGGGATGAGCTTCTGAATCTGCATAACGTTCTGGACCGAATATTCCACGAATCGTCATGAGATTCCACGGCAAAAATTTGGTAACAGTACTCCAATCGTGCATATGTACTTGCTGTCAAAAATCTAATTTGGACCCCTCCAGCTAATATGAAAGCCTTATTTTCAACCAATGTCTATAAAGTTGGACATTGAGTACCATCCAACCATCACAACAATGCAAATTTGTCTTTGAATAATTTCAAAGGTGTTTTTCTATTTTACAAAAATCGTAAAAACAATTTAATCTAACAAAACCATAACAAATCCATTTTAAATCAGAAAACATGGAACACATGCTATTTTTTTCCGTAAAGATGTAATATATAATGGTGTACAATATATGGTTATTGTATTTTAATTATTTATATTCCTTGTATTTTTTAGAAAACCAAGAACAATACCCAACTAACTTTAAATAATGTACTAATTAATAGATAGGTTGGATTTAAAAAACCTTTTGGCACCGTTTCATAATTTTTTTAATTAAAATTAGATTAGCTATGAAGTTTTAAGTTTAATTAATATTCTTTATATTCTAATAAAATGAAACGGCCTTTAAAAGTAGCCAAATGCTATATGTGTTCGATTAGATAGTTGAATGAACTTCAATGTCTTGTTTTATAGACGTAGCTTGAAAATTAAACCTTCAGGACAGATTAAGGGTGTAAACCAATCTTTTAGCTATATATGGTCTTAAAACACGCCAGTTCTCAATCAATATTTGTATGAGTTAACAAATATTTCCAGAGATTTGTAATATATAAAGGATTTCATGTGTCAATTTCACCCTGAACATGTTGATCATTTACGTACATGGCCGTGTCCATGCCACACAGGCTCTGTAGATTCCAGGCTCCACCGTGCCTCCCCGTTGTGCAACATGGTCCATTCTTGCACCTTTGCATTTCACAGTTGTCTCACATGACATCCTTTATATACAAACGCTATATATAGCCACAGCTAGCTGATACGAACAGGCTGTGCACTGATTTCGATTGTAAACAGCTCCTGACCCCTTTAGGTTAGCACTAAACTGTTAGTTTCTAATGCAGTTCGAAGTTCAGGAAGCTAGCTTCTAAAAAATCAGACACATTAATTTACCAGTATCTATATTCAATTTCACAATAAATAATGTGTTATTTCAGGTGACTGATATACACAATTTTTAAATCATTAAGGATTACTTTCCCCCAGAAGAAAAGAAAGTAGCAACTCCCATATTCCTTCTCTGGGAAACACCTAAGACGTCATCACATACGTGAGATCCAAACCTAACCACAGATCGAAAGCAGATATTTGACACAAAGATGCCTTCACGTTCATGTTACTCGTGCCGCTAATCATGAGCTAGCACGACCTTAATGATAAGCTGATCACTGATAAGCACGCGCCAGGCACCTCAGCCACAAGTTTGTGCTCGTATCAAAATCTAGCAGTGTTTAGAGACACCACCTCGTCTTCTGCAATCTCGTCCTCAATTGAGATCACTCACGAGATCATGGTCACTTTCGTCTCTTTAACCTCTCTATAAATAGGTGCAATGGCGTAGCAGGCCTCTTCGCTAAAACGAAACCAAATCAAAACGCACGTCAACAAGAAAACTTAACTTACTCTTAAGTCCTCTCCTCCCCATGGCGCCCAATAATGGAGAAGCAGCACCAGCCATGGCCGCCGCCGTGGCGCCGCTGCTGGCGACGATCATCGGCAGCTTCGGCAGCGGCGAGCACAGGCGGCAGAGGATCCCGTCTTCCCACGAGCTCCGCAGCTGCGTCGCCGATGACCACCACGACAGGGACGACGAAGCAGCAGCTGAGCACGGTGGCGGCGGCCATGGCGACCCGCGTGACGCCGCGGCGGAGGTGGAGGAGGCGCGGTGCGAGTGCTGCGGCATTTCGGAGGAGTGCACGGTGGCGTACATAGTCTCGGTGCGGCGGCGCTTCTCGGGGCGGTGGGTGTGCGGGCTCTGCGCCGAGGCCGTCGCCGAGGAGGCCGGCAAGAACGGCGGCGACCGGGAGGCCGCGCTGGCGGCGCACATGGCCGTGTGCCGGCGGTTCAACGGCTTCGGGAGGACCCACCACGCGCTGTTCCAGGCCGAAGACGTCATCGATATCGTCAGGAGGCTCTCGGGTTCCGGCGGGCTAAGCAGCAGCAGGTCGCCCAAGTTTGGAGATGGACGGAGAGCCGCCATCGGCGGTGATGGCGGCGGTGGCGCCGAGAAAGCGCTCGCCGTAGCTGGCAGCTCGGCGCCGGGATGCATGCCGCTCGTCGCCGGTGTATGCAACGATCAGGTGGTGACCAACTAGATCGTCGCTGGTCAAAGAGTGTACAGCCAGCCAGCGAATTGTTTGTGGGTGTAGGCGCGTCTAGGTCTATGTGTAGTTGTTTTTCCCATCCTTTTTTTTTTGACTTGTTTCCAGGTGCTATGCCTGTTGGGGTTTAGAACTTTTTGGATGGGTTTTTGTTTGCCAGTTTCAGCTCTCTTAGCTGAGCTTGGTTTGATCTTATCACTACATGCAACCTATATGTCTTCACCATATGGTGCTGTTGATAAATAAATCCGAACCATTGCTACACCGTACAACAGATGTGTTGTCGATACTTGCAATATGTCGGCTTGCATCTCCGGGGAAAATGGGGCTACACGTTAAAAGGGTGTTTGCAAGACATTGAAGTTGAATGTTGTAACATTTCCTACAACATTTAAGTATATTATGCGAGATATAATGAACACTCGTGGCAAACATTTCACCTTTCCCAACATTTTGCCCATTTCAAAAAAGAATTCTGCTGATACTGATTTCAACTAGGTTCACCTGGTGCCCATATGGAGATCACATGCATAAACAACAATCAGGGACACCAAATTACATGATCGCTAACAGCTATCAACCAGGTTAGATCTTCAGATGAACAAAAACAGCAACTGGTCCAATTGACTGGTATGTTTACAAAAGACGACTATGTTACTGAAACCTTGAGATCAAATGGGATTCAAACAAAAACTTGTTACCAGGAAGGCTCAAGGTCAAACGTGCGCCACTAGTATATAGCATAAAGTAGGTGCCCCTGAATAAATAAGGTAACAATTTAACAAAAATGATTATTGGAGGTAACCAAGTCTTGCCAAATATCTGCTGGTACTTCTTCTGCCATCTGGAGCAGTTTCTTTCATTATCGAGGGACACTGAGACCCGTCTCTGCAAGATATCAGGGATAACATAAGTTTCAGGTTGTGACACAGCGAAATCATTTCCATACACCCCTGCCCGTACAGCAAGAGAATCAGTGCTACGATAAAACATAACAGTCATGGTTCAAAAGAAAAAGAAAAGTCACAAGCAATGGATTTAAATTTAAGTAAGGCTACTGTAGGATGAGTTGGAGGTCAGGACCGTATATAACATTACAAATTCAGAAACAAGAAAAAGGTGTCCATTATCATCCACTAACCTATTTGCTGAAAGATTACGGCCCTCCAGAACATTTTGTTGGGTAATAAAACAAGGCTGTCAAGTCTATGTTATCCAATAAATTATTTGTGGCCATAAAAGCAGCAAAAATGTTCAAGGTTTACTAAAGTGCTTGCGAACTTCAGTCAATCGATAGAGTTCAAGTAGATAGTGCTTTGGCAGAGCACAGTAAAATTGGGCTCATGCACAATGGAAGTTTTGGGCAGAATTTTAACAATAGCCACAGAATCATAATATAATGGTGCAGAAGCACGAAATATTTGAAGGTCAATGTTCTAAAAATTTATAAAAAACAATCAAGGAACAGAATGGAATGCCTCAAGAATTCTACAGTACAGATTGATTTGGCACATAGACCAGCCAGATATGAGAAATAACATATGTGACAGTTTGATATTACAACACGCAAGTGAAGGAGCAAGTTCAATGCACTATATACAAGCATCATTTAATTGACAGCCACTATTTGCTTAGATCTAGTCACATTAGTAGAATTTATGATCTAGTCACTATTTGCTTAGATTATGTAGGCACCGTAATTCCCATGTTTGTAACTACTTTTACTTACAAGCAAGTTGAGTAGGCTACAACCACCAGGAAAAAGCAAAAACTATATAGGATAATATAAAAAGGCATTAACAATAGTAATATTCCTAGGTGATCTAACGTCAGTCCATGGTTTATTTCATTTGGGATATACATTTACTAATTAGTTCCCATAAAATGAAAATTCTGACACCAGAAATTCAGGGAACTTGAAAGTTGAGCCTGCCCAAATCTAGCCGATAAAATGAAGCCCAATCTCTAGAGAAACAATTCATGAGCTCCAAATAGGACAGACAGCACTTCAATTTTTGAGACGTAATAAATGCTCGAGAAATTCTTTAGGTGTCTAGCAGTGACACTCAGAAATGAGAGGGGGTGGGTGCTGTTGCTGAGGACCCCATATAGTGCCAATAGGGAACATGTGCAGTGATGGTCTAATCCTTGTAACGGGAATCATTCAAGGGCGACAAGATGGGAAAGTGCTGGTGGGAGAACACAGTGCAGTGTGAAAAGTGGTGAAAGTCAGCTGGTGTCCTCACATTGGCCCAAACTTGAAACTTGGGTTACAAATACTGGACCAGGACCAAAGTTAAACCAATGGTGAAAGTTGAGGGACCAAATAGCTCAGAGCCAATGGTGCATTGACTTGCATTCAAGAATGTGTTTGTGTGCCAGGGTGGCCCAGTTGGGTTGGGGGACTAAACGAAAGAATGAAAATCTTAAAGGAATAACGTAAGTGGCTCATAATACTCCATCCTCTTGATAGTGTATTTCCAAATCTCAAATATTCAAAATGATAGTCCTATTTGCTATTGATATGGACCATGGCAATAAATAGCATCAGTAACGAGCAGTGTTATCCTAGACGCTAAACGCTAGACAGTCAGTCACCCTCCGTTTAGCGTTTAGACGGTTTAAACGATATATTAAACGGTCTAGACGGTTTGTACTGTAGCACCAAATAAAAATACAAATCTAATATCATAGTTCCATAATGCAATTTTTCTAGTACACTTTGAGCTATGTAATAGCTGCAGCTGCACAATTAGACATTGATAATTAGACAAAGTGATATACACATAATGACATCTCATATTGTATTATAATACATACTTCATACTTCCATAGAATATAGATAATACTTAGTACTTTAGACTTAAGTAGACTCCATACTTCCAGCGCCCAACGTTTCTCTCCAGGCACATTTTTCTATCGCCTAAACAACCGTCTAGTCATCGTCTAACCAGTCTACACGCGTTTAATTACCGTTTAATTCAAGCGTTTAAACCGTCTTTGACTGGTTTGACCGTTTAAACGCGTCTACCGTTTAATTGGCCGACTAGGGCATAAACTACACGCCTACCCTTCGTCTAGCGTTTAAACGCGTCTAGACGGCCGTTTAAACGCGTTTAGGCGAACACTGGTAACGAGGAATTCCCCAGCAAAAACATTGGGGGGCTAACTAAAAAGCCTTGTGTTGCATTAATTAGATGATAAGCAAGGTAGTTTTTTTGGTCATTGTGTCAAGGTGAAATACGACTATCAAAAGAGAATGGAGGGAGTAATATATTACCACTCTAAACAAAATAGGAGATGTTAATATGCATGCTAAAGCAGGAGCATTTTGATGACGTCCACAAAACTGCTAGCTCATACCAGTTTAATTTTTATTGTCTTGTAACAAACATATTACATATATTTCAGAGTCAATTCCACAAAACTACAAATATACACACCTAGTTATCAATAATGAATTACACCTTTTGAGGTCAGTTTCACATGCCTACAACTAGTAGTTCCCCTAGTTTCACAGGCATTTTCCATGGACCACATATCACGTAACTCATTTTTATGATGTAGGATCATGACACCACAGTTTATCAAAACTTGGTCACACAACTTCTCAAGTTTGACTTTTCATCCCTGCAATAACTCTATCATGGACGTATATGCAGGGTAATCGGTGAGACAGTAACTACAGAAGTGGTCAGTGATTCAACCCAGCTTTCCACTCTTGACTCGTACATGGAAAGTTGAGGGTGAACTATGCTCCAACAGTATGAACCCAGAGCCATGTGAGATTTGTTCATGATTTCCAGCCATGGCATTTTGGATTTACATTTCTTAATTCTGATATCTTAATTTTTTTTTAAAACTTATATGAAGTATTCTGCACATCTAAAGGCACACCCTATTTTCTGAGCCTGTAGGCCAAGTAACTCATTCCGTTAAAACACACATGCCCAGCCTTAGCACATAAAACATCTTCCATTTGTTAAGATCAGGGCCAAGCTGTATATTTGGTCAGCCTAGTAATATTGTCGTAGTTCAAGTTTTCTTTGACAATAGCATATCATCTAAAGAAGCTGGTACAACTAAACTAAGAAACCGCTTGGAATTTCATGGCTAATATGCCCTAAATACATGCAGAACTCTTAAGTATGAGCACACTTCCAGCTAAGCATTTATCTCATTCCATGTTAGCATGTTCTACACTAGTGACTTCGTTCAGCCTTTAAAACACAAATTCAGCTACGAATTTTCCTTGCTATAAAGTTGAAAAAAAGAAAGTCTATGTCACAAGACCGTCATATTTGGGCAACACGGAGTTTTAGATGACGAGAAAACTATTTAGCAAAGCTGTCAATATAGCATCAAAGACACGGATATATAAGCATGTGCATATGGTTGATGTTAGCATCAAAGATACAGATATAGAAGCATGCTTTTGTATGTGGTTGGTGTGTTATACATTCACACCATTGTCCTAAGTAAATCATTGGTAATATTCCTAGATAGTATCAGGCATTGAAAGAAATGAATTTGAGGGCACGAAACGTATTTGGGCTCATGGCTATCCTATAATAGACTAATCGTGAATATGTACCCATAAATGAAGAGGATTTTGGCCCATGAATGATGAATTAAAGGATCCTACCCAAATGGATAACACCGAACAAAAAAATTACATAGATCCAAGTGAAATGGATGTCACCAAGCAAAGCAAATAATCCTAAATTGAGCCAGACAACACATAAACATGCAAGCAAGCAATCGGGCATCCGCAACTCACTGTAGCGTTGCAAAGATTAGTAGACTGTATCAGACTCAGACTCCCGGGTAGGAGCTGCAAAGCGTACCCTGGGACACGGCCCGGGCCACCTCCGCCCCCAGCCGCGACGTCAGCCGCGCCGCCGAGACCGCGCTGTGCAGAGGCTGCAGCGACCTCGCCAGCGCCATCTGCCTCCCCACGGCCGGAGCCCTGCAAATACATGAAGCCCCAGCTTAAACGGACGCCCAACCAGGAACATTCTCCCAGGCCGCGGTGAAAATGGAAGTCACCCCTTACCTGGGGACGGAGGCGAGGGAGCGGGGGAGGGAGGCGGCGGGGCTCCGGGTGGCTGAGGAGCGGTGGAAGGCCGCCGCGGCGGGGCGGGCGAAGGAGCGGAGGCGCGACGCCATGGCTTGCCGGGGACGGAGGGGAACGAGCTTGCGACGGAGAGGAGGCGGCGACGCCGTGTGGGTTTTTTTTAGGGTTTTGGACCTTGCGATACGAGGACAAGATGTATATGGGCCTAAATTATCTCTCAAGTTGGGCCTCAATGGTAGTATTCTCAGCCCAATAACTAGGCCCAATACTATTCGGCCTGGCCTACTATAATCTCACTCGTCTTCTTTTTCCCCCTGTTGAGCATATTCCCCTTCTATTGCCTTCTTCACCCTGCAGCTTCTTCCAGAAGCTTCGCGAAACTTGAATCAACGCTCACGCCGCGATCCCCATGGCCTCAGGAGAGGGTGCCGGCGATCCGCTGGCCGCGGCGCCTAGCGGCGAGGCGGAGGCGAAGATGGAGACGGAGGAGGAGCAGGAAGGGCCGGTGCTGTGCCTCGACCTGACGAGCTATCAGCTGCACGATCTGAGCGAGGTGGAGATCCCGCCCACGGTGGAGGAGGTCGACCTCACCGCCAACCGCCTCTCCTCCGTGGACCCACGCATCGGTCGACTCGCCGGCCTCCGCAAGCTCTCCTTCCGCCAGAACCTCCTCGAAGACGCCGCCGTCGCGCCGCTCTCGTCCTGGGACGCAATCGCTGGATTGCAGGTGATTACTGACTTGAGGAATCTGTGGTTGCGAGACTTTGTTAGGTCGTTCCGAACTGGATGTCCAATTTCGGCTATTAGGTTCTTGTGTTGGCCATTCCTGCAATTTCCTCCTATTATATATCATCACCATTTTATGATGACTGCCAATTTGTGTTGTCCACGAAATTGAATTTACATGATACTTGGTAGTATGATCAATGACGATTCATCTATTGTTAATTTTACTTGATGTGAATGGGCCAAAACTAAATGAATTATAAGACGCATTTTGAGGTAGAAAGTATAATACTGTTCATAAGAGACAAACAAGAGGGTTTTGTGTATGGTTATGATGTGACGATAAATACAATTTTTATAAAACTTGTGTGTAAATTTTGTGCTCCTGTCATTTTATTCTCATCACTGTGCCTTTTAGTTCCCTGTAGTACTAGATAATATCAAGTTAAGTAATTGGTATTATTAGGTGATTGATTGTACTATCTAGCAACATGGCTCGGTCAGTGTAAAAACAAGCAGACATAATGGTGTTTGTGCATACAGTAAGCTGTAGCCTTTATAGTAGAAGCAGACCTAGCAAGGAGACTAAATTTGGGTCTAGCACGCTTCATGAAAGTTTGCAGATATGTAGACAACTACTGTATATGTTTCTTATGGTTATTTAGACGACCCAATAACAGTTCAATGCATTGTAATACTATCCTGATACTTTCACAAAATGACCCAATACATTTTCTTCTAGGCATAAGTTTTCACTATGGACTAAGGGCTTGCCATGGGCAGAGTCAGGACACCACTTTTTCTTCAGTAAACTTGAGAACCATAGTGCTGAAAATAATAATAATATAGGGTTTGAAGTGCCTTTCCATTTTTGGTTTATTCATAAATTTCTTTGGTCCTGCTCCAGTTTTAGCGTTCATTCTGAAAAAAAATCATTTGATTTATCTTAGAAATAGGGAAATGGTTTGATAATGTTATCTTACTCCCATATCCTATTTCAGGAGTTGGTCCTTAGAGATAACAAACTTACAAGGATTCCTGACGCCAGCATCTTCAAGGGTCTTCTGATTTTTGATGTATCTTTCAATGAGATATCTTCCTTGACTGGGCTGTCCAAGGTTTCCAGCACATTGAAGGAACTTTATGTTTCGAAAAATGAAGTTGGAAAAATGGAAGAACTTGAACATTTCCATGCATTGGAAATTCTTGAACTTGGTAGCAACAGATTAAGGGTAAGTTTTGTAGAGTAAATTATACTTGATTTCTGGTATACATACCTGATTTCTTTTATATTGTTTTATGGAAAGTTAGCTCCTCTAGCCAGTGAACTAAGCCATATCTGACACCTTATGCTGTATGGAATTTGTTTATGTCCTAGATCCTGTTAGATTACATCCTTACATACTCATCTTGTTTCAGGTGATGGAAAATCTCGAAACCTTGACAAATCTACAAGAGCTATGGCTGGGAAGAAATAGAATTCGAACTGTTAACTTGTGTGGTTTGAAACTGATCAAGAAAATAAGTTTGCAAAGCAACAGGCTAACTTCAATGGATGGATTTCAGGTACTCTACTATAATGGTATAACCCATGTTTGCCTGTTCTATCTGCTCCTGTAATATATCTGTTTTGCATTTCAGGAATGTGTCGCATTAGAGGAGCTTTACCTCAGCCATAATGGTATTCAAAAGATGGAAGGCCTCTCTACCTTGCAGAACCTCCGTGTCTTGGATGTTTCATCTAACAAGCTAACTGCTATAGAAAATATTGAAACCTTAACCAGGTAACGTGATACCATGTGATCGGTAGCTTCTCATTTTCAACACCAAAATAAGTTAAGCACCCACAGTAAATCTGAGGCTGTAAACATATATTACTTTCTGACTCTTTTGTTATAATCCCAACTTGCTATACAGGTTGGAGGACCTGTGGTTGAATGACAACCAAATACCATCACTAGATGGGATAGAGGCTGCTTTGGCTGGTTCACGGGAGAAGTTGACAACCATATATCTTGAACGAAATCCCTGTGTAAGTATTTGTATCTTTTATCATTTTTTTCGCTGACTGTTCTTATAGTAAATAAAAAAGGGAACCAATGTTTCCCATGACCTGAACTACGTAATTGTCATCCATTGCTGTGTCCATTATTATTTCTACCCGTATTTTTTTGATTGAGGAGATCTGTGGTAGTGCCCCATTTTTTATACTATGTCCAAGCTTTTCACCGAATTTAAACTCTTTTGGTGTATGTATCAAAACGAACACTGATTGACTTGTGAATTCTTGAGGCACATTTTGCAAAATTTGGTGGTCCTGTGAAATCTAACTTTATTTAAACTCTTAATAAACTATAAAACATATTATCATTGATTACCTCACCCTGAATGAGCTAAAAGACCTTTTTAAATTTTTGCCAAGAAAGCAGATCAGTATTGGCCATCAACTGAACTATAAAATTGCAATCTGAATGGTTTTGCTTCCATTGATTGTGGGGTGCTTTTGACCCTTGTACTGTTGCTGCATGATTATTATATTTGCTTTAAATTTTGATCCATCTTTAGATTTGCATGGTCTGGATGGTACTCATTGTACCATTTCTTTAATGTGTTGTGCAATTTCGAAATTTTGCACCAAGTATACCAAATAACTACAAAGAAAACAACGTTTGTATTATTGAGTGTGGGAAGCGGGAAGCCATGTGCTGTAAAACTTTCTTACACCATTGGAAATGGAAAAATGTCTACAGAATTATAGTGTCTTAAGCATGATACTGCGATTCTGATTTCCTGACATCTACTTATACAGCTGATGCAAAAGTTATCCCCTCATTGTCTGATGTACTAACTTTATGTGATTATGTCATTGTTCCAGGCAAAAACTCCAAATTACTCATCGACATTGAAGAAAATATTTCCGAATCTCGAGCAAATTGATTCTGATATGATAGCATGAAACCAGTGAACTGTTGCACAGATGGTCGGGCAAAGTAGGCTTGTTTTTCTTTTTCCCCGGAGAAGGCAAATTGAGCTTCGTGAAAGAATAGTTTAGACTTTTGATCAAGCTCAGAGACATTGTGGAACCAGTTATCTATTGGCCGCGACTATTCCTGCCCTATGCTTCGCCATTGCCAGCCCTGCCCTATGGGTTAGAGAATCGGCTAGGATCTAGGATAGTACTGTGACTGTTAACCAAATAATGAAAAACCAGATGTTTGAACCAACAGGAAAACAATAGTATGGTGACAGGACCCGTGTTCCTATTTTGAAGATGTTGCATTTGCTTTCTATGTGGCGTTAGTTCTCGGTATTTGTTTTGCCCTTATATAATGAGGACATGAGAAAACTGTGAGCACCTCACCTGTACCTTATCAGAGCAGACACATCACACATGTACTGTATGTTGGATGGCAAGTCGCAAAGCTTTGAGGTGATGGATTGCAACTTTCTGAGAAGACCAGTTTTGTGCCTGTCCATGTGTTCTTTGTGCCTGTCGTCAGTAAAGATATGACCAAGTAGGCGTTGTCTTCGGCTTCGTAGGGTTAGGCCCCTCAAAAGCACAATGGGCCTGAATGCCAGTTGCCGCCAACTGCAAGGTTTGCAAATTGCAACTGCCGCCTTGTTGTGTTGCCGCCGCTCCAACGCCACGTTCTCCACTAGTCCGTCCCCATCGCCTGCGCGCGAGTTGGCGACGTAACCGCCCATCAGCAACATGCGCCGCCGGTTCATTCCCAGTTGCGTGGTCGCTGATGATCACGCACGACGACGCTCCCCTCTCCCTCGTTGCCAGTTGCCACTCGCGCCTCTCCGTTGTGGCGTTGTCCCCCCGAGCGTCCCATCATCTCCTGTTCATCGTCGTCTCGTCTCCTCCTCGTTGGAAGATCTTCGCCAGAGCAGCGCGTACGTTCCTCGGTTCGGCAATGGCTGTCGCTGCAACGTCTCGCCGTCTCCTCCCGCTCGCCGCCGTCCTCGTCTTCACCTTCTTCCTCCAGGCTGCTGTGGCGCAGCAGCCGGCGGATGCGCCGGGTACGCGGTACACGGTCGGTGGTCCGGACGGGTGGCGCGTGCCGCCGCCGGAGGTCAAGGAGAGGTACTACTCCGACTGGGCTGCCAACATCACCTTCTACGTCGACAACACCCTCGGTAATAACTGCCGTCTTACTCTACACATATACGCAACAAATTAATAGCCATGGCTCCATTTCAATCGATCATCATTCATCACTCACCCCTCCTCCTCGTCGCTCTGGTGTGATCCTTGTTGTTTTAATATAATCTTGTTGTTCTGCGTTTCGAACGGCGATTCCGTTGCAGAGTTCGTGTACAAGGACGACACGGTGATCAGGGTGGGAAAGGCGGGGTACTACCACTGCAACGAGACGATCCCCGGCACGCGGCCACGTGACGGCACCACGGTGTTCGTCCTCGACGCCCCCGGCCCGGCCTACTTCGCCAGCGCCAACCTCGACCACTGCAACATGGGTCAACGCCTCATGATCGACGTCCTCGACCCCGCCGCCTCCGGCCAGCCTCCGGCTCCGTCCCCGTGGTCCTCGCCGCCGGTGCCCGCCGGGCCATGGTCGCCGCCGGCGATGTCGCCGGCGACGAGCCCCGCTGGCTCGTCGCCCGTCAATGCGCCGCACTTCGCCGCCGTCCCCGCGCCGACGTCGTCGTCGTCGTCCGCGCGCGCCGTTGGCCTGGTGGGGGTGGTGCCCGTCGTGTTGGCGCTGGTGGTGGCCGTTTTCGTTTAAGCGACTGATGGAGTCTCTCGTGTTGTTAGGCTTAGCATTTGTGTGATCCTGTGTAGTTTGAAATGTTAGATCGAGTGAAATGTTAGATCGAGTGCCGTGTGTGTGTGTGCGCGCGTGCGTGCCCGCAGTGTGTTGTTGTCGTTGTTTCAAATTATGCTTGTTCATTAGGTTGCTGATGATGAAGAGACCCCGTTCATTTATCTTTGAGTTTAAATGTTGTATCTGTCGTAGTTTTAAGTTTAGATACCAACGACGTTGAAAGTCGACGAAACATGACAACGACACGTACTGATGATCGATGAACGTAGTCTTCACCAGCAATTTGTACACATTATCTGTTTCAATGTTTTGCATCTGTATTGTACCTGTACTTGGATATATTGCCTGCCTGGAGTGCTTAAATTTATACCCCCTTCCCCCCCCCCCTCCCTTTCCAAATCTCCCATCAATCACTCGCCGGACCAGTTAGTGTTGGGCCTTTAAGCCTGAGCTAAACGGAATTTTTCCCCTGTTTTAAGTTTGATTTAACTTTATATAAAATAGCATCAATTCAAAGTAGTATGGAACACGATCAATACTTTTTATTCCTATGGGCACTTTCAAACTATTATGGTCGCCATTTTCCCGGCCCATCCAAAGTATTTCGGCCCAACCCAAACGGAGGAAATACATTTTAGTTGGACAATATCATCAAAGTTCGGCTTGTAGTGGTTGCTTACTTGCTCACGCATCTATGTTGGTCTCATAAGGTTTATTTTATTTTACTAAAACATTTATAAAGTGTGATAATTATTAGTTTAGTCTTTAGTGTAATAATTATCGAGAGAAGTTCAAATTACTCCCCTCAGTACTGGATAACCCCCTAAGTTAAATTTATCACCTAAACTATGCCATTTGGATAAATTTGCCTCCTAATATCAATTGTATTTTTTGTTTCTCCACCCACAAGTTGAATTTTATCTTCAACTTTTGCAGGACAGTAATGGGCATCACAATGCGTGTCAAACAAATATGTTATATTTTTTCATCGTATTTTTCATATGTTTTTTATGGTCCAATGATTAATTTATTACTAAATATCCTAACTTCAAAAATAATGACAAAAAATTTGATTTATTTTTTTCTAACATGTTATGATCTGTATTATCATCTGGAAAAATTTATACTTAAAACTTCCTTTATGCATGGGGAGTAAATTGAACCAAATGGCATAGTTTGAGGGGGTTACATTGAACCAAACAATAGGGCCCTGGCAGCCTGCCGTATGGGCCGGCCCACATACAAAACTTGACGGTTAAGATAAGGATTAGCCTAGTCGGTTAGGATATGTTGTATTAGGAAATTAGAGATTAACTTATAAAAGTCTCATGTTCCTATACGATTTCTATGTAACCCTGTCCTCCGGCATATATAAGGGGAGACACGGACCCCCCTCGAAACACATCAATCAATACAAGATACACCAAACAAGACCCAAGACGTAGGGTATTACGCATATTGTGGCCTGAACCTGTCTAAATCGTCTCTTGCCACCTTCAGTTCTAGATTCTCGATGACTTCTCCCTAAACACTCCTCTCGGGGTACCCCCTCGAGGACCTTGTCAGTATAATTTGCCGACACTTTGGCGCCGTCCGTGGGATATACTCGCCGAGAACTCGTTAAAGAATCGATGGCATCCTTCAGCGCCTCCATCAACACCAAGTTCGAAGAAGGCGCGACGTTCATCTTCGGTTCCTGGCTTTGCATCACAAACCAAGACGGCAAGCTCCGTCGTGAACTATGCGGTGAGACGGTTGTGTCAGCTTCGTCACCCGCGTAGATCTCGCCACGAGGATCGTGGTAAACTCCAACTCTGACACGATCTTCGGATCGTACCCGACTCGGAGAAAGTACATGACGCCCGAAGCAGAGTTCCGCCCGGGCACGCAACAGAGTCGACCTCGCTGTCTCCAAGCAGCAAGGCCGACTCATTCTCCATCATCCACACCTACCTGGAGGACTCAAGATCGCCTCCGACATCCGCCAGGGTACTACCGTTAGGACCGTGACCACTGCCGCACATGCGGTTAGGTCAAAGACAACCCTGCGGGTAGCCGAAAGGTGTCCTAATCCAGCAACACGTGGAGCAAGATCGCAGGCACCTCAGTTCCCCTTCGGGTTAACGAACTCAGCCACGACCTATCAAGCTCACCTGGCGAAGACATTCAACCAAACTCGTCAAATCAACCCGGATCTTGTCATGACAACAACTCCCTTGCGAATTATCGTTTACTGGCCTGACATGGATCCCGTCTCAGCTCTCAGAGATGCTGATGACTTTTTCACGGCACCAGACACTTCATCCTTGCTTCCTTTCCAGGAAGGCAGAGAACTCGCCGTCGCTTCTGACGACGAGCAACCTGGGTTTAACAACCCAGATCGTCAAATCAACGCAAGCGTCTATGAAGTGAGTGATAATGAATCCGTCTCTTCAGACGATCCTACGGTCAAAGGAGAAATGGAAGCAGCTCGACAACTCCGGATTGAGGTCAACCGATCTTGCGCCCTTAGACGTCGTCACATCAGGATGAAAAACCTCAACAAGGAGTTCGATGATGAAGGCATCTTCAAATCGCCAGCGGCTAACATCATGTCCGCAGTACGAATCTTGGATGGATTTGAAGCTACTCCGAGCATCGACCTAGCCAAAGCTCGCCTCGAAGCCACGGCCATCATGGTTGACCGTCTAGATGCCAGTCGTTCCTCTTCAAAAAGCAAAAGCTCTTCTCACCGCCGCGCATCCTCATCGAAGCGCCAAAGCAGCCACTATGGCAGTTCCAACGCACGATCGAAGTCCACCACCAGACCACAAGGGCAACCTGGCCAACTGGCTTGCACTCAAGGCATCCCGCCTACTGATGCGCGCCACCACATCAGCGAGATCAGGGTAGGACGCACTCGGGCTACATCGCGTACCGGAGAGGAATCTGGAGAGCACAACATGCCCAACCCGGATGCCCTACCCTGCTACATGCGAGAATATATATTATACTTTAGGGGGTATAATTTAGACTTTTTCCTTTTATAATAAGTACATAGAGATCGTTGTACTTCCGTACCAAAATTTGAATATTTTAATACTTTTTTTTATCATTCGTATGGATAATATATTAAATCACTCCACAAGACTTTTGTCAAATGTAGTGATTATTTCAGGATGCCTAGGTATTTCCTCCTTTCTACACACAAATTTTTCTTCTTCACCATGCTCTTCAACACTGATGAGATCTTCCCCTATCTTCTCCATTTCTACTGAGATCTATAAACTCTGGTTTAGAGTTAAGAGTTTGACTTTAGGATTAGTTATTGGTGAGATCGAGATTATTCATGATGTTTTGAGATTAAAAGAAAATTAGGGGAGAAAGGTTCATGAAGACCCTAGTGTCCTATCATTTTCTCTTTGTTGCCTACGATGAAAAATTCCATGCATGGATATTAACGAGTTTGACACGAGCGTAAGTCAATCCTATTGTCAAAGTTTCATTCGTTCATTGCTGCCCAAGCCTGCTTGTATGTGGCAATGCCTATGTTGCTGCCTGCACAATCAACATCATCTGTAGTGCTTTGATGCCTGCACGGTTGACGTTTTCTGCATCCTTGATGGGTCATAGTGTTATTTTCTCCGTCCCATCTTAACTATATACATAGAGGAATAAGTATTCATCAACCTCAAAGTTCAGCCTGTGCGCCACTCCAACCAACAACCAGTCTAGTTGGGACACATTCACGGTGTCCAACCAACCACTAACCAACTGGGCGGCCACTTCTCTGCATCAACGTTGTTGTTGGAGAACGAAGGCACTCCGCGACGTGCAACCATGGTGGCGAGCACTTTACTTGGTGGCGTGAGTGGCATCGGCGTCACCAGTAGTGGCGTGGTCGTCATCAGTGCCGCTGGTGGTGCCATCCTCGTGCTTCTGGCGAGAGGCAGAGGCGCCAATGGTGGTGGTGGCGCCCTCCCAGTGTTCCTGGCATGGAGGACAGGGCCTGCTGCGGCCTGCAGTGTCAACAAACGGTGCTCATGGTGGTCGTTGGAGCGTCCGGTTGGAATCCAACTGTGGTGGATGTCACGGAGGGCACGGCAAACAACGCCTTACACCATGAAGCGATGAACACCACCTGATTCATTGCTACGGATGATTGCGGTCTCCACTGCGTCATTGATAGAGTCCACGATGATGTTCATCGATGGTGATGGAGTCGACCATGGCGTTCATTGAAGGTACGATCGGAGTCGTCTTCTCTTCTTACCTTGGTTTGAGAATTTGTTCTTCTTCTCTCTAGTGCTCTCGGTGTGTTCCTGGTGTTTGCAGGATCTCGACGAGTTTCTGGACTCGTTTCTCTAGTCTGAGAAGTTGCAACTCTCAGTGATTATCTTGGTGAGCAAAAGTGGAGAGTAGCATGCGTGATAACGTGTTACGAATAGTTTCTTCTAGTGAGTGTTACTATCATAATGTATAACTGTTACTAGAGCTAAAAGAAAACGTTACAGAAGAGAATCATTGTAACACTTTTTTAGATGTACAAGAACACATGTCCTGTGTTCCAATAGATCAAATTATAATGACATCAACATTAGGAGCACTAACAAGATGTGTTACAAAGAGATGCAGTGACATTAGTATTAATATATAGTAACACAAGTTGGTGTTGCTCTATTTCTGATATATAGTAGTGTCAACTCTTTATTCACTACAATAGATTTTGATACAATACAAAGACTTATACAACCTCTACGCGGCTACCATATCATGACACTAATATACTATATGGTAACCTTGCCATCTCCTACTTGATACCTCTTATGCCATAGTATGGCAAGTGTAGAAGAGCACCCCTATTTATAGGACTCCATGGCTCATGTAGTTTTTTCATGTGTCAATCTTCTACATATTACTCCTTGAAATATCTAATTCTAGAATATTACCCATGCTTATCTACTTTCTTGATATTTCTACGTAAGAAAAAATATCTATATCTAGAGAATTCTATACTTATTGATGAAGCATGGCAACCTTGGTTCATGCATTATCTCCAATCTCCTAGAAGTTGCTCAAAAGTATGAATTGGTAATTTTAACAAACAATGATGGGAAGCACTGAAGGTTATGTTCATTGCTTAGTTCAACATCCAAAATACTATGATAAGTAGCCGTCTAGAGTTCTGCAAGCAAGGATGCTCTAGGAATTTATTCTCTTGACGTTTTCTCCAGAACCTTACAAGCTTATTTGTAAGGGAAATGTCCGGTTTACACTCTCCAACTATGATGAAAGTCTAACCGGTGACTACAAAACAGGACACAAAAGGTCATACAATAATCAACATCATGCAAATTTGGCCCTTTATGTTGTTTCAAAGATGGTTTCCATTTTCAAAAGTTATAAAAAAATAAGGCCGGGAGAACCTCAGTGAGCACCAGTATATATTGATGGAGCCACGACGGATATCTAGAAGGAAGCACGGGGATGGAAACGATGTAAAAAGAAAAGGAAAGGAAGCAATACTCATATGGGTATGTGAAACTTGCCCTAAAATAAAAACAAAATAAAGGGAAAGAACCTGACAAAGCACGGGTGGGTACATGAGGGTGGGTAAGTGATTTTTTGGGTGAAAAAAAGTAGAGAGAAAAGGTAAGAAATATTTTAGAATGTTTATTTTTGCACTAAGCCAAATTATTGACCTGCCGCCCCCGACCTGATAGGTTGGGCCTCTGATAGGGTACAAGGGATTTTCGCAGGTGGAAAATGTTTTCAGTTGTTTCTGATCTTTATAGTATAGATTATAGTATAGAAAAGGGATCAAATTTCACTAAAATAAAACCCCTTTTACAACTGAGACCGTGACATAAAACAGAATTATATTTAAGTATGCCATGAGGTCCCTATCCTTCGTCTTCCTTGCATCTGACAACATCCACTACTTTAAGAAACTTCATTGCCATGAAACTTCACTGGATCCAGCAACAAAAATCGCAGATTCCACCAACAGAAGACTCCACAATTGTGGAGACTGCATAAGAATTGCAATATGCTCAACCACTCTGGGGAGTAAAGGGCGCCGAAAGTGCATCGGCCATATCTTTTGAAGGTTGAACCAATCATAAGATCCGACACCGCCGATAGCCAGGGCTAGCGACGGCCGGAAGGACATATCCACCACCGTCAGTAGTATCACCGGCAGCCGGAAAGACGATTCCACCAAAGGGGGAAATAGATCCCTCAATGAAGGACTAGGCTAACATACATTGATCCCTCAATGAAGAACACGTCACCACCGAAAGAAAGCGACGCATCCACTAGAGAAAATCCAGTACAAAATATATAGCCAAATGGAAAACATCAAAACGACAATCTAAACCCTGGCTTAATTATTCTGGAGGAAGGACGATTATCGATAGAAAACCTAATAAAGCTCTAGATCTACTAGACGGCGGACCCCCGCTCCTCCTGCCACCAGCTAGGAATCCGGAGGCGAGGAGAAACAAAGGCTCTTGGGGTATTATTGCAAGATTTGTTGGGAATATAAAATATATAGCTGGGATTAGCTGCTGACGATAAGGATATATATCGTCGTGTAACGATATTTTTCTCATTTTCTAATAATGATGAGAATAGGCCCAATGCGCGAGAGAATCTGCCATTTCAATGCTGCACAATCAATCATTTTCACCACTGGTTCATAACCTATTTTCACCCCTGGTTTTGCTATGCGTGGGCAAAAAGTCGGCAGTGAAAACATCATTTTTATCGCCGGTTTGGGCCTGGCTAGTTCATGGCTTGAATCGGCGTCAAAATATTTTAAAATTGCCAAAAAAAATTTAAACCAGTGAAATCTTTTTTAATAAAAAATTATGTGGTGGCCGCTTGAGTTAAAATAACTTTTTCGACGTGTTTCAAATCGGTGGTAAAAATTTTACCGCTGGTTTAGGCTAAACCGACGTTGAAAATGGCGTAGGAAAAATGTTTTCTCGTGATTACTAAATAAGCAATACCAGAACACGTTCATTAGGCAATAATTAATGCAACTCTCTGATATAACTAGAACATGACACTATCTCTAGCTTGCATTAAGAAGAAATCACGCAGACTCAAATACATAGCCATCCAAATGTACATGAATGTGGCCCTTAACTCCATTAAGATAGCATGCAAATATAGCTGCAATAAATTATATCATGCTGAAAAGTCAAAACTAGCGAATTAAACAAAGGTCGAACTTTTCGGATCTGCAAGCGGACCAGTCGATCGACCACACGATCCGATAACGGCTCCTCGATCCATGGTCGTCTTAGCTCCAAAAATAATGAAGTAAATCATATATGAGCCAGGTATTCGTTTCTACCTCGTGCACATAATATATATACTGGTGCATTCTCTGCAGCAGATTGATCTATGGTCTGTGGAGCTTCCGTGCCATGCATGACATATTTGACCCTCTGCTTGCCTTTTCGGAAGCAGAACGGGCCGGATTTCAACTGGCCGAAAATGGCACCCAACCTACCTAGCAGCCTATATGGTTTCTTCACCTTTCCCTTTCCAGACATTCAATAATTCATTCATTCACTGCAGCATATACACAAACTCATGGAGGGCATCACTGACAGGATGTGGTGACTTGCTGCCTACTCGGTAGATCGACATCCTGGTCAATCTATTTCTTGATGAATACAGGTGTGTGTATATTTGCCTAATTGTTCAGCGTAAATCAATTTTAAGACTGCTATTGGGGAAAATGGCGTTTTATTGATGGCGCGAGAGCGACATCTGTTCGTTCCCTTAACTTTTTTTTTTTTCTCTCAAAAGAATTTGTTTCTGCATGACAGAATTGACGACAGCGATGCACGAACGTAGCAATCAAGCATTGTGGGAATATAAGTAGGTGCAGGTCTTAATGTTTTCGTTTCTTAAATAAAGGGTAAATAATCCCATTGGGAAAATTAAGTAACACGGGAGCTGAGAAATCAGAAAGAATGAAGTATAATCATGTTTCTTCAGCAAGGAAAACAAATTAGCTATGCAGATGGAGTAGTGTTTTTTTTATGCAGATAGATGGTTCCCCTTGCCATCCAGGCATCCATTGGATTCACTGAGACTATCCGACGGGTCCCATCCCAATTCCCATTAGATACACTCTTCTGTTGATCGGTCGATCAAGTGACACTTCCATTATATAATGAAAGCAGAGCACCTCCCATTACGCTAAAAAAAAATCAGGGCATTCAATTTGGCGCGCAGCATGCTTGATTTATGTTTAATTTTGACCATGCATGCATTCATGATGCGTGTTAGGGCAAGGGTAGTTAGTATTCACGGATCAGCAGACCAGGGTCTGTTCATCCAGATGTATATGTCGTTTGGTGGTGGACGGCTGCGGTTATTATGATATAGTTGTGCATTAATTAATTTATTAATATATATAATACGGGCAAAGACAAGCGAGAACAATCAGCGGGTATATCCACTTATCCAGAAACCTCAATTTTTTAAAGCACTAGAGCATTGATCTGGAACGGCGAGTCTACTATAAAAAAAGAGCATCATGAGAACCTTAATCTGGTAATCAAGAGCGAGCTTGTTAAAAAATGAGTGTTCATACAGAGGTGCGCATTGTCAATGAAGTATTTACCATACCTCTCATGTGCACACAGATGGGGGTGACTGAGGTCGGGGATGACCTAAAGGTAGCGTTTGGTTAAGGAGTGATCTATGAAGATCTCGGGCGTTCTCCCGGGGCCAGCTCCCTCTACGTATATGGCTCTACTAGCCAACGATGTTTTGATATCTTTCCCTTGCTAGCTAGCAGGCTCCGGAAATCGAACCATGCAAAACAAATTGTATACTACTGTATGCCCGTGCATGCAAAGGCCAAACAAGTTGTATCGATGTGAGTATGTCCTAATAAAACAAAATTACATACAAGTACTGTATGTCTATGCATGCACATTCTACGCTTCTCGTCTCTTTGTCAAACGAATCATCATCTTGGCGTGTAGCTAGCAGCTCAATTAAAAATGTTTAAATAGCTCTTGCATTTTGACTTTTCAAGTACGTATACATGGGGTCACTGGAACAAGGTCCACTTGTTGTGGTCCACGTGGCAACCAGAGGGGATGCCGACAATTGCATTCCTAGTTTTTGACTCGCAGTCGCCATATACACTCGCGACAGAGACATAGGTATGGGTGAAGTAGTACTGACCAAATGTACGCTTATTTTCTAGGCTGTGTTCAGATTGGAAGAAGTAAAAAGTAGTTTTAGATGAATAGTGCACATGGAAGCGTGTTCTGTGAGTGGGGTAAATAGAAAAAACTTATTGGAGAAGTACTTTTTACTGAATCTGAACACAGCCCTAGTTGAGGAAAAAAAAGAGTATGTACACTGTTCGTACATTGTCATGCAAGATGCGCAAAAGAGGCTTAACATGAATTAAGTCATTTAACACTACATGTACATATATGAACAAAACAAAAACACTGCTGTCAGTTTGTACCTGCTTCAGTACTGTTACGTTTGGACTCTGGATTATGGCACTATGGAAGCACTAGATGCAAAATTTCAGGTGGGCTGGCCCCCGTTGGTTCCAAAAAAAAAAAAGAGCACTAGCGTAATGGGCTGTCACGTCGACATTATATCATGATTAGGAGAGCTCGATCCATTAGCAGTTATTAGCAGGACGCCGGCCATCAGGCCAGGATCAAAATGCTGGCTGGAACCAATTCTCCAACAATGACACCTAGCTTTGCATTGGCTTCAATGGATCGATTAGTCGTCTGACTGCGGACTGGGCGCTGTGCCTGTGCGTGCCATCGCCATCCATCATCATCAGGTATTCAGGTGGTTCGACGTCGTGAGCGTCAGGCGTACGACCGGCGCCGTGCGTGAGGCTGACCTGCCTTGACAAAATTTCTATATGATGAAACGTTAAAGTGAAGTTATGGGTTGAAGTAGAGATTGCTAGGGTTCGAATGTGATCTTGCCGGTGTTTTATACCGGCTGGGGCTAGATCGTCGAGAACCCAGAAATTCATGTTCGCTCGCTCTACAGATTACAGCCTATAGCTAGATCGACCTCACCGGCCCTCCAGCGCCGCGTCATTGTCGCGGTTGCGACCTCGTAGTCGCTGGTGCATGCGTGTGCATGAAGGCGGCCCAAATCGGTCGTCGCCGGCGACGTGACGCTCGACGTGGACGACGCTTGCAGCAGCGTGTGGTGACCACCAGAGTAGTCGTCGCCTTGGTTCGTGTCGATATCGGAGGATCTGGCAACAGCATAGTATAGTATCACCGTCGTACTACTAGTCCTAAACAAAAAACAGCTAAGCCGTCACTTTCCTGGCCACTGTTCCCGCCCTCTTGCTCCCGGCGCGGGGGATCGAACTGAACAAATTTCGTTCGTGTTCAGATGCTGGTCCTGAAGCGGCCAAGTAACACTTTCGGTGAGACAAGAATGTAGCTGCTGTAGTTTCCAAACAACAATTTGCAGAGGACACCTGGCCTCTGGTTATTCATAAATTCAGGTCAATTCCGCTCAAGTTCAATTACTACACGTTTATTAAGTTTGTAGTAGCACCTACTAAAACTTCAAGCAAGCAGAGGATTTTCTTTTTCGAGATCCATCACTGTTTGATAAGTGATAAGTTAACAATAGTAAGTTTACGAGCTTGACGGGTCACTCGAAGTTTTTAGCCCTCTCAAATAATGCTGCAGCCAGTCACTTTCCATCAAGTATGAAAAATAGGTGTGCATGTTTAGTCCTTTCGGTTTGTATGTATGTCCGCAAATTCATTTTTGGATTCAGACAATTATTAGACTTGGGGGGTCTAGGTGTGCAAAATTTGGAGGTCCAGAATAATTGCCTTCTGAGTAAATGGTTGTTCAAACTGCTTAACGAAGATGGGATGTGGCAAAGCCTTCTAAGAAGGAAGTATTTGTCTAACAAAACACTCACCCAAGTCAAAAGGAAGCCGGGTGACTCGCACTTTTGGTCTGGGTTGATGAAAATCAAAGATCAATTTTTGGGAGGTGGTCATCTTAACATTCAGAGTGGGATTCAAGTCAGGTTTTGGGAAGATAAGTGGATCGGTGACAAACCGCTAGGTATTGCTTATCCATCCCTTTACAACCTGGTGCGCAGAAAGGACGCATTGGTGGCTCAGGTGATGAGTACTAGGCCACTTGATGTCTCCTTCAGACGAGCTATCAAGGGGTATCTCCTCCACCAGTGGCTCGATATTGTGATAAAGGTCCTTGGCGTTACTCTTAATGGAGAAAATGATACGTTTATTTGGAACCTGAGTGGTAGTGGCATGTTCACAGTTAAATCTATGTACAAATCACTAATAAACAGAGACATAATACCCCTCAGGTGCCCAATTTGGAAAATCAAGATCCCGCACAAAAACAAGATCTTCCTTTGGTACCTTTTGAGGGGGGTCACACTCACAAAGGATAACCTGGCAAAGAGAAGATGGCATGGATCTCTTACATGTTGTTTTTGTAGCATCACGGAAAGCATCCAACATCTTTTCTTTGATAGTCATCTTGCGCACCTAGCCTGGAACTCACTGTTTTGGACCTTTGGTATACAACCCCCAACATCTGTTAATGACTTATTCAATGCTTGGCTCTCTCATTTTGACTCTAAGCTTTCGAATTTAGTACTAGTAGGTGTTTCGGATCTTTTGTGGAGTTTGTGGTTGTGTAGAAATGATATGGTTTTTAATAAAACCAACTCTATCTCTATCTTGCAGGTGGTCTTCAGATTGGTGTACTGGGCAAGAACTTGGTCCATGCTGCTTAGAGGAGATGAAGCTCAGGAAGTTGTGAAGCTTGGGTGCAGAAGATGGGAGATCATTGCGAAGGAAATCCTTTCCAAGTTTGGTTGGCGTGCTGCTAGCAGGATTGAGGCTTAGTTCCTCTAGGCATATTCGTTTATCGTTCGTCCGGGATGCTTCCCGTGTTCACTCTTCTCCTTTTGCATCTATCTTTCCTGCGTGTTAGAGATATGAAAGGAGTGAGTTGTAGTGGGAGCCTAAGTGCTTCAGTTGTTCCAAACCATGTTGTGTACACCCCAAGTGGTGTAGAGGCAGGAATTTCTATTCCTTTATCTAAAAAAATTATTAGTACGTGTTCCTTTCAGAAGATATGGCTGCGTTGTACATATATATGTCTGCATGAAATCCTTTTCAAAAGTTTGTGCGCTTTTGGGCAACCAATTGGAGATGGTCATATTACACGACATGCCCGTCCTTTTTATGAAAGGTAAAGATGGTACTAACTGCAACGTGTGTGAGGCATCCTTCACAACTAGTATATGTGCAACTGTTGTCTCTTCCTTGCGATTGGTTCGCTTGGGCATAACCAAGAACGGCTGGCACGTGTTCACACGTTGCTACCACTGCTCCGGAGGTTCCCGCTGGCCAGATGACTCAGATTCAGATAGCACTGTTTTACCGTAGTTTTACTTGAATACTACTTCTATATGGATTCGAACGTTGTCCAATATGAGTACAGAACGGATAGCTCGAGTTCAGATATCCATTTGATTATATTATGATGTGGAAGAATGGAAGTCTATCTATAAAAGAACGAGTAGAATTGAAAACGTTTCTCACCCAATTTGGGTCTAGCTTACCCCTCATGCTGGACCTACCTGTAAGGGTCAACGGAGGTCGGAAGGAGGTCAAACCCACCAAATCTAATTTCTTTTCTCACCCAGGGCTGTCCTACCCGTCGCTCGCGGTTGCAGGAGTCCAGTTTGACGTGCGCTCGTACAAAGTAAGATAACCGCATGGCGCCAGGAGTAGGTTCGGTTCCTTTCGTTATCCTCGTTCGTCTCTGCGGCGGATTCCGACGCAGTGGATCGATGGATGAACATTCGGTGCAAGAGGATCGTGACGAAGTTGCTAAAGTATCCTATGCATACAACATACACCTACGCTGCTACGTATATGTACATCGATGGTACGTGATGACTATGCCATTCCATAAGTTTTAACGCACCGCAGAGGCAGAGCCATCCATCCAATCCTATGATACATACGCAAATGATGTGCATTGATGTGTGAACAATGATTAATTGACTCCAGGAATGAAAACTTCAAAGTTACACCGGGGATGGCTCATGGGACTCACTGTAGAGCAGCCGTGCCAGTTGTTGACAACTAAAATTGACAGGACAGCTGGCTGATGATATATGATTCCTGGCGAAATTACCCCGCTATGCTTGTCATCGGTGCTCGCGCGAAGGGCAGTAGCACGCCCACGGGGCGAAGGCCAGCAACCGGAGATGGTGGCGAAGATGCAACACAATGGTGAGAGAAGACGTGACGGCGGGATAACGATATGGCAAGATTAGAGAATGGCGAGGGCTGACAAAAGCTACAGGAAAGCACGAGAAAGAAAGGATAAGAAAGAATGAGAACTCGAGAAGGATAAAGGGATAGAGGAGGAACGAGAGGATGACAAAGAGAGGAAAAGAGCCTAAATAAATGAAGTAAAACAAAACAGAAAAATTTGTTAATTTGTAATTCTATTTAAAAATCATTTTGTATTTTTATGTAATAAATAAAATATTATAATTTGTTAGAAAATGAAAAAAATCTAAATATAACTAAATCAAATAGACAAGGGCATATAAGACAATTGAGCAAAAATGTGCGGCGGGGGCAACTATGAGATATGCGTATGAGAAAAAAATCTTTGAGTTGTGTATGAATACAAAATTCTTTAATAAATTTATTTATAACACGTGCGTGTCGCACGTGCGTCTCTACTAGTATAGTATATAAGACATAATTATTGATGAAATATAACATCTTTTCATATTTTTAATATTCTAATAAATACATAAATACATATTAGTTGATTAATACCTTACTACATTTTATAATAAAATAAATTATTTGAAAGCAATTTGGATCAGTGAATATAGCAGTAAAATTAAATCAAAATAATAACTCATTATACTAGCCTATCAACCCATGTTATCGCATGGCCTTTTTAGAATTAATATAATATAATTGTCTATATCACACTCTCTTCCATATATTAAATATTCCGACACAATCCTTCAGAAGACACATATTTATTGTTATCTAGTTTATTTGCATCACACATCTACATGTGTCTGAACTATGTAAACAACATGAAAATTGATATTTCTATTTCTTCCCTCATACACATGAATATATGATGATACACATCATGACTCATGAAGAATATTTTATATATAAAATAGCATAAATAATAGTGACAGAAATAATAATTTAAATTCATATTATATTGGTGCACTTTAATATTTTGTTATAATTATGTAAATTTAGATTCTGATTTATGGGTTACTTTAACTTTTAATAATGACAAAATTTGACTTATATTCAGATTTAGGGGGCTATTTGCATAATTTTTATAATGATATAGGTGGGTAATTCATTTGAAGATTAGGGGTTATTATGAATTATTTTTTATAAGGACAAAGGTGGGTACTTTAATTACATGTCTATGGAGTTATTTTAGACAATTTTCATAGTGGTAAAGGTGGGTAATTTACTAGAAAATATAATATATCCATCGGCAAATATGATTAGAGTTATCGTATGTTTATAATGAAAAAGGTGGGTACTTTAATTACATGTTTATGGAGTTATTTTAGACAATTTTTATAGTGGTAGAGGTGGGTAATTTACTAGAAAAGATAATATATCTAACGGCAAATACAATTTTCTCAGTTTTGTTAGTATTTTTAGGATTTCTCTATTTTTCTAAAGTGTCTACCTAGGATCCTAGGTAGTTAAACGTGAAGGTTTCAAAAGGAGCTTACAATTAGTAATTGTAAGATGGTTTGAAGAGATGATTATGCTATACCAAGGTGGACAATGTCACCATTCACACCTATATTTATTTTGATCATTAATACAAATCGTAAAAATAGAATTTGAATAAATCCACTTAATTACCATATAATAAATGAATGTGAATACATTTATCCATAGATCATGTTTTAGTGTATTCTAACTCTAATAACCACGTGTTCCTCACTCCATGTAAAGCTACTCGTCCTGCTCTGCGACAAGCCATGTATCCATTACTCCATCGGTTCTACTTGCGACGTCTACGTTGTCCCACACCGAACTAGCCTCAACCATGCATGTATGGCTAACAATCAACCACCATATATGGTTTAAAATTGACCTCTAACCGTTACTGATAAAACCAAAACAAATACCATAGTAATTAATCCAACCAAATGCTCAAGAATGATCCAGGAACGCCTTAGAAAAAGAACAAGATATGGATTATACTGGAGAGATAGTTGGATACTTGGATTGGATCATATTATATATGACAATCACCCTGTGCTCGGTCAAAATCTCCTAATAAATTAATTAAACCACAATCTCGCGAGCATGTGCCCATTTCAGATCTTTGAAAATAAAGATCGTTCGAGGTATTAATTTATCGTTCGAGGATCTCCAAATAATTTATTATATCTTTTTCCAGGAGACTTGTCAAAAGGAGAATAGGGTCACACGCTTGGCGACATGACGTACGACCCCCCCATTTGGTTGCCCTGCAGTGTCCAGTGGTGGAGGAGGAAATGAGGTGTTGCTGGATCGGAGCACACATGTACATGAGCCAGGTTGCGATGGCAAGATCGATTTGCCAGGTATTAATGAATGCTTTATTGGACGCGTGCGTCCACTCGTAGAGCATGCATGTGCCAATGCCGCATAGATTATCCTTGAAAACGATATATCCAAGGCATTTGTAAAATTCCGAGTACTGTTTTGGAAAGCTTTTTGTAAGGCTATTATAATGGCATTATGTTTGCAACTTTTTAGTGTTTGCAAGGTTGGAATAATGATGCACACACGCACTATATATCGTTTATGAGTACTTTTGAGAGATTGAGGTATTGGCTAAACAAGCAAATCTTGAGCCTTGTCCTTACTTGTCTACTACAAAAAAAGTAGAATATTGGAATAAACTAAAAAAAATGGAAACATTCATTCAAATTGAGAAATCGAACATGATTATACAAGTTACACCATGAGAAAGCTAACCAACTGGAGAAAGTTAATTAACTTAATTTGTATGTAAGTTCTTGTACCTAAAATATACTCCATCCGTCCCAAAATACATATCATTCTCGCTTCCCGAGAAAAACAACCTCCTTCAACATTAGCTAATTACATATAAAATAATATTAATATTTATAATACATTATTAGTAGCATTAGATAGATCTTTGAATCTAGTTTTCTACAAATCGAGTCAAAGTTGAGAAAGTAATACATGCACACATCCCATAACGTTATCTTTTATGTGACTGAGGGAGTAAATCCAGAAAAAGTTGAAATGGTTGCCAAATCGGACCGAACGCATTAGTTTCATTTGTTTTTATTGAACACATATGCACGCATATTGAGCCACAGTGCCCGAAACTATTAGTTTCGTTTGCTTTTATTGAAAATAACCCATCAATTATATAACCCGTATCTGTAGCCGCCCAATCTGAAGCCTGCGAACGAGAGCCAATAAAATGCAAATGCAAGCAACAACTCCATTTCACACACACTGGCACGTCGAGACGGTGCTGAACTGTGCGTGGATCTAGCTGTTGGCCTGCAGCCTGTCTGCATGCATTCCCAGCCCTGTCTGTGGTCCAGATTGGATCAACCAGTGGCACTATATTCTGCGCGTGTGCTTCACTATTTGCAGCTCCCACCCAACGCAAAATCGAGCATCGATCAGTGATCGGTACATGCAAGTTCTAGCAAGATTGATGGTACGGTGATGGTCCATGTACATCAAGATCGATGCATCGGCACACACAATGGGTCGTCAGCAATAATGTAAGGATCATATAATTTTGTTTGCACTTATACTAGCATGTGTTGTCATGATGCTACTTTAGGGGGGAAATGTAAAACCACACGTGCATGTGGTCACATGGGTTATCTCGATAGTTGATTTTACTACATCCAACTATGTTCCATTCACCTACCCTATATATGTACTTCTCAAAACTAGGGTATGGGTTATTCCAAAAACTAGCTAGGTTGGAGGGGATTAATGAGGATTTAATTTTAATCCTAAAAGGTCAGGATTCGATCCTTTTCACCCTGTTACACACCTGGTTTGAAAAAAAAACAGAACATCCATGGCCTATAGCAGGGCGTACTTGCTATGAAATAATGGATGCTGCTGGGCCCTGGCTCTCGTACTGTGCAACCTCGTCGCATCCATGACCCATATAACCATATGTGCCTTTATGTCTATGGTCCCGAGTCTTTTTTTAATTACACAGTACAATATAGATGCTCACACGTACGCACACTCACCTCTATGAACACACACGCAAACCCTACCCCTAGAGTACCTCCGAAGGACTGAGCCGGCAGATCTTGAGATTCACGAAGTCACCACAGACGTCTCTCTGTCGATGGAGACGTCGCCTACCATGAATGCATAGTGCCGGTAAATCCCAGAATAAATCCATAGTCGTGAGTCCTGAACTGACCGGACTCTTACTTTTTTGGTACACCTTTTTCACAGCCTTGTGTTTTGTCGTTTCCCAGCAAGAAAGAAGACACAATGCAAAACTATTACCTGTATCCCAGAGAGTTGCATTCTTTTAGCAAAGCAAATGTGATTATTCAGAAAAAAGCAAATGCAATTCTCCGCCTCCGTAAACCACTCGTATTAACAGAGGTGGTTATTTTTTTAACCGTTTCAAAAAATGTTTTACGTTGTCTTGGAAAATATTTATTTTGTAGTAGTGACATGATCCGTAGTACAAACTAGTCGACTGATAAGCAAACCGACCAGCAGCTACAAGTTCCACAAGGCACCGCCGTGCATCACCGCCGGCGCCACGTAGAAAGAAGCGTCGTCGTCGTCGTCGATCCACATCGCGTCACACCACGACGCCAGCTGCGCAGCGTCGTCGTCGAACACGAATGACGCAGACCACCGAACGCCACGAGCTCGTCGTCGTCGAGCGGCGGGAGCTCGACGATCGCATCGAACTCCTCCTCGTCCTGCTGCTGCTGTTCCGCCGCGGGCGGAGCTACCCAGGGTTCACAATTTCGGCGAAATTTTGTATTTTTCGGTGAGTAGCGAAACGAAAGCGATATCGATATAGAATTTTATTTGTATTTATTAGCACAAATTTAATTAATTAATGCTACGGTAGCCATCAAAAACTACGAAATTCCTGAAATTTTGTATTTTTCGATGACCCCCGAAATTTTTATTATATCGGAATTGTAAACCCTGGAGCTACCAGCTAGCTGGTGGTGGGAGGGTTCCATGGCCGCGGCGAGGGCTGCGGCGGCCTGGACGTCGCGCGGCGAGGCCGGGTGAGGGAGGGCGGCAACGAGCTCGGGGAAGTTGAGGACGGCGGCGGGGCCTTTCACGGCGAGCGCGGCGGCGTTGTGGGCGTGCGCCGCCATCTCGGGGGTGGGGAAGGTGCCGAGCCAGATGCGTGACTTCTTTCGTGGCTCGCGGATCTACGACACCCATTTCCCCACGCACGCATCCGCACGCCGCGGTACGACGACGACGGGTGCTTCTTCTTCGCGGCGTCGCGACCCCGCGGCCTCGATGCCGTCTCGTTTGGCGACTGCGGCGGCGAGGTGGACGTGCCTCCGGACGACACCTCCCTGTCTGACATTGCAAATCGATTGATTGAAATAGCGAGCCCTGCTAGTTGATGACAAGCTAGCTCGAATGTTTCTGCCTTTCTGGTGTACAGTAGCTTGCTAGTGTTTGTAAAAGGATGCTACGGTAGAGCCAGAGGATGAGGGAGAACGGAGAAGAGCAGGAGGGCTCTGCTTTTAGTAATGTCTGCTGGCTTGCATTGTGTTGCGGGTAGAAAGAAATGGTAGGTAGCAGAAATCATGCATGCATGGTTCGTGGGGCATGGTTCCTGACGAATATATGAAACTTGACAAATCACACGCGCATGATGGAAATCGAACGGCTAAGGACCTTTCTTCAACCTATCGCACGCCGCTGCAGCATTTTCTTTCCACGCACAGTGGTAATCAGAGCCACCTTCCTTCACAGGATCACCAATGGCAACCCCCACGTCCTCCGCTGCATCTGCTGCCTCCTCCATCGCCTGCCCGGTCACCGAGAAGCTGACCAGGAACAACTACCGCGAGTGGAGGGCGCAGGTATGGTCTGCCCTGCGAGGAGCGCAGCTCGCAGGCTATGTTGATGGCACCACTGCCAAGCCTGACGCCGTCATCGTCACCCCTGGCGCCAAGGAGGGCGAAGCCGCCACAAGTTCCCCGAACCCGATGTTTGAGAAGTGGTTGGTTCAGGACCAACAGGTCCTGAGCTATCTTTTTTCGTCGCTCTCTCGCGACGTCATATCCCAGGTCGCTCGCCTGGATACATCTGCTGCTGTCTGGGCAGCCAATGAGGCCATGTTTGCCTCTCAATCCCGTGCGCGCGTGATCCACATGCGCATGGCGCTGGCAACTGCGGCCAAAGGCGCATCCACTGATGGTGAATTCTTCACCAAGATGAAGGCGCTTGCAGATGAGATGGCATCTGCAGGCAAGAAGCTGGAAGATGAGGAGCTCGTGTCCTACATCCTCGCCGGCCTCGACATCGAGTACAATCCTCTCGTGGCCGCCATTACTGCACGCGTGGAACCCATCTCCCTTGGTGAGCTTTATACTCAACTCATCAGCTTCGAGCAACGTCTGGATCTTCTGCAGGGACATGGTTCTCAGTCCTCCGCCAACATGGCCTCCCATGGTGGTGGCCGTGGCAATGGTGAAGGCGGTTTTGGTCGTGGGCGCGGCCATCCCAACCGTGGCCGTGGCAACGGCCGTGGTCGTGGCAATGGAGGTCGCCACGGCAATGGGCCACGGGTCAGCTGCCAGCTCTGTGGCAAAGATGGCCACACCGTCGTCAAATGCTTCAAGCGCTTCGACGTCTCCTTCACTGGCTCTTCTGAGAAGACAGCTGCCTCTGCAACGACGTCCTATGGCGTCGACACAAATTGGTATGTTGATTCTGGGTCAACAGACCACATCACCAGCGAGCTTGAGAAGCTCACGGTGAGGGACAAGTATGGCGGCGCGGATCAGGTTCACACCGCCAGCGGTGCAGGTACGGCAATTGATCAAACTGGTCATAGTATTGTTCATACCCCCCATCAAAATCTTGTCCTTAATAATGTCTTATATGTTCCTCAAGCAAATAAGAGTCTTGTCTCCGTTCAGAAACTCGCTCGAGATAATAATGCCTTCCTTGAGTTTCATCCCACTTATTTTTTTGTTAAGGATCAGGCAACGAAGAAGCCTCTCTTTCGAGGCAGGTGTGAGGGAGGCCTTTATCCTTTGAAGTCGTTCCAGAATAAAGCTGCCTATGGCGCCACCAAGATTGCATCTTCTCGGTGGCATAGCCGTCTTGGGCATCCGCCGTCTTCAGTAATTCAGCAAGTTCTTAGCAAGAACTGCCTCCCTTTTATTTCCGATTCGAATAAAGACTCTATTTGTGATGCTTGTCAACAGGGTAAAATTCATCAACTCCCTTACCCTGTGTCTACTAGTGTGTCAACCAAACCCTTAGAGCTTGTATTCTTTGATGTTTGGGGTCCTGCTATTCCATCTGTTGGAAGAAATACTTATTATGTGAGTTTCATTGATGATTTTAGTAAATTTACATGGATTTATTTGTTGCACCATAAATCTGAAGTGTTTCAACGTTTCCATGAATTTCAAGCTCTAGTTGAGCGGCTGTTTGATCGTAAAATCCTTGCCATGCAAACTGATTGGGGCCGAGTATCAGCGGTTTAATTCTTTCTTTCAGCGCATTGGGATTACTCATCATGTTTCCTGTCATTATGCTCATCAACAAAATGGATCCGCCGAACAAAAACATAGACACATTGTAGAGGTTGGGTTGTCCCTCCTTGCACATGCCTCTATGCCTCTAAAATTTTGGGATGAGGCCTTTGTCACCGCCACTTATCTGATAAATCGTCTCCCCTCTGAAGTCACACATGGTCTCACACCCTTAGAACTCTTGTTCCAACAACATCCTGACTACACATCCCTTCGCACCTTTGGGTGTGCTTGTTGGCCAAATTTACGACCCTACAATTCCAAGAAACTTCAATTTCGCTCAAAACAATGTGTTTTCTTAGGGTATAGTAATTTGCACAAAGGGTTCAAGTGCTTGGATGTCAAAGAAGGGCGTGTCTATATTTCTCGTGACGTGGTTTTTGATGAAAATGTGTTTCCCTTTGCTACACTTAATCCTAATGCTGGTGCTTGTCTTCGAGCCGAAATCTTATTGCTTCCATCTCACCTCCGCACTATTCATGGGGATGAACATTTACATGATTCAGTTGTGACCAATGTGCCTTCTTCTAGTCCTGCTACTACCTCACAAAATTGCGCAGCTTCTGGTGATTTTACAGGATTTTTTCCAGCTGCAAGACACGCTCCTGTGTCACATGAAATAACGTCTTCACCAGGCACAGCTCCCGGGGTTGATCATGGTGCAGTCTCGGATCAGGAGCCGCCAGTACCAGAATCCTCGCCACGTGGGGAGCCCAGTGTCTCTTGCTTGCCTGCGTCCGCCGCAGCGCCGGCAGCTGCGGGCCCACCGAATCTCTACAGCCGGTCTCCGCTGCGCCGCTGGGTGACTCCCTGCCGCTGTCGGGTGGATCGTCTGTGTCGTCTCCGCCTGCAGCATCTGTGCCGTCTCCGTCTGTAGTTTCATCTCCACCACGGCGGGTTACTCGCCTACAACAAGGTATTCGTCAACCAAAAATTTATTCCGATGGCTCGGTTCGTCATGGTCACATTGCAGTTACTGCTGAACCTGTAAATCTGCGGGAAGCTCTTGACAATGATCAATGGAAGGCAGCTATGGATGCTGAGTATTCTGCTCTAGTGAGGAATAGAACGTGGCATTTAGTTCCTCCATCAGAAGGTACAAATATTGTTGATTGTAAATGGGTTTACAAAATAAAAAAAAAGAGTAGATGGTTCCATAGACAGGTATAAAGCACGTCTAGTTGCAAAAGGTTTCAAGCAACGGTATGGCATTGACTACGAAGATACTTTCAGTCCTGTTGTTAAAGCAGCTACTATTCGCCTTGTGTTATCTCTTGCTGTATCACAGGGGTGGCATCTTCGTCAGTTGGATGTTCATAATGCCTTTCTTCATGGTGTGTTAGAAGAAGATGTTTATATGCGGCAGCCACCTGGGTATGAGGATAAGATGAGACTGAGCTATGTCTGCAAGCTTGACAAGGCGTTATATGGACTTAAACAAGCTCCACGTGCTTGGTATTCTCGTCTTAGCAGTAAGTTGCAAGCTCTTAGTTTTGTTCCTTCAAAGGCTGACATGTCCTTGTTCTTCTTTAATCGAGGAAAGCACCGCATATTTGTTCTTGTATATGTTGACGATATTATAGTGGCTAGTTCATCTCAAGAAGCTAGTAATGCTCTTGTCAAGGATTTAGAGAAGAAATTTGCTCTCAAAGACCTTGGAGATCTTCATTATTTTCTTGGTATTGAAGTAAATCATAAGAAGGATGGGCTTGTGCTGACACAAGAACGGTATACTTCAGAAATTCTTCAACGTGTTGGTATGACAAATTGCAAGGCTGCTGATACACCGCTTTCCACGAGTGATAAGCTCTCTCTTGTCAAAGGGGAATTGTTAGGGCCTGAAGATTCTACGAGATATCGGAGTATTGTTGGAGCTTTGCAATATTTAACACTCACTCGTCCTGATATCTCCTTCTCAGTGAATAAAGTGTGTCAGTTCCTTCATGCTCCAACGACAGATCATTGGGTTGCTTTCAAGCGAATTCTGCGGTATATCAGAGGAACACTCAAGCTTGGTTTGAAGTTTGTCCGAAGCTCCTCCATGATTGTTAGTGTGTTCTCTGATGCTGACTGGGCTGGTTGCCCAGATGATAGGCGGTCTACTGGTGGGTTTGCTGTTTTCCTTGGACCTAATCTAATTTCATGGAGTGCTCGTAAGCAAGCTACGGTTTCTCGATCTAGTACTGAAGCTGAGTTTCAAGCTTTGGCGAATGCAACGGCTGAGGTAATGTGGGTTCAAAAATTGTTACATGAGTTACAAACTCCTCATCCTGTTGCTGCCCGATTGTGGTGTGATAATATTGGTGCAACCTATTTGGCTAGCAATCCTGTTTTTCATGCTAGAACAAAACATATTGAAATTGACTTTCATTTTGTTCGGAGAACAAGTTGCTCAGAAGAAGTTGGATATTCGGTTCATTCATTCAGGAGATCAGCTAGCAGATGGTTTCACCAAGGCATTTTCTGCACGCTCTCTTTTGCAGTTTCGTAACAATCTCAGTCTTGTAGAGAGTTGAGATTGAGGGGGTGTGTTAAGAGTATTGTTAGGATTAGATACGGTTGTTGTACGAGATGAGGTTGTTGTGTCATCTCGTGTCTTGTAACTTAAGTTAGGAAGGCTATTGTTATCCTTTTCTTTCTTGTCTTGTACTCCCTCTGTCCCCAAATGTCTGTCGTTATAGCTACAGTAGCACGTCCCCAAATGTCTGTCGTCGCCTAGCCTCCCCCTACGAGGACCATAGGTTCTGACGCCCTGCGTCTGCCTTTACTCCTTTTCCTTTCCCCTAATCTCTCTCCTTTTCCCTGTTCTCACGGCTAGCCACGAGCATCCGCCCAGATCTCTCTCCGTGTGTTGCTCTCTCTCTCCCTCCTCCCTCCGTCGTTGACCTGCGGGCGGTGGCCCCGCGGAGCTCCATCCCCATCCAGGGGCGTAGCTACAGGGTATGCCGGGTTGGCCATGGCATACCCTGTAGCTCAGCCATATACTCATACATATACATGTAGATAAAAAATAATTCTAGCTCAGCCCATCATAGCCCAGTGGGTGGATGGCCGACGGCGCCTACGTGATTGCGTATTCCTGCGCTCAAAGTCTGAGTGGTGGTTTCACGACTCTTTGTATCGCCAATTCGCCATCCCTGCATCGCGTGTGCGGTGTGCCGCGTCCACCATCCAGGCGTTTGCCGTTCGGCATCGGCCTTCGCGCAAACACCTGCTATAGATGGCCAAATGTGTGGGCTGGGCCGGCACTGGCACTAGCACTATTTGGCCCGACACTATTTGGCACTAGCACTATTAGACACTGTTAATAATCATGTCGTGCCGTACCGTGCCGTCGTGCCAACCTTCCGGCCCAAGCACTACACTATGCTATTTTATAGTGTCTTAGCGTGTCGTGCCAGCACTATGAGCACTATGGTCCATCGTGCCTATATGGGCCAAGGCACTATGTTTTCGTTTGTTTAACTAAAAAATCATCAGAAATTTATATGATATACTTCTACTTCATAAAAAACACTAACTTTATACTAAACTTATGTAAAGATAGAATAATTTTATCATATAATATTACATGTATCTCTTTAACATCACTACAGATCTTATTAATCGTGCTTACATAGTGCCTGGCCAAAAATCGTGCCGTGCCTGGGCCAGCACTATGGGCCGAGATGGCGGCCCAGGCACTGCCCATACATCGGGCCGTGCTAGGCACTGGCACTATGGCTATAGTGTCGTGCCGTGTTAGGGTCGTGCTTTTTAGTGTCGTGCCTCGTGCCGCCCACTGGGCCTGGTCCATTTGGCCATCTATAACACCTGCACCCTGCAGTCCTCAGGCCACCTAAGTAGCTTAGCAGGCTTTACTGCTTTAGTTCACGGTACAAGGTACATGCAGGTGAGTTGCGATTCCTACCATTGTCTAATCATAGTTATACGTTTGTAAGGGGATTAATTAAAGCACCTACAGGCTAACAAGAGAATACAAGTGCAACAATAGAAACAAGCTTTTTAATCCATTTATAGCACAAGAGAATACATGCATCTAAATTTTTTTTGCCGATCGTCCCATTTAGGTATTGATTGATATATAGAAAAATTGTCATGGCATACCCTTCGGAAAAATCCTAGCTACGCCACTGTCCCCATCCCTGACCACGACATACCCCCTTCCACCTCCTTGCTGCTGCTGCGCGAGCTGGCCGCCGCGCATGAGCTGCCGCTGCTCGAGCTGCGACGGCTGCAGCGGCGAGCTCACGGGCGGCCTCCGCTCTGAGCCATCCCTTGTGCAGCGAGCTTGGCGCAGCTCGGAGCCTCCGGCGCAGAGGAGCAATGGCGTGGCTCACTCACCCACGGGCCATGGCTTCTCTCCTCCCCGTCCGCCCTCCGTCCTCTACCGACGGTTCCTCGCCTCGGCTTCTCACCGGCCATCGTGCCGGTGGGGGCTGCAGCTCCCACGGCGGCGGCGACGGTGGCAGCTCCCACGGCTCGATTCGACATGGCGGGAGCTCGATCCGGCAGTCAGCACGGTGCTGCGGGCTGCGACGGTGAGGGGTGCTGCTGCTGCGGCGGCGGCCGCCGCTCCCATGCTCCGCTGAAGAAATTTGGCGAGGCAACTGAGGCGCGAGGAGAGAGAGAGGTGGGGATCGGAAGACATAGGGGTATCGACTTCTTTTGTATGTTGCATTGGTCACCGAGTTTTTTGTCTGGCGACAGACATTTAGGGACGGAGGGAGTACATCAAGTTGTAATGCCACGTTGAGGGCTATTCTCAACTTATATAAACACGCAACCGTGAGACCGAGAGGTATCACGTTCCACCATATTTCACAGCCATGCATTGCTCCCCCACCGTACCCTCTTCCCAAACCAATCATACTAGCTATGTTACGGAGTACTCCTCGATGCCCAGTGATAACTAAGGCTATTACCTAAACTATATTTTGTCAAACAAGAAAGAAAACATAGCAAGCTCCAAGTTGCTGTCTACTTACAGACTTTAGATGCTATGCCTCCAACTAGAGGGCCAAAATATTCAGATTGTGCCAATCTTTGATCGATTGACAGCACCTTGATCAGTTGCCACAAAAGTCTTAAGGGCACCCATAATAACATGTTCATACATCTAGATACCAGCTGCGATCGAGCTCGAAGTTGATGTCATAATAAGATCACTTTGTATTTCAAGAAAGAAAACATACCAAGCTCCAAGTTGATGTCATAATAAGATCACTTTATATATGCTTCAAAACCTTTTAATTCCAATTAATTTTGGCAACAAAAAATAGGTTTGAATTTATCAAATTTCAAATTTGAGTTTTTTGAAATGATCTCGGATGGAGAAACTACCATAATGAAAGTTGTAGATTTCAAAAGGTTATCAAACTTTATAGTTGACACCTTTTTTATTTGAAATAATCTTATCAACCAAAACTAAGTTTGAATTTGTCAAATTTGAAATTTAAACTTTTATGAACAACCTTGGACGGATAAACTACCATAGTGAAAGTTATAGATTTTGAAAAGTTACGAAACTTTATGCTTGACGACTTTTTATTCTGTATTTGTTTAGGACCTCAAACAAGCAATTCGCACATGGTTTAATATAATATGTGAGGAATCAAAACGGAGTATGGATGCAAAAAAGAGTGTGGTGTAGTGGTATAGGAGGTTACAAGCGAAAGGGAGGGTACGAATCCTATAGGCACATCACACGGATTTTACCCAAAAATGTGCGATATGCCACTTGATGAAGGGATGAGGCGACAACAGGCTGGTGGGTCCTCCCTCAATAAAAAAATTGTTTTGCTATTTTTTCAAATGTTTTGAATTTACATTTTTCCAAGTGTTTTTTAGCACACGACAAACACTTTGCCGAGTGCTCAACAGAAAGCACTCGATAAAGATGTCTTTGCCGATAAATCTTTGTCGTGTGCGGTTTGCCGAGTGCAACACTCGACAAAGCTTTTTCCGAGTGTTTTTAGCACTCAGCAAACTTGCAGAATCTGGTACCGTACGAACCTCATCTCAATACAAGGTTTTGTGGATTGATTGAGTATGTTTCATACATACCAATCATCCTAGGGTTTCTCCATTCAACTTCCATCTTACTACTTTTACCAGTTGTACACTTCGAATCACATCATTTATTCCCTCCATCCTATTCTAGTGTTTGAAAATAATCCCATAGAAGAGTGCAATCTTTTTGAATAGGTCTACAATAACCTGCCTAATTAAGTGGTTAGATTTGATTTGAATGCCAAAACTAGGTTCTAGCCAGTAGCCACCATTTTAGCAAGTCATGTTGGATGTAAAGGCATATGAGTCTTTTCATGCTAGCACTAATCTGTCTAAAAAAACTAGAATGGTGCTACTCACGGGACGGAGAGATTCTGGCTTTACCGGATTCACTACTCAAATTAGGTGTTCGGTTTGACAAGTAAGGTGGTCCATCATCTTCTTTCTCTCATATAGTGTACATTTGAAACAGAAAAGGGAAGCAATCAAGAAAAGTTTCACCATTAAGAATAGACAAAAAGGACGCCAATCGAAGGACATGAAGAATGACAAAATAACCAGGAGAAGAAACATAGCCTGATATCGCTTTCACAAGAGATATGATATGGTTCCTGGGAGGGCATGCACCATCATCAATTAGATTGTAAAATAGTAAGTACGTACGATATCTTTTGATAAGCCCCATTCACATGACTAATATAATAAAAAAACTCACACCATTCAAGCGGGACATTGACAAGAAGGAACTCTCGTGGCTCAGATGCGGAGATCAGTGGCGTGGCCAGCTGCCTACTTGCTAATAGATATCCCGGTCAATTTATTTCTTGATATATACGGACCCATATTATTATTTTTTATTTTGTGTGTGGCTTCCTTTGCTTCTCTAACCCTGCTAATGTATGTAGATTAAAAATCCTATCTTGATTGCGCGAAAGCAGCTTATATTAGGTTCAACATTTTTCTTTGTTTGTTTACAATAGCGACGTACGTAAAACGTATGTGCCAAGTACCAAGCATATTTGTTGTCCTACTCCTACCTTGAGCTACGAAAGCATTATGGGACGAATAGATGTAGGTGCTGCTCTGGATCATTTCATTTCGTAAAGCGAAATCATTGCATTGGATGATATCGGGGAAAAGAAAGAATGCATGTGCATGATTATTTTACATTATTGTATACAGAACCTTCAGCAAACATTGTTCCATGTGAAGGGTGCATAATGGGCATGTGGACTTGGCCACAGAATCCTCAACAATCAGAGTCTTGTGTGTGACATGTCTAGCGCTAGTCCCAGCAGTTCTTGATACATGTCTAGCTACATTCTCTTTTACAAATGTTCCCTTTCAAAGCCAAACAATATACATTAAAATTCCACGTATCTCTGCAACACTTCCTTTTTTAGCCAAGGTAAACATATACTCCATCCATTATTACAAAATGCAACATGTTTTATTTCTATTAGAGCATCTCCAAGACACCCTTTATATCTTCTATAACTTACATAAATAAAGATTTTGGTGAAAAAAAACACCCTCTTCAATTGGATAGATCTCCTATATTCTGGATTTCTCGCTAGCCAAAGATGAACAGCGGGGATGACTCTCTACACTGCACATAGGATATAGAAAAGTTGTTGGAGACTATAAGAGCATATCCAAGAGTCTTTCTAAATTTCACTCTCTAAATTATATTTAGAGATTCATTTACATAAAAATTATTTTCTATATGTTTTCAATCTCCAATAACTTTTCTATATGTTGATTGCACTCTAGAGAGCCATTTTTGCTATCTATATTTGGCTAGCGAAAGTCTAGTATAGATGCTAGCTATAATTGTGTAACCACTTAGAGAAGCTGTTGGAGGGTATTTTTCCATCGAAATCTCTATACCTAACAATTAGGACAGATATAGAGTCTTGGAGTTGTTGTTCTAAAGATATAGAAAATGATTTTTACTCAAATGACTCTCCAAATGATGATTATCATGAAATGATATTGTCTTTTGGTCCATATAGTTATCCCAAAATGATATTATCTTTGACAAACTACCTAATATTAATATTATTGTAAGCTGGTAATTTTCAGGGGTACTTATTGGCTACGCTTTTGGAGACTGATGCAAAAGGAAGATCAACGAGAGGATATGATGAAGGCTTGTCAAGTTTTGGAAGTTATAGCAATGCATGATTTTTTTCAAGCATGGCTGGCTGCTTAATTATAGAATCTGTACCTAATTTTGTTTTGTCACGCAAAAAAATTAGAACTTTAATAAATTTTTGAGTCTGTACACAAACAATGTAAAAGGCCGGAACCTTGTTTCATTATCTTAAAAAAATATGATTTAGATAGCATAATTTAGAAAGGCTCTTTGATATGCTCTTATTATGAGTAAACGTTCTCTAATTTCTCTCATGTGTTTCAATACAAAATATTTTCTAACATCTACAATACCTAATAAGGGCATCAACAAGATATATGTCATTGTGGATTTAATTAAACTGAACTTATGTTTTACTGCAATGTAGATGTCCATCCTTTTTTTTTCAAAAACTTGTAGTAATAATACAAGCACACACGTTTTAATTATATAGGCGAGAAATAATTTCCGTGTCGTCACTCGTCAGTCCAACCCGTTTGGGTATACTAGACATTAAAAACTGTCGAACCCATCTCCTTATTTGCATGTAATGGCTGATGGAGACCCTGCTGATAACCAGGCAGGCATTGCGCAAGATTTAATGGCAGCAGATCTACGAGAGGATCCGGCAGTTCTCGCGGCTGCCACACATACCCATTGACTGGTGGTTAGCGTATTCAATTTGGCGCGCAACAGGTTTGATTAGCTGACCCTGCAGCAGCACCCAAATGAACTATTATTAATAAAATTAGGACCAGCTGATCTGGTGCGTGTTGTTATATGCTAGTATATCTTTTTCGTTGCTCGCCAACTTTCGGTTTGGGACCACACATATGGAACAACGACTGCAAAACTGTTCATGACTCAGCAGACCAGGTACTGTTCGTTCAGTTTATTGTCCAGTGGATTGGTTGTGATTGTGATGTTATTCTGCAGTAATGCGGGCTAAGGGTGAGTTTAGTTTAGGGAAAAAAAACACTGTAGATCCAAAAAAACACTGTAGGTCGTGTTGGGAAGAGTATTCTGTGAATGGGAGGATGGGATGAATAAGAAAAAATTGAATGAATAGTGTTTTTTGGGAAAAATTAGGTAATCTAAACTCACCCTAAAGACAAGCGGCGGATCGGGCCCGGGCTATTCAATTCTGTTGTCGTTGATCTCAGTGCTTCCGGGATCGGAGGGATGGTCTTCTGAATTTGTTTATTCGAAAGATCATTTTCTTTTGAGAAAAAATCAAGTGAATTGTTAGACATTAGCACCTTCTCAAGCCTAGGGCAGGGCGGATGTGTGAAACCAGTGCTAGCTCAAAGTTAAAGTTTATCGTACGACCTTTTTATGGTTAATGTATGAGTATATAACCTGCAGTAGCTGTTTAGCCCTGGTTTCAGTATTACTCCTCCTCATTATTCTAGGGCTTTATCCTAAATCAATCATTTCTAACTTTAAACAAGACTAGAAAAATACATTAACATTTACAATAACAAATAAACTATCAAGATATAATTTATAGCAATAATGGAACTAATTTGGTGTTGCATATGTCAGTGTTTTTTTTCTATATACAAGGCTGGTCAAAATTAGAATTGTTTGACTTGTATAGTACTATTACCTCAACTTGTTAACGGAGTATGATATAATGTTAAAACCTGGTTCGGAGAGTTGCCTATTGATGGTAATGAGCAGTGTCAGTGTAATGTGTGTAGTGCAAGTGTACGACTTAACCATCACTCTTTACTGAGTGGGGGAGAGTGGATCCCTTCTTAGGGATTGCCATTTAAAAAAGGCAAAGCACATTAACACCAATGATTCTCTTGAAAAAAAATGAGTCTAATCATACAAGTCCACCTAATTAATTCGAATAATATGTCGTCATACAAGTAAAGTTGGAGAATGACCTTGACAAGCATGTACAAGTACTTCCTCTTACAGCAAAACACAAATTTGCAAACCATATAGCAGGCTTCCACATATAGCACCCCCGCAGCCATATAAAAGGCAAAAGGTTCCATCGTAACTTTTGGGATATGTCTAGCTTATAATTACAGAAATTAACGGTGGTGGAGCAGTGCCTTTCAGGATTAGTCTAGTCTTAATCATTCGGTGACTGACATCATTAGATTCAGTAAATCCTAATCGCCTTGATCGTGTAATTAACAAAATCCCCGGCTCCAAAAGTCTTCAACTTTCAAAGATCGACAGCGATCGTATCCGATTCATTCCTTTCCTTGCTCTATCGGTGAAATTTTGTGATAGCACAGTCCCACCATTCCCTTTTACTAATCAATTGGCTAATCACGTACCTAAACTGGATTAGGATGTTGTTAATGAACCAAAGTGCACTCTCGTGTGCACGGACTGCTGGATTGAGTATCATTGCTTGGGCACCATGATTATATTGTCTCCTTAGCTAGTGGTAGATTAAGAAGTCCGTCGTTTTGTTGGTATATGTTGTAGTGGAACCATTTTAGTACTCCTAGATGATAGCTTAGTTTAGAGCAAAACAAAAAGTGCAGGACATGCTCGCAGCGGCAGCATCTTTTTATTTTTTGTGTTTTCTTGCTGTGGACCACAATTAACTGGTGTGATAACTGATCCGTACGTATTTAGGTACATAGACATTGGTGTGTATAACTACTTTAACTACCATGCATGCATGTGGCGGCGCCAACTACTTGCCATATTTGCCACATGGGCTTAAAAAAGAAAAAGAAACTCTGTCGCAGCGTGAACCCTTGCTGAATACAGATCAACCTGCTGTTGGGCAGCATCCTCGGTCGCTCTGGTATTGGACCATCGGTAGGTATACCATGATGCATGGCTTTTATATTTCTATCACATTATGAATTGAGCAGTGACCAATAAACTGACCACAGAAAAAGGGTACAAGAAGGATGAGCTAGGCAATGTATGGGATAGTTTCACCTAAGACACTAGTACTGGAGAAAGCTAGATTAGTCGTCCCGGCCTCACTAGTTATGGTTGTGCATGACGGCGTGCATGATTGTGAGACGCCGGTCCTATCAGATTACAAATGGAAGACGTGTTAGCAATATTCTTAACTTGTTTCCCCGGGTTCATTAATTACTTAAGTTATTTTTATAGGATTCATTACCTAAATATATTAGTTGTACAAAAGCTGCAATGCATGATATTTGACATTAGAATCATTTGACGGAGATGATGCAGAGGACCGTAACCTTTATTTCATTGTTGACAAACAGGTATAGGAATAATGATGAATGTAGAATATCCGTGTTCCCAAACACGGATGGCTTAATTTGAATCTCCACACAATTTTTGATCAGATAATTCAACATAAGAAGTTTAATTGATGGCCCTATAATCTTTAATCAAGAGCAAAATACGTCACCGGTCCCTAAACTTGTACGGTTGTGTCATCCCAGTCCCTAAACTCACAAATCGACCGATTAAGTCCTCGGACATGTTATGTGTCATCCCGTTTAGATCCTCAAACTTGTTCACTTGTGTCATCTTAGACCTTAAACTTAATTTTTAGTCTCATCATAGTCAAAACATGATGATTTGAAAACTTCTTATCGAAAAAATTATCCATAACTTTTTCATATGAACTCGAATAAAGAAAACATATATATCAAAATTATAGCCCTCGACATGATGTACAACTTTGTAGTTAAATGTTTTTTCATTTGAAGTCTTTTTGTCCTAAAATTTAATTTTAAATTTCAAAATATATAAACATATAATAATATTTTGAGACCCTTAACATTTTTAATTCAAAAACTTTTGAACAACAAGTTGTAGATCATATTAAAATTTTGATATAAATTTTGTCTTCATACGAGTTCGTATGAAAAAGTTATGAGTTCTTTTTTATATGAAGTTTTTAGATCGTTCTGTTTTCACTCAAATGATACTACAAACTAAGTTTAAGGATCGAAATGACACAAGTGAATAAGTTTGAGGACCTAAACAGGTGGTTTGCAAGCTTAGGGACCGGGATGACACATCCAAACAAGTTTGAGGACTTAAATGATCGATTTGTGAGTTTAGGGACCGGATGACACAACGATACAAGTTTAGGGACCGTGGTGTATTTTACTCTATAATCAAAAGGTAGCGGTTCCTTTTAGAACTAGTATACTACAAGAAACTATAAATATCAAGAAAAAAGGATAGATAAATCATATAAATTATCACATAAATTGTAAACATCCAATTATCAATTCAATAAACTCTTATGATAACAGTAGTAGTAATAGTAATCGGATATATGCTATTTTCTAAAAATTTACACATTATCGTCATGTAAAAACAGCCTAAACTAACACCCTAAAGGTATATTAATTACTTACATTTGCCATTTTAAAAATAATCTAAGAAACTCCTAATATGAAAATAAATTACTCACATATACATTATGAAAGGTAATAATTAAAAAGTAAGACTTATTGCAATTTTGTCATTTGAAACTATCCTAGGATTTCAACATAAGTAGAGCACAATTAATTACTGTGCATGTCTAATCAGTGACTGAAAACTTCCTCATGGTTTTACACTAATGCCATGATTTACGCCAGTGAGTAAGGAAATGCAGCACGCCTAAATAAAATAGGCGGACTCGATCTGCTGATTAATAAGGCTGCCAAGTTAATTTTACAACTGTGCTGATCTGTTTGAAAAAATAATCTACTACAATTGTAGGAGTATTATGCATGCCTGAAAACAAATTATAGCCATACATCAAAGATTCTTGCTTAAGTTTTTTGGCCTGTTGTGTCAAAAGATTCACCACCAGCAGCTAGAACAATAACCATCATATATTAGTGGTGTCAACGCAACTTGGCCCACTAGATGCTGTCCAACGTGGCGGACGCAGGTGATGCCGACAATCGCTTTCGAAGTATCGCTGCATGCCTCACCGTCGCTAGTCGCTACTGCGGTACTGCCTACTGGCGAGACAGAGATGTACAGAGGTATAGCGACAGAGACAGATGTGCGTGTATGTAATTTCCCTGTTGATATTATTTTTGTTGCTGCTCCAGAGGCTTTGTTCGGTTAGCTATGGATTGGTTGGATTTCAGGTGGAATGAGTGAGATTGAGTTCATGAGTCACTAGTAATGGATTCAATCCCACTCTATCCACATAGAACCCAACCATTCTATGCCTAAACGAACAAGTCTTTATTGTAGTTTTATTGTAGTTTTGCTGCTCAGACTGAGATTGCTCATCATGATTGTCCCTACCTGAACAGAAGTTGGGTTTGCAATGAACATCCAGCATATTAACAGGAAGTAATCATGAAAGTAGGAGAGCTTAGGGCTTCTCTAGTGGGCATAGAAAAGCGAATCTTGTGCTGTGCTGGCAAACGGTAAGTCAACCCTTCATTACTCGAGATCAACGGATCATTCTACAGTGCAAGAATTCGACTCTCAATTGGAGTTCGATGCATGGAGAATAAAATATATTTTTGTACAGTGATTTGAACAGCAAAACACCACAATCCCATCCCTCTCTCTCCTCACTCCCCATCTCCCTCCCATGCGAGCAGAGCAGAGCGGAGTGCACGGGGGATTTTTTTATCATGCTGGTCCCACACGATGGTTCGGCACCACTGGAGGTTGCCGACTCATCAAGAGCGCAGGTACGTGTGTCATAATTTCGCAGAGAGGATTCGAATCACCGCTCGAGAAGCCCTTGCTCCATCAATTCGTACTCCCGCCGTCCGGAGTCAAGATCTCTGATGCTGCAGCAGTTCGTGCCCGGACAATGATGCCCACCTCGCCTCCATCAGTGGATCGATTAGTCAGTGGGGGGAGTGACTCTAGGCGCTGCCAGCCCTTCAGACGAGACGGGTGCCGTCGTGAGCCTGGGTTGGCTCGACAAAATTCCCCATTGCAACATGAAGCGGAATTTGATGGTGCACCCTAGCAAAGATTATCTCACCCTCTTGTGTATAGAGTGGCTCCCGTGTGTCTAATTTCGTAATGCTAGCAGGCAACAAGGCCAGGTACTGATAAAAACTGTTTCACTCTCTGGCTCTATGGAATAATTGTTGTAGTAAATGAGCTAGGGTAGGTTTCAATCGTTTCGCCACTATTTTGTGGAGATGCTCTCTCTCGATCAGGTGCCGCTGATCAGCATGTACGTCCCAACTAACTGTGATCAATTAATCAGCGTACGGTATTCCTGTCTTGCCAGCAACTTCCAATAATGATCGTACGTGAAACCATCGATCCACCATTATATTGTTCGTCAAATTGCGCACTCGATTGATAAGGCAAATTCTAAACGAGTGCATGCATGGTATATAATCGAGGTGATTATTAGACTTGCAAATCACCACTCCCACCTCCCATGAGCGTTCTATTGATTAACATCGTGTAACCCAGATTGAATTTTACATGATTTGCATGGAAAAGTTGTTTTGCACCTGATATATTGCAAAAAAGAGAGAGAAAATGTGGGCCCGGCATATATATGGGTAATTCTGATTGATCCACTTGTGGACAGTTCAGAGTGGCCGGCGCGTATTCATACGCTGCTGCCATTGCTGCTGACACTCTTGACACGGCGGCGGCCAACTAGCTGAACACGGGCACTACACGGCGGACTCCACCAAAATAATGGCTTGTTTTTTTCCTCATCGAGCTCAACTACGTGGCCATCAAATCTATGGACCCGCATGTTTTTGGCATCTAGTTTTTGTCATGTTTATAGCATAAATTAAACTGACACGTGAAATATCAAATTAATTTCCTTATGACCAAGGGGAAACAAATGCCTCGCTCCACAACCCAGATCAGGTGGACAACCAGTACATCTGTTTGTATGTTTTAGGTTTTTACTGTCCTCGTCATCCAATCGTGATGATTATATGGCCCGGTCGTCTGGAGGCTTCAAAAGCATCAGTAGCTATTATACATGTGACCTGTAAACGTCATAGACAAATGCCTAGTTTTCTAGCAGTAAACCTTCATTTTGGAATGAAAGCTAGAAAAAATGGTATGAATGGTGATCACTAAATACAAGAAAGACAATACAGAGGATTGGGAGAATGTCGTGCGACACGTAGTTGTGTAGTATAACTACAGTATAGTACCAACGAACACCCACACGTCACTTACGGCGAAACAGGACGCTAATGTGTTGCATTCATTCATACGCAAGGTACTGGTCCTTGTTGCTTACAAGGCTATATTGGTGGCAGCCGCTGCATGGGGCAATGTTCAGATACAACAAGTTTTTCTTATTCACCTCACTCACGAACACGCTTTCCAGTACACTATTCATCTAAAACTACTGTTAGCCTGTTGGAAGGGAACTCGGCAATGGTGGAGAGTAAGATCTGTGATTTTGTGCCATGGATTCGCCTGACATGCCGTACGGTCCCCAAAACCCAATTGGTTGCGCCACAGTGCGTGGGAGTCATGACGAATCCAAGTTGGTTGAACTGTTTCTTTGTCACGACATGCATGGCATTTCTGAACTTTCGAGTTGGACGTTATTGAAGGCATAGTTAAGATTTATTTCTCTTTAAAGGTTCTAACATTGAAAACTCCATTATATATCTAGGTCTCCTCCGTACCAAAGTTAGGTTTTATTTGTTTATGTTTTTGCCCCAAATCAAATGGTTCTAATTTGACCATGAAAAAGAATAAATTTAATGAAGATGAATCCAACCTAAGAGAGCCGAGCAGCTAACATAATATAGCGTGATAGAAACATATTTACTCTAGAGGAGTTTAACAGATAGCCACTTCACCCCTATATCCTACATAAAACGCTAGATGTTCTTTAAATGAAAAGAAGATCAATATCTATACTCACCGGCATTGTAGTAGCCAAAACATTTTAAAATCACACATTAAAGTTTGATTATCTCTGAGTGATGTTTGAAAATATAACCCAAATCGAATCAAAGAAGAAAATTATTAGTATAGGTAACATCAAATAATGCATTATGAAACATATTTCTTGGTGAAATTAAATGAAACTAATTGAATGTTGCAAATGTTTGATGATTTTTCCTATAAAATTGGTAAAACTTCGAACTACTTTATTTACTTAGGGTGAATTGATCTACAATTTGGAATTGATGGAGTAATATTAACTATTGCTCTAATCTTAAATAATGGATAACCTTAATTGAATAGTGCCTTTTTGTCGGTGCCTGATTTGGTGACACCGGCACTAACTAGTGATTGCGTTGCTAACCACTCGCTCGGATGGCAGACTTGCAGGATTGAACTCGGGACGTAAGGGTTTATCCTGGTTCCGGCCGCGCGGCCGTACGTCCAGCAGTGGTGCGTAGCACCGAGTTTCGTGTTGCTCGTAGTAGGGGATTACAAGCAAGGCGGGAGAGGGAGGCGGGCTCCCAAGTCCCTGAGTCGGTGGGTTGCGAGTGTGGTGTTCTTATGTGGTGAGTGTGCGTTGTGGTCGAGTCAATAGAATCATGTCCGCGTTGCATGGGCTTCCTCCCCTTTTATAGACCAAGGGTGAGGAAAATCGTACATGTGAGATCGTGATGCTGACGTTATAGGATGCACTGTGCCATCCATGCCGTGCACTATACAAGCGGGAATCGCGTCTTCCAACTCTTGGCAGCCGACCGTTGCTTCGAGGGATGTTGCTCGAGGGTAGGGGCGACGTCGTGACTTTCCCACCACTCTTTGGGGCTCGTTCCTCGAGGTTTTGCGTCGTACTTCGGGAAGGGACTGGTCGTGGGGTTGTTGGCACCGTGGTACTTCCTGACACCAACCCTATTCGCACAGGATTTGGCCCAGAGCCATAGTGCCTGGCTCAGACGGAGGCGACCGGTGTCCCATCCGAGGCGTGGTGAAGTGGAGCATGCGGTCGTGTCCCGCATTCATTGCGCCTGGTACTGGAGTCTTCGAGGCTTGACCGGTAGCCTTGACCGCAGAGGGGTCGAGCGTGACGGAGATTCCCGTTCGAGGGTGAGGGGGTACCCTCGAACGAGACGGAGATTCGTCCTGCTACGAGGGCAGAGTCGTGGTGGACCTTTAGCGGGCTGCCAAGTTTTGGTCTCGCCTTTGTCGCTGACGCGGCTTTCTTGCTGGGCCGTCTTGGGCCGTTTTTTGGGTACCCCTTAGTTTGGTACCCGACACTAGCCCTCGAGCCCCCGAGGGTGTTGAAAATCAATCCCGCGGGGGTTTGTTCGTTTTTGCGGGTTACTGAGTTACTGTGGGGGGGCGCTAGCGCCCCCGCGGGTGTAGCCCCCGAGGCCGTGGGAGGGTGTTTGGTGCTCTCTCAGGGTCTTTGTTCGTTGCTGTCGTTCCACGAGGATGGAGTCCTTTGAGATTGGGTTCCTGCCTGAGGCAGCCTGAGGCCATCTCGAGGCTCATTCTTTTGTCCCTCGTGCTCCCGTCCGAGGGATCGAGGGGGAGGCGAACCACGCTACCCACGGTTTTGGGTCAAAACACGGATGCCCGGGTGAGCTGGTAACGGGAAGTTCGAGTGGATGTCCATGCCATGTTCGCTGAGGGTAGGCTCGTGGTCTTAGGACACGCCCATGAGAGTTTTTTTACAAAAGTATGCTAGACGGGACTCGACCTCGTTCGATAGAGGTCGAGGGCTTGATGCTTCCCCTCGTGGGGTCCCTCGATCTAGGCACTTTCGTCCAGCCTCGAACACGCATGGGCTTGAGGCCTTCGTTCGTTGGTACGGTTGAGCGCCCCTGACTCGGTCGATGTGGGGTGCCTGTTGAACCCTCGATGGGCCAGGGCTCGAACCCCTGATAAGTAGAACGATGACTTCCTCCCCTCGAGGGGGGAAGCCTTCGGGTGTTCCCTCCACGTGTCCAGCTCCGCGCGGGGTAATGATGGTAGACGTGGAAGTCGTGGCCGGCGTGGGGGGAACGCGCGCGCCTTTTCAGGCGGTGCGCGGGACGTGGCCTGGGCGAACTGACCGCACGACTGCGGCGCCGGGCCTCCTTGATTACTGCGGATCGGTTAATGCGTCCCGCGTCGTTACGTCTCCCGGGCCCAGCCGTCAGCCTCGTTTTCACAGCCGAAAACCTGCCCCACTTTTCCCCGCTTGGGGGTATAAATAGTGTGCTAGGATACGTTCCCATCATGGGATACGTTCCCATTGCCTTGTTTGCTCCTCCTCCTCCTCTTCTTCTTCTTCTTCTTCTTCTTCTTCTTCTTCTTCTTCTTCTTCTTCTTCTTCTTCTTCTTTTCCTGCCACCATGGTTCAACTCGTAGACCCTGCACCGTGGAAACCATCGACAGTGACCACACACTATTTGGAGAGCCTGGTAGTGTCCAGGGAGTTGCCTCCGAATGTCGATGGTGAGCCGGTGGTTTGGATCTCACTGGGGTCCGACGCGGAACCCGACCCTCCGGAGGGCTACGTCGTCAGCCTCACGCGCCTCCATGAACGGGGGTTCGGCGTGCCCCCGAGCCGTTTCTTGAGGGCGTTGTGCTTCTACTATAAAGTAGAGCTGCACAACTTCTCCCCCAACTCGATCTCTCAGGCGGCGGTGTTCACCGCCGTGTGCGAGGGTTTCCTGGGCATCGAGACCCATTGGGACCTATGGCAGCATCTCTTCCGCGGCGAGCTCCACACGAGAGCGTCACCAAGGGCGTCCATCGCCCCGTTCGTGCTGGTAGCCTGGTGCTCCTCGTGTAGAAGTCGCGGAGGAACTTGTACATCCCTTGTTCCATGGTTACGAAAACCAAGAATGGGACAGGGGATGGTTCTACCTCCGCAACGACCGCAATCGCCTCCCCGCTTACACCGGGAGGATCTTGCTGTCGGGGCTATGGGGTGTCGCTGCCAGATCGGCAGTAGAAGCTCGGCCCCCTCGTCGAGGCTCTTCAGCGCCTTGCAAGGCACAGCCTTACCGCAGGCGGCATCATCGCGAACTTCCACCGACGGCGGGTGCTTTCTCTTATGGAGAGAAGGCTCTTGCTGTCGGAGATGGTTGAGGGGGCCAACACCGAGGGCGTGGTGATGGTGTCGGATCTATTGAGTGAAGTCATCGCGGTCCAGCGGGCGTGTCGCGTCGTTGACCGGATGTCGGGAAACCCATGGGCGGTGCCCATGACGCCCGAGGATGGGTATCTGAGCTTCGTAAGTGTGTATTTTTGGCCTCCGAATTGCCTATTGTTTGACTTTTGTTTGCCGTTTGACGTTGTCGTTGTCGTTCTTGCAGGGGCTCTCCCGTGGCCACACCTCCTAGCCTCCCCTTCCGGAAGACAGGGCGGCTAATCACGCTCGCGCCGACCAGGCGAAGTAGAAAAAGGACCAGAAGGAGGAGAGGCGAAGGCGGAGGGAGCGGAAGAGGTCGAAACTAGAGGAGGAGAACCGGGATAGGCGGAGGCAAGGCCTCCCGCCACTCCCGACACCGGAAAGCTCTCCGGGCCACGATGGCGAGGACTCCGACGACGGGGCCTTCACGGCGAAGAGCCCATCCCCTCTCGAGGATCTTCCGATTGCGGTGCCTTGCCATCACGAAGTTGCTTCGGCGGTCATGGTGGGATGTTAGGGCTCAGGGCTCGTCGTCTCCGTGGAGCCGCACGTGGGTCCGGGTGTGGCTTCTGATATCATGGAGGTCGGCGCCCTTGAGGTGGCGCCCTTGAGGTCCCTGTGGAGTAGTCCGCCCTGCTCGCGCCGCCTTCTGGAGCTGTCGACGTGGTGCTCGACGTTGCACACGATGGCACCTTCGGGGGTCCCGCCAAGCGATCTGCCGTTGTCGCGTGGTCGTCTGAGGCCGCTGACGTGGTGCTCGACGTTGCAAACGACGGCACCCTCGGGGATCCCACGGGGCGGTCTGCCGCCGCTGCACCGTCGTTCAAGGCCGCCGACAAGGCGCTCGATGTTGCAGACGACGGCACCCTCGGGGATCCCGCGGGACGATCTGGCGCCGCTACGCCGTCGTCCGAGGCCGCCGATGTGGCGCTCGACGTTGCAGACAACGGCACCCTCGGGGGTCCCGTGGGGCGGCAGCGCGCGACCGGCGGGGAGCGTCGCGCCGTACTTGCCCTGGAGGACCCCCCGAGGGAAAGGCCGGCACTCGGTGAGGTGGGCGAGGCCGCGCTCGAGGGTCGTCGTGGTGGTGAGCCACGTGAAGAGACTCCCCATGCGGGGGTCGATGCTTCGGTGGGGGGCGTCATGGTTCCGAGTGCCGCCCCCGCCTTGATTCCGACGCGGAAACGGAAACTGTCCGTTGTTCGGTAAGCCTCTTAGCCGTTTGATCGCTTGTCGAGGCTTGATGTCTCAGATTGTCTCTGCTCACTCGTCTCCTTTTTGCGTAGTCGATCCGGCTAGCGGGTTCCCCTTTCTCTTGCTCCGACCAAGGCTCTCAAGATTGGGGAAGGCTCGTCACCCCACTCGTCTTCGCAGCTTCTGGGCCCCTCAAACGAGGCGGTGCAGGACTTCGTCGCCTTCTTCGACGCTAAAGGGGCGCTGGAGGACGAGTGGTGGCCACACGAGGAACCACCTCGCCTTCTCGAGGGGGTGGAGTCCAGGCCCTTGGAGGAGGCGCCGCGGACCCTCGAGGGGGGTGTCGAGGTGCACCGTGAGCCTAGCCCGGCTTGCGGTAGTGAACCCCCAGCTGCAGGAGTGACTCGGGTTGACGAGGCGCCACCCCCGCCGCAGGAGGGTGCGACGGTCGTGGACTCGCTGCGTTCCAACGACGCGCCGTCCACCTAGCGCGGGGAGACCGACGCTGTGCCGGCCATCCCACACAAGGAGGTGGCGGCCAGTGCCGTTGGTGGTGAGGCCATCTTGGCTGGCGGAGGTGGGTTTACACTCCTGTCGGAGTTGGCGGAGGCCTTCCAGGCGCGAGTCCCCGTGCTGCGGGAGCGCGAGGACGGCGAGGCGGCGCCGCTAACCCTGTCTATGCTTAGCTTAGGTCGTGTGGTAGGCGAGTTTGGCGGGAGGTGTGCTCGTGTCGACGAGCACGGGGTTCCCGTCCATTGGCAGTCGTATGCCGAGCTCCCCCAGCCATTTGTCCGTGACACCGTGGCGGAGGAGCGGCTGTGGGACGTTCAGCTGGAGCATGGTCGGGCGGTTGTCCGGGCGTTGAACGACGCCCTTCGTCTTCATCAAGATGTCGGCAAGGTTCAGCAGGTAGGCCCTGCTTTTTCTTGCGATCAACGCTAATTCTCCTTGGCTTTTAGCTTGCTTCTGGTGTGGCAACCATCTCTCCTTCCCCTTTCGTGCGCAGGAGCTCCGCAAGGAGGCTTATATGAAGAATGATCAGATCGCTACCCTTCTTACGGATATCCGCACCTTGAAGGGGAAGGTGGAGGTCCGAGACCACCAGCTGGCCGACCTCGCGGCCGCTCGGGACCGCGCGCTCAACGAAAGTTGGAGGAAGGGCGAGGTCATCACCTGTTTGGACGACTCGGTCCGAACCCTGCGCGACGAGCTCGCCACTGCCTACACCTGGTTGGGACGTGAGTGTGTCGCGTGTACGGCCGCTGAGTCGTCGTTGGAGCAGGAGAGGCGCTTGCTGGTGGAGGCTCGAGACCAACACGAGCAGGAGCAATCGGCTCGAGAGGCGTCCGAGTCTCGGATCCGGGAGAAGAAGGCGGCGCTTGAGGCTGCCAAGGGCCAGGTCGAGGCTTCCCAGAAGGAGGTCGAGGGTGGGTTTGTTCGCCCATGCCCGATCTTTGTTTCCAGCTTAGTCCCTTTTTCTGATCTTTTTGTTGATGCAGGGCTGAGGCGGAATCGAGGGAGGCTCTGCTGGTGGCTCACGTGGCAACCCAGCGCGATCTTGATGACCTGGAGCAGGCTGCCTTGGCACAGTCCGGCAGCTCCCTTGCCTGTCGTTTTACTTCGTCGAAACAGCGGAGCCGCTGCTTGACGGGCTTGGAGTGGGGACGGATGTCAAGGGATTGCTCGGCGACCTCCCTCGGGATGCCTGGCATGTCCGAGGGGCTCCACGCAAAGATGTCGGGGTAGGCGCGGAGACAGTCGATGAGCACCACTTCCTATTTGTCGTTGAGGGTGGAACTGACCGTCAACACCTTGCCGTCGTTGTTGTCGGGGTTGAGGGGGATCGTCTTGGTGTCTTCGGCGGGCGCGAAGCTTCCATCCTGGCACTCGTTAGCGTCGGGGGGCATGTTGGCGATCGCCTCCAAGTCCGCCACGAGGGATTCATCGAGGGCAAGCGCCTCCGCCACCTCGATGCTCTCGACGTCACACTCGTAGGCGTGTTCGACCGTCGGGCCGACGGTAATGATCTCGTGTTCATCTTGAGGTAGGTGTAATTTGGGATGGCCATGAACTTGGCGTAACACGGCCGCCCCAAAATGGCGTGGTAAGCCCCTTTAAAGCCTACTACCTCAAAGGTAAGCATCTCCTTGCGAAAGTTCGCCGGGGTGCCGAAGCAGACAGGCAGGTCGATCCGCCCGAGGGGTTGTACGCGCTTTCCAGGCGCGACGCTGAGAAATGACGACTTGTTGGGGCGTATATCACTTGTGTTGATTCCCATGAGCTCCAAAGTTGGAGCGTACATGATGTTGAGGCTGCTGCTCCCGTCCATGAGCACCTTGGAGAAGCGCGTGATGCCGATGACGGGATCGACAACGAGAGGGTACTGCCCGGGGTTCGGGACATGGTCGGGGTGGTCCTCGTGGCTGAACGAAATGGTCTCCGAAGACCAATCGAGGTACGACGGTGTCGCTGGTTGACCAACAAAACCTCCCGGCGCTCTTGACGCCGCTGTCGGGCGGACATGTTGGCCGTGTGGCCTCCCATGATAAAGAACACATGTTCTACCTCGGGGTAGCCGTCGTCGTCCTTGTCCCCGCCTTCCTTTCTCTGGCCGCCATCCTTTCGGGGGATGCGGTTATAGTATTTCCGTAGCATCTCACACTGTTCGAGGGTGTGAGTGACTGCGGTCTTGTGGTGCGGGCATGGTTTCTTGAGGAGGTCGTCGAAGATGCCCCCTCCACGTGGGGGCCTCGAGGTCTCTTGTGGTTGGGGTCCAACGCGAGGGCTTCGTCGTCGTTATCTCCCTTCTCACGTGGGGCTCGAGCCTTCTTCCCTTTCTTGCCGTGCTTTTTTTTCTTCGAGGGGTTCTTCGGCTTGCTGCCCTTCGTGGGTGTCTCTTTGGAGTGCTTTCCTTTCTTGCCATTGAAGATGGCGTTGGCTGCCTCCTCCCCTGAAGCTTACTTGGAGGCTACCTCGTACAGCCGGTTTGCGTCGGGGGGAGGGTCCCTTCCCAGCTTGCATACCAGGCCGTAGCAGGTGGTGCTCTCGAGGAAAGAGTGGATGATCTAGTGATCGGTGAGGTTGGGGAGCTCGGTGCAGCGCTTGGAGAAGCACCGGATGAAGTCCCTCAAGGATTCACCAGGCTTTTGGTTGCACCCTCGGAGATCCCACGTGTTTCCGGGGCGCACGTAGGTGCCCTGGAAGTTCCCCATGAAGGTCTCGACCAGGTCGTTCCAGTCGTAAATCCTGTTGGGGGGTAAGTGCTCGAGCCATGTTCGCGCAGAGTCCGCCAAGTGGAGGGGCAGGTTGCGGATGATCATGGCGTCGTCCGTCGCGCTGCCGAGCTGGCATGCTAGGCGGTAGTCGTTCAGCCATACCCTGGGGTCAGTTTCCCAGAGTACTTGGTGATGGTGGTAGGCTGCCGGAAACGAGGGGAAATCGGGGCGGTGCAAATGTCGCAACTGAACACGCGCGTCCCCGTTGGTTCCGGTGTCGTATCCTGGTCCCGCCCAACGTCGTTGCGACCATCACGTCGTGGCTGGTGGGTCCAGGTTTTCTCTCGTTGCCTCATCTGGTTCAGGATGTTGCGGGCGTCGCCATCGTCCAGGGCGCCTCGGGTGTCCCGGAGGCGCGATCTCACGGGTACCCTCGTGGTAGGTGGCTCTGCTGCGGGTGTGCGCGGCTCGTCGGCTCGATGTCGCACAGTTTCCCGGTGTGAGTCGCCCTGGGACTGCGCCTGTATCTCGTCATTCTGCCGGGGTGAGCGTACCGATGACTCTCCTCCTTGTTCGCCCTTCGAGGCCGAGGAGCGTCGAAGGAGGGAGGCTGAGCTCTCGGCTTGCTGTCGTGCGGCGTTCTCGACCAGCTTCTGAGCCTCGAGATGCAATTTTCGTCCTTCGGGGGTAGCCGGCTCCGGCATGGCTCGGAGCAGCGCAACCGCCACGATGAGCTTTTGGCTCGTCCTGGGGACGAGGTTGTCATTTTTTTCTTTGGCGAGGATGCGGGCGCGAGCCACTCGCCCCGCATGCCGCGCGTCTGCGTTGCGTCCGTCATCTTGATTGGGCGGATTGTGGTTAGAGTGCACTGGCGGTGAGACGTTGACACCTCCTAAGTCATGGGGGTGGGCAGCTCGCGGCTGGCGACGCGGATACGGCTCGTCCTCTGAAGGCGAGTGTTCCTGCATGTTCGGGGGTTGTGCGCCCACTAGATCTTCGGCGCCATCGTTATCATCGTCTTAGTCGGTAGTGTGCCCATCGCTAACTTCGTTGTTGATGATGAAGCACTCTCGGGTGGGGTCGTAGTCATCGTCAGAGTCATCGGAGCTGGTGAGGCAGTAGTCTGCCGCGGCTTGAAAGGCCAAGAAAGCACTGCGATCCCGAAGGCCGGAATAATCCCACCCAGGATGTTCCGCCTCGGGAGTGCGTTCCTCCTCTGACTCTGGATAGGAGTCGTCGAGCGTTGGAGCGATGAGGTTTCGTATTGAAACCCAACGATGGCTGGGTAGTCCGTCGTGCACACCCATGCTCGCTCTCAGCGATGAGGCGTAGACAACAGCGGTGTTGCCAAGCCCGTAAGGGAAACGCGGCGTCGGAGTGGATTGCTCCACGCTCGTTGGGGCGAAGAAACTATCCCTGAGATAGAGTGTTGCAGCACACCTCCGTCCCCTGGGGGAGAGGTGTGGTTGGCACCGGCCACTCGCCTGGCGGCGCGTGCACGCCGAGTGCGTGGTCCCGGACGTCTCCTTCGTCGAGGAGCCGCCGTTGCCTGTGGCGGAGCTTCACGATGGCTGTGGGATCCTCCTGGGAGGATGCGCATGAGGTAGCCGTTGCCGGTTGCTTGGAAACGGAGGCTTCCGAACCGGATCTCGCATCCCGCTGGGAACGGATCGCTTGATCCCATTGGGAAACGTCCTCGGTCGAAATCCGCCATCAGGATCGAAGCAAGAGTTGCGCGACGCAGCCCCCTACCTGGCGCGCCAACTATCGGTGCCTGATTTGGTCACACCGGCACTAACTAGTGATTGCGTTGCTAACCACTCGCTCAGATGGCAGGCTTGCTGGATTGAACTCGGGACGCAAGGGTTTATCCTAGTTCCGGCCGCGCGGCCGTACGTCCAGCAGTGGTGCGTAGCACCGAGTTTCGTGTTGCTCGTGGTAGGGGATTACAAGCAAGGCGGGAGAGGGAGGCGGGCTCCCAAGTCCCTGAGTCGGTGGGTTGCGAGTGTGGTGTTCTTATGTGGTGAGTGTGCGTTGTGGTCGAGTCAATAGAATCATGTCCGCGTTGCATGGGCTTTCTCCCCTTTTATAGACTAAGGGTGAGGAAAACCGTACATGTGAGATCGTGATGCTGACGTTATAGGATGCACTGTGCCATCCATGCCGTGCACTATACAAGCGGGAATCGCGCCTTCCAACTCTTGCTGACGGTATGGGAGTCACCATCGTTGACTTCTTGGCAGCCGGCCGTTGCTTCGAGGGATGTTGCTCGAGGGTAGGGGCGACGTCGTGCCTTTCCCACCACTCTTTGGGGCTCCTTCCTCGAGGTTTTGCGTCGTAGTGCCTGGCTCAGACGGAGGCGACCGGTGTCCCATCCGATGCGTGGTGAAGTGGAGCATGCGGTCGTGTCCCGCATTCATTGCACCTGGTACTGGAGTCTTCGAGGCTTGACCGGTAGCCTTGACCGCAGAGGGGTCGAGCGTGACGGAGATTCCCGTTCGAGGGTGAGGGGGTACCCTCGAACGAGACGGAGATTCGTCCTGCTGCGGGGGCGGAGTCGTGGTGGACCTTTAGCGGGCTGCCAAGTTTTAGTCTTGCCTTTGTCGCTGACGTGGCTTTCTTGCTGGGCCGTCTTGGGCCGTTTTTTGGGGTACCCCTTAGTTTGGTACCCGACACTTTTGTTACAAAATATTTATAAAATACAATAACAATATATATACTTTTATGAAACCATGTCACGAGACGAATATACGTGGCATTTTACAGTATCTAAAATTCAACACAAGGAAAATAACTTCTTATTGTAGTCAAAGTTTGAAATGATTGAGGGAGCTACCTAGCTCACTGTTACTAATTCTATACATTGGTCACATGTCCTTCCAAATGTGAACAAATGGGCCGGGCGTGTAGACCCAGATCATATAGGTGAATAACGGCGCTTCATGTCTTTACCAAGTTTCATAGGGGGTTGATTATACCGAATTACACACTGTCAATTCGGATCGGTAGTGTACTGAGATATAAGATATTAATAAAGCATGTGGGTGAAAATTTGGTGTGGCAGGTACTCCAGGGGGTTGACGATTGGTCAGCACTCCTTGTGCATGCATGAACCCTCGCTCACGTGCCTGACTGGCGGGACACACATGCACGCACGCAGGCGCACACAGTATCTGGAATTATGGTCTGAATCGGTCCACCCCACCATACAGTTGTATTTTTCCTACTGTTCCGCTTAACCTCCCCAGCGTCTGGATACACTTTGTCCATTTTATAGCAGCAAAAAGCTAACACCTTGTCGTGGCAAGCTAGCTGCCAATAGACTTCTAGGTTGATTATATTATTTATCCAGGATCTTGGAAGAATGCTCCAGAGAAGGAGACGACAAGGCCAATTCAAGTAGTTGCTTCGTTTTCTTTGCATTTATTTGCTTGTTCCATTTCTACGTGTTTGATTCGCCGTTTTTACGTCGTTATCCCATCAGGTTACTGCGCAACCTAATGATGTTACGTTACTACGCGTTTGTCCTCACTCTGCAATGGATTACCACAGGATCGGATCAGATGCCGAGCCTGTAGAAACTCGTTACCACTCCAATATATAACACATGCATGCGGTGCTCTGCCCCCCTGCGCAGGTCCAATTACTATCTATGAGCGGTAACCAAACAAAAGTTGGTAGCCATTACGCCGTAACAGGTACCAGCAGGAATTGTTCATGTTACCATTACCTCTCTCCTACCTGAACTAAACGGCACCTATATTGTATATCACAAGGCAGAAATTGCCAGAACACGCTTAAAAAAGTAGTTTTCTCCCCCTCACAAACTAAACACAGCCATATACGTGTAACGTGTTGGCACATAATAAGCTTTCATCTGTCCAATTTGGATGAGAACATGGCAGGGATATGATCTGCCAAATAAACAGTGTTACATATAGTAATAGTAATTCTTCTACATCGATCGACCCAGAGACGACGCTAATTAATGTGACAAGATGGATGCTACAGATCGGCCTTGACGCGGTGGCTGGGACGCTCAAGTCTCATCTCTCCAGTTGAAGCCCTGCTGCCTACCGGCCATGCACGATCAAGCAGGACGTTGAGCTTGCTGCACTATGCATGGATCTAACTTCAGCCATGCCTGCAAGCATTGCATGGATACCATGTGCTCCAAATTGCATAAACATGACTTGTTGCGTCAGCGAGCTAACTCCGGCATGAGCTGAGACCATTGAATTATAGTTCTAGCAAGATTGATGGTGATGGTGGTGTTGGATCCGTACATGCATGCGGACATGTGGCATAGCTAGCAAAGCTGATTGGCTGAACACCAAATGTTTGCATTTAGGTAATACCAATAATCTGTTGCAATACAACTGTAAGGTCAGCCTCATTGAGAGTTTCATCAAGAGTTTAATGAGCATTAAATTTTAAGACTTCAGCAATTTTGATGTCTCGGCAAGGTCACTATGAGGAGAGAGAATGGAGAGTTTCATGAGATGTGAGATAAATTCTATCCAACACGATTATGTAGTTTCAGTCTTGACTCTTGATAACTGTGCAATGAATCGAAACTATACACAGAAACTCTGCTCCGGTGCTCTCCTCTGTTGTGAATGGCGAACTCCTGCAAGTTCTTAAAAAAGAAACTGTTGCAATACCATTTGATTAGGCTAGGTTGTAATCATTCGCTTTTATCCTGGTCAGACAAGCTAGGAAAAGATTCGCTTTTATCCTGGTCAGACAAGCTAGGAAAAGAAATGAATTTTAGGAATCCTATTTTCTTTGACCATTTAGCCTCCCTCCACTTCTACAAACAAGGTCAAACTAAACTATCACATCTTCTCTCGTTCCAGCGTGCATGAATGGAAGATTTATTAGAAATTGTAAGACAGTTACTTTTAACATACAACAATAGAAATGGCATCTGGTTTGTTTATAATAGGCCACTGCAGCATTACAAGAGAACGAGCGTGGTTTAAATCTTTGATGATGATTATATATATTTATGTCTGATTTTCTTTAATGATAGATAACGTACAATCGAAAATGAGGTGTGCATAGTGATTTTTGTAAATGTCTATTCTACTGAACATGTCTCTCATAGGCAAAGGGTTAGGCTGTCTGTACATGTATCCATTGCGTAAAATAGCCTGAAACAGCACAATAATATCTATTGTTATTATAATGAAAAATAACTTAATGTAGTCGCTATATATAAATACTAACAAATTACTCATTTATTTCGTTATGAAAAGATAACTACATCATGTCTACATTACGCGTTCATACCAATAATGATATACAAAAACTAACTCAAAAGATACAATGATGAAAAGAACAAACAAAAAGAGAGCAAATATTATAGGTAATTTCATTAGTTATTGACTTCAAAATGGGACCAATATAGACTTGTAACGATTTTGTTTCTTAGTTGTTGTCCCATGTAGTTCATCGTTCCAAATAGAATAGGAGGTAGTCAATTTTTTTTATGAGAATTTTGATCATCAATCCACTCTACAGTATGCAGTAGATGAGTAGATGCAGTAGTCGTAATGAAAAAGTAGGTCCAATTCAACACCGCAAAGCATCTACCAAGGGCAGGAGCGAGTGGTTTAAAAACCCGTACAGCGTAGAAACAACAGTACCAAAAAGCAAGGGATCGGGTAACAACAGCACCAATCAGCTGGTTCCCAGAAAGAACGAAGAAGAGTCGTACTTGCCACGAATTTAATGGAGTACTGTGCAAGGTCGCCGCATCCATTCCTGCGTGTCGACAAATGGTCCTGATTCCTGACCTGACGCTTGCTTGCACCTTTCTTTTTTACAGCTTTTTGTGCCTCTTCCTTTTTCTTCACACGTTCGAGGTGAGAGAGGTTCTTGCAAGTACAGGGATACGATGTGAAATGTCTTCAGCCCAACGACTGTCTACGTAGTAGTACTGTAGGAGCATACAAATGGACCAGTCCGTTTGGATCACTGTCAGTAAGACAGTGATCGATGTGCACGGCAGTGATGCGAAACAACTGTACAGACAAGGCTGCATGCATGAACCAAGGGAAGGATTAGCCCCCACAAGGACCATGGACGTACTTGGACTCTCCGCACTCCAGAGACTCATGTGTCATCTCCTCTCAATCACAAGTGTCCTTTGGCTGTGTTCAGATTGGAAGTAAAAAGTATTTTTTTAGATGAATAGTGCACTGGGAAGCGTGTTCTGTGAGTGGATGAATAAAAAAAACTTGTTGGAGAAGTAATTTTTCGTGAATCTGAACACAGCCAAACTAATGTTTTTAATTTTCTGCAGGACAACACATTGCCGATGCTGTCAACAGCAGGCTGAATGCCAAAGAAGATCAAACAAATGGAGGAACAAACAACAAGCATGCATGGCGGCATATTATGAGTCATGACTTGGCAACATCTTGTATTTGCACGGAGATAGATATTTGTATCCGGGCATTGGACCATTTTGCTAATTTGGTTTTCGTCCCCTTTATTCAAGTTTCAACACAAGCACCAAATGTGTACTGGCTAGTAGTGGTTTATCGAACTACACACATAGTACCTGCTCATGAAAACACACCAGTGCGTTTTCTCAAACAGTGCAACTTAACTCCGGAGTCAGGAGTTATTTTTTGGTCGTACCTCGTACATTATAGCTAGTACCTTTCAGAGGACAATCTGTTACTGTTACTGTGTGTCATTACAAGTCATTAACATTACTTCTTTCCTTGACTGTAATAAGCAGAAAGAAGAGTGGATCCAAATTGGGAGTAAAACACCGCCATTTTGCAGGTAATCTCTGTTGCTTTCCCACCGCAGCACTGCAATTATTTCTGAACTTGAAGTAGTTAGTACGAGTTGATGAGTACGTAAAATGCGAAATGAGTGCTTCTAGAAAGAGTGCAGTATACCTTTTGTACGACAAGGATGAGACTAGATTTTGCCCAATTATTTCTCTTGCAACATATACTATCTCCATTTGGTAAGGACACAATATCACCTTAAATAATGTTTTTTTAGTACAAATATATTGATGCTTCTTTGTACACGAATAACACATATAGTATTCGACTAATCATTGTTGGTAAATGCTTGCAAATACTTACATCTTTAAATTAAATACGTTTTATATTGATTACAAGGGGAGTACATTTCCATTAGGCAAAAGAGCACCTATTAAGTAGAAAGACAGGTTCAGAAGACGAGAGCTCCAAACCGACCAAAAAGACTGAAAGAGACGCCGAAAGATCACATAACTCTTCAACCCCCAACACCAAGCTGCAACTTCTTTTTCAAGTAATTAATAGCAAGTTGCAATAATTTCCGGAAATTTTAACATGTAGCAACTATTTACATACACATCATCATTCAGAAGAAGAAGACGAAGAAGAAGAATGTGAAAGGTGTTATATTTCAGGAAGAAATTGACAGGAGTTAATTACACACTGGCTGATTAGCAGAACGTACGACCAGAAATTACAAGTTCCACAGGAGGGCGCCAACCGATTCCGATTGAGCCCAGCCGTGGTCGCCCTCGTCCGGCCAGATTCCCAACATCTCGTCGTGCGCCGCCACCATGTAGCCAGCGCCGCCGTCGTCGATCCACTCCTGATCACACCACGACGCCGCGGCGCCGAGCGTCACGAGCTCCGCCGCGGCGTCCTCGTCGAGCGCCGGGAGCTCGACGATCGCCTCGAGCTCGTCGTCCTCGTCCTGCTGCTTCCCCGCCACCGAGCCCGGCGCTGAGGTGGGCAATGCGGTGACCGCCGCGGCCATGGCGACCGGAGGTGCTTCCATGGCGGCGGCGCGCGCCGCCGCGGCCTGGACGTCGCGGGGCGAGGCGGAGGCCGGGCGGGGGAGCGCGGCGGCGAGCTCCGGGAAGTTGAGGACGGCGGCGGGGCCCTTGACGACGAGCGCGGCGGCGTCGTGGGCGCGCGCCGCCATCTCCGGCGTGGGGAAGGTGCCGAGCCAGATGCGTGACTTCTTGCGTGGCTCACGGATCTCCGACACCCACTTCCCCCACGCTCGCATCCGTACGCCGCGGTACGACGGGTGCATCTCTCCGCCGTCGTCTCGACGTCGTCGCTTCTCGCCTCCCCGCCGGCGATTGGGCTCTGCGGCCGCAGCTGGTGATTGTGGCGGCGAGGAGGAGGAAGAGGAGGAAGATGTGCCCCCGGACGATGCCGGGCTGGATAGCTCCCCGTCCGAAGACATTGCGGATCGATGGCAATTTTGAGCTATGCCAAATTACGAGCTCGCATGGAATGGAACGTTTCTTGGGGAAGCTAGCTATCTGACCAGCAAGTGTTGTAAATGTTGAGCTGTAAGCTGTTGCGAAGAGGAACTGAGGAAGGAAGCAAAGGGCGGATGAGTGATGAACTGAGGAAGAAGGGCAGGAGAGGGGTGGCCTTTTGTAGTGACTGGCTGGTGGGTAGAACAGAGATTAACTAATGAGGGGAAAAAAATCGAAGTATAAGAGCATGTTAACCCCACTAATAAAACAGAGAAATAATTGAGGGGTTATATCGAGAGCACCTGACTAGAGTCTAGAGGTCATGTATAGGTGGATGCACTTGCACATTTGCTAATCTCGAACAATTTTGGTTCTTTGAGAATCTCCAACAGTCTCCCAGTAAGTATTTCCCAATAAAGTGTCGTTGACATATCCCAATACAACTTTGATAGATTATTAGGACAGGTGTTTTTGTAGTCTCCAAATAATTATCTCATTAGCAACTGCCATGTTTGGAGAGACTAACTCTCCTTTAGTTTGAAAAAGAGTTGGGATAGATTATTGGGATGTCTTAATAATTTTAAGAAAAGGAAGAGGTAAAAGGAGTCTGCTGAAGCACTTTTTTTTCATAACCTCCTAATATGTTAGTTGGATTGAAGAGAGGGGGACTGCTGAAAATGCTCTAATGGAATAATGTTTTTTTCTCTGGAACAAATTATATAACAATTACATCAGAGGAAAAATAAATGTTCAGGAGTTTGTGACCAATTGACTCAGTTGCATATATACGCGATGTGTAATGCATAGTCTTTTTTATGATTTGTTGCCACATATCCTTATTTGCGGTATGCACCTACACCTTGACAGATGATGATAGTAAGCTTATTGTACCTTTTTTTTATTATACCTTCTGGCCTGGCTCGGCTTCGTCTTCCACGTGTTGATTTTCCTCTTTGGTCCTTAGCTGTGTTCTATTATGACTTCGTGCCGAAACTCCTCCGAAAATACCTTATTTCCAGCAAAATTACAATATGATCCAAAAAAAGAAAGACACAATCGAAAAGGGGGTTATTTCGGGTGCCAAGTGCCGGGTTAGTACATGAACATTCTCGAAAATAGCGCTAAAACACCACTAAAAGTGTGTAGCTAAGCAGCTCCGACACCCACTATACGCGAGACCCACTTGGCAGGACCCTTTTTCTTCCTCCCATCGCCTACGTGCAAGCTCGTTGGGCAGTGCTGCCAGTGCTCGCCACGTTGCCATCAGCCACCGCCTGCTCTCCCTCCCGGCCACATGAAATTTCCACTCTACCCCGCTCTATTTAACCTTGAGTTCCCGGCACCCAAACCCTAACCCTCACTACCTCCACTCCCGCCGCCTCCATTGCCGACTGCCGAGCTCGGCCCGAACTCACCACCGGTGCTCTACTGCTCTACGACCCCCACTAACGAGCCATGAAGCATCTCATCCACCCGGCCAACATCCTCCACACTGCCTAGCCGCCCCAGTTGAGCTTCTTCTTCCCGCCGCCGCACGTTGCTAGACATCTCTGACCCCACATTCTTCAATCCGAGGTGAGGAATGAATATCCCTCATTGCGGTGAAGCTCATCGCATACATCTAGGTTTCTAAAATGTGTAGGAAATTGTGTAGTGCTTCTAAAATTATGGTTCTTATTTTGTTGGACTCCTGTTGTGATTCTTGTTCATACAAAAATATGTCTACTAATTCTACTGTTGTGTATATTAATTTGTGATTTGTATTGCTCAAAGCTTGTTAAATGCATATTAAATATTGTGTTGATCTAAAAATGCTACATCCTTGTATCATGTACATTCTATATCTATGGTTTGTCATCAAAGTTTACATGTTTTTACCACAATTTTCATTAAAATATAAGTTTGTTGGCTGAAAATAAGTAAATGCACAGAAATGGCTCAAAAATGATAAAAATGATCTAACCACCATTGTTAACCTCTTTCCCTATATATTATCTAGGGAAAATATTCCTTATACTTTTTATGTTAATAAACATGCCTTTTATGATTTAATGTGATTCATAGTGCTTAAATATGCCTATTACATATTTAATTGGAAATAACTTTCTGTTAATGCAAATCCAACTCTATTGGCATTTATGTTTACAGGAGTTGATTGAAACCTTAGCTTGCATGATCCTAGTAACTATGTTTGGAATACTACTCCCTCCATCTCAAAATACATTTTTTTAATTTATTGTATTAGATACATAGATTGTATTATGCATCTAGATATATTTATGTCTAGATGCATAATAAAATCTATGTGTTTAGAAAAGACAAAACAATTGTATTTTGAAACGGAGGGAATAGAATGATAGTTCGATAGTTGCCATGCTTTAAGGACATGTTAAAAGTCGGGTGATTTCCTATCATTCGCAAGATATAGGAGTCGCTTGACTTACTTATGTTGGAATCATAAGGTTCGACGAATGGGGTCGGGTGCGATGTTCATGTTGGTAATTGATGCCTCATCTTTCTAGCATAAATGGTTAAGGTGGATGTGTGTGGTAGTGTTTGTCAAGTTTTTGAACATACTAACCACATGCCAAAAATATGGTATTCAATAAGCCTAGTACTTATTCAACTAGGGCGTGGACTTTACCCCCACCCTCTAGGAGTAATATCCCCATACGGCCACATGGTGGGTGCAAGAGTGGCCACGGCCCGACGTTGTCCATGGACCATTCGAGTTTTTGTACCCTAGTTAGTGGACTCTGTCCATATAATGGGAATTGACGAGAACTATTGCATGTGTGATTCTTCGTGTAACCATGCGTGTGTGTTAGGTTTCCCTTACGAGGTTATGAAATCCGATTTGAATCATCCGCCTCTCACGGCCATTGAGACTACTTGAAACTTTTGCCACATTGTGTAAGAAGTGAAATATTGATTATCATTTATGATGTTTTTGTTTGATTAATAATCTTACCATGCTTGTATTGGACAGGTGCTTACTTAGAATGGTTATATCAACTAGAACTTGATGCTAAAATCTTAATTTTTGCGAAAATTGATGCTAAAATCTTGAAAGTAAGGATCGACCCTTAGCCACTTTTTGGCAAAACAAACCTTATTAGCCAAAAGACTTGCATGTCTAGAAGTCGGTGAAATAGCTATCACCCGACATGTAAGTTTTGTTGAGTATTAGTATACTCAGTTTTCCTATTGTTGTTGTTTTCAGCTGAGACTCTTGAGGAGCTTGGTGATTGATGTCATGTATGGGCTTTATCATGGCATCATGTATGGTCATTAGACATCTTGTCATGTTTGAGCTCTTCGAACTTGTTTTACAATTTCTGACTTGGTTTGTAATAATATTTAATGTTGAGATCTATGATGTAAAATTGTGGAATGCTGTAATATATGGAACTCGTCTTCGTACGTATGCGTTTTTTCGATAAAAAAATATGTAGTTGTATCGGCTTGACCCGACAGACTACCATTTGAATCCAATTTAAGTGTCTGATTGCCTCTGGGTGGTTGTTAGTGCACTTAAGATGGATTAATCTGGGCGATTCTACCACATACATAATAATTTAAATAATATTTACATAATATGTTATTAAATAATATGTTTCTATGGTTCTATTATTATTAATTATTATTTTATATGTTTACATTAGAGATCGGTCTCGACGTTCTAGTCTCTGGTGAATCCTTACCCAAATTAAAAATTTAATGGAGTGTAATTACTAATCTATCCATGGTCATTACTATATACTAGTGGATAGTAATATTGTACATAGGGCTGGACGCCGAGCCAACTCGGCTCGTTTCTAGCTTGGCTCGTTTTGGCTCGACTTGTTCTAGCTTGTTAACCAAACGAGCAAAAAGTTTGGCTCGGCTCGGCTCGTTAAGCTCACGAGCCGGCTCGTTAGGCTCGCGAGCCAGAAGTATGCCAACTTAGCATATACAAACACATAGAAATCTTACAATAATAAAGTTTTGAATTTTTAAAATCGGCCAAGTTTGTATCTTGGTTAACCATAATTAATAAAAACAGAAATATATATGCAATAGATTTATATATATTTGAAAAAAGGAGACAACTAGGAGGCATTTTAGCCTTTGTATTATGTCTTCTATCTCGTTTAGCTCGCGAGCTGGCTCGAGCCAGCTCGTTAACAAAACGAGCAGAAAACGTTGCTTGGCTCGTTAAATTTTAACCGAGCCGAGCCGAGTTACAAACGAGCTGAGCTAGCTCGTGAGTTTTGGGCTCACAGTCCAGCCCTAATTGAGCATTGTAAAAGACCTCTCTAATGTACTCACCTTTGACATGATGAAAAAAGAAAGCAACATATAAATCAACATCTAAAAATCCATTATACAAGAAAACATAAACTACACCATAAATAATCTGCATCTAAATTACCTGTATCTACCATATAAAGCATAATGTAAGTACCCATAATAAACCATAAAAACAAACTAAAAGACCCAAAATAAATATATAAACATGTGCTACGTGCCTACATGTACCAATAACATGGATAGATGTATTCACAAAGCTACTAGTATATATTTTCAATTATTTCAAAAAGAACTTATTTCAAAAAAATAGTATATATTTTTAAAGCTAAATCTAGCAATCATGGAAAATTTTTATTAATGGATGGGTGCCAATAACAAATTGCATCTAAAGACGCATAATGCACATTTCTATAATCCCTAGACTTTCAACTTAATATGTTGAGCCATAAAGATCAAACTGGAAAAGCCAAAATCTAGATTCAAGGAGCTACGACAGGAGCTGGTGCATCTAAAGGTAAGGTTTCAATTGAATACATTGAAAACACATAGTGGTGCAATTTAAAGGAAAAAAGCATATATGAAACATATGAGTACAAATAGGTGACCAAAGGTAATCTTAAACAGATAGAGACTACAAATTATATGGGCATTTTGACAAAATAAACAAAAAACTAGCAATGCAAAGACAGACAATTATCAATGTGGATAATAATAAATTCATCCGCAACTTTAAATACTTATGTTTTCGATGAGGGCTATGCTAAGGTACTCCAATTACCTCCTAGGAGGTAAGGACTCAAACGAATCACAACCCTTGATTTTTGAAATAATTAAAACAACTAAAAAAGCATGAAAAAAATACAATCAAATGCCGGCTGTATGGGACGTCAAGGCGGCTCCTTTTCTAAATGCAGGAAGCATCACCGTGACATCGTGACAAATATCCTTCCTTGCTCTGATCAGTTCCAATCTTGGGAAATAGATGGAAAAAGTCACGTTACGGTGTGATTGGGGTTCATTGGCAATTGATTGCGGCCAGGAAGAATAAATGTTTCACAATTCATTTCCTAGGGCGCACTATGTGTTAAGGCACGTAAGGATTCACAACATGTACGATTACCAAATTAACATGATTTTTGTAATAGTTTAGAGCTCTTGTACAATGATTGGCAAGTACCATGGTATTACCAGGATATAGAATCCAACGGTGGAAAAAATGCCTAAGTACCTAAAAGTACCCATCCAAAAGTACCAAAAAGTACCAAAATGTGGGACCAAGTACCGGATAAATGGGCCAGCTAATTATTTTATTTTATTTTTAAATTAAAAATAGAGGGTATATATGTCTTTTCCGCTGATGTGGGGGTGGAGGCGTCGGGAAAAAATTATCGTGATATGTTGTGAGAGGGTATATTCTAATCAGGGTATATGAAAATACTAATATGCCCTTATTATTATTTATTTAATTTTTCAAAATTCTAGTTAAAGTACCAGTAATTACCAGGAAAAGTACTTAAAGTACCTGCAAGTACCTGGTAGTACCAGCTGGTACTTGCCAATCATTGTAAAAGAGCTCAATAGTTTAACTGTATTTAAAATATGACAAAAAAATATATGCCACGTTCGTTTGTTATTTGACACGTGAAGACATGTTGGCTGGCCATGAGACCATGTCACCTTCTTTTTTTCTTTTGTTCAAAAAGATCCGTGCAAATCTATGAGACCAAAAATAAAAAGGAAACTTAAATTTAACCCAATCAAGTTAGATCTAAAAGAAGATATTTTTTCTATTATTGGATTTTGAAATATAAATAATAAACATTAAACATATACTCCGTATTACTTAGTAGGAGATAATATGTCCTCAAACTTTCATTTTATAGACATTTGGGAGTACCTTAGCAAAGACCTTTCGATGATTCTAGCCCTTGAAGGAGCACGAATTGATGTACAGGTACCGAATAATCAGTAACTAAAATCGACCACAACAAGGCAAAACTCTATAAATTATCTGTATGAGTATTATGCTTAAATATAATATGTAAACAAATGGCCAAATGGGAGACAAAGCGCAAGTGCAAGAAAAATAGATTAGCTGTTTACCAAATTTATCCCCGAGCACTTAGCAGTCATATCTCTTATACTCTTAAACTTACAACCACGTACAAAAGCGCAGGTCGATGAACAAGCATATAGAAATCATACTTCTGCATGAATATGTTTGCAATTTCAAGGCTGCTATCCTGCGCGCCACCCAGGATACGTTTGACACTCTGCTTCGCTTTTGTGAGGCAGTACTATCTTGGTGGCCCCCACGGGAGACTACATGCGTGCCTTATTTCAACCTACTGAAAATATGTCAAACCTACCCACCTGCCTAGGGATTTACCATTCATTTAATTTCCTTGCTATTTCACACTTGGAACTCACATAATAATAATACCGGAGACTCTCAAAGAAACTTGATATATAATGGCTGTCTATTTCCGCTAGCGCGTTGAATAATGATGCAATCCTTAATGTGGGTACTAAATACAGCGACTGCAGAGAATTAACGAGACATGATACATCCTGAAACTCAACTTAAAGACGATGCACTGAAAGAATGCTATATTATAAATATTTTGTTTTTTCATGTATGTTATATTAAATGTGCGTAATGCTCATACTAGCTACTTGCATCGATTATCCTCTTAAAAAAATGATTGCTACCTAAGGGATATACTTTTATGTTGAAAAAAAGGGGAGCAAACAAGAACACTTTCATCATTTTCGTTGTGGACAAAAAGGATTCCGGACGAGGGAAAGAAAGGACAAAATAACCAGAAGAATAAACACCACCTAAGATCGCTTTCATGAGATATATGATATCTCTCTTCGAAGGACAACCTCGATCGATTAGATTGTAAAATAGCAAGAACGATATCTTTTGATAAGCCCAGTTTATCATTTAATAAACAAACTCTACCGATCGAGGAGATCATTAACAAGAGGAACATCTAGTGGCCTGGACGATGTATGTGATGACCTGCTGATGCCTACTTGCTAAACACCCCATTCGATTTACTTCTTGATATGGACAAATATTATTTTTTATTTGTTCTCGCGTCCATCTCAAAACAGCTCTAGAAATTCAAAAGGTTGTCTTGTTGATGGCGCGAAAGCAACCTGTGTTCTTTTCTTGCAACATTTCTTTCTTTGTTTACGATAACGACGTGCGTACGTACTGCAATGTCTTACCTAGCGCAATCAAGCATGGGACGGAATAAGTAGGTGCAGCTATTGATCTTTTCATATGAAATGGAAAACAATTGTATCGGAATAATTAAAAAATGAAAAGAATGTAAGACCAAGTGAAACAAGAATACATGTGCGTATACCTATACTGGTGAATAAATGATAACATATATGGACTTGAACAGACCTGAGCATCCACTAGCTTTTGCCACATCATCTGCTATTATTCAGCAAGGAATTAAAAAAACATATAGAAATACAACAAAAAGCAATGGACTCAAGAGTACAGACCAAAAATATCCATGTCGTTTAGTACTACAACTTTAGAACAGAGCATTTAAAACTGTAGAACCCACCTCTGTGTTTGCATGAATGGCCCCATGCCGTCCAATCTACCCATATCACCCAATTGTTAAAGGCCGATCTATCGAGACTATCCGGCGGGTCCTACAACTGCATGCATCATATGATAGCACCCTCTTTCAAATAGTGTTATTAAAAAGTGTTGTTATGGTGTATAAGTAATATCAACATAGTTAAATTTTGACATTTGATATATTTTCCATCAAACAATGAAAATTGTAAAACCTTCAAATTTAGTTTCATACGACTCTCAAAGCTTATTTGATGTATTTTGATTACTCATATTATAGTCAATGTATAGGATGGTGTACCTTTTTTTAGAGTGTAGGGAGTTTTACAACTTGCAAACACCCTTGACTGGTCGATTGGTGGTTTATGGCATTCAAGTTGGCGCGCAGAGCTGGATTGCCTGCAGACATCCTGGCATCCTGCACCACTCAATGACTTAATAATAAGAATAATACATGCACGGACCAGCTGGTCTTCATACTCCATATATGTGCTGGTCTTCATACTCCATATAATATGGACGTATAATTGCAATTTTGCGCTTTGGTCCATCCATGCACTGAAATACTGAATGAACAGACCAGGACTGTTAATTCAGAGTATTCATTGAACGGCTGCGATTACGATATTTTGCATACATTCAGACAATACACATGAGAGATAATGGTATTCAATTATTGCTAGGACTCCATCAATTTGAAATTACAACAAGTAATTTGGTTCTTTCAGGACAAGCCTTTTATCATAAATTGCTTTGTTAATACATTTTTTTTACACAAATCAATATAAATATATTTTTATTTAAATATAGTTATTTGTAATTAATTATGATTACATCACGGAAATCACATATTAATATTATGCTGAAGCGTCCTATAGAAAATCGATATGTATCTTGTTATAATTTCAAAACAGATGTTATGTTTGTTTATTTTATGCGCCGAGGATCATTAGGGTTGTTGTGTATCAAGTACATATAATGAAGTGTCAAGAACTAGAGATCCCTCAAGAACTCTGGCCCCACGTGGGACCCATATAATGTTTATGTGGGACACACACTATTTAGGTGGGACCCATGTGAGACCAGCAAGTGGGGCCACGTGGACTCGCACACTATTTAGGTGCCCACTTAGTGTGGAGTCCACATAGTGGACCCATGGTACTATTAAGCACCTTCATCATCTAAAAAAGTATCAACGATTTAACTAACTTTGTATGCTAAATTCACTTGTGATAGCTCTAAGACTTTTTTTCTTTACTTTCACTTCATAAATATGAAAAATAAGATCAAATTATTCATTCATTACTAATTGTATCTTTTTCTCTACAAAAATCAAGAATCGAAAGTCCACGAGTTTCTAATAAAAAAGTTATATAGTCCTTAGATGACTATTAAGATGAAAAAATTATCTAAATTTAAAATTAAATTGAGTACAATAAGATAAAAAATTTGTATTTCCTCATCATTTGAAATTAACACAAAAATAGGTGTATACAAACGTATGCAATTCCTCTTATAGCTGGATTTTCGAGCTATAAATGTAACACGTAATGATTTCGAAAATGTTGAGCAAATTATAATATACATGAGCAGCTTTTCAATCCTGCATATATAATATTTCATCAATGGTGCATGATGAGGATCTTGAGTTGTTATATTAGTGAATTATAAGAAAATGTATGTGCTATAATAATACTAGTTGTATCTATGGATCGGTGATGAATTGTTCACTTTATTTCTCTGGGATATTGGCCTTTCCATGTACGATGATCTTGACTAATATATTATTTAGATTAATTTATTACAATTTTCAAGATTTTACACTTGTTAGAATTTGCCATTTGAGAAATAAAATACACATGGCTGGGGACAAATTTGCAGATTCAACCATACATCAACGGCAGGACCAGGGATTAATTGCTGATCGAAATGGGCGACTTTTCCCATGAATCTAAAATCTACTACATCCCTATCATATACAAATGAAACCTGGCCATCGAGTGATTTGACCAGAATACAAATAGTACGCACTTCCTCTTATAGTAGAACAAGCACAATGCATGCATATATATACACTAACCACCTCCATAAACACAGGCGGCTTCCACATATAGCAGCCGCGCGTTAAACAAAACCAAAGGCGAATAGTGCGTGACACCATCTTCCACTGGTTAAATATCACAAATCAACGGTGGTGGAGCAGTGCCTTTCTGGATTAGGCTCCCCCTAATTGTTTAACTCACCCCAAACGGCGCACCCCTGACATCATTAGATTCGGCGAAATCCTAATCGGGCAATTAATAATTGCATCCCGTAGATGCCCCGGCAGCTAGCTCCACCGCGCTTCGTTCCAAAGGCTCAATATAAGATCAGCGAAGCAAGATCGACGGCGATGGCCAGCCGATTCCGATTCCCTGCTTGACTACCGGCGACATATGATGTAGTACATGGCTACATGCGGTCCCACCACACCCTTTAGCTTAATCAATTGACTAATCACTTACCTAAACCGGATTAGGATGTTAATTAATAACTAATCAAAGCCCACTTTTCCGGTCCATCTTTCCGGATTAATTAACGTGGCCGCCATGATTGTGTTGGTCGTAATAATTAAGAAGATTAATCCTCCAGTTATGTTGGTACGTACGTACTTATTAGTTTAGATTAGAAACTAAAAGAGAATGTATGCAGGACATGTTATGTTGATCATCATCAGTGTCTTGGTTTAATTTGGAACACAATTATTAAGCAGCAGTGTACTAACTGACGATCCTTACTTATTCAGGTACGTAGGTACGTACAAATACTCCAGCTAACTACCATGCATATGTCCCCATGGGGCGGCGCCAACTTGCCAAATTGGCATATTGCATGCTAGAAAAAACAATGTGTCTGGCACTGGGCAACGTATTACCTCGTTGAGCGACTATTCTCAATGGTCGTACTGGACCACAAGTAGGTACGAGTACGACGATGCATGGCTTATTTTATCTTAATTATGGCATTATCTGTCAGCTGAACTGTGATCAGGACACAAGGATATAAGGGAGAGGAAAGTTGAGACTTTGGAGTTTGGACACGATAAGATTTTTTTTTAATTTCTAGAAGAATGGCATATGCATGATTGAGAAATGGCACCTGATTCGAACGGCGCATTGCCATTTCCTGTTTTTTCGGCTTCGGGGAGAGTTGTACAAAGCCACAATTATTTGGCAGCACAATAGGTCATTTATACCATTCTATCTCTAAGATGACAAGAGCAGGTCGTCCCTTTCTTTTTGTTGTTGACAATAATGGACAGGAATAACGTATAAATTTCACAGGGTAATGCACAGATTAACTCTCAACGGTTGGTTCATGTGGGCTTATGACCTTTATTAACTTAGTTGGTATGGTATTTAGGATTGATTATCCCACATTTCATGTTCAGTACCTAGCACTGTTAATGGCTTGTTAATGTTGCGAAGGTTGTCAGCGAGTGTCCTAACGTTGCATGCATGTATAAGGGTATTTGCATTTATATCATGTTAAAAAAAAACTTCACAATTCACCTCCGGTCCTTTTCATATCGCAAAGTTTTTTCTTTGTCAATGCCACATCAGATTTTAGAAACCAATTAGGAGTATTAAATAATACATACTAATTACACATATGGAATGAATCATGAGACGAATCTATTAAACTTAATTCATCCATCATTAGACATCATTGTGCTAAAATAAACATATTCTAACAATGGATTAATTAGGCCTAATAGATTCTTCTCGTGATTTACACTCCATCTATTTAATTAGTTTTGTACTTAGTCTATGTTTTATTAGTGTCCAAACATCCTGTATGACACCATGAAAGTTTTCGCGGTGGAACCAAATAGACCCCTTAACCATAGTCAATTCCATTGCAAAACGCTCACATGGTTTTAAATTTCAAACGAAAAATGATTAACTACATTACAAAATTAGTAAGAGGCCAATCCCATGTTCCAGAATAAAATTTAGTTTGAGTACTACACTTAACCAATTTTCTGATCGAGTAGGCCACGAGAGATACGAATTCAACACAAAATCTGCTGTCTTGTATACTGCCTCCTATCCAATCCGAAGATCATAACGTTTTCGCATCAAGTCATATCTAAGAAGTGCATTTACCCATTATTCCTATGAAAATATAACTATATAGTTCAACCAATTTATAAGATGAGACGAAAGCTATTTTCCAAGATAAATGTACTCTGATTATTTAACTATTAACCTCTATGCATTTTAGAAAGTCAATAATGATGACTGCTTCAAAGGTTAAGTAGATTTTATTCAAATCATCTACCAACAATGTGTAGTGGGGGTAGAATATTTTGCCTCACCTAATGTGTGATGACTGATGACATAGCAAATGATGCAATTTCTGCGATAGCCTTGAAACAGTACGTCAGTACGCGTGACACACTCATGGACAAATAAGCAAATCTGTTAGTTGCAACTTGCAAGCTTTGTAAGCCGCCGAGGAGGCAGCAAGCCGCTGTGGCATAAAAATGCACGCTCCTAGATCTTCTGCTGCTTCTCTCTTCTTACTTTGGCCACACAAATTACTAGCACCATTACATCATAACGTCTCCATATGCATGCAAAGACTAGCCTGAGGGTGCGTTTATATAGAAAACATTTCGTCCCAAAAAACACTATTCATCTAACTTTTTCTTATTCATCTCACCCCTCCCACTCACAGAACACTATTTATCTATAGTATTTTCTCGGGTCTACAGTGTTTTTCGAGAATCTTTCCCAATCTAAACACACCTGAACAAGATTACAAGAGAGCTGGACAGTGCATTAATTTGGTGGACATAAGCGTGGTGTCAGTGCAACTTGGCTGATGCTGTCCAGGTGGCGGACGGAGGGCGTGCCGACAATCGCTTTCAAAGTCATTGCATGCCTCCCTGTCACAACTGGGGACACACACAGGGCTGTGGGTATGCATACGTCCTGTTAATAAAACTGATGCTGCGTAGACGTATTTCTACAAGTACTATACTTTTGATAAGCAGTGTATATACCTTCGCTGTCAAGAAAAATATATAGTCCCCTACAGCCCTACATGAGGCAGCAGCAGTGTACTGTTGACAGTGAGATTATGATACTGCACAAAGCTAGCTACATATATATGGAAGTACTAGCGCATGCACGCAAGGGACCGCCCCGAGTGTTGTCACGTCTAGATTAACAGGACATAGATCATCACCATTAGGAGAGCTTATTCCATCAGTTCGTACGATGCCAGCTCGAATCAAAACGCTGCGAACAGTGCCTTAACAACGACACCTAGCTTGCCGTAATGCCGTGGCTCCAGTGGACGAGCGCGATGGAATTGATTGCGGACTTTAGGTGTTGCCATGCAGCTAACTGCCTTCAGGTGGCCAGGCCAGGCCGGGGCCCTCTGTATCGGGGCTCGACGTGACACGACCGGTGCCGTGAGCTCGACCCGGTTTGACAAAAATCACCGGCCCAGATATTGCCTCACTTCTCAACGTGAAGTGAATTGTGATCCACCCAAGCTCGATCGATCTCGAGAGGGAGAGATGGCCCTAGCTAACCCTCTTCTAGAATGCCTCCATTCTGGACATTTGTGTCGATCCTAGCCAGATACCCTATATATGTTGGAGAGAGATCAGGTAGCTAGCTAGGATCGATGCTCTCAATAATTATGCCACATTAATGACAGAATAATTGTGAATGTAACTAACGAGTGTCATCAGATACAACCAGCTCGTTTCCCAACCCTCCAACTAGGATGGTTTTCATAGCATTAACTAGCCTGCCACATAGAATACTTTGATTATGTTTCACTCTAATAAATGAGAGAGAGATTGAGAAAAGGAAAAAACTGGGTCTTGCATGAGACCCAGTGTCTACAAGAACCTATGCAATAGACACTACCAAGTTATGCATTGGGAGAGGATGATGTCTTAATATTAAATGAGAAACAATTATGATTGGTGAAAAAGAATAGAGAATGGGTTTATTAGGGTCCCCCACCAAGAAACCATGGGTTGCAGAGGATAGTTTCTATGGTGGTGTCTTGATGATATGGCAACATAAACACCACTTATAGACACTATGGGTTGGGAATGCCTTATAACACTATTTTGGATACCGCAAACTAAGCTCAAGAAGCCATGATTAAGTACGGCACTTCAATCCTGTTAACTGTACGTACCACCAAAAAGGATGAAAGCACCCGATATTGTTGGATCGAACTGTACTGTGATCTGTACGCCATAAGCAAGGGCCGGGCCGGGAGCGTACACCAATATTATCGATCTGTAGAACACATTGTTGCAGTGTGCAGAAGAAGACGTACATCCCCGTACCAATATTCTTCCTTGGATCCTCCAATCCATGTGATGTATGCATATGCATATGCGTGCCCGTCCTAATGACCGGCAATATTATGCAGTTGCATGGATACCACCGAACCAAAACGCAGGCGCTTAGCCGGGCTGCGATCGAGCAAGTGGCTAGCTGCATACTATACGTATGACGAAGGTGTCACTTTGCCGGGCGCTGTGCCGACTGCGTGCTGCATGCTGATGGTGTACGTTGCCGACTGTTTGGTGAGTGTCTATCGACATCGACAGTCGCTGTAGCCAGGCTGTGTTCAGTTCCAAAAGTACTTTTTACTTATTATTTATTCCCCTTACAGAATACGTATCCTTAAAAATTTATTTTTCACCTTTCCTATTCATTCTCCTCACATAACACGCATCTCAGAAAAAAAAAGTATTTTTTCTCCACCTTCTAAAGTTCCGAGACTTTATACTAAGAACCTTCTGATTCTTGGGAAATTGGCCTTGTTTAGTTTCCTTGGTGAAAACTTTTCACCTCTTACATAAGATGTTTTAACACTAATTAGGAGTACTAATATAGACTAATTGATATAAAAAACTAATTACACAGATGGAATGTAATTGGCGAGATGAATTTATTAAGCCTAATGAGTCCATGATTTGACAATGTGATGGTACAGTAAACATGTGCTAATAACATATTAATTACACTCTATCTCTATAGTTAATTTTGTAATACTCCTAATTAATGCAAAAAAATCCGATTAACATGTAAAAAATTTTTAGCCTGAGAACTAAACAAGACCGTTTTGGAGATGCTCGTGCCGGCAGACGACACATGTTCTCCAAAATAATCTGATACACAAGAATTTTAAATTCATAAATAAAAATATTTGACAGTACTCCTGTAAAAATGAAAAGGATATTTTCATATGATTAAATTACTATTATGTATTAATATTCTCGACCGGGAGATGTTTAAGCTCCATAAACGTCCCCCAACTGATAGCTTCAACTTCTGTTTGAGTGTTGCGCAAAAAAAAAAAAAACTTCTGTTTGAGTGGGAACTAACTGATATCCCGTCAACGACTATATGTCGTTATCTAGTGCCAGGAGCAGAACTGTTTGTACAGCAGTACATATGGTTGTATAATATTGGTATGCTTGCTACAATACGGATCAGCCTTTTATGACCCAAAAGCATGGCAGAGGCTTCACGGGGGAAACCATTTTAGTATATCATGGGTCCTTGTCTTTCCTTTTCCAGCAGTATAATGTAGTGGAGCACATATGATGCATGCATGTGGCTCTATATTTTTAATTTTTAAACCACGTACCGTTACACATTTGTGATCCTTTTTTTTCTACATGCTGGGAAATGTTGGTGAAGGAACATATCGATTTTGATTCGCTCAAGCCAAAACTGTATATTACAAATTTGGAACATGGAAAAGGAGACTATCAAATTTGACATGTATTGGCTGTCCCGACTCTTGAGTTGTACTATATATATGTTCTTGGCATGCCGCAGGTGCTTCAGAAAATACATACCCAAGTGCTGAACTAGTATTGTAGCTAGCACAAACGCGCGACAGCCTTTCTAAAAAACACATATACAGTACACTACTACAGATAACGTTTTCAGAGGCGGGCGTTTTTTATTTTCTGAGGCGGAAATCGCGTCCGCTTCCAAATGGGGGCTTGATTATCAACGATTAATGGAGGCAGTTTCAAAACCGCCTCCGTTAATCCAAAAAAAATAAAAAAATCCAAAAACCCTAGTCAGGCCCACTGAGACCATTGGGGCCCGCCGAGCCCATCGAGGGGTGGACGACATGGATCCGCCGCCGCTGCTGCGGCTGGATCTGCCTGCACATCCACCACCGCCGCCGCGGCAGGATCTGCCCGAGCTCGATGCGCAGCCGCGCCGCCTCGTGCACGCAGCCTCGAGCTCCTCCTCTCGCGCTCCGTTGGCAAGGGACAGAGGCAGCACAACTTCTCCTCTCGCGTGGCACCTCCTCCTCTCGCCGGCGAGGGAGAGGCTAGCGCGCGGCTCCTCCTCCACGCTCTGCCTGGCGAGGGAGAGAGGCGGCGCGGCTCCTCCTCTCGTGCTCCGCCTGGCGACGGAGATAGGCGGCGCAGCTCCTCCTCTCAGCCAGCGAAGGAGAGTGGGAGAGAGAGGCGGCTGCTGCTGTCGCGGTCGTGTGGCGAGGGGGCTTCTGCTGTCGCGGTCGCCTCCAGATCCGCCGGCAAGGAGAGTGGGAGGGAGCGGCGGCTGGAGGGAGTGGAGGGAGAGAGAGACATTGGAGGAGAGAAATGATAGAAGGGTTAGGGTTAGGGTTGGTTGTTTTTATATGATGTGTAGTTATCGGGCCGACTGGGCCTGTTGGGCTTCGACCATTTGAGGAGGCGGGCCGTATAAGCCATCCGCCTCTGAAAATTAATTTAAGGAACCGGGTTGTAACATCCCACCCTTTTTAATCGTTGCACATGTGTAAGAATGGTTGGTTAAGTGAAAATGTTTAAGGAGAAGAAGAGAAAGAGAAAAGAGGAATGGTTGACTAAAGTCAACAAAGTGGCCAAATTCGAAATTTTGAGAACCCAAGAATTTCTCGATGAAGTTTATAAGTTTATCAACTTACTTGGCCATCACTAGTAAGAAAAATTGGAGAAAGAATGTTTCAATTAAATGGAAGAAGGAAAATGAGAGATGACACTATTCACCATCCGACACAAACACTTAGCCATTTTCAAATTTCGGCTGGAATTTCATATTGAGCAGCGAATTTCAAGGCCCTTTAGCCCTTGATCTGTGGGTGGTATGGCCAAGGTGCCTTAAACAAAGTTGTCAAGGGAACTATGGTGAACAACTTTTGTTTTTGAGTCACCCTCAGAAACTGGCTAGATCGAGGGGAAAAGCACGAAAGAAAACCAGTCAGGATATGTTTTCAGAGATTCAGTGTTATTGACAGCAGATTCGAATTCGTGCAAATTGAGTTTGAATTTGAAGTTTTCTGCAAAAACTTCCAATTAGGAAGTTGTTCTACTGAAGTTGAATTTCAAATTTGTCTTCAGCACCAGAGGCATGTTCTATTCAAGTTTTGAGAGTATTTTGTGAAATTCAGTTAGGGTTCTGAAAATTGGGGGAAGTTGCAGCAGTCACTTTGGAGCACAAATTCGACTTCAATTCGAGCTCGGATGAGGGAAGTGCCAATGTATGAAATGAAATTGGATGATCCCTCTACAAGTTTCATTTTGGAAATTTTTGATGTTACCATATGGAATTGTGAGGAATCGAAGCTTCAATTTCGGGCAAATAGAGGTGCAAATGGGGAAATGCTGACGTCATGCCTAGCACACAGCTCGTCGCCGGCGTCGCATGGACCGCATCGCCGGCCACGCGTCGGTCGCGGTGAGAGCCAGCTCGAGTGGCGTCGCAGCTGGAGGTGTCGCGCGCCGCTGCGTTGCTCCGGTGATAAAACCGTCATCCCCGGTCTCCTTCTCCCCCTTTCGCCGCGTTGTTTCTCTGCTCTCTCCCTCGCCGCCGTTGAGCCGGAGTGCTGCAACCGCCGTTGGAGCCGCTCCGCTCCGTTTTTAGCCACCAAACGCTTCGCCGTCACCTTCTGGAGCTTTTCCACCCGCTGGTGCTCCTCCTCCCTCACTCCATCGCTCGGCGCAAGCCGTTCTGCAGCTCACCGTCGACGGTCGCCGGGGTAAGCGTTCTCCCCGTCTTTGTGCCGTTATAGTTGTGTTGGTCGGAGCTAGAGGGGTTAGTGGTGCTGCTTAGAGGTTTGGAAAGATGGTTGAGGGTTTGTTTAGTCGAGCGCGACGTTTGTTCGGGCTGGAACGCGTTCGCCGCCATGGCGCTCCTCCGCCATGGCAGCCGCACGGCTGCAGCGTTGCTCGGGCCTCCTCCGGCCGAGCTTGGGTGCGCGCTAGGTGCGTTAGGGTTCACTAGTGCTCGTAGGGCAGCTGTTAGGGTTAGTCTTGTTGTGTTCGAGCCACGGTTAGCTCGCCACCGCGTGCTCCGGGCGTGCTCCCGCCATGGCCGGCGTGGTGCGCTCGGGCGTGCGGTGTTGCACGAGCTGGCTTGAGTGGCGCATGAGGTGTCTCTGGTCTAGGCGGTACTCGTGGGTCGGCTGTGAGGCGAGTTGGGGCAGTAGGCTCGCCGGAGCACGGCATGACACCGGAGCTCCGCCGCCGAGCCGCGGGGAAACTAGGGTTAGCGTTTGCCGGGGCTGTTGACGCCTAGAATGGGTGCGCGAGTGCGAAGGGAAGCTCTAGGGTTAGTTAGGTTCGCCGGGGGACCTCACCGCCGGCGAGCGCGTGGAGGTCAACGCCGGTGAGGCGCCGGTCCTCGCGGGGACTCTGTCCCGCGTGGCCAGGGGTGTCGGGGAAGAAGAAGGAAGAACCCAGGGGGTTTTCTGAAAGATTACCAATTAGATTTTAGGATTTAGTTTAAATTATGTTTATTCACTGTTTTAATTCTAGAAAATTATAGGAAAATCAGAAAAATATGAAATAAATTTTAATAATTTCCTTAGATTTTCCTTTATTTTATAAAAATGCTAAACCATTAAGTTTGTAGTGATTAGAATTTAATAATAACACCATCTTAGAAAATAATTATTAAGAATGGCTAAAATGATGCTAAAAATATTCTAAAATAGGATTTAGGTCTTGTAAGCACTTTTATAGGTAAATAAAGGGTTAGGTTTGTGTAGAAAATAATTTGAGCATCTTTAGCAACTCTTCTTAATAAAATCAATAAAATAAATAAGGATTAATTTACCCACTTTATAAAATAACTTTTTCTTTGGGAAAGGTCTAGGTATCTTTGTTGGCTTGCAACTGTATCGAGAAGTGAAGTTGTGCTATGTTTCAAACTATTGCATTTCTCATCACTAACTTGCATCGCATATAGAATCTGAAGCCTCGGAAGTGGAGTACGTGGAGTTCTCTGACGATCCAGTGCCGTACGAGGAGGTTTTCTTGGTTGCTCAGGAGTCTCAGGAAGTCGTCGAGACTGCTACTCTTTTTGAAACCCAAGGCAAGCCCCGGATGCATCTTTACCTACTTTATTTCAACAGATCACGAGTCCAAAGGTTATGATTTTATGTGTGCATTAGGTTAGGAGTTGAATGCAAACCCTTGATGCATAAACTACTCCTCGATAGAATTACCTTTGATAGGGCAAGTAAGTAAATGGATTAGACCACATCTGCTTAGCTATGCCTTGCCAGGTTTATAATTAAAGGAATTGATCTAGGTTTTCACTAATCATAGATGAATCATGCATGAGATTATAAGAAAAGAGAGAGTGGGCAGAGGATGATAGAGTGGATTGACAGGTTCGATCCTTAGCTCTGCCTACTACCAAAAGTCACTAAGGACCGATCCGTTGTTTACCTGTTTGATCAAGTGATTCTACCTGGTTGCTTACTGGGTAATGGGGCCAGTAAAGCCAACTAGATTAGCTGGCTCATGAATTGGAAATATCGCTTACCGGTGCTTGCTGGGTCGGAGAAAGGCGGGATCGTCATCTGGAACTCACGGGGTGGTCGTCAGACGTGGGGCCCACGTGGGGATGCGTTCCCGGGTTCGGGTAAGGATATTTCCGGTTTTTGGTCCAACTGATTGAAAGGTTGTTGCGGGCAGCTGGCGCAGCTGTACGTAACTGGTGGCTAGGTATCTCCTGCAGGATGTATATGGATCCGGATCAACACTACTCTTGGTTATGAGTGCACTTGATCAGGTGTTAAACATTGTAGAGGAAACAAGTTGAACTATTACATGGAAGTGATTCAAAATGCTGTTTGGACCTAGTATCACTTGAGTGAAAAAGGTATTTACCACTTAGTTGAGTAGCTAATACTTAACTGCAATAAAACTGCTTTATAAGGACTCATTACTAGTAAGCTTTTTTTTCCGCAAAAGATCAAGTCAGCCAAACAACCACCAAAAGCCTAATCATTATCCTTGAGAGTCTTTTCTTTGGTAAGACGGGTAAGTCTTGCTGAGTGTGGCAGAACCGCCAATTTAAACTGGCTCAAGTGCGTCGTAATGACCTGTTACGATCATCGGACGCACTTCAAACAGTTTAAACCGGTGATCTGTCGAGTGTCCCAAGGACTCCTCGATAAACCACGTTAACTCGTACCTCTGCCATACATCAGGATCGTTTTCGGTAAGGAGAACACAACGAACATTATTATTTCTACATAACATACCAAGATTCTTATTTATTACAAGCCAGGTTTTGAAGAGAACTTAAATGCAAGTCAAACCATTACTAGGAGTTTACTACAAACCATTCTAGGTAGTTCTATATCACACACATCTACAGCCTCCGGCTTACCCCTAGAATCACCGGGACCACGATGATCTAGGTCTTCTGGATCTTCTTGGTGATCTCCTCCGTAGCTTCTTCTGAAAAACAAAAGGGAAGATTCCCTGAGTACGAAGGTACTCAGCAAGACTTACCCGCCTTACCAAAGAAAAGACTCCCAAGGAATATGAATGGGCTTTATGTGGATTTGGCTGACTCGACTCTTTTGCTCAAAGCATTACTAAAACTTGACCCTTATATTTTATGTATTTTATGCTCAGTTGAGTTGTTACCTATCCATCTAGGTTATAAAATATTTTCCATACATGTTGTACTAAGGTCAACCAGCATTTATGAATCAACCTCCTCTTGTTCAACTTGTTTCCTCTACGATGTTTAAAATTTGACCAAGTGCACTCATAACCAAGAGTTGTGTCGATCCGGATCCATGTACATCCTGCAGGAGATACCCAGCTCCCAGCCACGCACAGTCGTACTTACTGTACGCAACAACCTTTCAATCAGTTGGACCAAAGACCGGAAATATCCTTACCCGAACCCGGGAAAGCATCCCCACGTGGGCCCCACGTCTGGCGACCACCCCGTGAGTTCCAGATGACGATCCCGCCTTTCTCCGACCCAGCAAGCACCGGTAAGCGATATTTCCAATCAACGAGCCAGCTAATCTAATTGGCTTTACTGGTCCCATAACCCAGTAAGAAACCAGGTAGAATCACTCGATCAATTGCTTAAACAACGGATCGGTCCTTAGTCAATTAAGCAAGTAGGCAGAACTATGGACCGAGCTTACCTCGATCCCTCCTACCAACTTCTGCCCACTATCTTTCAATTCGAATCTTTCATGATTCATATAAGATTGGTGGTGGCCTAGTTCATCATCTTTTACTTAACCTTTCTAAGCATAGCCAAAGGTAAATTGTTGCTAATCAAATTTCTTAACTTAACAGGGATAGTTCTATCAAGGGATATCTCATGCATCAAAGGGTTTCAACCAATCCCTAACCTAATGCACATAAAATCATAAGAATTGGACTCATGAATATTATGAAATAATGGGTGGTTTAAAGATGCACCGGGGCTTGCCTGGAATCACGAACAAGTCAGATGCTTCCGAAAAACGAGATTCCGGAGTGACGACGATCACTTCCTTGACTTGTCGCTGCTCCTCCGCGAATCCCACGAGCTCGTACTCCGAAGCTTGAGAGACTACAACGTAATGCAGGTTAGCGATATGCGATGCAACATTTTATGAAAAAGCTAAGCAACTTTCCCTTCTCGATAAAGTTGCAAGCCAACACAAGCTACCCAAGATTTTTAAAAGATAAACCTATATTTTTCCTTTAATAAAACTTGCCCTAAATCATTTTTAGTTTATTTTTAATGATGTTACATCATTTTCTAAATGGATAAAACATTTAAGTAAATACATAAAACAATTTTAGAAATTATTTCTAGTTATAAAAGATTTATTCAGAATTTTAACATTTTTATCAATTATTAAACAATTATTTAATTAATCTAAACAAAGGGATAAAATTAATTATCTACACCAAGTTAATTAATATTTTTAATGGATGACAAATTTTAAAACAAGTTTAACAAAATTGGTTTCATCTAATTTGGACTTTCCTACAATTTTCTATGAATTAAAAGGTGAAAAACCGAATTTTAAAATCTATTCAGAAAACCTTAATGGAAATTTTACAGAAAACCCCCTGGGCTTTTCTACCTTCTCCCCGACAGCCCCTCCCCCGTTCAAAACAGGGGCGGCGCTGACCGGCCGGCCCGCCGGCTTGACCGCGGCCTCTTCGCCGGCGACGAGCACCCCCGGCCGCGGGGAAAGCGCCTAGAGCTTCCTCACGACCTAGCGAACCCACCTTCCCCCTTTTCTCTCTTGCTTACAACACGGAAACCTCCTCGCGGCGGAGCAGGCGGCGGCGCTAGGACGCTGCACGTCGGCCGGCCAAGAGACGTCGAGCCGGGGACAAAACTCCAGACTAAAAGCACCACCGGACCTAGGGGAAACTCAAGAGAGAGCTAGCTCGGGCGGAGGTGGTCCGAGGCGACCTGGCCACGTGAGCCGACGGCCATGACGGCGGTGGCGGCTGGACAAAGGCGGAAGAAATGGCGGAGGAAGGTGGCGCTGGTGGAAATTGGTGGCTGGGATATAGAGCAACGGATGAAGCACTTGAAAACGAAAAGTTGAGCAGAAAGAATCGATCAGAGAGGATCGAATGGCGGCGCGGGACAGCAAAACACCGGCGGCTGAAAACGAGCCGGGAACGGGCAAGAGGAAGAAAGAAGTAGAAAGGAGGCGAGCAAGAACTATTTATCGACGGAAAACCGACCCAGAGACTCGCCACCTCATGCTGCCGAGCTTGACACCACGATCTACATGCGCGGCGGCACGTGGTCGGAGAAACCGACCTTGCCGGCGAGCAGTGTGCCTGCTTGCTCCTCTACTCCTTCCAAACCGCGACATTGCGAGTTCGATTTCTCCCAAAAATCTTACTCAACTCATCCATCTCCAAACATAGAACTTATAGAATGAAAATAGCACTCCAACTTTCATGTTGAAACCTTTTTGATCCAAGCAGTGTATAGCCCGGATTTGAAGCTCCAATGTCGACGAGTTTTACCCCCAAATTTCAGACCCGAAATTCGAATTCTTCAAATTACTTCCAAATTTACATTCAAACTCTCCTCGATCCCCAAATGAAACTTGTCCATCATACATTCAATTTCACTTTCTCTTTTGGCACCATACTCAATTTCTCGCTCAATCTCTCGGAATTGGGCTTGGATCACCGGTCGGTTTAAGGGGTTCATTAGAACTCTGAAACCCTAACCTTGTGCAGAAATTCAAACTCAAATTACTTCCAAAATTTGACTAGAACCTGCTGTTCCTCAAAACACAAAAGTTCTTTGACTTAACTTGAATTTCATTTCTTATTTTTGGACCTCCTTCAGATTCTCAACGGTTTGAGCTTAATTTGAAAAAATTGCATCTCAGCCTTTATAACCCTGAAATTGACTGAAATTGTGATTGATTCGATTTTCAACCACGTTTTTCTACTTAATTTTCATCTAAGCTCAAGCTGAACCCAAAAACAAAGTTGGTCTTTATACCTCACTTTACAACTTTCATTTTTGTACCATGGTCAAAAGATCCACCAATAAATTTTTATGATCACTCAATCATTGCTGCTCAACATGGCCAAAAACTGAAATTTAACCCCTATTGGCGGATAGTGAATAGTAACTTCTCTCTTTTTCTTCCCTCCCTTTAATTGAGCTATTTCCATACTCTTTTTCATCCAATTTTCGTGTCAAACATGCTCTCCCAATCTTCTTGATCGACTACATATATTTACTTCAAATTTATGTCGAATTCTGACCAATTTTTGACTTTGGTCAAACTTCGTACCGTTCAAAAATCGGGGATGTTACAGCCCTTCCCCCTTAAAAGAATCTCGTCCCGAGATTCCAAATAGAGCCGTAACCCGCTCTTAACAATGGAAAGGATAATGTGTCATATCCAAACTTCCAAACATACTTCACCAAGAAGCTACGATGGTGCCAGTGGTTACGTCATATATCCGAGTAACCTCTCTAATTACTCAAATTAGAAGACCCCTATTTCCTTTTTATTTCCATATTATTTTTGGTGGCTCTCAAAACCGTATATCTCATATTGTTCTTAAAACCTTTCTCTTCACCCGCACTTACTCCCGAGAGTTGACATATATATCATTTTCAGGGAACACTAGCACCATGTAAAAGATCGACAGGGGGTTATTGATAGAGACATACCCGGCATCATTGGTTCATCTTCTGGAAATTCCTCCACGTTCATATATCGAACCTGTCCGGTTTGAGGATTGAAAACCTTCCTTCTCACAAATCTTTGACCAACTCCTTGTCCGGACATTTGAGACTGCACATTTGGATTTCCACCTTGCTTGGGTAAACGACATTCACGAGCATAATGCCCAGTCTTGCCACAATTATAACATGGTTGAGCATTGGATGGACCAGAGGTATCACGACTCTCTCGGTCTTGGGGAGGCACCGGAGATGGAGTATTATTGGGGTTCCTTACCAGCCACTGTTGCTGAGATGGTGGTGGCTGCGAACTTCCCTGGAATTGGTTAGCCGGTCCACGATAGATAACCCTGAAGCGCTTTGGAGCACCACTGGATGTCTCATCAACCGGATCCTTCCTCTTAAGAGTTTCTTCTTCTTTAAGACTTTCATCTAGCGCTTTCATCTTTTCTTCAGCTGATATCGCCATGTTCACTGCGGAACTGTAATCAGGGAAGGTACATGTTCCCAGCTTCTCCTGCATCCTTACATTAAGTCCACGGAGATAACAATCCCGTTTCTTGATTTCATTATCCACGTGATCAGGAGCATATTGAGCCAGATGTTCGAAAGCACTGGTGTACTCCAGCACACTTTTAGTCCCTTGTTGAAGCTTTAGGAATTCCTCCAACTTCATCCGCATAATCCCCGCAGGCACAAACTGAGTACGGAACGCCGTCTTGAAGTCATCCCATGTAATATCCCTTCCGGCAGTCTGCCTCGACAGAAAACTGGACCACCACGTACCAGCAGGACCATGAAGTTGAAGACCAGCAAACTCTACCTTTTGACTCTCGGTGCAGTGAGGAATGACTCGAAACTTCTGCTCTAGGGTCCCAAGCCATTCGTTTGCTTCCAGAGGATGCTCAGCCCGAGTAAAAACAGGAGGATGGGTCTCCAGGAAGTGAGAATAAGTGACTCCCTGTGGCCTTGCTTGACGACTGGACGAAGAACTGCCAAGACTCTGAGCAATAAGATTCAACAGTCGGGTCTGCTCAGTTCCAGAACTGATGATATGAGCAAACGCTTCCATTAGACCGGGAGGTGGAGGTGGATTTTCTTCGCTAGCTTCCGCTCCAGTTTGAGAGTCCCGTGGATCTGCCATTCTGCAAAAAGACCCCAACACAGACCATATAACTCTGCTTGTAAGGACTGGTCATACTAAACTTCTATCCCTTCTTGCATTACGAAGACTGAAGATGCATGTGATGTCATCAAGAGATGGTTATCCAACCAAGACCAAGGCTGTTCTCTTGCATCAACTACCCCTGGAAAGGAGGTTCTAAAACTACGCCACTCACCAAACCACACAACCCTTGAAAACATGCACTGCAAGCATGATGCAGCGGTTCCTACGTCCTTACAGACACATTCACACTCGCAAGAAAATTGGTGGCATCGTATAACTCTCCCTACACATAAAATTCTAACGATTCTAGCGACACGCACGAACAGTTAGCATCTGCAAAATAAGCAACTCATCATTACTACTTGCCACCTAACGACTCGACTGCTTTTCTTTTATAGAAAATATGGTCCCGAGGTTTGAAAAGACATAATGTTCGTTGATTATCCCAACCTATGGCTCTGATACCAGCTGTGGCAGAACCGCCAATTTAAACTGGCTCAAGTGCGTCGTAATGACCTGTTACGATCATCGGACGCACTTCAAACAGTTTAAACCGGTGATCTGTCGAGTGTCCCAAGGACTCCTCGATAAACCACGTTAACTCGTACCTCTGCCATACATCAGGATCATTTTCGGTAAGGAGAACACAACGAACATTATTATTTCTACATAACATACCAAGATTCTTATTTATTACAAGCCAGGTTTTGAAGAGAACTTAAATGCAAGTCAAACCATTACTAGGAGTTTACTACAAACCATTCTAGGTAGTTCTATATCACACACATCTACAGCCTCCGGCTTACCCCTAGAATCACCGGGACCACGATGATCTAGGTCTTCTGGATCTTCTTGGTGATCTCCTCCGTAGCTTCTTCTGAAAAACAAAAGGGAAGATTCCCTGAGTACGAAGGTACTCAGCAAGACTTACCCGCCTTACCAAAGAAAAGACTCCCAAGGAATATGAATGGGCTTTATGTGGATTTGGCTGACTCGACTCTTTTGCTCAAAGCATTACTAAAACTTGACCCTTATATTTTATGTATTTTATGCTCAGTTGAGTTGTTACCTATCCATCTAGGTTATAAAATATTTTCCATACATGTTGTACTAAGGTCAACCAGCATTTATGAATCAACCTCCTCTTGTTCAACTTGTTTCCTCTACGATGTTTAAAATTTGACCAAGTGCACTCATAACCAAGAGTTGTGTCGATCCGGATCCATGTACATCCTGCAGGAGATACCCAGCTCCCAGCCACGCACAGTCGTACTTACTGTACGCAACAACCTTTCAATCAGTTGGACCAAAGACCGGAAATATCCTTACCCGAACCCGGGAAAGCATCCCCACGTGGGCCCCACGTCTGGCGACCACCCCGTGAGTTCCAGATGACGATCCCGCCTTTCTCCGACCCAGCAAGCACCGGTAAGCGATATTTCCAATCAACGAGCCAGCTAATCTAATTGGCTTTACTGGTCCCATAACCCAGTAAGAAACCAGGTAGAATCACTCGATCAATTGCTTAAACAACGGATCGGTCCTTAGTCAATTAAGCAAGTAGGCAGAACTATGGACCGAGCTTACCTCGATCCCTCCTACCAACTTCTGCCCACTATCTTTCAATTCGAATCTTTCATGATTCATATAAGATTGGTGGTGGCCTAGTTCATCATCTTTTACTTAACCTTTCTAAGCATAGCCAAAGGTAAATTGTTGCTAATCAAATTTCTTAACTTAACAGGGATAGTTCTATCAAGGGATATCTCATGCATCAAAGGGTTTCAACCAATCCCTAACCTAATGCACATAAAATCATAAGAATTGGACTCATGAATATTATGAAATAATGGGTGGTTTAAAGATGCACCGGGGCTTGCCTGGAATCACGAACAAGTCAGATGCTTCCGAAAAACGAGATTCCGGAGTGACGACGATCACTTCCTTGACTTGTCGCTGCTCCTCCGCGAATCCCACGAGCTCGTACTCCGAAGCTTGAGAGACTACAACGTAATGCAGGTTAGCGATATGCGATGCAACATTTTATGAAAAAGCTAAGCAACTTTCCCTTCTCGATAAAGTTGCAAGCCAACACAAGCTACCCAAGATTTTTAAAAGATAAACCTATATTTTTCCTTTAATAAAACTTGCCCTAAATCATTTTTAGTTTATTTTTAATGATGTTACATCATTTTCTAAATGGATAAAACATTTAAGTAAATACATAAAACAAATTTAGAAATTATTTCTAGTTATAAAAGATTTATTCAGAATTTTAACATTTTTATCAATTATTAAACAATTATTTAATTAATCTAAACAAAGGGATAAAATTAATTATCTACACCAAGTTAATTAATATTTTTAATGGATGACAAATTTTAAAACAAGTTTAACAAAATTGGTTTCATCTAATTTGGACTTTCCTACAATTTTCTATGAATTAAAAGGTGAAAAACCGAATTTTAAAATCTATTCAGAAAACCTTAATGGAAATTTTACAGAAAACCCCCTGGGCTTTTCTACCTTCTCCCCGACAGCCCCTCCCCCGTTCAAAACAGGGGCGGCGCTGACCGGCCGGCCCGCCGGCTTGACCGCGGCCTCTTCGCCGGCGACGAGCACCCCCGGCCGCGGGGAAAGCGCCTAGAGCTTCCTCACGACCTAGCGAACCCACCTTCCCCCTTTTCTCTCTTGCTTACAACACGGAAACCTCCTCGCGGCGGAGCAGGCGGCGGCGCTAGGACGCTGCACGTCGGCCGGCCAAGAGACGTCGAGCCGGGGACAAAACTCCAGACTAAAAGCACCACCGGACCTAGGGGAAACTCAAGAGAGAGCTAGCTCGGGCGGAGGTGGTCCGAGGCGACCTGGCCACGTGAGCCGACGGCCATGACGGCGGTGGCGGCTGGACAAAGGCGGAAGAAATGGCGGAGGAAGGTGGCTCTGGTGGAAATTGGTGGCTGGGATATAGAGCAACGGATGAAGCACTTGAAAACGAAAAGTTGAGCAGAAAGAATCGATCAGAGAGGATCGAATGGCGGCGCGGGACAGCAAAACACCGGCGGCTGAAAACGAGCCGGGAACGGGCAAGAGGAAGAAAGAAGTAGAAAGGAGGCGAGCAAGAACTATTTATCGACGGAAAACCGACCCAGAGACTCGCCACCTCATGCTGCCGAGCTTGACACCACGATCTACATGCGCGGCGGCACGTGGTCGGAGAAACCGACCTTGCCGGCGAGCAGTGTGCCTGCTTGCTCCTCTACTCCTTCCAAACCGCGACATTGCGAGTTCGATTTCTCCCAAAAATCTTACTCAACTCATCCATCTCCAAACATAGAACTTATAGAATGAAAATAGCACTCCAACTTTCATGTTGAAACCTTTTTGATCCAAGCAGTGTATAGCCCGGATTTGAAGCTCCAATGTCGACGAGTTTTACCCCCAAATTTCAGACCCGAAATTCGAATTCTTCAAATTACTTCCAAATTTACATTCAAACTCTCCTCGATCCCCAAATGAAACTTGTCCATCATACATTCAATTTCACTTTCTCTTTTGGCACCATACTCAATTTCTCGCTCAATCTCTCGGAATTGGGCTTGGATCACCGGTCGGTTTAAGGGGTTCATTAGAACTCTGAAACCCTAACCTTGTGCAGAAATTCAAACTCAAATTACTTCCAAAATTTGACTAGAACCTGCTGTTCCTCAAAACACAAAAGTTCTTTGACTTAACTTGAATTTCATTTCTTATTTTTGGACCTCCTTCAGATTCTCAACGGTTTGAGCTTAATTTGAAAAAATTGCATCTCAGCCTTTATAACCCTGAAATTGACTGAAATTGTGATTGATTCGATTTTCAACCACGTTTTTCTACTTAATTTTCATCTAAGCTCAAGCTGAACCCAAAAACAAAGTTGGTCTTTATACCTCACTTTACAACTTTCATTTTTGTACCATGGTCAAAAGATCCACCAATAAATTTTTATGATCACTCAATCATTGCTGCTCAACATGGCCAAAAACTGAAATTTAACCCCTATTGGCGGATAGTGAATAGTAACTTCTCTCTTTTTCTTCCCTCCCTTTAATTGAGCTATTTCCATACTCTTTTTCATCCAATTTTCGTGTCAAACATGCTCTCCCAATCTTCTTGATCGACTACATATATTTACTTCAAATTTATGTCGAATTCTGACCAATTTTTGACTTTGGTCAAACTTCGTACCGTTCAAAAATCGGGGATGTTACACTGAGTACCTTCGTACTCAGGGTTCTTCCCTTTCTGTTTTCCAGAGGAAGTTCCGCAGACCGAAGGCGAGGAAGAGAACCAGAAGCCCTAGAGCATCGGAGGTCCCGGATGACTCTAGATGTTAGAAGTATCTAGTTCTACTTTACTCCTTTGGTATAAATCTAGTTGTATCTTGGACCTTAGAACTTTGGTTTGTCGTTAAGGTTATTTCAAAACTCGGTTTGTAATATTTCGTATCTTTCCGTATGTATGTAAAAAGGTAATGCCTGTTATGTTATCTCCAACTCGGTAAAAGATCCTAAGCTTTGGTTAAGAAAATGTTGTCAGTGGATGATTCGGGATGTCCCGGGGACACTCGACAGACTACCGGGTTTAAACTGTTTGAAGTGCGTGCGGAGTTATCCTGAGTTAAGGTGGCTCGACGCACTTGAGCCAGTTTAAATTGGGCGGTTCTGCCACAGCTGGTATCAGAGCCGTAGGTTGGGTTAACTAAGAGGTGTTACTATTTTAAAACTTCAGGGACCTATTTTAAAGTAAAAAAAGGTTGTGTCGTTAGGTGGCAGTAGTCTAATGGTTGTTGTTTTGCAGATGCTGACTGTTAGCATATCGTTAGCTACGGTAGACTTTATATTAGGGAGAGCTATACGATGCCACCACATTTTTTATATACGGGTGAGATATGAGTCTGTGAGGGCGTAGGAAAACGCTGCATCATGTGCATTGCATGTTTTCAAAACTTTTCTTTGGGGGTTTTGGTGTGTGCCGTTGTTGACTTTGGTTGTCTCTACAGATGGAGACAATGGAGCACACGGATCAGGACGGCTGGACCCAGGGGTGCTACCATAATCGCCCTGGTTTCACCAGAGTTTTGTGGCAGATCTTGCAGGAGAAGGGCTTTGAGGAGCCACCACTGTACATCTGGAAGCAGTTCGACACTCTGCAGCAGGTGGGGTGTACTGTCTATGTACACATTCCAGAGTCCGAGACTCATGCTACATGGAAGCTGGACGAGACTCGAGCCCAGGGTTTTGAGTTTGAGGATACTGTCCAGACTGCAGCCTTAGCAGCTCTCACTGAGCTATGCCAGAAGAATAAGTTTGAGATTGGTACAAGCTCTGCCAGGTTCTTTCCGCTACAGGATCCAGAAGATGGGGTCTGGAAGCGGCGAGTCAAAGCCTTGAAAAACAAGTCAAGAGTGGAAAGCGATGAGATTGCAGCATCTTCAGTGGACTACATGATGTCCATGTTCAGCCTCCTACAGATATGTCAGAAGAGCTATCAGCGCCAGAGGGAGAAGAACACGGATTTCAAGATGAAGATGCTGGGAATGAAGTCTGGTCTGGAAGAAGCACAGCGGGCTATGTTTGATAGGGAGCATGAGATGGAGAAATCGATGAGGGACATGGCTCGTAGGATGGACGAGAAGGATGCGGAGATACAACATCTTAAGGAAGTCGGAGCAGAGACTGCCGCAGCACGGGCTGAAGCCATGGGAGTCAATACTCAGGAGATGCAGGCTCGCGTCTCGATGCTGCAAGATGAGATTGTTGCCTTGAGGACAGCCTTGGAGCAGTACGAGCATCTGGTAGCAGCTGCCGATCACCATGTTGAAGCACCACCAGCTCCAGCTCAAGATCAGCCACCAGCTCAGGAAGGAGCAGGTGAGGAGGTGGACATAGTGGGTATGGATCCTGCTCTAGCTGCACCACCAGCACCAGAGGATGCACAGTTCGCCGATGAGGTACTGGAAGGATTTGAGGGTTTTGAGGTTGAGTTCGAGGAACACAATGAAGCGCTGCCAGAGGATCCAAACGCGTTTGCATGGGCTAATGCAAATGCGGATGGGTTCGATCCGGAGGGACATGGACCACTGGAATTCAATCCCGTGGTGGTGGACGAGGATAGTGATGAGGAAGACCCCAGTGGGATTCAGGGGGAGTCCGGCATGACCACCGTCACCAGTTCTTTGTCTTCTTCGACTTCGTCGTCGGCTTCCAGTGCAGTCAGGTCAGACGGAAGTGAGAACTCCGTCAACCAGCCTGCTCCGATGGAGGGTGGAGACTGAGGGGAGTGTGCTTTGCAGGGTTCTTTTGAGAGGGAAGTGTTTTGTGCATATGTACATGTAGCCGTATGCTAGTACTTGGAACTCTAGGGTTGTAGCTATGTATGTTTATATAATGGCTTGAGATGGTAGGCTCTAACTCCTAGGGAGTTGTGTATATGTTCTGATGTGATGTCTGAACCGCTGTCATATGAATGCATATGTGATAAATGATGGTTATGTGCTTACATGTCAAAAGGGTTTTCCGAAAGGAGTTACCTATTTCTTGTGCAAATCTTGATATACCAGTGAATGGAAGTTAATGTTCTCTTGCACTGAACTTTTGTAGAATGGCAAATCAGAGGAACCAGCAGTCGAGCTCGAGGGAGGACCCTAATGCTCCACCTGGACCTCCTACCTTGACAGATGCGTTTGCTCATCTGATAAGCTCCGGAACTGAGCAAACCCGGCTGTTGAACTTGATTGCTCAGAACTTGGGCAACCGTTCGTCCGGAAGACAAGCTGGTCAGCAGGGAGTCACGTACTCTCAGTTCCTGGAGACCCACCCACCTGTCTTTAGTCAAGCTGAACATCCACTTGAGGCGCGGGAATGGATCCAGACTTTGGAGCAGAAGTTCCGGGTTATTCCCCAGTGTACGGAAGCCCAGAAGGTGGAGTTTGCAGGACTTCAGTTGCAAGGTTCCGCGGGTACGTGGTGGGCAAGTTTCTTGTCTCGCCAACCGGCGGGAGGAGTGCTGAATTGGGAGGACTTCAATACCGTTTTTTGTGCTCACTTCATTCCTGACGGTATCTTGAAGTTAAAGTTGGAGGAGTTTCTGAGGTTACAGCAAGGTAACCGGAGTGTGCTGGATTATACTCGTGACTTTGAACATTTAGCCCAGTATGCTCCTGAACATGTTGATAGTGAGACGAAGAAGAGGGACTGTTATCTCCGAGGGCTTAACGTCCGGATGCAGGAGAAGCTGGTTACCTGCACTCTGCACAATTATGGAGAAGCAGTCAGTATGGCCATCTCAGCTGAGGCAAAGATGAAAGCATTGGATGAATCTCTCAGGCGGGAGGAAGCTTTGAAGAGAAAGACCCCTCCCATGGGAGCCTCAAGTAGTGCTCCGCCACGATACAAGCTGGTATATCGTGGACCACCACGTCCTACTTTCCGTGCTCCGCAGCCACAGGTTTCACAGCCATCATGGGCGGCGAGGAGTCAGTATAATGCACCACGCCCAGTGAATCCTCAGTCCCAAGGTAACCGGTATCCGGCAACGCCAGGCAACAAGCAGCCCTGTTATAATTGTGGCCAAACTGGACACTTTGCTCGGGATTGTCGTCTTCCCAAGCAGGGTGGTAATCAAAATATCAAGGCCCAAACTTCAGGGCAAGGCATAGGTCAGAGGTTTGTGAGGAAGAAGATTTTTAATGCCAAGACTGGCCGAGTTCATTACATGAATGTGGAGGAAATACCGGAAGGAGAACCCGTTATGGCTGGTATGTTTCCTCTCAACCACCAACCCGCTGTTGTTTTATTTGATTCTGGTGCATCGCATACCTTTATAAGCAAGGCTTTTGTTGAGAAACATCAATTAGCCACTCGAGAGTTGAGAAATAAGTATGTGATAGAATCTACTGGGGCAAGGCAAACTACTAATCTTGTGGCTAGTGATGTGGCTTTAAGTTTAGAGGGTCACATGATAAATGTTTTACCCTTAGTTCTTGAGGATCAAGGGATTGATATAATCTTAGGGATGAATTGGATGACCCAGAACAAAGTTTTAATTGATACAGGATCTAGGGAGATTTGCTTTACTAATGCTCTTGGTCGGGAGGTGAAGATCATTATACCTGCCCATCAAACTTTAGATTGTATGGTCAAAAAGACGAGAGCAGTGACTCTCGAGTCAATACCTGTAGTAAATGAGTTTCCGGACGTCTTTCCGGAAGATCTACCGGGATTACCACCCGTAAGAGAGGTGGAGTTCACTATTGAACTTGAACCGGGGACAGCTCCTATATCTAGAAGGGCGTATAGAATGCCGCCTAAAGAACTAGCAGAACTGAAAGTACAATTGCAAGAACTACTTGATAAAGGTTTTATCCGGCCTAGTGCATCTCCATGGGGTTGTCCGGCAATTTTTGTGAAAAAGAAAGATCACACCTTACGGTTATGTGTGGATTACCGTCCTCTGAATGCGGTGACCATCAAGAACAAATATCCCTTACCCCGGATTGATTTATTGTTTGATCAATTGGCTGGAGCAAAGGTCTTTTCTAAGATCGATCTCCGGTCCGGGTATCATCAGATCCGGATTAAGCCGGAAGATATCCCCAAAACGGCTTTTTCCACTAGATATGGTCTTTATGAGTATCTAGTGATGTCATTTGGGTTAACAAATGCCCCAGCGCATTTTATGTACCTGATGAACACCGTGTTTATGCCTGAACTGGATAAATTTGTAGTGGTGTTCATAGATGATATCTTAGTGTTCTCTAAGAAGGAAGAAGAACATGCCGAGCACCTGCGCATTGTTTTGCAAAAATTGAGAGATCATAAACTATACGCGAAGTTGAGTAAGTGCGAGTTCTGGTTGAAAAAGGTACCTTTCCTGGGTCATGTTTTATCGGCTAATGGTGTAGAAGTTGACCCGAGTAAGGTTGAAGAGGTGTTAAATTGGAAACCACCGCAATCAGTCACCCAGGTTAGGAGTTTTCTGGGAATGGCCGGCTATTACCGACGGTTCATTCCAGATTTCTCTAAGATAGCTAAACCTTTAACCGAGTTACTTAAGAAGGACCATAAGTTTGAGTGGAGCGAACAATGCGAAGAAGCATTTCAGAAGTTAAAGAAGTTGTTGACCACCGCTCCGGTGTTAGCTCAGCCGGATATTGAGAAACCTTTTGATATCTATTGTGATGCTTCCGGGAGAGGTTTGGGCTGTGTGTTGATGCAAGAAGGCAGAGTGATTGCCTATGCCTCCAGGCAGTTAAAGCGACATGAAGAGAATTATCCCACACATGATTTAGAACTTGCTGCCGTAGTGCACGCTCTTAAAATATGGCAGCACTATCTGTTGGGAAGTGGGTGCCATATCTATTCTGACCACAAGAGTTTAAAGTATATTTTTACTCAATCCGAGTTGAATATGCGTCAACGTAGGTGGTTGGAGTTGATTAAGGATTATAACCTGGATATTCACTACCATCCGGGTAAAGCTAATGTGGTAGCCGATGCTTTGAGCCGGAAGGCTCAATGTCATTGTTTAACCGTCCATAGAAGGGCAAAGACCCTATGCCAGGAAATGGAGGAAATGGGAGTTGAAATGGTTATGCAAGGTTCAGTCAGGAATATTGTGATTCCCGACACCTTGAAAGAACAAATTGAAAGGGCACAATTAAAGGATAAGAAAATGAAAATCTTAAAGAAACGTATTGCTGAGGGGAAACCCGTATGCTTTACGCAAGATGAAAATGGTATCTTTTACTTCAGAGATAGAATTGTGGTACCAAAGGATTGGAAGTTAAGAAGAAAAATTTTGGATGAGGCACATTTGTCCAGGTACTCTATTCATCCCGGAAGTACAAAAATGTACCGTGACTTAAAACAGAGAGTCTGGTGGACTCGAATGAAGCAGGAGATTGCCCGTTATGTATCAAAGTGTGACACCTGCCGAAGGGTGAAGCCTATCACCCAGAAGGCTGCAGGGTTGTTACAACCTTTAAGCGTTCCTATGTGGAAATGGGAGGATATCTCCATGGACTTCATCGTGGGCTTACCTACCACATCGAGAGGATATAATTCCATTTGGGTTATTGTTGATCGGTTAACTAAGTCCGCTCATTTCGTACCGGTCAAGACTTCATATAACTCACAGAAGTATGCAGAATTGTTCTTGGAACGGATTGTATCCTTGCATGGGGTACCCAAAACTATTACTTCTGATAGGGGATCACAATTTGTGTCGCGATTTTGGGAACAACTACATCAAGTAATGGGTACCACCTTAATTCGGAGTTCTGCCTATCATCCCCAAACCGGAGGGCAGACAGAGCGAGTTAACCAAATTTTGGAAGACATGCTAAGAGCATGTGTGTTGACTTTCTCTAAGAAATGGGATGAATGCTTACATCTGGCCGAATTCTCGTACAATAACAGCTATCAGTCCAGCATTCAAATGGCACCTTTTGAAGCTTTGTATGGCCGTAGGTGTAGAACACCGTTGAATTGGACAGAGGCTGGGGAAAGATTCACTTTTGGGCCAGATCTTGTCAAAGAAGCCGAGCAGAAGGTCGCTCAAATTCGCGAGCACTTGCGAATTGCTCAATCGCGACAAAAGAGCTATACCGATAAAAGAAGAACGCCATTGCAATTCAAGGTGGGAGATTACGTTTATCTACGTGTATCTCCTATGAAGGGACTTCAGAGATTTGGAGTAAAAGGAAAGTTAGCTCCGAGGTATATTGGTCCGTATGAGATTCTGGAACGGAAAGGTTCTGTGGCCTATAGGTTGGCCTTGAGCCCACAGCTGTCGACTGTGCACGACGTATTTCACGTATCCCAGCTCAAGAAATGTTTACAAGTACCAGAAAGTATCATCCATGATACTCAAGTGGAGTTAAATTCCGATATGACTTATGAAGAGAAGCCAATCCGAATCTTGGATGAAAAGACCCGGGATACTAGAGCAAGGAGCATCAAATTTTATAAAGTACAATGGAGTAACCATACTCCAGAAGAGGCTACTTGGGAACAAGAGTCATATTTAATTTCCCAGTACCCCGAGTTGTTTAAATGAATGACAAGGAAAGTCTTTGTACATATGTAAAATAAACTTGATGTTCCCATTCCTTATGAAAAAAGTAAAGACTTTGGGTAATGACACATTATCCTTTCCATTGTCAAACCTGGAGCTTTATCACTACGGGAATCTCGGGACGAGATTCTTTTAAGGGGGAAGGGCTGTAACATCCCACCCTTTTTAATCGTTGCACATGTGTAAGAATGGTTGGTTAAGTGAAAATGTTTAAGGAGAAGAAGAGAAAGAGAAAAGAGGAATGGTTGACTAAAGTCAACAAAGTGGCCAAATTCGAAATTTTGAGAACCCAAGAATTTCTCGATGAAGTTTATAAGTTTATCAACTTACTTGGCCATCACTAGTAAGAAAAATTGGAGAAAGAATGTTTCAATTAAATGGAAGAAGGAAAATGAGAGATGACACTATTCACCATCCGACACAAACACTTAGCCATTTTCAAATTTCGGCTGGAATTTCATATTGAGCAGCGAATTTCAAGGCCCTTTAGCCCTTGATCTGTGGGTGGTATGGCCAAGGTGCCTTAAACAAAGTTGTCAAGGGAACTATGGTGAACAACTTTTGTTTTTGAGTCACCCTCAGAAACTGGCTAGATCGAGGGGAAAAGCACGAAAGAAAACCAGTCAGGATATGTTTTCAGAGATTCAGTGTTATTGACAGCAGATTCGAATTCGTGCAAATTGAGTTTGAATTTGAAGTTTTCTGCAAAAACTTCCAATTAGGAAGTTGTTCTACTGAAGTTGAATTTCAAATTTGTCTTCAGCACCAGAGGCATGTTCTATTCAAGTTTTGAGAGTATTTTGTGAAATTCAGTTAGGGTTCTGAAAATTGGGGGAAGTTGCAGCAGTCACTTTGGAGCACAAATTCGACTTCAATTCGAGCTCGGATGAGGGAAGTGCCAATGTATGAAATGAAATTGGATGATCCCTCTACAAGTTTCATTTTGGAAATTTTTGATGTTACCATATGGAATTGTGAGGAATCGAAGCTTCAATTTCGGGCAAATAGAGGTGCAAATGGGGAAATGCTGACGTCATGCCTAGCACACAGCTCGTCGCCGGCGTCGCATGGACCGCATCGCCGGCCACGCGTCGGTCGCGGTGAGAGCCAGCTCGAGCGGCGTCGCAGCTGGAGGTGTCGCGCGCCGCTGCGTTGCTCCGGTGATAAAACCGTCATCCCCGGTCTCCTTCTCCCCCTTTCGCCGCGTTGTTTCTCTGCTCTCTCCCTCGCCGCCGTTGAGCCGGAGTGCTGCAACCGCCGTTGGAGCCGCTCCGCTCCGTTTTTAGCCACCAAACGCTTCGCCGTCACCTTCTGGAGCTTTTCCACCCGCTGGTGCTCCTCCTCCCTCACTCCATCGCTCGGCGCAAGCCGTTCTGCAGCTCACCGTCGACGGTCGCCGGGGTAAGCGTTCTCCCCGTCTTTGTGCCGTTATAGTTGTGTTGGTCGGAGCTAGAGGGGTTAGTGGTGCTGCTTAGAGGTTTGGAAAGATGGTTGAGGGTTTGTTTAGTCGAGCGCGACGTTTGTTCGGGCTGGAACGCGTTCGCCGCCAAGGCGCTCCTCCGCCATGGCAGCCGCACGGCTGCAGCGTTGCTCGGGCCTCCTCCGGCCGAGCTTGGGTGCGCGCTAGGTGCGTTAGGGTTCACTAGTGCTCGTAGGGTAGCTGTTAGGGTTAGTCTTGTTGTGTTCGAGCCACGGTTAGCTCGCCACCGCGTGCTCCGGGCGTGCTCCCGCCATGGCCGGCGTGGTGCGCTCGGGCGTGCGGTGTTGCACGAGCTGGCTTGAGTGGCGCATGAGGTGTCTCTGGTCTAGGCGGTACTCGTGGGTCGGCTGTGAGGCGAGTTGGGGCAGTAGGCTCGCCGGAGCACGGCATGACACCGGAGCTCCGCCGCCGAGCCGCGGGGAAACTAGGGTTAGCGTTTGCCGGGGCTGTTGACGCCTAGAATGGGTGCGCGAGTGCGAAGGGAAGCTCTAGGGTTAGTTAGGTTCGCCGGGGGACCTCACCGCCGGCGAGCGCGTGGAGGTCAACGCCGGTGAGGCGCCGGTCCTCGCGGGGACTCTGTCCCGCGTGGCCAGGGGTGTCGGGGAAGAAGAAGGAAGAACCCAGGGGGTTTTCTGAAAGATTACCAATTAGATTTTAGGATTTAGTTTAAATTATGTTTATTCACTGTTTTAATTCTAGAAAATTATAGGAAAATCAGAAAAATATGAAATAAATTTTAATAATTTCCTTAGATTTTCCTTTATTTTATAAAAATGCTAAACCATTAAGTTTGTAGTGATTAGAATTTAATAATAACACCATCTTAGAAAATAATTATTAAGAATGGCTAAAATGATGCTAAAAATATTCTAAAATAGGATTTAGGTCTTGTAAGCACTTTTATAGGTAAATAAAGGGTTAGGTTTGTGTAGAAAATAATTTGAGCATCTTTAGCATCTCTTCTTAATAAAATCAATAAAATAAATAAGGATTAATTTACCCACTTTATAAAATAACTTTTTCTTTGGGAAAGGTCTAGGTATCTTTGTTGGCTTGCAACTGTATCGAGAAGTGAAGTTGTGCTATGTTTCAAACTATTGCATTTCTCATCACTAACTTGCATCGCATATAGAATCTGAAGCCTCGGAAGTGGAGTACGTGGAGTTCTCTGACGATCCAGTGCCGTACGAGGAGGTTTTCTTGGTTGCTCAGGAGTCTCAGGAAGTCGTCGAGACTGCTACTCTTTTTGAAACCCAAGGCAAGCCCCGGATGCATCTTTACCTACTTTATTTCAACAGATCACGAGTCCAAAGGTTATGATTTTATGTGTGCATTAGGTTAGGAGTTGAATGCAAACCCTTGATGCATAAACTACTCCTTGATAGAATTACCTTTGATAGGGCAAGTAAGTAAATGGATTAGACCACATCTGCTTAGCTATGCCTTGCCAGGTTTATAATTAAAGGAATTGATCTAGGTTTTCACTAATCATAGATGAATCATGCATGAGATTATAAGAAAAGAGAGAGTGGGCAGAGGATGATAGAGTGGATTGACAGGTTCGATCCTTAGCTCTGCCTACTACCAAAAGTCACTAAGGACCGATCCGTTGTTTACCTGTTTGATCAAGTGATTCTACCTGGTTGCTTACTGGGTAATGGGGCCAGTAAAGCCAACTAGATTAGCTGGCTCATGAATTGGAAATATCGCTTACCGGTGCTTGCTGGGTCGGAGAAAGGCGGGATCGTCATCTGGAACTCACGGGGTGGTCGTCAGACGTGGGGCCCACGTGGGGATGCGTTCCCGGGTTCGGGTAAGGATATTTCCGGTTTTTGGTCCAACTGATTGAAAGGTTGTTGCGGGCAGCTGGCGCAGCTGTACGTAACTGGTGGCTAGGTATCTCCTGCAGGATGTATATGGATCCGGATCAACACTACTCTTGGTTATGAGTGCACTTGATCAGGTGTTAAACATCGTAGAGGAAACAAGTTGAACTATTACATGGAAGTGATTCAAAATGCTGTTTGGACCTAGTATCACTTGAGTGAAAAAGGTATTTACCACTTAGTTGAGTAGCTAATACTTAACTGCAATAAAACTGCTTTATAAGGACTCATTACTAGTAAGCTTTTTTTTCCGCAAAAGATCAAGTCAGCCAAACAACCACCAAAAGCCTAATCATTATCCTTGAGAGTCTTTTCTTTGGTAAGACGGGTAAGTCTTGCTGAGTACCTTCGTACTCAGGGTTCTTCCCTTTCTGTTTTCCAGAGGAAGTTCCGCAGACCGAAGGCGAGGAAGAGAACCAGAAGCCCTAGAGCATCGGAGGTCCCGGATGACTCTAGATGTTAGAAGTATCTAGTTCTACTTTACTCCTTTGGTATAAATCTAGTTGTATCTTGGACCTTAGAACTTTGGTTTGTCGTTAAGGTTATTTCAAAACTCGGTTTGTAATATTTCGTATCTTTCCGTATGTATGTAAAAAGGTAATGCCTGTTATGTTATCTCCAACTCGGTAAAAGATCCTAAGCTTTGGTTAAGAAAATGTTGTCAGTGGATGATTCGGGATGTCCCGGGGACACTCGACAGACTACCGGGTTTAAACTGTTTGAAGTGCGTGCGGAGTTATCCTGAGTTAAGGTGGCTCGACGCACTTGAGCCAGTTTAAATTGGGCGGTTCTACCACACGGGTACCTTAAGACACCCGCCTCCAAAAATAGATGATTTTTCGAGGTGGTTGTTTGGAAGTGCCCGCCTCCGTTAGTCGATTTTCCGAGACGGTTAAATGTGTCCGCTTCTGAAAATAAAAAGCGTCTGTCTCTGTTAATGGCTTATATTAACAGAAGCAGTTATGATTTCTGTCCACCTCTGAAAATAAATAGGCAGTGTCTTCTAAAATCCTATTTGTAGTAGTGGTATATATAATTATTTCCGGCCTTTGCGCACAATTGTTGATCAATGGAATAAATAAAAGAGGAGAAAAAACTGAAAAAGAAATGAGCATAAGCAAAGTCGATCGATCTGTTACCTTATATCTTCATCTCCCTTTTTTACTGAAAATATATCAATCTAATCCAGTGCCCTGCTAAGCAAGCGGATTGAAACTCAGTAGACTAAGCAGTACTCCCTCGTTCGCAAGCTACAAATTTACTATATGTTAGCTACTGAACTAGATTATGCACGCAAAAGTATCAAATCCCATGAGTATCCTCCTAAAACAAAGGCCTACCTGTTTTGTATTGTACACAAAAGTGTGATTTGTAATAGAAAGAAACCGCTCTGTGTGTATGGAAAGAAAAACAGAGTAACAGTTGCAAGAGTTTCATATACATGAAAATATAATTGATCCTCGTGTCGACAGCAAAGAGCGGCTGGCACGTATCCACACGTGCTGCTGCTGCTTTTGTCGACTGTGAGTGTTGCCATTTGCCAACTTGAAACCATGGCTCTGCTAGCTTTTTTCCCCGGGGGGGTCTGAGAGCCCCCACAGGATTTAACGCCGGATCGATCGACGGCCTCGCCTTTTTAATTCCAGGATATTCAAGAAAAGGCAAATCGATTGACGTAGCAAGTAATCTTTCAAAATAAAATTGAGGTAGCAAGTGGCAGGAAAATTAGATCACAGCAGATCACGTAATAAGAGAAAAGCTCTAAACGGTTCAGGCAGAGAGACACGCTGAGAACGACCACTTACATAGTCTACTCGTTCAAGCACACACAGCCACATGTAGCCCTGTCGACCACCAACCATCATAGACGCGACGGGTCGCACTGATCGGCGACCATCGCTTGCAAATTAAAAGTCTACAGAAAAAACAGCTAGCGCGATCGAATAGTGGTCGATCAGCAATCAATATACTCCCTCCGGTCGGATATATTTGACAGTTCTGACAGTAGGCATTAGCTCAATTTGCGAGGGCTATTTTAGTTTATATGTCAAATGTTGAGGACCAGAGGTAGTCACTACACCAAACTGGAATTGCCTTGGCTGCCAAAAACCACAAAGAAATATAGGAAAATCGCCAAGGTAATATTCTTTGTTGGCGGTCGACCGCCAAGCAAAATCCGCCAAGTATAGAGTGCCAACGAAAATCGATACACTTGGCTGCGGATTGCCAAGAATTGTTTTCTTGGCTGTCTGGATGCCAAGGCAATTCCAGTTTGGTGTACTGAGTACTTAATGTTAGCGTAATGATGATGTAGTGTATTAGTGTGTAGCAAACAATACTCACACTGTTTTTATATTGATGTTTAAGACAAGGAAATTATTTTAGTTTTAAACCAATTACTGTTCCTCTTATATATTTAAGGACGGAGATAGTACTCCATATACTGCTGTATATATAGATCACACAAGCTAGCCGAGTCTCTCTTTCTTTTATGGAAAAACAATGCTTGATCTGAAAATAGTTGACTTTGATATATGTGCATTGGTCCTTACAAAAATTCTTTGGGGGAGTTATGATTTAGGGTGTGTTTAGATTGGGGAAAGATTCTCCGAAAATACACTGTTCACCAAAAACACTGTAGATGAATAGTGATATGTGAGTAGAAGAGGTGAGATGAATAGGAAAAAATTAGATAAATAGTGGATTTTTGGAGAATCCTTTTGAATCTAAACGGGACCTTACTCCATGAGGTGCGCGTGCAGATGGTGGATCTGTTGATCAAGGAGACTAGCCAACGGAGAAGAGGATCCGTGCTGTGGATTCGCCCGGCATGCCGTACGATCCCCATTGGTTGCGCCACAGTGGCAGAGGACGAAATGGACAATCGGAGCACTTGCCGTGCCACTTCAGCTGGACCACACAGGTACTTATGCGCTACAAAGTTCTAGAAAGGTTGTTGCTCGATTATCTCTCGGAATGTCTATATATGTTGCCACACGAGCTAGTGGAGATATCGACCATCGTACAGGCCGGGGCCGTCAGACTTCTTTTCAAATATATACAGTAGTTTGAATATCAGTCATAATTATGTACTCTCTCCCTCTGTAAATGTATCACGCCCTAATAAGTGCTCTCTTTAACGAGGATGCATGTCTACCGATGGAAAAAATGGACAGGTTAACAAAAGCACGTACTACGGTGAAACCGGTGTGACAGGTGTAAAGAATATTCAGCAAGTATTCAACTTGCACAAGACACACATGCATGCATGGACACATGTGCACGCAGTCACAACACTCGCACAGTGCTTGAATTGTTGCCTCAATCGGTATCAACTTGTATTTTTGTAATGACACATGCACACAGCCGGATTGACCCAACTGTTACACTTTGAACGTTCATGAAACACACGTGACTACCTGATCTTACGCTTCTAATTAAGATACTCCCTCCATAAAAAAAAAATCAACTCCCACTTACCGAGGAGTCAAAGACAATTTTAAATGTAACCAGATTTATAGAATAAATTACTAACATTTATGTCTTTAAATAGATTAGTATAAAAATATATTTTATAGTTAATCTAATAATACTTATTTCGCACCATAAATATTAGTATTGTTTTGTAAAATTAGTTAAACTTGAAATTGTTTCTACGACTAGAGAAGTGAGAGTTGAATTCTTTGTGGACACAGGGAGTACTTCATTATTTTGAAATTTAAGTTAATACCGGCTCACATTACGATTTCGGACATGAAGATAAAAAAACATATTTAGTTTATTTTTTTAATATTTAGATAAAAAAAAACATCTTCAACAAAGTGATAGGCACCAAATCTACACCTACAGACCAGAAGGCCACGTCCTTCTGGAGATCACCGGAATCCGTTCAAAAGTCAATAGGCGAGCGATGGGCACGTTGCAATCCAATTGTAGCTCCACGTGAGAGAGGCACCAAAATTTAATTATGGAGGCAGGCTCCGGTTAGAAACCAGCATCGATCCTAGGGACAGAACACTGGCGGGCAGCATGCGCACTCGCACGGCTGGCTAGTGTTGCCACGGCACCATACCATTCCACTATCCAGATCTTTCGTGCCTGACAGTGTGAAGGAGGTGAAGACTCTCCGTTGAGGCAATGCATAGCTAAGTAGCTTGTCAACAAAAATACTGAATCAATGCTGCCCCTCACAACCAATGGAACCTCCCTTGAGCCCCTCTTCAATTTTAAGAAGAAGATAGGAAGAATAATGCCAGAGGAAGAAGAAAGAAAGGGAGGATGAAGAGAAGGATAGAGGAGGAAGGAGAACCCCCTTCCAAAGCTGGCTTCGCCTAGCGTGATATCTCTAGGCCGGCATGACCTTGACCCTTGATCAAGCGTACATTGTGAGAGTACAACAAAAACCATGAATCAATTCTGGTATTGCTTCCTATATTTTCAATTAGAAAAAAAATCTAAATTGCACCCTCTAATTATCACAACAGTCTTATTTTCAACCCATGAATATAAAAATGGACACTAAAAGCTATCCAACTATCCAAACCGGGCAACTATTCCACTTGTGTGGTTTCAATTGTGGTGTCTATTTTCCAAAAAATAATATAAAAATTTGTGACTAATTTATTTTAAATTATAAAAAATGAACCATTGCCAATCTTTTTAAAAATATAACCAATATATTAGTGCACTAGTTAAAGTTATCTGTGTTTTATTTATTTCTTTTCCTAGTATTCTAAAAATAAACAACAAAAATAGAAATATATAAAAAATAATATCCAAATAACTTTCAATAGTGTACCAATAGGTAAAAATTGGCACTAATTTCATTTTTACTAAAAATGATTTTTTTATGAATTTTTGTTTAAATAATATTTCTAAATATTTTTCTTAAGATGACAAACAAGTTTTAAAACCATCCAAAGTGTAAATTTATCTAGTTTGATTAGTTGGATGGCATTTAGTGTCTAGTTGTTTAATTATGGGTTCAAAATCAGACTTTCACAAGAGATGAGCTTTTTCTTTTTTTTAATTATTATTTGCCTATATAGTAGGTCGTTTATACAAACAAAGGCAATAGCTGTCATAACACTGACAACAAAATGGAACACTCATACAACTCGAAATACTAGTCAATTCAACATATTACTACGGTACCCCAGTACCCCACTTATGATATATCTGAAAAACAGAGAATATCATTGTTTATGGAACGAATGGAATAGATTTTGTTTCTTGAAACCGAGGCAGCAGTAGGTTGTAATATTATTGACAACCAAATGGAACATTCATACTCAACTCGCAGTAGTAGCTAGGCAATTCACCTGTTTACTACGGTAGCACAAAGTAGAACATCAACTTGCCAACGGCCTGCACGGAGACAAGACAAGCAGTGCGCGCTGTTGCCGTGTTTCAATTGTAAAAAGTACTTTCTACTTTGTATTCATCTCCTCGTATAACACGTTTTTAGGAAAAAAATTACTCTCCCCTCCACTAAACACAGCAGGCTGCAGTGGATCATCCGCAGCCGGGAATGAATTCTGAACGAGTTACGTGGACGGCGTCTGGAGCTGACGCTGAGCACTCGCTGCACTGTGCATGGATCTAGCTGCTGCCCTGCTGCCTGCATCCGGCGCGTGCGCGCTCTGTGCTCCAAGCTGCGGCAACAGTGACGGTGATGGATCGATCCATCGTCCCGGCAAGGCCGATGGCGATGGCTCCAAAAATGCATGTGACCTTTCTGCGATCATATCGAGGCGATCCGAGCACCTGCTAGAAGAAAACCATGAGTTCTGCGATCTTATTACGGGATGCAATTGCAAATCATGTCTGCAATGGTGCACGGTTAGTCGTTTATTACTCAGGGTTTGTTTAGATTTAGGAGTAGTTTAAATGCTAGATATTCAGTATTCCTCCCATCACATCAATCACATTCTTTCTCATCATTTTCTTACTATTCATTGCTACAGTGCATATCTGCTACAGTAAATCTTCAACTTTCTCCACCAACTAAACACCCCCTTAGAGAAAAACACTGTAGATCTATTAAAAACTTGTAAGTAGTGCTGGAAACGTGTGTTATGAGTAGGATGAAAAAATAAATAAGAAAAAATTCGATAAATAATATTTTTTAGGAGATTTTTGAGAAACTATACGCACCCTTATTACACACATCTGTGTCGTTGACGCTAGGTGACCAATCCACAGTGTAGCTAGAGCAATCGTGTACACCTGTATGGTCCAGCACACGCACGTGCAGGGACAGGTGGATTTTATACTCCCGGTCAATCCCGATCCGGATCGTCCCTGCTGTAACGCAGGCGTACTTGGCACGAGTTAATAGGAGCACTGTGCACGGTCGCCGGCTCGGCCAATATGCCATGCGTGCGTGTCGTTACCTGTGGACGGCCCTGATCTGATCCTCACATGCATGCACTTGTGACGTTCCATTTTTTTCACACGTCTGCAACTGCAAGTACTACAGAGTTGTGTCTTGTTTCGATCACGGCCCGTCCTGAGCTACTACTAAGTAGGCAGCTAGTAGTGCGTGGCAGCCTAAAAAGAAATGGACCGATCCGGCCGTGCAAAACGAAACGCTACTGTCAGATAGGGATGTGGATGCCAAGAGTACAGACAGGGCTGCATGCAGAGAGGAAATAGGAGGAGCCGACCGAGCCCCCACTTGGGAGCGAGAGACGCAGAGCACAGGAGGGGCCAAGCTTGGACTTGGACTGATGGCTCTCTCCGATCCGGCCTAGTAGACGCGCACACTACTGACGAAGCGATCTCATCCCCCCCTGCCCTCCCAACCACAAGTGTGGTGTTGAATGATCCGTCATGTGTGTGTGCATGGATGGCGCCATGTGTGACGTGGCAATAACAAGTGTAGCATGGAGTATGTCGCTTGGAGATAGCTACTACTAGGTGGTATTTGCATGGAAGCATATATGTTGTGTTGTTGGACCACATGCAGCTAAGCTTTGCTTTGCATGCTCCATGGTCTCTCGTCCTCAGTTCGATCCTTTCATCACAAGACCGTCCCCAATGTCCAAATGTGTACTACCTTGTAGTGGTTTCTTGTACTGTACCTGCTCGAGGGTACTTTGCTCAGACAGTACAAAAAGGACTTGGTGGGTAGGAGTAATAAACATTGGAGACAAAAATAAAAGGTTGTACAGTACTACTGCTTACTACTACACTCGGTCGTACTACCTCGTACGTTTCCGTTCGGAAGCTGCATGCATGAATAGTATATGGTACAAGCTGCCACTGGTAGAGAAACAAGTGAACAGCCAATGCCAAATGGGCAGTAAATAACAGCCGCCATTTCTATTTCTAGCAGCTTTCCCACCACACTAGTTTGAAGGGGTAGTTTCTTCAGTAAGTGAGTGAGTACTTAAACGAAGGTAATATATGATGGTTAAATTATTGATGATTCAAAACCAAAGATTGCATTTCACGCATGCATGTACACTCTTATTAATCAGCAGGCCAATAATAGCAGCGCCCGTTGGGGATAGGGAAAGATTAAAAATAAAAGGAGAGGAGGAGAAATAGAGACAAATTCAGAAACACAAGAGTCCCAAACCGACGAAAAAGACAACGAAAAGATCGTACTGCGACGCCGGAAAGGAAGACGACGGACTCCACTGTTCAAACCCCCCGAGTACAAAGTTGCAACATTTTTTTTTTTTGCTGGAGGTAGAAATTAAATACCCTCTAGCAACAAGTTGCAACTCACTATCTACAGATTCTGCAGCAAAAGAAACTGAAAAGCAGATTGATCGATCGGTCGACCGAGAAGATTAACAGGAGTTAATTACACACTGTACTACTAGATGATTTGTTGATTAGCAGCAGAGGCAATAATTATCGTCACAGGTTCCACAGCAGGGCACCGACCGACGACGACTGGGCCGCCCAGCCATGATCGCCGTCGATCCCGAACAGGTCGTCTTGCAACGCCGCCGCCACGTACCCGCCGGAGCCGTCGTCAATCCACACGTCGTCGCACCACGCCGCCGCGTCGTGGAACGACACGTACGGCGCCGCGTCGAACGCCGCCGCCGCCACTACGAGCTCCGACGCGGAGTCGTCGGCTTCGTCGAGCCGCGGAAGCTCCACGATCGCCTCCAGCTCCTCCTCCGCCTGCTGCAATGCCGCCGCCGCCGCCACCGCCGGCGGCGGCGGGAGCACGGGCTCCATCGCCATGGCGGCGGCGCGCGCCGCGGCGGCCTGGACGTCGCGGGGCGAGGCGGAGGCCGGGCGGGGGAGCGCTGCGGCGAGGTCGGGGAAGTTGAGGACGGCGGCGGGGCCCTTGATGACGAGCGCAGCGGCGTCGTGGGCGCGCGCCGCCATCTCGGGGGTGGGGAAGGTGCCGAGCCAGATGCGCGACTTCTTGCGCGGCTCGCGGATCTCCGACACCCACTTCCCCCACGCCCGCATCCGTACGCCGCGGTACGACCGGTGCTTCTCGCCGCCGGCGTCCCGGGCCCGCCGCTTCTCCGGCCTCGCCGCGGAAGCCTCCGTCGTCGGCGTCGGGGACAGAGGCGGCGAGGACGATGTGCCACCGGATGACGCCGGGCTCGACGACGACACCTCCCCCTCCGGCATTGCGAATGAGAACATAAAGCGATGGTGGCAGACAATGGCGATCGGGTATGGAACGTTGGAGCTTTGCTGGCTTAATACCAGCCCAGGTGTAGCAGTGTTGCGACTTGCGAGGATGGAGCTGCGGGGAGGAAGAGGAGAGGAGAGCTCACAGAGCAGGGGAGGATGAGTGAGAGAGAAGGGCAGGGGGAGGGGGAGGTTTTTAGTAGTGGCAGCCTGGTGGTTGGACTGAGACAGCTGAGCTACCGGGGATCGACGCTGCCCCGGCGATCGACGTCCTTCACGACGGACGATGCCTGCTGGTGCTGGCCTCTCTCTCTCTATCTCTCTCTCTATGATCAGTCAGTCTACAGAGGAAAGAGGAAAGTGGCAGTAAACAATAAAAAAAACAGCCGGTTCAAGTTGTGCAGGTAAAGTGTCGACAATTAAGGAATGGGTTATTTCAACTGGAGATAAAGTAAAGAGCCAAGTTGGGAGTAGGATGAAGACTATTTTCGGATTATTAGTTAGTCGTTGACGGTAGGGCTCTACTAACGTCGACGTGGTCTCTTTCAGGTCCATACTTTCAACAAATAATTTAATACTCCTACTACATACATTCTACGTCGTGTACATAGACTATTCTACCTGACATACGTCCCAACAAATTATTTAAGAGGATGGTAAACGGTCGCTCGAGGGTGTTCAGTTAAGAAGAAAAGCTTTTTTAAGCTTTGTCTTTCTCCGAAAACTAATCTAGGTATACGATGTCTACTATCATCTCGTTAAATTTGAATCTAATAATACCACACTTGACTATGGAGATAAAAAAACAAATCGTATTAGAGAATAAATTAAATGGTATAGTTTGAGGAGTAAAATATTTAGCTATACTTATTTGAGAAAAGTAATTTGGACTTTTTCCTTGTGTAATGTAAATGACCTTCATCACTGCCCCTGGATAATTAGACGTACGTCGTTAACGTACGGTTGGCAGGTCGTTACCATCTGGTCTCTTATGACTAGACTCGCCTTTACCTTATGCTTAGAGAAGAATATTTACGATCGAGATGCGTAATTTATTGTCTCCTTGCCGTGATCTTCCAAGCTAGGGACGGCTGATACGAATATTTATCATTTCACATTTTATTAATCGTAACTGCCGCACAGGTAGTTGCTTTACATGTGAATGATCTGTTCTAATTAAAGAAACAAGGACCACAAATACAGGTTTCAATTTGGTTCTTTATTTTACTTCGGCTACCTAGCTAGGCAAGGTCGTCGCTTAGCTGCTGCTGGCGGTACACTATATATAGCGAACAAGAGTTCACTAAAAATATACATAATTTGGACCTGAACACATAGAGAGCACACGAAATTTTAAAACATGAATGACCAAAGTCACAAAGAGGTAGGTAGGCAATATTTATAAAATGATATACATATTTCTAATGTAGGATTTTTTTTAATCGAGGCTTCCCCATTTCCATTACTAATGTAGGATGAATCATACATTATTTTAGAATGGCTAATTGTTCATTCATTACTTACAGATCGGTCGATTACTACCAGTTCCAAACGGCCAGTATTATCGGTTTTGGTACCTGCATCGCCACCGCGATCCAAGACTAAAAATCTCGGGTTTGAATGCAGGGTTATCCACCCAGTACTAAATGAGTACTTTTAGTTTTTTAGCCCAAAACCAAAAAAAAAAACTAGGGGATGCCACTGCACGATCACAAGTCAGGCGAAATTTGCGCGTACACGGTGCGCGTACTCGCAATCCCTTGCCTCGTGCGTAGTCTCCTTATCATCTCACCCATAGGTGACATCTATATAGAAAACATATGCTTTCCCTTTGAATTTACCCATCAACCGGTACTTAGATGGCCCCTTGGATGGTGATGCTTAGAATAGTACTGTATTAGTACAGTACCAGATCTTTACGTGGCCGATACAAATGTGTGGGATCAAAGGTCTTTTTCCCAGTAGTGATTCAATTCAATTCCCACTTGCAAATAATAATAAGTATGCATTTTATTTTTCCTTTTTTGATGCAGCTTCCTTAACTTATTTGATGTAGTTATATATGTGATGTGCAGATGGGAATATTGCATTGTCTTCAGAACGACATTTCATATCAGATAATAATGTTTTTTTCCGAAGAGGTGCCTGCTCAAGGTGACAAATGATTGGGTCCAAGTCATCTTAACCTAGCTCTCTTATCCATGCACGATCATCAAGCTAGTGTCGCTGATTCGGTGGAGCACCGATAATAAACAAATAATACGAGCCAGCCAGGGAGGGCAGGCATAAGGGCAGATTGAGACCTACGTACATCGGAGGCACAGTCCATTATCATCAAGCTGACTATTCTGGGCTGAATATCAAGGCCCAATTAGACGTAAGTGAAACAATACAATAGATAGAGTACACTAATTCAATCAGTCCATTTTCTCAAAACGAAATCAGTCCAAATGTCTAATAAAGTACTACCTCCACTCGAATATATGCTAATATAACATTAGCTTTTTTCTCAAATATTTACCAGTAATATTTATTTAAGAAATTAGTCAAATAAATGACAATCACTACCTGTATCGTTAAAATTCATAATTGTAAACGAATGAAATTTTAGAAAAAAGCTAATAGTGCCGTATATTTAAGAATGGAAGCATCATGCATGTCGTGAACCAATGCAAGCAGCAGCAGAGTTTAAGATGTAGCTCGACGATAGCTCAAGTGACCATTACTTTGGTTAATTGAGAACGGGAGTGAATAGTTATTGGCTTCATGCATGGGTGTTCCTAGTCGCCACTATAGGTATCGAGAAGCCCCAAATCTTATTAGTGCAGCTGCAACGGATATATCCAATATTCTCTCCTCCCGCCACCACTTCCATTCCGACACTTTCCGCTCACACTACAACAGCAATAGAGGGTGACTCATCAGTATTGGTGTTGACGACTAAAAATGGCATGAATGCCGATCTGGCTCAACAGCCGGTCTAACCGCCTGTAACAAGCGGTCTGACCGGCTATACCCTGTAGCCAGTCTGGCAATGGGCCAGGCGGTCTGACCGCCTGTACAGCCGGTCTAGACCGCTTGTAGGAAAGTGCTCAAAATATGATTTTGACTCCACCATTGCGTAGGGCTCGTCGAGAAGGTCAAAATGCATATGTGGATCGCCTGATTTGGACTCAGGATGAGGGAGTTGTGGCTCTGTCAAGGGTCAACCCCGGGCCCAGGCGGTTAGACCGCCTGTACAGGAGGTCAGACCGCCTGTAGCAGTTCTAATCCGAATTAGAGTTGTATTTTGATGGTACTTCATTATGGAATTGACTCCCCATGGGGCAAGAACTCCCCACCCTATATTATGAAGGGCCGTGGCCGATTGAGTACCTCTACCCAATCGTACAAACACATTTACCTTTACTTTTTATCTCAAACCCTAGCTTTTCCAACCCCCTCTTCTTCCTTCTTCGTCTCCATGGCGTTTTAGGACGTTCTAGGTGGCCTGGCCGACCTTAGAACAACCCTAGGTTCGCCGCCTCCGACGGGGTCCCTCCCGAGGCGACGATCGTAGGCTTTCACGGCGCCTCTGCCTACAGGCGGTCTGACCCCCTGTGACGGGCGGTCTGACCTCCTGTGACAGGCGGTCTCACCCTCTGTACAGGCGGTCTGACTCTCTGTCCAGAAGTTCCGACGAGTAGATTCCAGCTACCGCGCGATCTAACGTTTATCGTGTGTTGACCCGAAAAGGCGTCAACATATTTTGGCGACTCCGCTGGGGAAGAAGATCTGGTTTTTATAACCGTTCTACTCAACCCTGGCCCGATGGGATCAAGACCGTTCAAGATGATATTCCTGCTAACATAGAAGATCTCGATGAGTAAGGACGCCAGAAGTATTTGATGGTTTTAGCACATCTCCAGAAAGAGTTCTTGAAGGGCTTCAAGAAAGATCATGACACGATCACACGCGTTCAAGAGTTTGTGATGCCATCCTTCAAGATGAGCTGCGATAAAATTGAGGTAATCGACGCTGTAAGTTCATCTTCACAACCGTCCTCCCATATTGATACGGTTAGCCCGATTGTTGTTAATAGTATACCTAGTCTTGATGAACTCTCTGCACGTTTTGATCGACTAGAGATACTTAAAAAGGGGAAATCGGTTCATAATAGTGATGTGCCTATCATACCATGGTCTAATATTGATAATACGTTCTGTGGTACGTTACCTAATTCCTGTGATGGTCAGACTCAGCCGCTGATCCAGTTGCCCAGACCGAACACGGTCATTGCAATTGGATCAATGCTTACAGGCGGTCAGACCGCTGGCACAGTCGGTCAGACCGCCTATACGGCCGGTCACCCCGGTTGGTCAGACCAATCTTTCGAGTACTATGACAGCTGTTCCGGAGTGGCTTACACCGCTAGCCGTTGTGCCAAATTCGGCTGCTGATAGCCGTGATGGTATGCTGGATGCAGTCAATGCTACGTATGAAACAATGTTGCAGGATTTGGCATCGGTTAAACAAGGTCAGGATGAAACCGTCTCTCAATATTTTAGAAGATTTAAAGAGATGAAAAACCGTTGCTTTAATTTATCAATTTCTGAGGTTAATCTTGCTCGATTATGCTTTAGTGGATTAAAAATCCTCTATTAGAGAGAAAATTGATAATTGTGATTATCATTTGGTTGCTCAAGTTCACATTAGAGCTGAAGTGGCTCAAGACCAAATGAATAAAGAAAAGAAGGATCTTAAATCATGTCAGTCTAATATGCTTGTTATTGATGGTAAATCCGTTGTTTCGACCGATAATGATAATAATGTTAATATTGCTAAATTTACATGGCCTTCTAAAGATGAAACTTATTCTTGTTCGTCTCTTAAGCCGGCTCATAAGAGTCGGCAAGAAAAATTGAAATTTACATTTGATGTATCTAAATGTGATCGCATTTTTGATGAATTGCATAAACATGGATACATTAAGATTCCTCATGTTATACCTGTATTAGAAGAGTTGAAAAGGCATGCATATTGTAAATTTCATAATTCTTATTCGCATGCTATCAATGATTGTCATGCTTTCCGTTGGAAAGTTCAATCAGCTATAAATGAAGGCCGTTTGAGATTTCATGATATGCAGGTGGATAAAACTTCTTTCCCAGTCAGTACCTTGGACCTGAAGCAAACTTAGGTTTTGATTCGGCCGCATCAAATCGAATCGACCAAAGGGAAGAATGTGGTGGTGGGAGACGAAAGACCCACTTTGATAGGGAAGGAGTTGATCCGTGAAGTGACATGTGAGAAGTCTTCTGATGGAAAAGAGACATTCAAAGTCACATTGAGAGCCTCTGGACATTGGGGGCAAACGTCGGTCGTTTCACCTGGACTGCAGCCGTCTGGACCTGTTCTACCATAGGCGGTCAGACCGGCTGCAGCAGGCAGTCAGACCGGCCGGGCGGTGAGACCGCCTGCAGCAGGCGGTCAGACCGGCCTACACCATGGTCGTCCAAAGGTGCTGAAAACAAAGCGTTCAGAGGTTGGAGCTTCGAAAGTGAGTTTGGCTAATGACAGAGGATTTAGTACAAAGCCAAAGGTCACATTTGATATGCTTCTCGACAAGTACTCCAAGCAAAAGGCTGTTCCAAGCGATCGGCCATTAAAAAAGGAAGTGAGATCACCTAAAGGTGGATCTTTCAAGCCAATGCAGCGTCATCATGTGTCTTGGGAGTTAAGTCCAATATGGGATGACAATGGTGTGATGTGGGTGCCGTATCAGTCGGTGTCACAACATTCTTTGCATTCTGGATGGAGGGAACCAAGAAGACATGTTCTGGACAAGGTTGCACTACCCGTCCATGACCGTTTGGCTGTTCGTCAATCTGGTCAAAGGCATTGGGCCCAGGCGGTCAGACCGCCTGTTACAAGCGGTTTAGACTGGCCATCCCAGAAGAGGAAGGCACCTGTTTTAAAGCAGGTGTATCGGCCTAAGAAGATGGAGGAGAAAGTTCAGGAGAAGAATGTGGATTCAGTAAAGGCTACTACACTTGATGGAGACAAAAGACCGATTGTTTTAGACAATCTGGTTGAGAAGTCTATGTCGGAGACTCCCACTGCTAGTGGTCATGAAGTTAGCCGTAATGAGTTTAACTTTCTTCCTAGATGGTGTCCTCCAGGTTTGACTCGTATGTAGAGAAGGAAACTTCAAAGGCTGCGTCTTCAGGAGAGAAAGAAACAAGAGCCAGAGAAGCAAAAGCCAGAAAAGTAAGAGCTTTTCAACAAGCATAGACCTATGCTTCCTCAGAAGAAGGAGTGGAGAGTCAAAAGAACGATCAGCCGAAGCCAGCAGTAGAGGCGATCCAACCGGTTGTACAGGCGGTCCAGACCGCCAGTTCTACAAAGTCGACCGAGCAGGCGGTCAGACCGCCTGGCACAGCCGGTCAGACCGGTTGAGGCAGAGATACTGCCGGATGATGTTTCTTCAGCTCGCATGGTTTGTGAGGACGAGTTGACATCGGTTCCCAGTGTTGAGGACGATGAACAACTTGTTGATTACAGTTCGTCACCAGAGCATATGGATATGGATGCTAATGTCCCATACTTGGGTGATTATATTCTTATGGAGGAAGATCCTGATCATCCTGATTTTGATCCTGAGGAAGCTATGTAGGTGTTCTTACTCCTTACTTCGGTCGAAGGATGATGCTGAATTTACTCGGAGGGCAAAACAGCAAGGAGCCTTTGAGAAAGCGTTATTGGAGCTGTTTTGATTCAAAAGACTGAAGGGAAGGATTTTATTTTGCTTATACAAGTAGAAGATTATTGGACGCCGAAATGAGGTATGCTTTTAGTTGTATACATCATGCTTATACCAGGTTGAGGCATTATTTACTATAAAAATACTTGCATAATTGCTTGTTAAGCCGACATAATTAAATACATGTTGCATAGACCAAATATTGAGTGATAGAATCGGCAAATGGCTTATGCTTTAATTGAATATGATTTAGTCTTTGATTCATTAAAATTTATAAAGATATATCGTTGAAGATTTTATTGTTTAACATTGATTAATGAGCAACTTAATTTAAATGTCGGCTTTGTTACTTTTACTCCATGCAAACTGCATTTTGATGCATTGATTTGCAAAGGTGAATGTGGTGTTGGTTTGATTATTATATCACCAAAGATATTGTTTCTGAAGCTCTTATAAATGCATAATTATTCAGACCGAGTATTAGTTTTATTATTCGGTTTGGAGATCTTACATTACATGAGAGTAAAACATGTAGAAGCTTGTGGTGCTTCTTTTCTATTGGTAGAGCAAGTATTCAAAGCATGTCAATATTTAGATGAATTTCTAAATGTTTATCTTGATAAATGATTAGACATTATAATTTGTTTTGACGAATTTATGATTTATCATGTACCAAGAGAAGAGAATTTTAGAGCTAATGTGTTGGCACAGCAAGCATCAGGCTATAATATTCAGAAAAAAAAATTTCGAGAAAATAAGCCGATGTTTTGCGAAGCCGACATGCTTGCTCTAGGACAGGCGGTCCAACCGCCTGGTGCAGCCGGTCTAACCGGCCTGGCCAGTCTAACCGCCATGACAGGCGGTCTGACCGCCTGTGCCTCTGAAAGACTGATTCGGCTGTGTATGCCTCTCAATCTGTTGAGCCCGATGTTGGTATTTGGAGGAAGCCTCTGGTGGTATTTGCAGCGTACTAGTAGGTCAATGGATTGAAAAGTCCGACGATGGGCTTTTAAGTTTGCTTTGGTTGATAGTGAACTATATCGTCGGACCGCGGATGGTTTGCTCTTAAAGTGTTTATATCCTGATCAAGCTAGGTTGGTTATGGTAGAGGTGCATGAAGAAATTTGTCGTACGCAACAATCAGCTCGCATGATGAAGTGGCTCCTTAAGCGGGTTTACTATTATTGGTTTACAATAATTGCCGATTGTTTTTGTTACCATGAAAGAGGTGATTGAGTTTATTATCGAGCATGTTATACATGGATTTGGGATTCGTTTGCCAATGAACATCATTCATATCTAAGGAGGTACGTGAGTTCGTTGAATCCAATGGTATTAAATTGCTCAATTCATCTCCACATTATGCTCAAGCTAATGGTGAAGTTGAGTTTAGCAATAAGGCATGTTTCTAAACATAATTCTGCCATGTTTCTAGACATGGTTCTGCCAAAGTTACTCGGTATGAGTTTGTCTATGGTCAAGAAGTCTTTTGAGTGACCGGCAGGCGTTTGGAGGCTTTGGGGTAGGTCTAGAAAGAAGATAGCTCGAGTATGTAATAAGAAGGCAAAGGTAACATTCTTTCAAGTTGATAATTGCATAGATTTCAGTTGTCAAGAGCATTTGAAGGTATTATCCAATTGTTTGGCAAAGTGTTTCAAAGGATTTTGCCAATATGTTGATATCGCTCTTAGAATGAAATGGCCGACAATAGAGGGTCGCCCTTAGACTGAATTAATGTTTATTGATACGCAAGCTTTACCAAGAAACATGGGGGTATATGTTGACGACAAAAAATGGCATGAATGCCGATCTGGCTCAACAGCCAGTCTAATCGCCTGTAACAAGCGGTCTGACCGGCTGCACCCTGTAGCCGGTCTGGCAATGGGCCAGGCGGTCTGACCGCCTTTGTACAGCCGGTCTAGACCGCTTGTAGGAAAGTGCTCAAAATATGATTTTGACTCCACCATTGCGTAGGGCTCGTCGAGAAGGTCAAAATACATATGTGGATCGCCTGATTTGGACTCCGGATGAGGGAGTTGTGGCTCTGTCAAGAGTCAACCCCGGGCCCAGACGGTTAGACCGCCTGTACAGGAGGTCAGACCGCCTATAGCAGTTCTAATCCGAATTAGAGTTGTATTTTGATGGTACTTCATTATGGAATTGGCTCCCCACGGGGCAAGACATCCCCACCCTATATTATGAAGGGCCGACCGATGGAGGACCTCTACCCAATCGTACAAACACATTTACCTTTACTTTTTATCTCAAACCCTAGCTTTTCCCACCCCTCTTCTTCCTTCTTCGTCTCCATGGCGTTTTAGGACGTTCTAGGTGGCCTTGCCGACCTTAGAACAACCCTAGTTTCGCCGCCTCCGACGGGGTCCCTCCCGAGGCGACGATCGTAGGCTTTCGCAGCGCCTCTGCCTACAGGCGGTCTGACCCCCTGTGACGGGCGGTCTGACCTCCTGTGACAGGCGGTCTAACCCCCTATACAGGCGGTCTGACTCCCTGTCCAGAAGTTCCGACGGGAGATTCCAGCTACCGCGCGATCTAGCGCTTATCGTGTGTTGACCAAAAAGGCGTCAACAATTGGGTAACACGTCCTTTATCATAACTGATATAAAGTAGGAGACGAGATAAAAAAACAATGTGTAATTGTGTATATATAGAATGGTGATCGGTGTTGATGATCGAGACAGATACAACAAAAAAGAGAAGCCCAACGAATTGAATCCTATATTTGGCGAGAATATAGTCGGTGTGAGGATATGCGCCGCTGCAATCCGCTGACATCATAACACAACATGAGCTGAACGTATACCTGCTTGAATGCAAAATTGATAATGAGTACATTTTGATTTTTTTATATTGCAACACATGTAAATAATATGGATGCATGTGATTCTCTCTGCATGCTAATATATCTCTATGTGTATGCCACGTCCGTCACCGAATTGTAAATTGAACTCATGACCTGATTAAATATTGGGTATACATGCATATCACTGCTCAGAAACCCCATATGCCCATGTTGATAAAGGACTTCTGTATCAGCCAGACAACCGGGACCGCCAAGGCAGTTAGTAACATCAACCGGGACTAAAGGCCTTTAGTCCCAGCTAGTAACATCAACCGGGACTAAAGCTCCCCCTGACCGGTGGAACTTAGACCCGGGGCTAAACGGTCTTTTGTCCAGGACCACACTCCAACCGGGACTAAATCCCTATATGATTGAAAGTCCTTTATCCAGTAGTGTATATATACGAGCGAGAGAGGACTAAGGTCCTATTTAATTAGTTGTGTAACTTTATACAAAATATTTTACTTTGATAACAGTGTCACCTCTCACATGCACGTTTCTTAGTGTCAATTTTTTTTTCACACAACTCGCACCAACTAAACAGGCCTAATAATACCATAATGCACATTTGCATTGACCAACACATTGTCGAATGTCTCCAATAAGATTCCATCAGCACAACCTAGTGTGACAGCCCCCACACTTGCTTGTCACCCGTATGAAACACTTTAGGAAAACGCAAAACCTACATAGAGCCCTTTCGATATAGGATTATCTCGTGGGCCGCCTTCTTACTTCCTTGAGAACACAGGACAAAGTACAAATGATGAATTCTGGTGAAGAAAGGAAGTCGCTGCTCATCACCCGGCAGAGTTGTAGAAGAAAGGACGCTGCTGATGCTCAACACCCGCCAGAGTTGGAGAAGAAAGGACGTTGCTACTCAGCACTCTCCGGAGTTGGAGTTAAATATGTGATCCATGTTTAGAATAGGCCAGTTATTAATTCATTTTTTTACTAATTCATTTGGTCTAAACATATACAGTTAAGAATGGGCGGAGGTACTGCCTTCTCTTGTTACTAGCGGTGGCATCACTCTGCCTATAGTATGTACCCTATGCATGCATCGGCTGCATCTACGAGGGTTAGAATGTGGAATGAATATTCTGTACTAACATCTCTGTTAGAATTATTGACTTGCCGGTGCTTGCAGCACAAGTGGGACAATTGGGCCTGTTTCCATTTGGTAGCTTGTTCACAGCAGCATGATTGTGTTGTGATGTCAGCACGCACATCACCCACTGCACTCATCAGTAAAAATAAAAAGGGGGTAAAAATGCACGGTGGGTCAAGGGCAAATCTTCCAACAACAGGGACTTGTGATCTACAGTCTCTACTCCACGTTCGCAAGTGGTTCCAGAAAAATGCATATGTGGTAAAATTGTTGCATTAGCGTCGCGCACTAGTTGTCTGGTATGGTGGTGGGTAGTGGTGTGTTAATTACTGCCTGATTAAGTGAATATAGTACGAACCCAATGCGTCAACAGAATAACAGATGAATCCCCAGGTTAGTTGTACGTCATCCCTGTTTGAGGGTGAGGAGATTCTGAAATGTAATCATTCTGTGTGGTTAGCATCCATGTGACGATTGTTAACTTGGCGGTGTTTGCGTACAAGTGGCACAAGCTGGCCTGTTTAATTTTCTCCTTTGGTTAACTTGCATTGATGAAGACCAGCATATGATGTCCTTTATGATAAATTGATAATGTCAGCACTGCACACACAGACCTTAAAACATGTAATAATTTATAATAAGTGATATTTTGTATATGTAGCTTGTACTTGCAATTATGATTTGTTTGGTTTTTTTTACACCAAGTTTGACTACTCGTCTTATTCAAAAAAGTATGAAAAATATCGTATTTTTTTTATGACTTGTTTTATTAATAGAAGTCTCTTTTTTTCTTAAAATTTGATTATATTTGTGCAATTCTTTTAAATAATACGAGCCGTCAAACTTGGGTGAAAAAAAAGTATAAGTTAGATCGATCGATCTAGCTAATAGAGACCGCACAGGAATGACGGTTCTGTATGCGCTCTTGACCGCACAGCCTGTAGTAGACATATCCTATCTGTTTAAATGTTCTTCGTCTGCTCGATTTGAGCAGCCAATGCAAATATACACTGCCAATCACGATCATTGATCTCGATCTACTGTGTATATGAGCACCACTACCAGCATCTATGGACACGTCCGTACGGACTATGCCGCTATATATGCACATGTTGAGCTATGGGACGTCACTAGTTTTTTTTTTCGAATCACACAGTACATATGCAGACGCTCACATACACGTACGTATACTTGCCTCTACAAACATACACACAACCCTACCCTATGAGCACCTCCGAAAGACTGGGCCGGCAAATCCTATCGACGGGCACATCGTCTACCACTGACAGAATAGTACCAGTTAAATTCTAGAATAAATTCAGAAAAATACGAGCACCAGTGTCGAATCAAGGACTCGAACCGGCTGGTTTCGCCGTAAGAAACTCGAACCGGCTGGTTTCGCCGAAAGAAAAGTGAGCTAGATTCGCCATGCATGCATATGGCCCGACCCCAGAACGAAGCGCGTGCAGTCATGTCACTGTGCATGCAGCCCCATGCACACACATCAACTTTTAAACGTCGCCATGTCGGCATGCGTGTGAGCGAGCTGGTGCCACGTCGGAACCAACTGTGCATGGCGCCGTGTTTGCGTTTGAGTCAGCCAGGAGCGATCATCGCGACGCACTACATGCATGCATGGCCAGCTGTCAAAAAAGGAATCTTGGTTTTTGTTTCTTTTTTTTTGCGAGAGAATCGACGATCACAAAGATAGTGTGGTATATACATCATGATCATCATCTCGACGGGTCGCTGCTTTGCGATTGGACTTGTCGTGTAGGGGCCAGCAGGGAAAAAAAAGAAAGAGAGGCATGGAACGACGTGACGTGCGTTGTTGCGTTGCTGCTGCGTGCTGTTCTTGATCTTGGAGCTATGCAGCGCCACGCGTTTGGTCGCGCGTACGTAGTATGGCCACTTTATGTAGGCGAAAAGGGCCTATTGGCGGTCCAAGAGAAGATTACCAGGCCAGCTTTACTACCACTTCTTTTTTTCCCTTGGAATTGTTGGACTTGCAATTTGGTTATTTTGTTTGGATCCCAATTCAGTCACAGCATAAGAGAATAGGTTTAAGACACTTTCAGTAATTAATATATGAGACTATACTTTCTTATAATTGGCAGGGTGAAAATTAAGTACACATGTTGTAGACTGTTCATAACATCGTTATAGATATATATTGTAATATACGTTATTTAATTTCTTTATAGTGAAGGGAACCTGAAATTTCACAAATACTCCCTCCGTCTCAAATTGTAAGTCATTCCAAGATTCTTGGAGAGTCATTCTCTTTTTAGGTTTAACTAAAATTATAGAGTACGATCACAAAAATTTATGGAACTAAATAGATATAATCTAAAAATATACTTAATGAAGAACCTAATGATACTTATTTGGTATCATAAATCTTAGTATTTTGTTATGTAAATTTGGTCAAACTTGAGATAGTTTGACTCTCCAAGAATCTTGGAATGACTTACAATTTGGAACGAAGGGAGTATGTACTTTCTGCATAAAAAGTATTCAATTATGGCTATGCACTTTGGCAACTAATGTATGATATGAATATAGGTAAGAGTGCATTTGTGTGTGGGGGGTGGGGGGGGTGTAAAATTACATATCAGTCCACAAAGGACAAAAAAGAGTACCAGTCGGTTAAACTACTTGGTCCAGAAGAATACTTGCATAAAAGACTCTTAGTCAGCTCTGGTTCGAAAACTCAGGTAAACTAATGAGTCGATTAACTCTCTGGACGAGAAGAATACTTATCGCCTTTTTTGAGGACAGCTAGCTAGAAAATTCTTTTATTCTTTCTAAGGGTTCTATTTTTTCCAAGACAACTAGATACTCCTACTAGAAAAGGAAATTATTTCTTTTTGCAATTGAGATTGACAGGGCTGGAGATGTCTCGATAAATATCACGCACGAACGCGGGACCTACTACATTCGACGACTCGACGCCAGTCCATTCGTCGACGGCAAAACGGTGTGCGTACGTGCAGGAGCCCAGCTGCCATGCATGATCGATATGAACACATATGATGCATCTCTCAGCGGCGGCGGATTGGAGAAGGGCAGACAAACTTGCACCGGCAGCTAGTACTGGTCCAAAAGCGGCTCCCGGAGCGACGGGTTGGAGGTGACAGCACGCGCCTGGACAGGTGGTACTGCTGTCCTGATGTTACTACTACACAGCAGTACGTGTGCCACGCCCTTGTCATCGATCAACTATGCGGTGTTTTAACTATGCGGTGTTTTAGATGTTGGGTGGGATGAAAAAGTAGTTTTTAGATGAATAGTGTATTGAGAAGCGTGTTCTGTGAGTGGAGCGAATAGAAAAAACTGGCTGAAAAAGTATTTTTTTTTAAACTAAACACAGGTGTACCTTTCGATCCTCGGGGTCTGTTTTGAAATGCGTGAATTTTTTCTAGTTTCTGTGTTTATCTTGTGAAATTAAACTGATTCCCTTAAAATTTCTGTATGATTCCTGTGAAATTTCTGCATTCAGAACATTTCCATAGGAACGACCTTTCTTGATATGGTTCTCTTGGAGAGTGGACTGGGCATGAGAAAATTGAGTGCCTTTGGCGGCATTTCCTTGATTGATTTCATAAATAAATGGTATGCCTCCCGATAGCATTGTGCATGTGATGACTACGCCAATATCAAGATTTGGCAGTTCAATCTCTTGGACATTCGCTTCTACCACATCACCATTTCTCAACGGACGTGGCTTAATTTTAGCGCAACAAGAAAGAACACACACGGTTTTAAATAGACTCTTTTCTCAGCCAACATGAATTAATCTCCACGGCAATCAGTCGGAAACGAAATCATAATGTAGAAAACGACCGTTTTCATCCCTAATCGTAATGCATGTGAGCAAATCGATCTATGAGTTTTAGGGGTGGAGGTGGAGCCGGATCTCCGGGGGGGGGGGGGGGGGGGTACAAATCAGGCTACATGATACGATGATCCATCCTATTATATATTCCTTTATTGCTAGCGTGGGAAGTTGGTACATACATACTACGTTTGTCCTGCTGTGGCGACTTTTAAGTTTCATTCTTTTTTAATTTTTTTTGGGAAAGACTTTTTCATCGTCCCTTGATTCTTAAACCATCTTTTGCGTAACCATCGAGACAAATCCAGCACCCTAGCTACATAGCCTAATCTGTCAGCTGTTGCCATCCAGAAAGATTTTGCTCAGATCTAGCTTCACCCATATTAGCACACCCTGCCATGTAGCCGGAATATGCATGCCACCAAATGTAACAGTTGAATCAAGCGACGACGGTGACGGGCGGCGCGCCGCTCGACGTCGACGCGACCATGCACGCATCATGCTCAACTTCTATACTGCATGCGTACGTACACGTTCAGCTAGCTCTCACTTGTTAATCTGTAAAAATATACGTATATATATATATATCAATCGGTCCAACAGTAACTGGATGTGAGATCGAGCTGCTATACACTCTGACCTCTGAATTTAGCACTAATGCTAGCTTAGCTTCTATATATACGTAGGTTGTCTCTGCATGCAACAAGCTGATGACACGGCATGGCCCAGTGGAGAGATAGATGGCTAGAGAGTCACCAGGGGCTATCATAGCTTGCCCAATAATTTCAATGGATGCTGCCGCGAGCATATCTCGCCGACTGATTTGATGCTCTTCTTTTTTTTTCTTCATCTTCTTGCACGATAGATGTGACGACCGGCCGATCGATCTTCTGAGCCAGCAGGAAGGTGAAGCTTCACCTACTGTTACGTTGACTATACTGGCGGCAAAAGGCGCAGTAGTGGACTTCTTGCGGCTCATAGGACGTCTCAGAAATGGAATCAAATTCGACGTGTCGTTTTCACTACAATGTATACAGTTTTGATCGGTATGAGTTTGTCCATGCCACATAATTTAATTCGCAGGTTGCCAGTGGCACACTGTGGTAGTGGTTCCCTGCAGTTAATTAAAAAACTAAAGGTATGTTAGTGGAAGATTCTAAATTTGTGTCAAAGAAAAAGATCGGTTTATTACTGGTTTTTATAGTCCCTAGTCTCTACGATTCTATCTACCTGACAAAATTAGCATTGCGCTGTTCCTAGTAGCCAGGAGTGTAGAAAGGAGAGGCCCATGCTCCTAGCTAGGAGTGCTAGCACACATGTTCTAGAAGACTCTAGAGTGCTCCACGAATGAATGGCCATACTTTAGCTGCAGTCAGCCAAACGGGCTTTTCGAGCTACCTTGCTACAAAAGTTTATGTTCACTGCAGTGGGAAATGGGCAACCTTTTAGTGAAAAGGTTAAAGGTACCCCCTGGCCACCAAAATGATGTGAAAGTTGTTTGAAACAAATTTGGGGGGTCCGCCGGAGTAGTCAATGGCCTACTTGTCTAACCCACGATGTAACCCGTTATTTGCTCAGAACGTAATAGGGTGCGTCAGCCCAAACAGGCCCACAAGATCTTCGCGTTGTGGGCTTACAGGCTCGTTGCATGACCAGAGGCCCACCAGAAGAGCCCAAATTCGGAACCAAATAGCCGCCGGCGCTGCGACATCCCACCCCACAATACCGCCGCGCAACCGTAATCTACTGGACTACTGCGGCGAAATTAGGCCGGGCCAGATCATTGCACTGCTTAATAGGCATGATCAGCTACGGCCCATATCTATCGACGAATGGGCTTCGTCTAGTCCACCCAACAATATGCAGACTGCGTGAGCCCAAACGAGACCGTCACAATCGAGCGGGCCCGGATGCTTTGACGGGCGGGCCTCGCAGCATCAAGCGGGCCCAGATGCTTTGGGCTGTGTGTGTATGGTTTGGTGCTTTTCTGGTAGCAAATTTGGCCCAACGACTGATACAGTTTTCTATTCTGTATTTCAGTGCAATGTTTTGCATTTATGAAGTCACTAATCATGTAGTAAGACTAGTAAGAGATCCAAGCCCTGTGCATGAACTCAACCTACAAGCTTTGCTGATATTGAATTAACGTATCAAACTGCTGTTTTGGCGGGCCTTTTTTTGCCTTTAATCTAAAACATTAATAAATAGCACTTGTGTGAGTACAATTCCCAAAAAGTAACCCTGTTTGGTTGTTTCAAATTGTTTGGCACGACTTTGTCTGACTCAGGGTGAGTTTAGATTGGGAGAAAAAACATTGTAGATCTAAAAAAACACTATAGATCGTGCTGGGAAATATGTTATGTGAGTGGAAGGAATGTGCTGTGTAAATTCCATACATTGGCAGGCTTCGACTGCCCAGTAAATTTTTGCCTTGGCGGCCCTTGACTACCAAGTAATTATGTTCCTTGTCAGTCTTAGACTGCCAACAAAACCCATTTACTTGGCTGCTTTAGGCTGCCAAGAAAACTCTTTTACTTGGCTGTCTTCGACTGCCAAGTCCTTCCCTTGGCGGCTTTACACTGCCAAGAAAATTGCATACTTTCTTGGCTATATTGATAGACCGGCCTGCCAAAAAAAATGTTATATACCTTGGCGGGCTCATTTCGCTGCCAAAGAAATATTTGACCGCTAAGGCAATTCAAAGTTTGATGTAGTGCACGCACAAAGACATCTGCTTGAAGTAATTATTTTTTAGTTGCCTCAGGTTTTTTTTCATCAAGTAATTCTGCCAAAAGTTAATTTAGGATTTTTTTTCCTCCAAACACCATACACACGTCCACACGCAAACGCTAATGCAAGCACATCATACCCTGCAAACATTTCTGAGGAATTTGGCCCACTGTTCGGCTCCCGGAATCAGTTTTGTGAACAGCAACTGCTGCTGCAGCAAAGGCAGCTGAACATGCTCTTAGGTCCTATGTTTGGACTTTGGATCTTATAAGCTAAACTAATTAAGCTGCGCTTTAGTTGATATATTATGTCGATAAAAACATAACCTTAATACCTATTCGAGCTTACTGCCATGCACATTTGTACGCGCTAATAACGTTTGGCAATTAGCTGGTCAAACCGCAGAAGGAAAAAGGCATATATGTCCAGGCGGTATCGTGCCAGAGCCCACAGATATGAGGTGGCCTTCTTTTCGTTAGAGACTGACATCGGCTGCTTGCTACGTCACCAACTTACATCAGCTTGTGAATAAGAATCCCGCATCATACGTTGACATGCTCCAATAAAGAACAAGACGGGCATCTCAAGAGTCAAGAACACGTGGCGCATTATCGATTCCCACGAAGGCTTCGTTCTTCCTCCTGTGGCCATGCCAGCCGCACGATCAGATGCCGTTCGTGCCGACCATGCACCCACCCAGCAGAGAACATCTGCTTGGCGACCGTCGGATCACGATCGGACGGCTGGTACTTGGTAAAGGGGCCCGGCGACGAAACCACGTCAGGGCGTCGTCTCTGGCCGCAGTAAAGCGCGGTCAGGAGATTCGGTTCCGATCAATCCCACCAGCCATCTGCTGGACCGATAAGCTAAGCTGGCCGGTCGTCGCATCGCATGGTCAGCGGTCGCCTGTGCGATCGAGCTCATCGTCTACCTCGAATGCACCACACCACAGTACTACCACACAATGGCGGCACTCATGGACACGCACTAGCATTGCACGGCAGCTTCCTGAAGGTGCGCGCATATGTGCTGGGTGCGCGCCTTATCTGAAGCCTTCTTTTATTTTCTTCCGTCTTTTTTGTTCCTGACGATGACTTCAGTTTGAATCATTTGGTTATACAATGGACACCGTTTCCTGGTATAGTAACTGTCTTATGGATATGTATAAACCCATATATGTTTCCCATGATCACACGTATATAAAAATCTATTAGAACATCGACATGGCCTACATCGTATTATTTGGATTGCAGGTCACCACAAAAAGTATGTGATGCTTGACAGAACGAGTGATATATAAAAATAGTGAGGTTTTCGTTCAAAAGAAAATAAAAATAAAAATAGCGAGGTTTAAAATTTTGACTTAACAAACCTAGATGGACTTATGTTCATAATTTCAGAAAAAATCATAACCATACTCCTCTGTCCTCATTCGAAACTTAGAATCATTGACGAACAATTAGATCGACTTACATAATTTAAAATTAGAAAATGTCTATTTTACACAATTCATCTATCGTAAAAGTCATCTAGCTACCAAAACTGGACAAAGTTGGCCCTTTGAGTGGCTTTTAATTTTACAAAAATATAATAAATACTATGTAAACTTAAACTTCATAACTAATTCATTTAAGTAAAACATATGAAACCTACGTAAAGTGCTTTAAAAAACCTACAAATTAGTACACTATTTAAAGTTGATTGGATATTATTTGTATGTGCTCCTAGTGTTTTATCATTTTTTCTAAAAAAATGCTAGGAATGGAAATAAATAAGATGAAAATAACTTTAATGGTGTACCAAATATAATAGGTCTAGAGAAAACTAGAAACATGGGCGCGGCCTTGCCACGCCAACTTAGGCTGCCCAGTGGAGGACGTTGATGTGGTACAGTTATATTTTTCTTTTTACATGCGGTCCTATATTTGTTATAGATGATTATGGATCTCATGTCAACATTGATATGAATTAATTGTACAAGCTCTTTAGATTCAAATTTTTACTTTGTAACAAAATTGTAGGTTTTAAAATTTTGAGCAACTTCTGTATTGACTACTTTTTAATTTGGATGTGCTTCGGCGTCCGAATTGTAAGTAAAAAATTTATTTTAGCAAAATGCTAGGGTGTTGTTGGGAATGTACTTGAGAGATCGCCTGACAGACATCCAATTGATTTCAATAAACTTGGAGGGGTTCTTTAGAAACTTGGCTGAGAGGTGCCTGGACTACGGGTTGATTTTGGTAAATTTCAGCGTTTTTTGTGAATTAGCTAGGCCAATGCCATGATTTATTTTTGGTAAAGCTTAGAGGTTTTTTATCAAAATGGTTAGGAAATGGGAACAACCTATCTGAGCCGTCGGCACAGTCGATCAGACGACAAATATTTGGCGGTGACGTAGTGTGATGTCAACTCTTTGTAACAAAGTTGTACATTTTGAACATTGTTTCATTTAGATTTCAGGTTTTTGTAAAAATATGTGATGCTTGATAAAAAGAGTTTTATATAAAAATTATTTTATAATGAATCTATCAACATCCGCCTTATTTATATTCAGTTGTTTCCTATTGACAGTGAGGTTGACTGAACAAACCAAGAAGGACTTATGTTTATAATTTGAGAAAAATCATAACCATATTCACTTGTCGTAATTCAGAACCTATAATCCCTGACCAACAATTAGATTTGTATAATTCGAAGTTAGAAAGATGTCTACTTTACACCCATTGTCTAATATAAACGTCTGATTTTCAACTACACAGCCACAACCACAAAACTTGGCACTACTTTAAGAGCCATCCAACTATTAAAACAAGACAAATTTAGCCTTTTGGATGGTTTTCCATTTTATAAAATGTAATAATACTATTTAAAATTCATAACTAATTCTTTTAAGTCAAAAATATGAAATCGATGCCAATTATCTTTTTAAAAATGAAACCTACTTATTCATACACTAATTAAAGTTATTTGCTTGTTATTTGTGTTTGTTCCTAGTGTTTCATATTTTTCTCAAAAAGTAGTAGGAATGGAAATAAATAAGATAAAAATAACTTTAAATGGTTTAATGGCATATTGGTTATATTTTTCAGAAAAATGACACTAAATTCATATTTTTTATTTAAAACAAATTAGTTATGAGTGTTTTTTATTAAATTATTTTAATTTTTTAAAATTTGAATACCATCTTCAAAATTTCTCAATGGGGCAAATTTGCTCTGTTAAGGCATTTGATTCCATCAATGTCTAGTTTAATTTTTATAGTTAGATGGCATACTTTTGTAATAGGTCCTTTAATGTTTTTGTTTTACAAATATAATAATATTATATTTGCATTTATTATTCTCCTAATATAGTTATTATTTTATTGCTATGAACCTATCAATATATGAGGAACCGACAGTCAAATATTTGTTTTGGATATATTGACAAGTCATATCACGCCTTACATCTGAGACAAAATTAATACCATTTTCTCGTATGCACATGAATCATTGAACTTTTATTACGTATTATATTTAATATTGTAACAATATATTTATTTATATTTGGTAATAAAATAGTCAACAAAAGTTGTTGATCGCACAACAGTAATCAATATGAGTCAATTACTCAATCTTAAATGGACTATGCCGTTGTTTCCACTGTAAGCTGATTTGTAACATGATAATTCCTCCTTGTGTCATGACCCATCGATCCTCATGGCTACATGCATAGCATTTTCTTATAATTTTGCGCTACTTTGCACTCCCTCTGCATAACTTTGTTTTATGGATAAAACTTTTGCATGCCCAGAAAAGATCTTATCAGCAGAGGTCTCTGTTGACGGGACGGAGATATCTGGACGGTGAGCAACTAATAAAAATTCCATTTGAGAAAATTAGTTCACAATGGTTCATTCAACAGTATTGAAGCGACCTACTGTGATGGCTCTAAGTGGGGAAGAAGGGATTCTTAAATGGAAAAATTATAATTTAGTACCTTCACCTTTTTTACTTTGTCCACTTGACCCCTTAACAAGATTCTAGCGCGATTTACTCCCCCAAACTATTGTTGTTGGTTAAATCTACCCCTTAATGTGATTTATCTTTTTTGTTTCTCCGTGTCTCAGTTGAGTTTTTTTTTGTTCAAATCTCAATGTATTTCTTTAACATAGAACATCATGTTCAATATCTACTCACAAAATTTGAATTTAAAACACAAATACGGGTTAGATTAGACAAACTAAAATAGCTCAAGGGAGTAATTTGAAACAAAATTTTGTTAAGGTGGTTAAATGGGGAAAGAGGGAAGATGAGTGTAAAAATATGAAATTTTTCCTTCTTTTCAAAGGAAAAATTCTATTGCTCAACTGTATAGAAATAAAACCTACCTACGAAATTACTTTCCAGAACCATGACTTTTTATTGACATGTTGCAATGCTCACAATTTCCCCTTAACTCTCGTTGGAACCACTCACACTTTCTCATCGAGTAACTTCATGGATAGCTACAAAAAAATTTCTATGTGCAAGCAGTTCTTCATCTTGCCGCTCCTAGATTGTTTGCTTCTGTCTTCACTAAGGTTTAAATTGACTCAACTTGTCCCACAATATGTGTCGCACCATCTAAAGTAGTAAAGGGCCACAAAAAGTGTCGTTACAATACATTATGACATATTTATAAGGACAAATTATAAAATATCTATCCAAAAGTGTCCCAGCATTTGATTGTGTTGTAGTACTGGTGGCCTATTTTCGAACCCAAGAGGCAACAAAATTTATCTCCAACATCTACATGTGGCTTGGCACATCTTCCCTTTCCGCAAGTGGCCCCCATCTCTCTTTTTCTCATCCTTAGGCCCAGTCTGGCTCGTGGGCCTGGCTCCTCTCCGCATCGGCGGACATGTGCTCAATAACTAATAGATTGTCAGCTTCGTCGCCCCCTTCGTTGTGTCTCTTGCCGCACGTGAAGAATGTCGCACCGTTTCATCCCATTGAACGCAGCGCCGCGCCAATATCACGTCTCTCCATCGCATCATTGGTTGGAGAAAATATGCCCTTGCTCGTCGCCTTCCTGTACCTCGAATCGGCACATGCACCGCTATAAAAAGTCGGCAAGCTCCACCTTGGCTCCTTGCCCTTCGAGCTCAGGAACTTAGCCCCTTTGTCGCTCTCAAGTCCCGACACACTATTGCACGTGTTTGCCACACCCGTACACATGGCCGACCAGATGACACCTCTCTAGTGGACCCCACATTGACATGTTGGATCCACACCCTTAACACATGGGCCGGTGGATCCTAGCCTCTACATTTGGAAGCTAGCTACATAGTCATGTTGGACCTGTTAGTCAGGACCTATAGTTACACATGTTGGTCACGTCGGCCTTCTGCATCCACGCCCATACACGTGGACCACCGGGTCCCACCTTTCAAGTCAACCTTGCGCTGACATGTTTGACCCACACAGCTGGTCACTACACATGGCAGCCATGTAGACACGATGCACCTGTCATCATGTGACACGGTTTTATGTGGCCCACTGGTGCTATGATGAGTCATGATCACAAATACATATGTTGATGGCTTACCGTTTTCGTGACGATATGAGTTGTTGTTATGTGATGCTCGTTTCAGTATCATCACAATTACGTAGTAGCTGTGGTGCACCTATGAGTATCTTCATAGATATGGTCTGTTCAATGACGATTCTAAAACGCCATGCATGATACTATTTCTACTAGTGTCTTCAACTACCTTTGCTCTAGGTCACTGTCCTGTGGGCCCTCATGTGGGTTCATACTATAGAGTGATAGATTAGTATGAATCTGGTCAGTTAATGATTGGCAGAGGCGGCTATGCAATCACCTCAGTAAATCTTTTATTAACTGTGACTCCAGCTCAGAGACGGTTGGGAAAACCGCCTCTTTTAATCTTTTTTAACTTCCTCTGTTAATGTTTTCTGTAGTAGTGTGTCGTTTCTGGTTATTTGGATTCTCGTATTTGCCTTAATTGGTCAAGACTATGTTCCTTGCTCTTGTAGTGTCTTTTCTCCTTTTACACCAATACTTGTAGAAATAATTAGCAATAACCCCTACCACAAACTTGTGCTTGTCTTTATGCCTTTTATGTTAAAGTTGACCTCGAAATTTAGTAATTAAGGAGCATCAGCAACAATATATTTTAAAATAAATTAGTGAGAACTATATACTTTCAAAGACATTTTTCAGATACACCTTAGATTGATGGATGGAGTCATATCTTCCTCGAAGCAAATGTTTATTTTCTATTAACAAATTTTTTCATATATTTGTCAAGAAAGTATGTGGTTAGTGATTACCTATATCTAACACCACACATCCAAAATCCAAAACATCTGCTTAGGGCTCAGCTCTCATTTGGAACGGTTCTGCGTATACATAGCACCTCAAATATATTTTTGTTCTCACTTCATGTAAAAGGGCTAACCTTCAAAGTGCTATATTTGGAACAAGAAAAATTATAAGTTGCCTCCAACCTAGTTAATTAATTTAACTGCCAAGGTAGCACTAAACCACCAGAACAATAAGCATGAGCCACATGTGCTGAAACAGGAGCATTACACTATCCGGAAATAATCGATTGGATTTAAGAATACAATCAGATATATGAATCATCCACTAAATAAACTAAAATCACAGTGAAAGATGCGTGTAGATGTACCCAGAATTCTTAGATGCCAATATTTATCCAGAATTAATTAAAATAAATAAGGTAAGTCGGCATGAACAAGACCTACTTACCAAAGACCAAAGTACGACGTAGTAACTCCGTTCATACTCTTTGCTCATCAAACATTTCGCAAGAAAATAGTTTTGAACTGAAGCTAGTCCCCTGCAAATTCAAACTTGAAAGGACGGTCGCCAGAGAGATTCACAAATAAAATAAAAGCAAAAAATAAATAAATGGACGATCGATGTTCGCAGTTCCTAGGAGTACAAGAAAAGGTGGTAAACAATTCTCGTGGAATAATAGAATTGACCACTGCTGCTGGTCTACTACGACTGCAACAGTAAGAAACCCGACCCGGCTATATATAGCGAGCGCGCACGAGGAACACAACAGACAAGACCGTCCAGCTCGTCGGAGACGACTCCCACAGACGCGCACCACGCCGAACGATCTCCATTAACCTCCGGCCATGGAGATGCCGCCGCCGCCGCCTCCGCCACCTCCTCCTTTTTGTGGATCTGCCGGCTCCGGTGGAGGCAAGCCTGACAGGAAGACGGTGGAGCGCAACCGCCGGAATCAGATGAACGCCCTCTACTCCCGCCTCGACACCCTCGTCCGCTCCGGCAGCTCGCCGTCTTCTGCAGCCGCAGTTCGTGCTCATTCATCGTCACACATATTTACGTGATATTTATATATATACATATATAATTCACGAAAGAAAGTTAGAGCTCGTGATTGGTTATGGTACGATGATCGTTGATCGATATTGTGTTGTGTCTCAGGTGGTGCGGAGAGGGGCGCCGGCGATGACACGGCCGGAAAGGCTGGAGGAGGCGGCGGCGTACATAAGGCAGACGACGGAGAGGGTGGAGAGGCTCAAGGAGAGGAAGCGGGAGCTGACGGCGGCGAGGGCATCGTCGTCGTCATTGTCGTCTGCTGTGGCGGCGGTGCCGGAGGTGGAGGTGCAGCACCTGGGGTCGGGCCTGCACGCCATCCTCGTGACCGGCAGCGCGGCGCCGGCGAGCGATGGGGCGTCGTTCCACCGCGCGGTGCGTGCCGTGGAGGAGGCCGGCGGCGAGGTCCAGAACGCGCACTTCTCTGTCGTCGGCGCTAGGGCCATCTACACCATCCACACGCTGGTCAGTCGGCGTCAATGTGTACCGTTCATATTGATTCAACTTCACTATTTATTCGTACTTTCATTTCATTGAAAAATCCTGATACATCTCATAATTTTTAACTATAATAAAGTTTTGCAAACTTTTACTATCTAAACGGGCCCTCAGAAGCGATATCAATCTGGAACTGCTTTAACATTGCATTACAGTTCTTTCCAGCGTTCTAATTAATAATAGTGATTTTTTCCATTTTGAAATTTAATTATATATCGAGTGAGTGATTTCAAGTTTCAATTCAATCACTTACCCCATTGTGAATTTGTGATCGATCTTTGCAGGTTGTAGAGGGAGGCATTGAGAGGGTGGTGCAAAGATTGAAGGCAGGACTGCGTGGAGATGTTTGATCTCGTTCTCTCGCTCGTACTATACACCAAATAACTTCATCTTAATTTGGCTATCAGACTTTAACTCATCTGGGAAGTTCAAGTAAACTTTGTGTGAATGGCACATGCAAAGCACGGAAACTTGAGTGGCAGCGCGCCTTGCAGTCAACGCGCGCTGTCTTGGCGCTATGCATATACTCCCTCCGTCCCAAAATAAGTGTCTTTCTCACTTTCCGAAAAAAATCTTCGGTCAATTATATATAAAAATATATGAAAAATTATGGTACAATATAAACATTATTAGATAGATATTTAGATCTAGTTTTTTATAAAAATTATTTAAAGATTTAAATATTGCACGTATTTTCTATAAACTTAGTCAAACTCATGGCACGAACACCCAAAACGACACTCTTTCTGGGACGGAGTAGTATATCAGATCAAACCTGCTCTCTGCTGCTTGGGTGCTAGCAGATAAAATAATATAATACTGAAAAGAAGGCCTTTTGATCCTTGACGAAGTAAAAAAAAATTGCTTTTACTTACGGATTGCAGCTGGTTATCAGTATATAGATCACGTGGGAACGTGTAACATGAGGCCGTGAAAATCGCCGAAAGTTAATTTACAGCCCTTTTAACTATTTTTATTTGTGTATAGTGAAATGTTGATCTGATCAAACGCTATTATATATACAGTTATATATATAGCATATTAGCATTGGTACTATTGATGAATATTGCATATAAATAGTGAAATGTTTGGTGTGACTTGTATATACGTCTTGCTTTCACACTAGCTACCAGGACACAATTAGCGAATTGAATGTATACATACAGGTGTGTAATTGTTTGGAAGCTGCAAACGCATTACAAGGTAGTTAGGTCCAATTTCAGACCGAAGTAAAGTTGACTAATTAACCACGTGATTGTTAGCTGGTTTCCCTTGAATGTAGAGAAGTTTCCGGTGATATTTATTTGAACCGACTTTTTACTGCCTGCGCCACCTTCTGTTCACCTATACTTCATGATCGTCTTGGTCATCAAACTATATATAGTATAGCTCCTATGCAGTGAACAACGTAAAATAGTGCCATATCATCAATTAACTAATATAAACTGGACTGAATTTTCATGAGTTTCATCATCACTAATAGGTTTTCATGTAATATAAACAATATAGATGACATAGCAAACATTTAAAGAAGAGAGAGAGAGAGAGAGAGAGAGAGAGAGATGGAAGGAGTTTCATCTAGATGAAACCCCATGTGTACATTGTTTTTAGGTTTACAATTAAATGCAATGATCACATATATATGAAACATCAAAGCTGATCTTGCATTGTAGGAGTTATGGTATTCTAGATCATATGGCAGTATTAGAAACAGTGAAGTAAGATTTTCCACTGGGAATGGCTTGACAGACAAGCATGTGTATTCCATATAACCAAATTAAAAGTTATGTTGCTATCGGACACTCAAACATTACTTTTAATTTATTAGAATGTCAAGATCCAATAAATGGCACATCCTTGATCTGTGAATAAATGGTTGGTCTGCCATGAAAGACCAAGTCACTCAGAGAACAGATCCAAAGTTTGTGTGAAAGAGTGAAATTGAAGTCTTCCTTCTTTTTGATGAGTGAATTTCACTTTACCCCCTATATGACATTCCATCAAGACTCAATGTAAACAGTGGCATAGCTTGAAGCAGGACAAATAATTAAGGCGAACTCCCTTGTTCAAATTTCTTGAGAAGCACTTCGATTCATTGCACCGGTTCAGACAAGGAATTATAAATAGCAAAAGTGATCATGCTTCTCTTACATTTGGCCCCTTCTACATTTCTATCTAAGCTCACAGGCTCTGGGTGATATAAAAAGCCTCATTTCAAAGCACACACCATTATTCCAACAAAATTGTTATTACTTCTCAATAATAATAATAAAAAAGAAGGTGACCCAATCCATCCAGCCCAATTAGGACATGTTAAAAAAAATGTAACAGGTGAAATGGGTATACATGAACAGCAACAACAAAGATGCCAGCAGCAATACCAATTTACAGTTCACCGTAAGGAAAAGGGGAGAGAAATGCATAAACTCTTGCATCACGTAGTGAGTCTCAGCATGATGCATCTTCTGCAAAACAATGCACCTAGCGGCGTGTGTGTACATGCACTCTAGCTGACCCTTGACACACGAGATGTATGTACCTCAGCCATGCATGTACATGCGTGCCGACCACGAGCAGCTCTCTCTCTCTCTCTCTTCTCCGCTGTGTTAAGCGTAGCCGCACATGCCGTAGATGCACGGCGTCCCGGCGGCGCATGCCCGGCCGCACGCGCCGCAGTTGCCGGCGTCGTACGCCACCGCGACGCACCACCCGGCGCAGCACAGCCGCCCGAACGGGCACCGCCTCCCGCACGCGACGCAGTTGCTCGCGCTCCCCAGCACGTCGGTGCACGCGCCGCCGCAGCACTTGAACCGGCGCCGGTGCTCGCCGCCGCCGCCGCCGCCGGAGCACGACCCCGCCGGGTGCCCGGGGCCGCCGCCGGAGCAGGTAGTGTGGTGGCCTGTCTCCCTCCTCGCCGCCGACGTGGCGAGGAACCGGCTGGCGAACATCCCGCGGTGGTTATTCGCGCCGCCTCCGTCGCTCGCCGGTGTGCTTGCGGCGACGACGAGCACCGCCGAGGTGGCGACTAGCAGGACGGCGAGGAGCGAAGAGGTTGTGATGATCACCCGGCGGCCGCCGGCGCCTTCCGCCATGGTATATATGTCCAAGTATCGATCTGTTTCTTTGATTCTTCGTCCTGACCTGTCTCACTGTCAGCTGGTCATATGTACAGCAGGCTGCAGAACGTTGCGTTTACGTAGTCGAGGGATTAACAAGACTTGACTAGAAACAGAAAAAAAAATACGAGACCCTGAACAATCTGTAAATATGCATTGATCATCCATCGGATCTAGAAGGGCGAGTTACGTTTCCTTAAGGATCGGAGCCTCGGAGGACACACACATGCTAGATTCGCGCTTTGCTTCACAAGTTCAGAGTGCAAGGCGACTGTAACAGGCTATACCGCTATATAGTAGCACGAATTAGCTAAGCATTAGGGTACTTGTGACCAAAGGGATGTGCCCGTTGAACGACACGTATCCAAGAGCATGCCACGAGGGCTATCCGGCCGCAAGGTATATATACTTTAAGATTGCACTATTTGAAGCTTTTCAAGAAGTATGGTATACTATAGTATGCTGTGTCAATAGATATGGGCATATAACAATATACACATCGATTTGATTATATGAATGATGCTGTTAACTCTGACAAAGGAAGAACAATGGCGAGCTTGTTAAAATACACAAGATGTTAATGATAAGATGGCGTGTATGAATCTAGGAATATTTTGAGACGTCTCAAAACTAAGAAGAACAAACCAAATCCTACAAAGATGCCATAATTTTGGTTTTCCACGTACAGGAGTACTACTCACTACATAAGTACTCTCTTTTTTCCAAAATATAGCTACGTTTAGTTTTTTTTCAAAGTCAAACATTGTTAACTTCGATTGTGAATTATACAAAAAAAAAAGATTGGCAACATGAGGAATATGTTTATAGATTTGTCATGAAACCAACTATTAAAACATATAGCTTTTTTGCTTGAAATAAATTGTGTTTTTAGAAATATTATTGAGCAAAGTTAGATTTTTTTTAAAAAAGTATATGTAGCTATTCTGAAACGGAGGGAGTACATAATAAGGACTCAAGGGTTCAAATTTTGTCCAGACATATAAATAACGAGGGACATGTGTCTTTTCCTATCCATTTAATTAATATGTCTTGAACATCCTAGAATTCATTTATATTTCTATAGTTCATTGCTTTGGCTGGTACTCCCTCCTTATCGAAATATATGTCGTTGTTGACTTTTGCTCACAAGTCACTACATTTGACTATTCGCCTCATTCAAAAAATACACAAGTATCATTTACTTTGTTTGTTACTTCTTTTATTATTAAATGTACTAGCATATCAACCCGTGCTCCCGCACGTCCTAATTAGAACTAATATAAAAGTAAGACTTATAACTAATAATCATATTTATCTATCTCACAATGTCTTTCATCTATTCAATGTTCCAACACAATACTCTAAAAGATATATATTTATTATTACCTAGTTGTAAGAGGTTTATTCAGTAACAATTTTTTTTACTTTGCATCACACCTCCATATATGTTTGATTTGTATTTAATTGAACCCTTTTTTGAACCATGTGAGCAACATGGAAATTGTATTCTTATCTCTTCCCTTATATATGAATACATTGTCACGAACATCATGAGTAGTATTTTTATATAATCAATAACATATATTATATATTAATAATAGTATAAATAGTAATTTAGAATTTTATATTGATTTACTTTAATATTTTGTTATAATTATATATTTCAAATTTTAATAATGACATAATTGGGCTTATATGCAAATTTAGGTATTATTTGCATTATTTTATAATAGAATAGGTGGGCAATTTACTAAATGATTAAGGGCTTACTTTAGATAATTTTATAATGGCAAAGGTTAGTAATGTATATACATCTTTAGGGGTTACTTTAGCCTATTTTCATAATGGGAGAGGTGGATGATTTACTGAAAAAGATAATAGATCTAATTGTTACTATCATTAAAGTTGTCAGATAGATAGATGGCTGAAAGTTTCTATTTTTTGTGAGATTTTCTATAATTTCTATATTTTTTAGAGTGTGCACCTAGGATTTAGATGGTTTCATCATGTTGAGGCTTCAACATAAGTCTTCAATTAGTAATAGTAAGATTTTAAACATAAGTTAATTAAATTTTATGTATTTAATAAATTTTTGAATAAGACGGATAGTCGTGAGGTCAACAACGATAAATATTTCGATGCGTATGGAGAAAATAGAAAAAGCACTCACATAGAAATTTTAGCACATCCTAAATTTCTGCCCTTGTTAAACTTTTAATGAAACACATGCGAACCAGATAGGGCTAGCTATGAATTACTTATGAGTTCACTTCCTCAGCTATGTCTATTCTAAATTATCTTCGTTTATTCTAACTTCGTTAGAGTAATTGATGGGGGATCAGACAACTGTAATTAGCGAAGGTCGATCGCTTGGTCGTAACTTCAGCGCCGCCATTAATGGCTCGGTCGGGCTCATACAGCTCAAATGCTCAGATGTGAAGTTGAGTAGAAGTGGTGATCGATGAACTCCACGCCCCGACACGGCCGGGCATCGGTTTTCCCGGCGGGAAATGCGAGTGACCATTGGCCAATATGCCAAACACAAGTGACCTTATACGCGACTTTTTCCTATATACGAAAAAGTGGATATTATATATAGTATGCGAAAGATACATGCATGTATTCCTGACACGTCGCAGGGTATGTTGGTTATCCCAAGTCCAAACAGGAGTTGACCTACGCCATATGTATTCAAGCTTTCATGTATCATTTGTAAGGCATAAAAAAAATCCGCTGTCAAGAGTAGTCGTATGTTCCAATTATTTCGTTAAATATTGATTTTAATTATATGGTTCAAAAAAGTAGTTCTTCGAATTTTGTTCAGCTGTGCTTAGACGACTGCTCCTAGACGGCAAGTAAACCTACCAGCTGAACTATGTGACGAACCATTAACGTGGCAAGACGATTTGGTAATAAGTAGCCTATGATGCCTAGGGTACTGATGACAAAATAGAAACCCATTTGTTTGATGAAGTGAATGTTGGGGAAAGCGTAATTGGAAATTCGACGAAACTTCGCATACTTCATTATTGTGTATAGGGGGGCAAAACTTGTCTTGGATTTTCGCTTGGCATCAGGATCTTCGATGGAGAGTTCAGACCTGGGTGAACGCCACAAGAAGCTTCGAAGGGCAAACGAAGGTGCGATGAAGTTTCGTGTGTGAGTCAAAGTTGTCACAAAGCCAGTCGAAGCCACCGGCAGACGAAGCTGTCATAAAGCTTATGGACATCAGACGAGGTTGTGACGGAGTTTCGAGCGTTGATCGAGGATGCAGCGAGGTCTCGTGCGATGGTCGAGATTGTTGCTGATCTTTGAAAAGAAAATTAAGGTTGCGACGGGCCCGGAAGATGGTCGCAGGAGTTGCATGGCTTCACGGACTGGACAAGGCCCGCAATAGTGCTCCGAGGTTGATACGTGAAGCACTAAGAATTCAGGAGTGGTCCAGGTCAAAAGGATGCGCTGCAATGTAATTGTAAATGGCTAGAAATATCGGTTGTATTAGTGAGTTGTTGCCTAACTGTCGTGGCGGGAAGCAACGGTCAAATAGATTATGTACGAGGATGGCCCCTATAAATAGTAGGTGAATAATCGCCAAAGGGGCATGTAATCTTTGATATGAAAAATAAGGTTTACATCTTTGTTGCAAACATCATTTGTGGATTTGGTGTTACAACAGTTGGCGCCCACCCGTGTGTTTGGCCAAAAGGCAACCCACGATGCCACCCAAGAAAAGGCCTCCCCAGGAGGCGACGAGTAATGATGAAACAAACACAAACGAGAACCACAACGAAAATGGGAAAAGACAAAGGGTAGACACCTCGGACCAAGAAGCAGAAATTGAGCAGACTGATTTGGGAAATAACACAATTCAACTAGAGACTCTATCCGAATTACAACTGCTCTTGAGAGAAGTTGAGAAACTCAGAGCGGAGAAGAAAAAACTGGAAGAGGAAAATCAGACAAGGAAAAGGGCAGTGGAAGAAGAAAGAAGACTCAGTGCACCAAGACATGAGCTTCGGGCCTTACAGAGTGAGCTCGAGCAATTCACCAGAACAAGTCACCAAAATGGAGAGCCGCAGGAAAATGATACACTATCCAAGCACATTCTCCAAACCTTTGACCCAGCATCGCCATTATCCGAGGGATTGCAATCCGCGCCATAGCCCACCTCATACAAGCCAGTCACTTTGCCCAGATATAACGGAACTACAGACCCCAGACAGTTCCTCATGAGCTACGAGGTAGCAGTGGCCTCAGCAGGAGGAAACGATCTAGTCTTAGCAAAATCTTTCATCATAGCTTGCGAAGGCGCCGCATTAGCTTGGTTCTCTAGACTTCCTCTAGGATCCATATTCAGCTGGGAACATTTACAGGCAAAAGTCTTGCAAAATTTCTAGGGTTTCTCAAAAATCCCATTATCCTCAAGGGACCTCTTCCACTACAAGCAGGGTGATAAAGAACCCCTAGCTGAATACTTCAACAGATTCATTTGTCTGCGGGCACAAACATCTGACGTACCAGATTCAATCATCATAGATGCCTGTATTCACGGATTGGGACCAGGTCCATGCGCCTCCGAGCTAGTAAAAAATAAACCTCAAAGCATTCAGGAGTTGTTTTCAGAAATGGAGAAGTTCTGTAGATCCGATGATGATCACCGAAGAAGAGTCACCGAAAGAAATTTCCTAAGAAAAAGCGACCAGCAAACACCTAAGGCTCCCTTTTCCGTCAGGCCACCTTTCTCAAACAACAATTTCTCAAGGCCAGTTTTCAACATAAATAGCTCACCAAACAACTCAGAGTTTGCCTCTCACAACGAAAGTCAAAATCACAGCTTCGCACAAAGCCAAAGAGGGTGAGGAGGACGAGGTCGAGGGCGAGGTCGAAGCCCCCACACTGATGGCCAACCTCGAACTTGGTACTGCCAATTCCATGGGGAAGGATCAGATCATGGCACTTCCAGATGCCCCATAACCCAAAAAGTTTTACAAGAAATGCAAACTGAGAAGGAAAGCATTAAACCCAGATCGGTGAACTACGCCTCCAACTGGCAGCAACCTCCTCACCCTGGAAGCACATCATCAAGTTCTGTAAATGCTCAATGGTTTCAAGGAAATCGCCGAAGGTCCCGCGAGGCAGAACAAAGCTCCGTTCAAACAACGGCCTCAAGACCAGAGGAATTATCCCCACCCCCAAACAGAACCACCGAGAATTCTCCAAAAGCTCCAATCTCAAGCCAAAAACAGATACCTTAATACGGCATGATACTCCCCATCCTCGGCGGTTCTCCAATTGACTTCGAGACAAAGCGGCAAAGAAGAGAATATTTCAGAAGAGTTCACTCCATCCTCCCAGAGGGACCCATAAGAAAAACAAGTTGGTCACACGTACCAATAATCTTCACCGAGCAAGACATGAACTTACGATCATTTCCCCACAATGATGCAATGGTGATCGAGACAAACATCTCAGGATGGACTGCAACCAAAATTCTCGTCGACAACGGAAGCTCGGCAGACATCATCTTCGCATCAGCTTTTGACCAAATGGAGATAGATAGAAAACTGCTACAACCCCTCTTATCGGATTTGGAGGAAAAAGGGTCACAGCCCTAGGAAGGATCGATCTACTAGTGCCGTTCGGGAACATGGAGAATCCTCGTACAGAGCACGTCACCTTCGACGTCGTAGACATGCATTACCCCTACAACGTCATCCTAGGGAGAGGTTTCCTAATCAAGTTCGAAGCCATAGTCCACCAAACCTATCTTTGCATGAAGATGCCGGCAGCCAAGGGTGTAATCACCATTCACGGCAATCAGTAAGTGACGCATGACATAGAAAGGGGAATCGCGCCAGGAGAAAAGAACGTCCATCACTTAGCACTCACAGAGGAACAAAAGATCAAAAAGGATTTTCCTGAATTATTCGCAGACAAATGCTCAAGCATCAGGGAGGCCGAGGAAACCAAGAGGGTAACAACGATGAGAAAACGGTCATAATCGGGACAGAGCTAACCCACGAGGAAGAAGAAGCATTGACAAAATTTCTAAAAGAAAACAAGAATTTGTTTGCATGGTCAGCTAAGGATCTTCGTGGGATAAGCAAGCAAGTGATAGAGCATAGCCTCAACACCGATCCCAGAATAAAGCCGAAAAAGCAAAAACTAAGAAAAATGTCGGATGAAAAGTGGAAGCAATAAAAGCAGAAGTAAAGAGGTTGCTCGAAGCCAATGTCATCAGAGAAGTCCAATATCCTCAATGGCTAGCCAACACCGTCCCGGTAAAAAAGAAAAACGAAAAATGGAGAATGTGCATCGACTTCACAGATCTGAACAAAGCCTGACCAAAGGACAATTTCCCTCTGCAAAGAATCGACAGTGTAGTCGACGACACCGCAGACAGCGAGATGTTGTCTCTTCTGGATTGCTTTTCCGGATACCACCAAGTTTGGATGAAGAAAGAAGACGAAGACAAAACAAGTTTCATTACCCCACTCGGAACTTATTGCTTCATCCGCATGCCAGAAGGACTGAAAAATGCCGGACCAACCTTTTCACAAATGACCTCGGTGGTACTCAAGAGCCAGCTAAGAAGAAATATCCTAGCATATGTTAACGACATTGTCGTAAAAAGTATTGCAAGGGAAGATCACTTAAAAGACTTGGCCGAAACTTTCAACAACTTGCGAGCAGCAAACTTGAGCTTGAACCCCGAAAAGTGTGTTTTCGGAGTAACAAAAGGAAAAATCTTGGGATGCTTGGTAACCTCGAAGGGAATCGAGGCCAATCCAGACAAAGTAAAGGCCCTAATAGCAATGGAAGAGCCCAAGAGTGCAAAGGATGTGCAAAAGCTAACCGGAAGAATCGCAGCCCTGAATAGGTTTGTCCCAAAAGCGGCTGAGCGAAGCTTACCTTTCTTCAAAGTCCTGCGTCATGCCAAGGAATTCTCCTGGGGACCCGAGCAAGCCAACGCCTTCATTGAGCTCAAGAATTACTTAGGGAGAATGATTAAATTGTCACCGCCTGAACCAGGAAAAGGATTATTGTTGTATCTAGCAGCCTCAAATTCAGTGGTTAGCGCCGCTCTTGTTCAAGAGATAAACATAGAGGAACACAAAAAGCAGACACCGGTTTACTTTGTCTCAGAGGCTTTGTCAGGAGCAAAGCTGGCATACTCAGAGCTTGAGAAAATAGCTTACGGCCTCATCATGGCGTCTAGAAAACTCCGCCACTACTTCGAAGCTCACAAGATAGTTGTAGTCACCGACAAGCCATTATATGACCTATTCTCAAACAAGGAAGCTTTAACAAGAATCAGGAAATGGGCGGCCGAGCTATCAGAATACGCAATAGATTGGACTGAACCAACAAAGCACAACGATGATGCGGCTCTGGAATGGACGATTTTTTGTGATGGCGCTTACGGAGGAAAGGGAGCCTCCGCAGTCGCGGTCATAATTTCACCTTCCGGGATAAAAACAAGGTTCGCGGCAAAGCTAGATTTCGAAGGAGGAGGATACACTATCAGAATACGAAGCCTTATTACTGGCCCTCAGGAAAATGAAGGCGTTAGGTCAACCTCGTTTCATCATCAAGACAGATTCGAAAGTAATCACCGACCAGGCAGAAAAAATAAGTGAAGCTCGGAACCCCGAGTTAATTCAATACCTAGAAGAAGTAAGGGAAATGGAGAAGCACTTCAAGGGATTCACGGTCATTCACATACCAAGAAATCAAAACGGAGAAGCAGACATCATAGCAAAGGCGGTAGCGCGAAACGAAGATTTACCCGGAGATGTGATGTTTGAAGTCATGACCATACCTTCTACTCAAAAGAAAAGACTAAACCACATCATGTGGGAAGATTGGAGATCCCCCATCATGGCTGTTTTGCAAAACACCTTCGAGCCATGCTAAGAAAAAGAGTACCAAAGAATCAAGCAAAGGGCAAGAAATTATGTCATAAATGATGCAGAGCTATTCAAAACAGGGATATCCTCACCATGGCTAAAGTGCATCCTCGCAGATCAAGGGCTGGAAATCTTAGAAGGTATTCATGCTGGTTTATGCGGCTCACACATTGGCGCAAGAACCTTAGCTGGAAAAGCAATAAGGCAGGGATTTTTCTGGCCAACCATGGTGAAAGATGCAGAGCTAGTAGCCAGAACCTGCGAAGCATGCCAAAAGAACGCAAACAACCAATCCGCACCAGCTGGCCTCACGCAATTGATCACTCCAACTTGGCCTTTGCAAAGATGGGGAATCGACCTGGTAGGACCGCTACCCACAGCACAAGGAAATTGCAAATTTGCGGCAGTAGCAGTCGAATAATTCACTAAATGGATCGAAGCCAAACCTCTAGCATCAACCACGGCCACCAACATCCAAAAATTCTTCTGGCAAAACATCGTTTCCAGATTCGGCGTACAAAGGGAAGTCACTATAGACAACGAAAAGCAGTTCGATTCCGAAAAATTCAGAAATTACTGCTCCTACATTGGTACGAAGGCAAAATTCGCCTTAGTATATCACCCACAGTCAAATGGAGCAGTCGAAAGAGCAAATGGCATAATTTTCACCGGCATTCGTAAATGCATGTTCAATTTGAAGAAAGGAAAATGGATTGACGAGTTGCCCAGGGTAGTTTGGTCCCACAACACTACTGAGTCAAGGACAACGAAGTTTACACCATTCAGACTACTCTACGGTGCCAAAGCAATGATCCCGGAAGAAATTTTAGCAGAAACTCCAAGAGTCAAAAAAGTCGAGGCTTCGGCAGTAAACGAAGCTGTGGATAAAGACATGATAGAGCTCGACACAATCAAAGCATGTTTCAACCTCGAGACCTACCAAAAGCAAACAAGAAAATGGAGGGACGAGAAAGTAAAACTCCGTGAAATCTCTGTTAGAGATCTGGTAATCAAAAGAAAGCCAAACGCTGACAATATGGGAAAGCTAGTCGAAAAATAGGAAAGGCCTTTCATAGTGACAAGGCAAACAAGACCAGGAGCTTTTTACATAGCAAAACAGGAAGGCGAGGAATTACCGCACTCATGGAACATAGATTCTTTGAAAAGATATTACCCATAAGAGCTTCGAACCACTCAAGAAGTACCAGGCAGCCTCCTCTGAATTTTTAATCAGCTTGCACTCCTTTTTTGTAAACACTTGGCCGCGCGGAAATATAAGCGTGCCCAAAACTTTTCCTTTCTTTGTCTTAAGACATCCTCTTAGGGACGTACTCTTTTCCTCGTAGGGGGACCCTTTTCTCGGGGGCGAGGTTTTTAATGAGGCGACCCATTGTAAATTTCCTGAATCTATAAAGGAAAGAATCCCCTATATTCGCGTATTTTCCTTGCGTCTAAAAACAAAAAGGCAAAAGAAACAAGTTTCGAGCTCGAAGTCTCGATTCCTTGTGCCTAAAAACAAAAAGGCAAAAGAAACAAGTTTCGAGCTCGAAGTCTCGATTCCTTGTGCCTAAAAACTAAAAAGGCAAAAGAAACAAGTCTCGAACTCGAAGTCTCGATTCCTTGTGCCTGAAAACAAAAAAGGCAAAGAAACAAGTTTCGAGCTCGAAGTCTTGATTCCTTGTGCCCAAAAACAAAAAAAGTCAAAAGAAACAAGTTTCGAGCTCGAAGTCTCGATTCCTTGTGCCAAAAAAATAAAAAGGCAAAAGAAATAAGTTTCGAGCTCAAAGTCTCGATTCCTTGTGCCTAAAAACTAAAAAGGCAAAAGAAACAAGTCTCGATTCCTTGTGCCTCAAAAATCGAGCTCGAAGCTTCAATCTCTTCTATCTCCAAAAAGGTTTCAAGCTCGAAGGCCCGACCCTTGGCGCATCAAAATCAGAAAAGCAAGGAAAACAAAGTTTTAGAATCAAGGCCTCATCCTCTACCGCATCAGAGCCAAAGGCGACAGATATTAAGCTCGGGGCATCGATTCACCACAACTTGAAGCTCAAAAAACCAATGCAGGCCAAGCAAGTCAAAAACAACTGTAAGTTGCATCGATGGGAAAAAAGAGACGGGTGCAATTTCGTAAGCCCGAAATCACTACCCGAGAAAAACAAAGAAGACGGGCACTTGCATACGCAGCATTAAAATTGCATCTACCAAAGGACGTTCGACACCAGCAAAACGCATATGGCTGGTGGTTGCTCTCAATAATCGCAGCATCTAAGAATGCAGTAAAAGCAAAAGGCAGGTAAGGATTTAAATGCAACTAAAACAATCACTTAAAGAGACACCTACCACCGTCCAAGAGCCACTATAAAACGAAGGGCACTGCCCTCATCGGAACAACTACAATCAACTCGCTGCTAGATGCGTCAAAACTCAGCTAGCAAGCCTTCTCTCGGAACGAGAGGCATCGGGAAGGACAGGGGCTAATAACGATGACACTCCAGGCCATGTCCGCAAGCGAGAATCACTGGACTTCCGGATAACCTATAATGCAAAGACACTTCCCGGTGAATAATCTCAAAACGTAGCACTCATCTGGCAAAGCAAGCCGTAAGATAGTCAACTCCAGGAAATCAAGGCGTACCGCAAGGAATGCCAAAGAATACTTAAGCGCGAAGCATTTTTGCAACCTGTACAAATGTAAGCATATCAAAGCAATACAAGTGGCACAACGTTCAAGCGTAAAGTATTTTCACACTATCATACAATAACCATCCATAAAACATCATGGAGAGAAGGTTTACGTCAAAGAACATAAAATCAATTCCAGAAAAAGTTCATTCCAGAGCTTCGCTGGTCGCCTCGTCCGAAGTCGAGGCAAGCACAGAGAAACAACAAACAAGGCCAAAAAAAAGCAAAAATCCCTAGGGGCTAGGAGGAGGGGGACGCTTTCTGAAAAGCGGCAAAAAAGCCCCTACGACTTTTTGTAAAAAAAAAGCCCTAGGGGCTAGGAGGAGGGGGACGCTTTCTGAAAAGCGGCAAAAGAGCCCCTACGACCTTTTTGTGTAAAAATAAAATATCATGTTCCAAAGAGAAGGAAAACTTTGCTAAAATGTCAGCAGACACGCAAGTTTCAGCATCAATTTTCCACACACCAATCAGCGGAAGAAGGAAAACAAGGGATTGTTACAAGCAAAAGGCCGTACATAAGTGCCCGAAGGACAAAGGGAACAGGGAAACTAGAAAAAAAAAGACGAAAGTTGCTGAGTATGGGAAAAGGTTTCCTATATAACTTCGTTTCTAAAAAGTCGCCCTAGATCTTAAAGCTGCCCAAGGCTGTCAAAATTTTCAACAGCTGTCTTTTCCAAGCAGCCGTGTCCCAAAATTTTTTGTTTCCCTTTAAGTATCAACAGTTTAAGAGTCACAGACGAAGGCGAGTTGACCCCACAAAGGCAAATCAATAATCAAGCAAGGACAAGCAACAAAGAGCTTATTTTTACACATGACATAATTCATCTAGCCTAGCTGCAGAGGGCCATCGTTTAATTCAATACATCCGAGAACATTAACAAAAGATAAAGTGCTAAAACTAAACAGAAGCAATTTCTCCATCTTCGAGCACGGACGAAGTCTTAGCAACGGCTTCAGCTTTTTCTGCATCATCAGTTTTGGCTTCGAGCGGCAAGGGCGCGGTAGAAGGCCCGCCTTTTTCAACAACTACCGTCGAAGGTGTAGGATCCACTGCTTTAGGGTTTTTAGCTTGAACGTCGGCCTACAAAAAAAGAGGACAAGCAAAAACAAGGCGGAATCAGCGTAAAACAGGGTTTCAAAGTAATGGAAAAACAAGCAAAATCAAAGACAATAAATTTTGAACCTCAGAAAGCTCAAGAGCCAGCCGTTGCATTGCCTCTCTTCCAAAAGTTAGCCAGAAGTCTCGAGTAAATCTTCGCTTTATAGTGTCCAAACCTTGAGGGTTCTCAGGGTCTCGAGAGCCGAGATCCTTGGGAAATTTAAACTTTTTCCCAGCCATACGATCAAACAAGAGTCGGTTTTCATGCTCAAGGAACTTGGCAAAACCTTCGCAACACACCATGGCACAGTTATCATTGGCAGTTTTCATAACATTACTCAAACTCTCAAACTCATCTTCGAGCCAACCAATGAAACTGCCGGTATCCAGAGACCGAGGCAAGTCATACGGTGTAGCGCCGAAGGACGCCAAAGCCGCCTTATACGATAAAAAGAGATCCTTAATCTTTTCCAAGTTATCAGCTTCAACTTCGTCTCGGGTCTGAATGTTACTTTTCAATCTCAAAACTTGATCCTCCAAGGATTTCACTTTCTGTCCAAGTGCATGTTTTTCATTAGCATCCGCAGCAACTGTATTGCGAAAGTTTTCAATGACTTCTTCATTGGCTTTGTGGGATTTTTCCAAGCGTTGGAAACCACTCACAGCTTTCTCAGCTGTTTCTGCATATTGACCTATTCTTCCTTCAAGATCCAAAACAAGGGATCGAAGGCGTGTGATTTCATCATCCTTGGAAATTATTTCAAGTTCCATAAGTTTGATCCACTCCACACTAGCTTCCTCAATAAGGGCAGCCTAACAGAGAAAAGAAGTTTTAAGATTTTTTGTTTCAAAAAAAAGAAAGGAGATTACATTAGGCAGAAAGTGACAGAACATATGGAGTACCTTATAACCGGTAGTCGCACCCAGCATGTTCAAGGCTCGAAGATCAAGAGATCTCAGAGAATCCTTGAAACCTACAAAAGTCAAAATAATCATCAGAAAGGGCATTGAGAAAAGTTGTTGCAAAGCTTCGTATTTAACAAGTAGGCACCTTCAGGATCAAAAGGAATCAACGAAGGTATCCCAGCATCCCTTGGAGACGAGGTCCCAGCTCGAGCCCGTCGATCTACCCCCACGGGTGGATCACACAAACTCGGTAGATTCTGAAATTTCGGGGCAGAATTATAACCATAATTTGGAGACAAAACTTTCAAGACATCTGATCAAAATAAAGAAAACACGTGAAACTCTAGTATAACTCTTACTTCGCCAGGAGCTTCGAGCAAGTGCGAAGCATCAGCAGTTTGGGTACCAGCTTCCTTGGCACAAACTGAGTAGGACTTCAAGTTTAGTTGCAAATCATTAAGAAAGTTGGGATCAAAACGCTGGGGTGATCTTTCCATCACCCATGAAATAGGCCCAACGTATTTCATTATAGCAGGACAAGTCGGAGTTTTCACAGACAAACCTTCGTTGGGGGAAGCAGCAGTAGCTCTTAATTCATCCATAAAAGGTAAAGAGCCTAGCTCTTGGGGAGGAATCCCAGATATATCCTCGGCGGCTGACGTCGTTTCGTGCGCACCTTCATTGGGGGAAGCTAGAGGAGCATCTAAGTTTCCAACATTCATCAAATTCTGAACGCGCGACCTTTTGCTTCCTCCAGATTCCAACTGATTTCAACCCAAAGAAGGTGTTTTCCTTTTCTGCTTCTCAAGTTCCTTGGAGGTAGAGACCCCCCGAGACATTGGAGGGGTAGGTAGAGGACACATAGTGTGTTTCTTTTTCGGTCGAGGCGGCATCTTTCTAGCAGGAGTTTGATATCGGCCGCGCAAGGGAACTTCGATTCCCATTTCAAGAAAAACCCGATTCACTCTAACTTCTTTCTGAAAAATCTTCATCATCGAGTTAAACTCTTTCTTCCCGTAGGGACCCAAAATTTCATCTGCTCAGGATTCGATCTCCTTAATCAATATACGAGGCTCTGTATCTTCAGGTTTTTTCAAGCCAAAGAATGGATGAACTACAGATTTTTTCTCCTTAGGAAGTTCCCTTTTCTCCAATCTCAAAGGCTGTCAGGTCGAAGAAAGTGGCCAAATACCTGCAGCAAGCCACTCCTCAACTATATCCCGTCCAGTGCAAGTCATAATGGCACACTCAAAGGAATGTATACTTTTCTTGCAAGCTTCAGAAAAAGTGAAATCCGAAATGGTAACTAAGTTGACAGCCTTCATCTGATAGGCAAAGGGATATGACAAATCTGAGTCGGGGTTCTCAAGAACACAACCTTTAACATAAAACCAATAGTTCAACCATTTACTGTCCCAACGATTTCTCTATGCATACAAAAGATCGAGTTTCTTGAGATTTTTGTTTATGCTCTCACGACGAGGCGTAAATGTGCAAATCCCATATTGAGCAGAAAAAAGTGGACCGTCCTCAGACAACCGTTTCATGCGTTTCTGAGGATGAAGCTCATAAAAACGGGCAAAGGAATCAACATTTACTTCTCCTCCAAAGGTCTTCACGGCCCAAAAAAACTTGGATAGCTGGACTATAGCATTGGGTGTAAGCTGGTGAAGCTGAACATGAAAATGATCCGGAATATCGGCAAAAACAGGATCACATGGAAATCGAAGTTCCGCTATAAAAACATCAAGAAAAACCACAACTTTGTTCACTTCAGGGACATGCACCGTCTCTTTTCCAGGAGCTCTACCATGACCCTTTGGAAAATACTTGAGTTCCTCATAAGATTGGATATGAGAAGGGGTCACCTTCGAGCGCCCAAAATCGAAGGTAGGCTCCTCCAGGTTTTCACCTTCAACAAGATCAGTCGGATCAGCTTCAACTTCTTCAAGATCCTCGTCGCTGCCAATATCAACCTCATCTTCGACGGGATTTTCTTCATTCACATCTTCACTAGAAGAATTAGGGCTTCCAAAATCTTCAGGAAGAAGAACGGCAGTTTTCTTCACGCGAGACATCTGAAAAGCAAAATCCATGAATGGGTCAAGAAGATCACAGATCTGGGAAAACAAAGACGAGACTTATTCATGTCAAAAATTACAAAATATCGATAAAGTGAAATTCGTCAAAAAGCCAAAATTTCGAAATAAAGTTACCTTCGCAGCGAAATCGGATCTCGGTAACCTCGTTTCCACCAAGCTCGGCAGCAAAGCCAGGAGAAGAACCTAAAACTCGAAGACAAAAGAATAAATTTTTCTTGCAACGGTAACAAAGGACAGGGTGTAAGCCTCGCTATTTATAGGCAGTAAAAATCTTGAAGGACGTGCCCACAAGATTCAAACAGTCGCGAAATCTGGATCGTACACGTGTTATCCTCGCTAAGATCCTGATAGGGGGACGCTTTCTTCCGGTTTCGACCCTCGAATCGGAGACCTTGAACCAGATTTGAAAGTTTCCCGAATCAAGGGTCGAAGGGGCTACTGTTGGGGAAAGCGATATCAAGGTAGCAAGCGGAGGTAGTCTCGGGTTTTCTGATGAAGGTTCGAAGCCGCGTCAAGGTTTCGGGCAAAAGTTGGAGCTAGCGTCGAAGCTGCGCAAGTTGATCGGAGCTACAAGGAGTTTTCGTGCACGTTCGGGGGCGGCATCGAGGGCGACTAGTGGCAAACGAAGCCACGCCAATTTCTGGCCGCAGTCGAAGTCGGAACGAGGTTTCGGGTGCGGATCGAAGTCACGGACGAAGCTCTCGGAGGTGGCTCGAAGCTTTGGGATTTTGCCAAAACTGACGGAGGGGACGCTTTCCTCGGTTTCGAGCCTCGACTCGAGATTTTGTGTTTCATGGAACCTCGAGTCGGAGGCTCGAAGGGGCTACAGTTGGGGAAAGCGTAATTGGAAATTCGACAAAACTTCGCATACTTCATTATTGTGTGTAGGGGGGCAAAACTTGTCTTGGATTTTCGCTTGGCATCAGGATCTTCGATGGAGGGTTCAGACCTGGGTGAACGCCACAAGAAGCTTCGAAGGGCAAACGAAGGTGCGATGAAGTTTCGTATGTGAGTCAAAGTTGTCACAAAGCCAGTCGAAGCCACCGGGGAGCCTCGACCGGCAGACGAAGCTGTCATAAAGCTTATGGACATCAGACGAGGTTGTGACGGAGTTTCGAGCGTTGATCGAGGATGCAGCGAGGTCGTCGAGGTTGTTGCTGATCTTTGGAAAGACAATTAAGGTTGCGACGGGCCCGGAAGATGGTCGCAGGAGTTGCATGGCTTCACGGACTGGACAAGGCCCGCAATAGTGCTCCGAGGTTGATACGTGAAGCACTAAGAATTCAGGAGTGGTCGAGGTCAAAAGGATGCGCTGCAATGTAATTGTAAATGGCTAGAAATATCGGTTGTATTAGTGAGCTGTTGCCTAGCTGTCGTGGCGGGAAGCAACGGTCAAATAGATTATGTACGAGGATGGCCCCTATAAATAGTAGGTGAATAATCGCCAAAGGGGCATGTAATCTTTGATATGAAAAATAAGGTTTACATCTTTGTTGCGAACATCATTTGTGGATTTGGTGTTACAACAGTGAACCAGATTCGTCAAAAGATAAGGATGCAGAAAAGAATAATACACCGAGTCACTGAACACCTGCAAATTGCAGGTTGGGAACTTGGGACCATCATCCTCGTTCTTGTGGCCTAATGAGTTTGAGCCAAATTAAAACAGCACGTACTGACGAAAAGATTCTGTTTTTACTCAATCTATCTATGTTCAAATTAAACAGATATGTCGTGCCACACTTGCGAGACAACTTTTCAACCTGTTTTGCCTTTACTTAATTGTGCTGCCTATTTCTCATGAGGATGAGAGAAAGTGTAACACAGGACTTGCTTTAAAGGAGCAAGATGTCAAATGAAGGGTAGCATCAGAAATTCAGAATGCATATCTTTTCTTTGTTCATTTATACTCGAGTCTAAAAACGACTTACTTGCAGCTACTCCTTCCTTTATGGCTTTATTCATGCTCATGCATATTTTAGATCAGAGGATTCCTACTGGCCCCTTGCAGTGCAAGACGTGTCTTCCTTGACACCATTTTAAATTTATCAGAACTTCAAATTGTATTTCAGATTTGAACTAGGTACCTTAGAATTTGGATCCAGTATGTGAAATCCTTTTCTTATGCACCGAATCCTTTTCTTATCTCCTACGACGACTTGCACCACATGTCCCCTTTAAATGCCACAGCTACAAAAGTGGGCTCATAAATTGCAGCGATACTACAAGACTCCTTCCACCGACAAATTCCCACCCTCGCTCCTCTACTGACTTGCAGCATCAACATGAATTCAAGATGCATGCCAAAACAAAATAACCTTGAATTTCAACTGAAATAGGCTGCAATTACACGTCAAGTTTGAGAATAAGCATGTAATGGCACTGAAAAACAGCAATTACATGTAATTTGATTCGGTCAATGAGAAATTACCCCAAGGGAGATGATTGCACATGTGCTTTCTTGAAGCACCCGGCGCATCATCACTCATTCAAAGGAACTGCACAGTTCAATCATGGCGGCCAGCCGGCCACAAAGTTAGGTCCCGTCTGTCCGGCCCTCACAACTCTCTGTCAGTCTCCGGCAGATCCACGAGAGATCACATGGCATCTCAATCTCCTCGCAGCCAATCACCTCTTCCGCAAGTACAGCTCCTGGCCACGGCATGTCCTTGTGCTACCTTCTTGATTGGAAGGCAACCTGGTGTTAAAGGTAAGCATAATAAGAAATTTGGTTTCATATATATTTGTGCTTTCAACTGGAGCTGCAATGTTTCTTAAAGTTTTCAACCGAAGAGAAGGACCTTTGCACAATGGACCAATGTATACTGATGGTCATTTCTGAGCTTTGCATATAAGGTCACTACATAGACGTAACTCCGAAGGAAACATCAGATGAAAATCACTCGTGTGTTCGTCAGTAAAATGCTGCCATGATGTAAACCAGCAACACAGTAACAGGTGCAACTATGTTGTGTAAAACAGAGGCTCTTGTGAATGACAGACGGCATTACATTCAGGGGCTGAAAACACGGTCCAATACAAGTGCAATATGATGGATGAATGCGGCAGCAACGCACTGCAGCAACAGTGCTCGCACTAAAAGCTACGCAGATGCAATCAGAATAATATACAGAAATGCAGAGGACTATGGACCACTGTTCCAACAGAACATAAGCAAACTTCTGAATCTGCAGCGGTAAAAATTTCAGCCAAGACGATGTGGAACTTGTGAAGAAATCTGCTCAGATCCTGTGCATTTTAGTTGGATCACGAAACAATTCACCTGCTTCATTGTTCTTCAGAAGAAGGAAAAAAACTCGAGCTAGATCCCGCAGTGTTTCAGCTGGACCAGAGAAGCACGAAACCCATGTATGCATTAATAAGTTCGATAGATTCAGTATTTCAATTCAGGGATCAGATCGTCGAATCCAGCTCCAGGTAATGAGGTATAGTTGGGTACACCGAGTAGGTGGGAGGCACCGATTCCAATTAAATCTGTAGGACTGTTAATAGAAAGATTCTCATTCTCTGACAAAATAAGCCTGCCCAAAATCCACAGCCTTTGTTTCTTTTTTTCTGCACGTCGTAGAAAAGAATTTGGGTTAAAATACTCAGCTCTTCATTTTGCTAGTTGAGAGGCTTGATCACCGCTGCAACAAGCTGGACAAACCAAGATCATTAAATGTTAGCCAACTACTAACAGTGTAATGAATATGTGCACAATAGCATCAATGGAACGGTAGAGCACTGCTCGAATGTATATATATATATGTGTGCCCAAAGGGAACTCATTTCATCAACCCAAGCATCTTTAGTTCTCAACCAGTTCTTCAATAACATTCAGTCTTGACTGTAGACGTTGAGAGCAAGATGGCCAGGAAGGTTCTTCTTGTCAGTGCTGTCCTGGTGGGCCTCGTCACCCTGAGCTCATGCAGGAGCCTGGGAGAGCTGTCTGAGCAGAAGACCTACTCTTCTACTCCCAGCTGTATTTTCTCTGATCCTATTCTTTTCGTGTAATATTTATGTATTTATTAGCGTTCTTTGTAGTAATAGTACAGACTCTGCAATATTATGAAATTTAGTATTATACGGCAGAATCATGCATGTTAATATTTTAGACAATACTGCATAGGGAATCTTGCTAAATTATGCAGATACAAGGAAAAGATAGTTTTGCTCGACATAAACTGCATGCTTTCCGACCATCAGAATTATGCAAAGCAAAGCAAGTGGCAACTTCGATTCATGCAGGCTCCTGAAATAACATTTGGTGACTACATGTATCTTACCAGATGGTACCTCCCCAACTCCGACACCGGATTACAGCACAACACCGACACCGTCTTACGGTTCTACACCAAGCACCCCAAGTACACCTTCCCACGGAATCCCTGAAATTCCAAAGCACGGATTCACTGGATCTTGCGAGTAAGAGTCGATATGAGTATGCATCATATGCATCAAACACCAAAGAGCGAAAAAAATTTAATGTGATCGTTTTGGCATGAAAATTGCAGCTACTGGAAGAGCCACCCAGACATGATCGTTGCAGTTGTTGGATCCCTTGGCAACATTGGCAAGACTTTTGGTACTGCCTGCAGTTTAATTGTTGGCAAGAAGCTAGAGAATCTGCATGATGCACTCTCAAACACCAGAAGTGATGGTATTGGCGCCCTGCTGCGCGAGGGAGCAGCTGCATACCTCAACTCCATCGTGAACAAGAAGTTTCCTTTTACCACCCAGCAGGTGAAGGATTGCATCGTTGTGGCCGTGACCTCTGATGGTGCTGCTTCTGCCCAGGCTGGGATCTTCAAGAAGGCAAATGAATACCACTACTAGACACAGATATTTCCTTCCTAAATTGGTTTCCTCAAATGACATGCCTTCCATTTCTTCTCCTTGATAAGTTTCCAGTATTTACTTTTTGTATTCTTGTGTAATACCATCTTGAAGATATCTTGGTGAATTTCTTGTAATTTATGGTTTGACATGTAATATCATCATCGAATATTATATATATTGATAAATTTATTTTGTTTTTTATGTGATACCACTGTAGTATGCCGGATGTTGTAAATCCTTTCCTGTTTCTGAGCTTGAATTGCAACTTCTTCCTATGGTCAGTTCTGAACTCTGAACAGAAGAATTAGTCAGGTTCAAATTTAGACATTCATGACTGCCAACTGATTTATTGTCTATACACCAACACAGAATACCTGGAATCTTCACTATTTTAAACTCCATAGGGTACTAAATATATCTTGAACCAGAAAAAAAAATGAAGGGTTAGAACTAACTCCATGTTTACTCTAGTGGACCTGGTGAATGAACTAACTGTAGTCTTTGTAAAAACATCCAAATACTTCACAGGGGAAAGCGATATAAACAAGGGATGGATTTTTCGCATTTAAACAAATACTAGTGTATACCAATTTTATCAATGAATTAAATATGTTGAGTTTGACCTATCAGTTCAGCTGTTCTTCAAAAAGTTGGATGTGAGATGAAAGCTTAAGTGTAAATTAAGCATGTGGTATATTTTAGGAGCCAACTGTATTATGTTCACTTTAAATTGCTTTTATTTTTGCACAGATGTTAATCTGCATCTGCCATCTGGCTAAACTGTGAGATAGACCTGAACACTAAAATGATCATGCAAGCTGGAGAATCTCACTAGTCACAGTAAGTGGTGATAGACCCCTTTCCACCCAAAATATTGGATCTCATTTCCAAATAATAGAAGTGCTATGGAGCTAATTCCCCCAGCAGTGTGGGGCTGGTCTTGTTGAATGAATATATATCAAGCTATTGCTCTATTTTCTTCAAAACACCTTCCAATGCAAATTCAGGATAAGGTACCAAGGAAAAAATCACAACAAACATCTCCAGATTACTATGTGATAAATTTCTGTTCAACAGCTTGGTTCTCAGACTCTACTAGCCATTCTAGTATATGCAGAATGATCCTCATACAGAAGTACGATTGATTGTATAAGAAGCCTAAAAAATTGGGAAGAATTGCACTCTGATTGCACAGTTGTTCAGGGTGCATAAGGGCTAACTGTTTCATATCTCAAGTTACATGGGGATAATTCAGTTTCCACTTTCCATGTAAGGGTGTGCTTAGATTGGGAAAGATTTCTCGAAAAACACTGTAGACAAAAAAAAATATTGTAGATGAATGGTGTTCTCTGAGTTGGGAGATGGGATGAATAAGGAAAAGTTGGATGAATAGTGTTTTTCCGGGGAATCTTTTTGAAACTTTTTTCCAAGTTGGATTTTATAGCAGACTGTACATATAACTCTCTAATAACTAACACAATGCATTGCAGATGAATATAATGGTTGGTCGCGCTGCACAGGGAGGTCTTTAATATGTTTTGAACTTAGTCAAATCAGACTAAAGATTCAGACAGCATAACATGTGACACCAATCAATCAGTGCACAGTCCAAGAGTAATGAACATACAGCAGCAGTAATGAAGGAATGGATTTTTCTCTTCTTTTTTTTTCTGTCCATAATTTGCACTAACAAGAAGCAAAAAAATGGCACAGGAATACAGACATACCAGAAACTACAAGTGGGCGTTGTACAGTATAAGCTGTGAGCAGAGGTCTTACAAAAAGATTTTGCTCTAAGTTCCCAGCTATCGTGTATAATGGTCAAAAGTCGTTCAGCTTCTAACAATCAGCAGAATTCCATGCCACCGAATTGGTCAATTACTCAGTTCACCGTGGCATGCATTGCATTGATGCAAAGCCTTCGAAACTTCAGTCCTAATGATTCATATGGGACTCAAACCATTCGAAGATCTCAGTATTCTTGAGGCTAGTGAACTCATGGTATGCATAGGCAACATTCAGCTCCTCAGTGACATGCCTCTCCAGATGGAACCCCTCTGGCAAGACCTTAGCCTCCTCTGCCGCCTTCTTCCACGGCGTCCTCCTCCCGTCGTTCTTCAGAAACCCCTTCACATCCAGGAACCCCTTCCGGCGCAGCACGCCCACCAGCGCGTCGGCGACGGGGCGGGTCAACCCCGGCACCCTCTCCGCCAGGAACTCCGCGCTCACGGCGAAGTCAACGCACTGGATCTCCCGCACGTCGACGTGCTTCGCCTTGAGCTTGCCCATATTCTCCGCCACCAGCGCCGCCCTCTCGGCGTCCTTGGGCATGTGCACGAACAGCACCGGCGGGTACCCGGCCGGGATTTCGGCCATGGCCCCGTACACGCCCTCGGCGATCATGACGGCGACGCTGCTGAACTTGACCCTCGCGGAGAGCGCGGAGAGGAAGTACCCGCCGGAGGACGCGCCGATGCCGACGAGCGGGAGGCCAGCGAGATGGGGGAATTTCTCCGTGGTCCACCACTTGATGATGGACTCGACCGCGGTGAGCTCGCTGCCATCCTCGCCGGAGCCGGCGAGGGACCAGCACTCGGCGCGGCTGGAGACTGCGAGGACGGCGTACCCGCGGCTGAGCGCCTCGCGCGTGAAGCGGCGCTCCTCGGGGAGCCCCGCGCAGAGCGGGCAGCCGCCCGGGGTCGGGGAGGCGTCGAAGAAGTCGGTGGCGCGGATGGTGCACCCGGGCGCCGCGAACAGCGCAGCTCGCAGCGGGATCGACGGCGGCGGAAGCTGCCACAGCACCTCGTTGCCGCTCCGATGTGCGACGCGCGCGTCGAGGCGGACGGCGGCGGCGTCGGTGGTGAGCGGTGGGGTGGGAGGGGCGCGGGGGAGGAGGACGGCGGTGGCGAGGAGGAGGAGCGCGCACGCCGAGGTGATTAGCACCGCGGGGCGGATGGACTGCGGGATCGCGGCGAGGATGGCGTGCATTTCGCGCGTCATTTAGCTTGGAGTTGATGGAGATTTAGGAAGGTGAGATCCGAATCCGAGAGAGATTTTGGGTGGGGATCGCATCTGAGGAAGAGGGAAGGTGAGTTTGACTTGTCTTGCTTCAGTGAAGTGAGCGCGCCATTGACTTCCTAAAGAAATGGGCCGGGCTTTCTCAAAAATAATAAATGGGCCGGGCTTTCTTAAAAGTAAGAAATGGGTCGGGCTCCATGTACAGACGTGATGGGCCGCATACCCGGCCTTCCCCTCTCCTCGCTCGCGGGGTCATCGTGGGTGGGGGGAACAGTGCATCTGCCTGCTGCTGCTGCTGCGCCGCGCGAGGGTTCGGTTTGCTCGCCGGCGCCGCGTGCCCTCGTCGCCGGCCGTCGGCGTGCTCGCTTGTGTCTTTCTCGGCTTCCACATCACACCGGCGTCGGCCCTCTCCTTCCGGCTAAAGAGGCTTCGATCGACCGGCATCTCAGGTAGCCCCCGACGCCGCCTCCTCGATCCAATCTAGACCCTCCTTCCCATCGATGTTTCCGGAACTAGTGGTTGATTCGCCTCCTTGTGCCATTTAGCCACTTTTACTCGGGCCATTCATCCGTTCGACAGCATTGTCTGTTACATGGCGTACTGTTGTTGCTACTGCTTTGTGTTCCTGTGATAAATTATTCGTGTATTTAATATGAACTCCATCCACATTCCACTTTTTTACCGACATTTCACATTTTCTTCATGGCCCTGAAAAACGCGCCCTTAGCAGGGATAAGTAACCAACACAAGTAGAAAACATTGCCCTCCCTGTTCCTTGCCGTATGCCCTATGTTCATATGCGTTACAAAATGTTAGATTTGTGCATTATGCAAGCCAGATATAAGGTTTCAGTTTTATGCTCCTGAAAGCTACTTGTGAAGAGTGGTGTTATATCAATCAACTTCAGCCTGATTTTCTTTCCAGCATTTTATTTGTTTTTTAACATGTATATTTTGCCTGCCACCCTTCACCTTAAATCTTGTCTTCTTCAGTGCTTGTATATTTTGAGAAGATGGATTCTGAGGACTCCAGTGAGTTTGAGGAAGAAGAAGAGGAGGAACAAGAAGATGATGATTCTGATGATGAGCTGATGTTGTTCATCTTGCCCGCTTTATATCTAGCAACTACTAAAACTAAAACTCCAGCTCAGACATCAAAGGTTAGTGATGCTACTGGAATTGAAACGAAAGGTCAAGTATCAGGATTTGGTGATGCAAAATGGGTTTGCAAAGTTCTTGAAGATGACCGGGGCCAAGGCTATGGTAAACTTCGAGTTGAGCCTCATATTCTCCTAGAACTCTCACGCTTTCTTAGGTCAAACAACCTTTTGAGAAATACTAAAGGTGTTTCTGTTGAAGGGAAAATTGGCATCTTTATTTACATGCTATCTCGAAATGCCAGTTTTCAAAAATTAAATGACAGATTCAAGGTCAGTAAAGAAACGATCCACAGGCATATCAAGGCATGCTTTGATTTAGTCACAACAATGACTGGTGAATTTGTCAAGCCACCTTCAACTCAACCCCATCCAAAAATATCATCTGATCCATTTTATGGGCCTTACTTTGAGGTCAGTATTACTTATCGCTGCACACATTGTTATTTTCTTACCTTTTCTGTTACCCTCAGGATTTATTTTCCCTTTCAGAATTGTATTGGAGTAATTGATGGAATTCATGTCCCAATGACTTTATCAGATAGTGAAGCAGCTCCATACCGAAATAGACAAGAATCCATTTCTCAGAACGTCATGTTTGCTTGTGATTTTGATTTGAATTTTGTCTACGTTTCTAGTGGCCAAGGGTCTGCATCTGATGCAGCAGTTTTATACTCTGCTGTTACATCTGGATTTCAAGTCCCTAGTGGCAAGTACTATCTGGTTGACAGGGGCTATCCAAACACACCATTTTTTCTTGCTCCTTATATAGAAGTCCCTTACCATACTGAAGAGCATAGTCAGAGCAATATCGAACCACGAGACTACAGGGAGCTTTTCAATCTTCGTCATGCACAGCTGCATGGACACATAAAGCGTGCTCTAGGGCTGCTGAAGATGCGATTTCCAATTCTAAATGTTGCAACATCTTACCGAAAAGATACTCAACTGAAAATTCCAGCAGCGGCAGTAGTTCTGCATAACGTACTTCAGCGACAAGGTGGTGATGAAGAAGTGTTAAGTGACCAAACAGTCCCATTTGCATCCCGTAAAACTGTGGCTCTTCCTACTGGTGATGATACATATGGTTATGATGTTGCAGCTTTCAACAATGAATGCAACATGGGTAATGCATTGAGGGATGATATTGCACAGAGGATGTGGACAGATTATGAAAGAAGCATGTATGCCTAACTTCAGAATAGAAGAGGCTGGTCTAAAGGCTGCTCAATTTCAAGCTGTGTATAGTTAAGGTGTTACATGCTAGTGACAGTTCGTCTGATGGTGATGTTCAAATCCTTGCCCCTGTTGTGTTCAGGGGCGGACCCTGTTCACACTTGTGGCGGCACAGGCCGTCGCTCAAAAATTTGAGTTGGTGTTAATTGGCAGCTGTTCACCATGTTTAGGTCTTGCAAATTTAACTTTATGTGAGCTGTGCCGCCTCTGGATTTTATACCTAGGTCCGCCCCCTGGTTGTGTTTGCGGATGTGATGAACCGAGTTCTGAAGTGTGAATCAGTACCTGTATGGCTTCTGGTAGAAGATTAAAGTAGTTATGCCTTGCCTTGTACCCAATTGACTTCACATTAAGCTGGCAGTTTCATATCCTTCATCTGTCAATTAAATTAGATGTCTAAAAATATCTGTATCTGGGAATGCTCTAATTAGGAATAGGATATGCAGATCATGTCATGCATAATCGAAAATTCGGTGCATGAATCAGGTTTCGATGTAGGCATGAAGTCCTAGTTTTCTTGAAGGTCAGATGTACTTCGTGTTGTTCTTTCTTTGGTGTTACTGGGAAATCAGAAGTTGGGCTCACTTCTGCTGAGCTCAGGTCCTGCTTTGTACAGTTGAGGTTGTTTACTCATCTCTATGCATGTCTCGCTGATCATTAACTGCTAGAGATATATTTGGTGCTCTGAGCATTGTTTGTATGCGCATGCTATGTCAGGTAGGACTGTAGGGAGTAGTAAGATACAGCGGAAGTTTAAGCCCTGGACCCTGTCTGGAGCAATCTGCTCAGAGTTGTCTATTTGTCAGTCAACTTGTTAATCGCATTGCTGCACGCCGTGATCGGTGATCCAGGCTTTCGGTCCTGCACCTTCTCTTTGGCATCTAAAAACTAGAACTTCCGAGGAGATTATTGAGCTGTGTTGATTATTGAGGCTAACATTTCGTGTCTTCTGCAGTGTTCTGATCTGTTTACATGGGACACTTAGGGTTATTTTATAGCCTTGTTTTTACCCTAAAAGTCATGTTTACAGTGGTAGTTACCATTATCCAGTGATTGCCCTTAGTGTGAATGTTGCGCTCTATGTTGACGCCACTAGTCCAAGTTATGTCGGGGATGGACCCCTTCTCTCCCATGTTACAATCATCATCACCGGTGTGATACACGTAGTTGATATCTTATGGCGATGCCTCAACAAGTGGATGGTCCTCAGCCAGGGGTTCTCTAATCTTTAATTATTTAGTTAAAGAATTTTCCTTTTAATATCTGCAGCTGGTACGCTTGTACACGTAAACCATCCATGGCCTTCCATTCCTCATTAACTTATTCTCCCACCTAGTAGAATATATATAAAAAAAAAGATTATGTTGTTCACTTTCTGTCAGCCTACACGTAGCCATCCAGGCAACATCGATATTTTACACCCGCCTTTGTCAATAAGACTGGTCATCTGATCCTATTTCACATCGATATTTTTTTAAAATAGGTACAATTATTCTTTGGTCTCAAATACAAGGCATCTAAATATTCAAATCAAAGGCACATTTAGTCAATTGCTCGTTTACTTCACCTAGAGCTGCACGATTAAATTTGGCTTATTGGCGAATTAGTTGAACTGGACTTCTTGTTGTCCAACTGTCATTAAACAACCAGATAACACCAATTTCCCAGGTTATAACTCATACATTTTTGCCATCCACGCAATAATCCGATGGACATTTGTGTATCAATTATTTTTCTTTATTTTACACAACCCGTTTGGTTTCAATTCACCACTCTATTCCGGGCCATGCAGCCTGTCGAAACAAGGAGCGTGAATGTTTTTGCTAAGATGGATAGTGTTGTAGCCTCTGTTTACTTTGCGGAGACCGGAATTTGATGGGACGGTTGATTTTTTGACAAAAAAACGTTTTCTATTTATAGTAAAAACTTCTGCACCAAAACAAGAAAGATGTTCAGTAAAACTTTTGCAGCAAAATAAAAAAATAAACTTTGCAAATGTTTTGTAAAAACAAATTGCAGCAAAGATTATGTAAAATTATCTGGCTATTTTCTTTATTAAGAAAAGGTTGATTTCACTCCGAAGCCGTGAAGCCCAATCATGTTTTGTCTTTGGAGCACAACATTCATGTGCTGTTTTGTTCTTGTGAGCTGTTGCCGGGCGGTATCTTTATCCTAAACCCACGCTTCGTCCTTTCCACCAACAACCAAACGCGGAAAATGATATGATTACAAACCAAACTCCACCAGATTTTGTTCCGCTTCATCTCTCCCCTGCCACTGATTTTGGAGAGCACAACGGCGCCAGTGCAGCAGGCGAGCTCGTGTCTAACCTCCTCCGCCATCTCTTGGCGCCCTGCTGCTCCTCGAGCTCCGATGCGGTGGGTGAACCTCCCAGGCCAGCCAGGTCACCCGCTCCGCCACGATGTGAGTCCCGGGCCCGGCGTCCCCATTTGCATGTTGGCTTGATTTTCATGTGTTCATGCTGGATTTTATCTTCTATTGTGACTTGGATTCTCTTTTGGGGAATGAATGTACAGTGCACTTGTCTCCTAAAGAAATGGTTCATGCATATGTCTTCGCGTAGGCTTCTAGTATCACAGATTTATGTTACAGGTTTTTATTTAAGATCCCAAGCTTTCTATATAGTTTACTTGTTATTAGCCACAAAAACTAGTATAATGAACTTGTTAGGTTGTTCTGAAACAAGATGTGAGTGAAATTTGCATACATGTTTGATGTTTCTGAATGACTCTAGTTAGTATTTTAGCATGCGTACAAGTTTGCAATGCAAACTATACTGTTATTTTTGTAGGGCTGCTTATATTAATCTTTAGAGCACCATGTAGCAGATTTACAAGACAGGGCCCGTGAGCATGTCCCTGTGCCATTCGTAGTTTATGATTTTCTTTCTGTGACATGAGCTCTGAAACTGTTTTTAGTGCAAAATTAATAAAATCTATAAGCCTTAACTATCTGAATTCTCTTATGATTTATATGTAGGTTTGGTGCTTGTTTGATTTTTCACATAGTTCCCAAGTCTGATCCTGTTTAACTACTTTGTTTTCACAGAAGGATTTCAGAAGAAATAGAACAAGGATACGATGATGCCGTACAAACCTAAGAACATCCTCATTACTGGAGCAGCTGGGTTTATCGCCTCCCATGTTACAATCCGGATAATCAAGAATTACCCTGATTACAAGATAGTCGTCCTTGACAAGCTTGACTACTGCTCTAATCTGAAGAACCTTCTCCCAGTTTGCTCATCTCCCAACTTCAAGTTTGTCAAGGGTGATATTGCAAGCGCTGATCTTGTCAACTACCTCCTTGTCACAGAGAATATTGATACTATAATGCACTTTGCAGCCCAGACACATGTTGATAATTCATTTTATAACTCCTTCGAATTTACCATGAACAACGTTTATGGTACCCATGTCCTTCTTGAGGCTTGCAGGGTTACTGGCCAGATCAGGAGGTTCATTCATGTGAGTACTGACGAGGTATACGGGGAGACAGATGCAGATGCAGTGGTTGGCAACCATGAGGCAGCACAGCTGCTACCCACAAACCCGTATGCAGCAACAAAAGCTGGAGCAGAGATGCTTGTTATGGCATATGGGAGGTCCTATGGTCTGCCGGTTATCACTACTCGTGGAAATAATGTCTATGGCCCTAATCAGTTTCCTGAGAAGCTTATTCCAAAGCTAATTCTCTTGGCCACGAGAGGGAAACCCCTTCCGATCTACGGTGATGGTTCTAATGTCCGAAGCTTCCTCTATTGCGAGGATGTTGCAGAGGCTTTCGGGGTTATTCTTCATCAGGGAGAAGTTGGCCATGTTTATAATATTGGAACTAAACGAGAGAGGACAGTCCTTGATGTTACAAGGGATGTTTGCAAGCATTTTAATCTTGAAGCTGAGAAAACCATCCAGTTTGTTGTTGACAGACCTTTCAATGATAGGAGGTACTTCCTGGATGATGCCAAGCTCAAGAACCTTGGGTGGGTTGAGCGCACTTCATGGGAGGAGGGTCTAAGGAAGACAATAGAATGGTACGTAGCTAATTCTGACTTTTGGGGTGATGTTTCTGGGACACTAGTACCCCATCCTAGAACATCGATGATGCCCAGTTATGTGGAATCCGAGGAGATTAAAGGAATACTTAGTCAGTTTACTATATATGATCAGAAAAATATGGTGCTTTCTCAAACATCAGAAGATGCTTCTTAGTGCAGAACTGCAAGTTTCCAAAAGTAAAGCTCTGGGCTATGTTCTGTTGACTTGAGTGGCTGGCTGTGGAAAGTTCAAGTTAATATGGAGCTCAATATACGTCTGTCAAATAAACCACAATGGGTTAGATTACAGACTAGTTCCATCCATTGCAAATATGGCCTGTTTTTACTGAAAAAGGTGGCTGTTTGATCCTAGTTAATCTCACATAGAACCACAACTCAACAAATTCCAATATTCTGCCTGTGTAAGGGACACCAGGTCGCCAGGATACTTTCGTCATGTTATCTGTAGATCTTGTCCGACGGCCCACCCCCTTTTGTGTCACACCAGTTTGTTTTTCGTGTCTGAAACAGCAAATAACAGTGACTGGAGGGAGTACTGTGAGTGTGTTTGGTTGCATGTACAACTTGATGCATGAATGGATGATCCTGGATGGAATGATTCAACCAATTTGCTTGCCACTTGGTTCACTCTAGCTAGTACAACAATGTATTAAGTGGGATGGCTTCATCCTGGATGAGTTGGTATAATTCACCCAACCAACAAAAGAATCATTATTATTTTGTACCATTCCATACATGAATCAAATGATTCAACCAACCAAACACACCCTAAATTGCTAATGGTAGTTAAAGATATTCCTCCCAATAGTGTGATGGCTACTTCCTTGAAATTGAGGAATTCTTCATGAACTCTGTATTCTCTGTTCTTAATGAATCTATGTTCAGTTCTAATAATAAAATCATTATTACAAAGTTAGAAATAGTGTATTCCAGAGACAACTGGAATAATTAGTCTTGATTCTGAACAATCAGTTCAAAGGCCATTTACTCGTCTTGCAATTTGAGGATATATATACGATGAATTGAAAGTGATCTTTTATGCTGTGAAAGCATAACTTGCATGGAAGTCAATTTATAAATAATTTGCCAAGGCAAACTGATGAGTGCGTCGATCGCTGATTATTAAATACATGCATTATACTACTGTTATCTTACTTGTCTGTGCTCAAGTATATGGAACGCTGGAGTGGTACAAAGATACAGGTAGAGTCAATAGTGTTGGTCAGAAGGATGTGTGCATATTGCGGTGAGAAATGGCTGCTGAAGTGCTGAACTCATCTGACAATATAAAGATAACGGAGTGACAAGAAGTTGAAAAGATCATGCAAACTAGAAATAAGTAGTCTAGATTCACACTGACATTTCATAACTGAGTTCGCAAAAAAAAAACTTCCTTTTCTCAGCCTGACCAGTTAAACCTTTACCAGGATTATTAGCACGGTGAGAAGGCCTTATGTTCATCACTAACCTCGCGTGGATAAAACAAGCATAGTGACGTGCCATAAACACACGAGTTTCAGTTTTTCATTTTTAGTGTAAAAAAATTTTGTTAAAGAGGACCTTCCATTTCTTCTAAGCACCTATAGATGGCCATGCAGCCCGAGCCCGTTAGCCCGGCACGGGGCCCGCTTTTTTGGCCCGTCCCATAGGCGGCACCACCCGATGAGCAACAGGCTGGGCTAGCACAACACGGGGCAGCAGGCTGGGCCTGGGCCGAAGGCCAGGCACGTAGCCCGGTACGGGCATGGCCCGCTCCAACGGTCGGCCCCGTGGCGGCCCACTCCCCCTTCACCCGCTCTGCCCCTTGGGTGTTAGGCCTAGAAAGTTTGGCTGTGATATGGATGCTATGGATTGTCTTGTGTTTTTATGTTTGGAACTTTAGATTTGTGAAACTTGTGAACGAATGAATGTTATAACTACCTATGTTTTAGTGAATGTTTGAGCCATATTGGTCTAACAGGCTGTGCGCTGGCACGACACGCGAAATTGGGCGGGTTTGACGGGTTGGCCCAGCACAAAAAAAAGCCCACAGTGCCGGGCCTGGGCCGAAGGCCAGACACGAAGCCCGCACCGGCACGGCCCGTAATGCATGGTGGCCCGTTGTGGCCCGACCATCACCGTGGCGGGCCGGCCTAGCCCGTTGGCCGTCTATACGCATACGAACGGTATGACGAAATGAGCCCGTGAGCCGTATTCCAGCCCACAGGTCCAAACGAGACGGTCCCCTAGTTTTGTACAAGTGCGGTGGTGGGCTGGTGGCGCTGGCGCAGCGTGCTCCCACGGTTCCGCCACCACCTACCAGACACCGACGCACGGCCCCCACCGAACCGCCTCGAATTCGCGGGCCCACCGCCAGAAACCCAATCAACCCACGCCTCCTCCTCCCTCCCCGCCGCCCCCGTCGTCTCCCCGACTCGAAAATTGGGGATCTGACTCCCGACTCACCCAAACTACAGCGCCGCCGCTCCAACCCGACGAAAACTAGCTAGGGTTTCCACCGCCACCGTCCCCTCCGTCGTATCCCCTCGCCCGTCGCCATGTACAACGGCATCGGGCTCCAGACCGCGCGAGGGTCGGGCACCAACGGGTACGTCCAGACCAACAAGTTCTTCATCAAGCCCCGCTCCACCGGCGGGCCGGGCGGGCCGCACAGGCCGCCGCTCCCCGACTTCTCCGCCGGGGATGATGGCGGCGGGCTCGGCGGGATGCGGAAGCCCAACAAGGAGATCCTCGAGCACGACCGCAAGCGCCAGGTCGAGCTCAAGCTGCTCGTGCTCAGGGACGCCCTCGAGGAGCAGGGCTACACGGAGGGCGAGATCGAGGAGCGGGTCGAGGAGGCGCGCAGAGCCGCCGAGGCCGAGGCGGCGGCCGCGGCGGAGGAGGCTGGGGGAGGGCGTTCGTCTCTACCGGGCAGAGGGTATGGACTTTGTTGGCGTCTTTTTAGATTTTGATCGCTCTCGTCTCTTTTTCTTGTTGGGTTCAGATGAGAGTTCAGATTGTGGTAGACGAAGCCAGATGCCAATTATTTATCAGTAGCTAGATTTTGGGTCTCCTGGTTAGATATATTCAAATGATTCAATTTCGGGAGATTATCACTTATCTTTTATCGTTGGAGCGAGCCTACTGCCACACATCAGGTTATGCATGCCAACTGTAGCTGTTTAAGTTCTGCACGGTTTCCATTAGTAATACTGTGTAAATTATCATTTCTGCAGTTCCAAACTTCACAAATGTGAAATGTTTGTCCTGTTAGAGCGTTTAATTTTTCTTTGCCCGCTACATATTTTCCGTGCCATATGATTGGATATTGATTCAGAGGATTGACGTTGCAAGATGGTTGCAGTAGTGCCCGGGAGCCTTTTTTAGTTGAATGCGTCCATTTAGTTTTCTGTCATTGGGTCACTATATTGAAAAGAAAATTATTAATTGCAGCAAGTTATGCGTATTGTAGCTTCAGCTTTTATGTCAATGCGTTTGCTATGTGTATCTTGTAGTTTCTTCTGTTCCTTGCTGTGCACATGTGCAAAGTTATGTTTTCATGTATTTTATTTGATTTCAAGTCAATTTGATAGGGACAACATACTGCTGGAGGATATAACAAATGAAAAAAAAATAATACTCCATACCTCTTCGTGTAGATACAGTTGGGTGCCTCAAGCTTATGATTCTGCCATTTTTTGAAGCAGAATTTTTGCTCAGATGGGTTACCTCTTTGAAATTTAGCATCTCTTCATACATTCATATGTTTTTACTGCGTATTGATGCGTGATTATCATTTCTTCAGTTCCTAGCTGCCCGGATGCGTTTGTTTCTCTATATTAATAGTTGGTAATTGGTATCTTCATTTGTTTATTATATGTTTCCTTATGGTTACTAAGTTCTCATCACAAGTTGGTATATCCTTCTCAGGTTTACTGACACACAAAGCCACCATGTTGCGGCACGAAAGCAGAAGCAGCTTGAAACTATGAGGGCTGCTCTTGGACTTAATGTTGAGGATGTAAAGAAGGGGGATGTGGAAAGTGATGTGGAATCTGGGGAGCTTGTTCCCAGTAAGTATTCTGAGGAACTGGATACTGCTTTGCAGAAGGAAAGCAAGGATTCAAAGGATGCCAGAAAGGAGGATGGGAAGAAGAGCAAGAAGAAAGATGGGAGTGACAAAAGGGGTCGGAGCAAAAGTTCTAGGAAGAGCAAGTATGACTCAGATTCAGAACATGAGCATAACACGAAAACAAAGAAGAAAAATAAGAAGAGTTCTCGCCATGCTTCTGAAGATGATTCGGAGACTGATTATTATGAGAAGAAGCAAGAGAAACACAGCAAGAAAAAACGTCTTGGTTCAGATGATGATGATGCTGAAACTGATCAGAAGAAGGCAAGACGAGGAAAGAACTCTCGCCATGATTCTGAGTCTGATACAGATGCTGACTATGGAAAAAAGAAAGTAGAACATGCAAAGAACAATCGTGATGAGAGAAAGAATATACCAGTGAAGAGCTCTCGTCATGATTCTGAGTCTGATACTGATAACGAGCGTGGTAAGAAGAAAACAGAACATGCTAAGAACAGTCGTGATGAGAGGAAGAAGATACCAAAAAAGAGTTCTCGTCATGATTCTGAGTCTGATACCGATAGTGACTACGTGAACAAGAAAACAGAACATGCAAAGAATAATTGTGATGAGAGAAAGAAGATACCAGTGAAGAGCTCTCGTCATGATTCTGTGTCTGATACAGATAGTGATTATGGAAGGAAGAAAACAGAACTTGAGAAAAGTCGTGATGAGAGGAAGAAGATACCAATAAAGAGCTCTCGTCATAGCGTCGAGGATGAGAAGCCAAGAGAGAGCAGGTACAAGGAGGATGGGAAGCCTGTAAAATACAAGGAAAGCTCTCGGTATGACTCTGAAAATGAGAAATCCAGAAAGTATGAGGAAAGCTCACGTCGTGACCTGGAGGTTGAGAAACTCAGAATGAGTAAGCACAAGGGTGATTTACACAGTGAGGATCAGAAAAGGCAGAAATCTGCTAGAAAAAGCAATTATTCTAGTGAATCCGAGAGTGACTCAGATAGTGATCAAGGTGAGAAATCAAAACGTGGAAAGATTTCTCACAAGAGTAGCCCAAGGAATGATGGCTACAGAACTAACAAGTCTATCAAGAGTTTGAGTCATGACTCAGATGGTGAGAAACCACGCAGCAAGGTCCTTCGGAAAGACAAGTACAGTGATGAATCAGAGACTGATTCAGATACTCATGTCAAGTCAAAGAAGAAACTTGAAAAGTCATATCATCATGATCCCGAAGTGGATAAGCAAGCACAGAAAGTCAAAGAAAAGGGGGATAAATATGCGAAGAGCATTGTTAAGCGAACACGTCGTGATACTGATTCAGAATCTGATGATGTCTCCCATGATAGGAAAAGACAACTGAATTCTGCAGTGTTAAAGAAGGATGTGCCACAGAAAAGAAGAGTGGCTAGTTCAAGTGAGAGTTCAGATTATAGCAGCAGCCTCAGCGGCAGTGAGTCTGACACGAGTGCAGATAGCTATGAGGAACGGAAAAGGAGTCAAGTTGGGAGAAGAGATGAGCTGAATTCACAGAGGCAGAAAGAGGAGAGAAAGGAGCTTGAGAAGCAAAAGCAGAGAGAGGAAGAGAGGAAAGAGCTGGAGAAGCAAAAGCAGAGGGAGGAAGAGAGGATACAGATGGAAAAGAAAACGCAACAAGAGCGGGAGGAAGAGAGACAGGAGAGAGAGCAAGATACAAGGAAAGGTGGAAAAGGTGTGGAGAGAGACTACAAAAGAAAACTGGAAGATAATCGGTATGACCCAAATTCAAGTAGAGTTAGAGAAGAGGGATATAGAGGCCGCCAGATCAGAGGCGATGAGAGAAGGCATGAAGAGCATAGTCGACACGGAGCTAGGGATCTGGATTGCCATGATTCCAAGAGGCCAAGGCATGATGATGACTCGTATTACCATTCAAGAAGGGATCGTGAAGATCGTTATTTTAGAGATGAACATAGAGACAGAAGGCGGCACTGAATGCAAGATATATCTACAACTGTAAGTCCCATTTCTTATGTTCATCAGTTTGGCAATATTGAGCTATAGAGCTCTCAGGATCTATAGCTTCAGTTTTGCATATCTTTCAATCTTTCACCTGTCCAGTGTGATTGGTGGGTGCATTTCCATACTTGCGTCCTTTTTCTTGTGTCAAAGTAACCGCTTATGCAATTAGTATATGTTCGTTTGTCTCACTACAGTTTTGTGCTTCCTGCGCAGCTATGCCATGTCCATCATTCGAAGTGAAAGAACTGGAGATCTTCTCGAACAATGCCAGTTCCAGGTGGACTTTGTTCTCCAATATAAGTTTGAGTCGTCTAGCAGATCTTTACGCTGCGGCAGCAAATTTCGACCACCCACCACCCAGCAGAACCCCCGCCATATCATTAAAGCTTTGCTTTTGTCTGTATCAACCTTTTTACTGTGCAAAGTTTACAAAATGTAATATGTTGTAACACAGAGCAGAAGTTTTGTACGAAACAGTTGTTCCTGATCAAAGTTATGACAGATTTTGTTGGGCTTCCTATTGTTGTGTTTGATGCTATTATGGCCAGGTTTTTTTTTTTTTTTTTTTTTTTTTTGCCTAGGTTCATTTCATCCCATGTTTCTGAATTCTGATTTTTGCCCCCTCGATGTCATCTTTGAACATTCTTTTTTGCTCATGTAACTAATAATTGTAGTTCACTGATAAGGATACCTGTTGCTGTATATACTTCTGTTTTGACTATGATGCCGAGTATATTATACTTAAGTTTTTCCCTTGATAATATGTGATTAAGCCTCTGCATCAGGCTCTTCTAGCCACCGTCAGTTTTATCTTAGATAAGAGTCAATCGTGTCAGAAAGGCCCCAGGAACTTCTCATATTTCTGCATTCATCCTCCGGTAACGTGAAGAAACAGAACGCAATGTTTTCGCAAGCCTCGTGACAGTTTTTACATTGTTATAGTGCAGTGTTCTCACTACATTATTGCCTATATACTTGATGACAGAAAGTACACACCAGAGCTCCAACCATATGTTAAACTGTCGTGTCCCCTGTTTTAAGCAGTAGTACCCCCTTGTTTATTGTGTACGCGGGCGTCGCATATTGCAGCTCTTCTACAGGGCAGAACCTGCACGACGGCGTCTTGTGGCATTTGAGGTGGCAATCTGGCCGAGTTCCTCACTCTGGCTTGGCGGCACTCGTTCTCTGACAGGGGTGTAATGTCTCAGCCAAACGCCGGTGTATACCTGAAGAAGTAACAAGCATCACCATCAGAAGAAATCTTGTACAAGGGCGCAAGAACCTGGTTTATCTCTAAGAAGCGCACAAAATAGTATAGGGAATAAAGTCTTGGAAGCTTGCAGTCAAGTGTACCCATGACGGAATTTGTCATTAGCTTTTATCAACTTAGTGACTCGTCTTGAATGCTCACATTGGATTGATAAATAGAGATAGTAAGAGTGCAAGATAATGTGTAATCTACTGACCTGTTGGGGCCTCATAATCTTAGTATCCGGGTCATCCAGCGATTCTTTCCAATGTGCTAGCCAACCAGCCATCCGAGGAATGGCAAAAAGAACAGGGAAAAATTCTGTAGGGAATCCCATTGCCCTGAAAGGTGAAAACCAATAAGCTAATAATTAACAACTGTGATAAAAAGGAGAAAAGAAAGGGAAAGGGTATATAGCTTCCTCTTGATAAAATATAGAGTACCTATAAATTAGCCCAGAGTAGAAATCCACATTTGGATATAGCTTCCTCTTGATAAAATATTCATCTGACAGTGCTGCCTTCTCCAGAGCAATGGCGACCTAGCATGGCATAAGAAAACAATGTAAGACTGCCCATTTGCCCATTTAGTTTTCCCCAGGATTTCTTCCTGTAGAAGCCACATAGTCTAGAGAACCACAGAATTCTTAGACCTGTACATTTTGACTGTAAACTGTTTTGAATTGATTATTAATTTGAAACAACGTACGATCTAGCAACATCAACACTAAACTAAAAAGATGGGGAAAAATACTAAAGATGCCAAAATGTTAACAGTTATATCTCACTGAAATTCGGATGCAAAGCAAATTGCAAACCATCTTACTTCTATGGAATCAATTGCTTAGCATGAAAAAATAAAGGTCCATATTGTATTTGTTTCAAATGTTACACGTAACAAGGTGACTATCATTTTGAACCTAACGAAATAAAACAGGGCTAAATATACTAGGAAATATTTCCCGGCTTTGGTGAAAACTGAAAACACACGAACTAACCTCAATAAGTGGATCCCGTCCCACAATTGAGAAAACCTCCTCTGCCAATTTCCGGATGACTTTAGCACGAGGATCATAGTTCTTATACACACGGTGGCCAAAGCCAGACATCTTCCTCTTCCTATAATATGATGAGCAGATGAATCTTGTAAGTAAAATTCAAAAGGAACAAAAGGGTTATAGTGGTTTTCGATATGCACAAAAATGAACAAACTGAATATGTATTCAAAAGGAACAAACTGAATATTTTCACTGAAAAGACTTCTTCTATGCACAAAAATAAGATAATAGTGATAATCACCTGTTCTTTACTCCTTCAATGAAATCTGGAATATTTTCCACGCTTCCAATCTCATTTAACATTTTAAGTACTGCCTGGCATACAGAAAGTAGCATTTAGCACCTAACCATCTTCCACTCTATTGGATAATTCTAGAAAGATCTATCACCTAAAAAAAGAGCTGCTTAATTTCTGATGGCAGCTGAAACATATGGAAAATTTTGAATGCAAGAACCCAGAGGGTGCAGCGTTTAATATTGTTTACCTCATTTGCACCACCATGGAGTGGACCATATAGAGCTCCAACACCACCAGAAAGAGCAGTGAAGACATCAACACCACTATAATGATAATGTTTATCATTAGGAAACAGTTCCATACTTGTTGTTAGGATCATAGGATGTAAATCTAGAAAGTGGTTTACCTTGAAGCAAGGTGCCTAACAGCAGCCGTGGAGCAGTTCATTTCATGTTCAGCATGTAGAATAAATAGGATATCTAGAACCCGCGCAAGTCGAGGATTTGGTTTATATGATTTATCACCCCTGTACATTATTTTTGTTCAGAAAATATGTATCAACATTAAAGCCAAGGAATTGATTAAATGCATGGAAAATAAATGTACATAGAAAAAATTGAAACATAGTTTGTAATGTGGTGTAACTTACAAAGAGTCCAGCATGTACAAGAAGTTCTCTGAGTAAGAAAGAGCATTTGAAGGAAGGATGGGCGGCCTTCCTGCTAATCTCAAGTAGGCAGCAGCTGCTATCGTTGGTGCCTGAACAAATATAAGGAATCAAGGAACAATCATTCCAATTTGCATGATCTACAGATTGAATGAATATTCTAGAAATCAAAACATTGATCTCTTGATTGGATGAAGATCCTAAAGATCATACAATTAAATAAAGGAATTAGATGATCAGGCATACCTTTCCGAGTACTCGCACAATTTGCTTATCCCTCACCTGCTTTGACTTATAAAGATCTTGACCCTACATTAGTAGAATGGGTTCACTATATGTCCAAAACATTAAATTAAAATAGAAAAAATCTAGCATGGGGTTAGAATCCCAGCTAATTGTATCACACTAAAATGAACTAGTCGAGTAATCATCTGTATCATTTTTTTTGCATTTTGGTAGTATACTTACTCTAAGAGCAGGGTTAGCATCGGGATGAAAGACAGAAAGGGTGCTCATTGCACTGGCAAGGACACCCATGGGGTGAGCATCATGGGGCATTGATTGTATGATATCCTGCCAACATTAAAAAGTGACGAACTTTTACATTTTAATCCATCTCAAAGCCAAAAAATTGTACTATTAAGTGTATATTGCAATCATATCAAGCAATAAAAAGGAAATATATGAAAGTGAAACCATACCAAGAGTCCCTGAGGAACTGCAGAGTGCTGTGAAATAGCAAACTCCCAGCCTGCCAGCTGGCTCTGAGTAGGCAAATTCCCATACACTGTAAACATAATACATTAGTCAGCCAAAATATTGCAATGTAGCAGGGTTACACTGTCATAAAACAGGGGAAAAAACAAGGTCAATAAAACTTACTTAAAAGGTATGCCACCTCTACAAATGAACTGCTTTCAGCCAACTCTTCAATTGGATATCCCCTGTACCGAAGGATTCCCTCATCCCCATCGATGTAGCAGATGGTCGAGCGAACTGGGGCTGTATTGAGATAACCAGGATCATAAATCTTAAGACCCTTGTCATCCTTTCCAGTGGTAATCTGCAGCATATTTAAAAAAGGATCAGCATCTAACCTTTACCAGGTCCTTACATTGTTGCAAAGGAAGCGTCACAGAAAGTCGCAATGTCTATGCATGTAGCATGTTTCTAGATATTACGGCGCTGCGGCTCACACTAATTCATGGACAAACTGATGGCACGATGTTTGCAAAAATAATCAAGAGTTGAGCTAGTGGTTCAAGCAATGCCACAACCACAACATGTAATTCAATCAACTCAGTCTTTAGTAATTAGTTATTTATTAAAATTCAGTTGATATTGAGCAACTCCAGAATAACTTATACTCAGCTACTACTCCCATATCTGAAACTGAGCCATGTAATTCAATAAACCAGGTTTTGATATGTGGAAATGACTCTTGGTAGTGCTAATTTCAAGTTTCTACTTATACAGACTACAGAACAACTTAAGCTGGAACTATAATCAGTGATGGCTCCCTTCTAATTCAATGAACTTGTGTGATCAATCATGATATTGTGCGTAGACAGATAAATCCACGCATCGCTCCAGTCAACGCATCACGCCGTTCCGAGTTCCAATTCCCACATCACAATTACTGAACCGGCAGACACAATCGAACCCCAGTTCTACTATAAAATGTAATCCAACCCGTCCACGCAGCAAGCCTGCCTACTTCGCGACGGCAATCGCACCCAAGAACTCCGAGACCCCCCGCGGATCACGGCGTTGCGCACACCACCGGCACCTCGAGCTCGCTGCAACAGCAGGTACCTTCTTGAAGTCGGTGGCGCGCACGGTGCCGTCCTCGGAGACCTTGACCTCGTGGCGCCTCCCGGTCCTCCCGTCCACCACGGCGAGCGCGCCGGGGCGGGGCGCGGGGGCCGCCGCGGACACCGGCGACCGCTCCAGCCCCGCCGCCTCCCCGGGGGGCGCAGCGAGGTGGGAGGAGAGCACGGCGAGGCGGGCCCGCGCGGGGTCGGAGCGATCCATGGCGCGGCGGCGCGGGATCGAGTCGGGCGGTGGACGAGGTGGGGGGGACGAGAGCGAGGAAGAGGAAGGAAGCTGGAGCAGGAAGCGGTTGCTTGGACGCTTCGGCTTCGCGCAGCTCGATGCGTTATTGACGTGTTTGGAGTGTGGACTTTGGGAGTCGTGGGAAGGTGAAACTCGTGTGTGCGTGTAGGCTTATCGTGATCCACGTCACCCGTGAGTTAGGTTCGAATTTTGATGATTTTTGTTTGGGTTTCGTTTGCCACGAGTTTGATTTTTTGAGAAGGGAATTGCTAAGGTCTGGCCGTTTGATGAGGACGTATGCAATTGGACGGTCCTTGCAATATCGAAACAGAATCAAGGAAATACGTTTGCAACATAACAAGTCGATGTTTGCAACATCAAAGAAGTATGTACCAAAATACGTCGAACACCAGGACGCGGGGGGTAAAATTTCTGTTGCAACATCGAACCTATGTTCCATACAACATCTGTTCAAATTTGTGTTCAAATTTGTGAAACATCGAAACATCGCCGGGGCCGTGGCCGAGGCCACCTCCGTCGCGCCTCTTGTGGGGCTTGGGTTCGCGGTTGGACTCGACGCGTCGAAGCGTGCAATCACCGTGCAATCACCGAAGCCATTGGAAGTCGTAGAGAAGTTGCAGCTACCGCAGACGACGGAGCGCAAGCGTGCCCAGCCAAACGGCGAGGGCTCGGCGATGGCCTCCAAGGTCGCCGCCGACGCCGCAGTCTCGCCGCGGCGAGGATGCTGGTCCTGTGTTGTAACACGGTTTTTCTAGTATTACAAACAGTGAGAAAGTTATAATTGACTTTTTTTTCGTTCCTTCAAAAATTGTCCTCTACAGTTACTGTTGACCCGCTATTTATAGGGGTCAACCTCGCATATTTACAAGACCGTTACTTCCCGCCAGAAATCCTATATCTATTCTAGTTTTCAGATGACCGTTGCTTCCCGCCAATCTTCATCTTAACCTCGTAACAGGAGATGGATTCGATCTGGCAATTCCCTGTGATCAGCCTCGTACTATTGTCTTCTTTGCCTTGACTTCCTCGGTCCTGCTCGAGGCTTTAACCTCTTCGAATTAGCTTCGCGCTCGTTATCTTCGTCTTGACCTTTCTAGTCTCGCCTGCGACTTTAACCTCTTCGAGTTAACTTCACACTTGTCTTATTCGCTCTGACTTCTTCAGTCTCGCCTGCAAAAATAGAAAATACGATTCCAAGGGGCGTCTCCCCAACAGTAGCCCCTTCGTCCTTGGATTCGAGTTCATTACTTTTCATCCCTCGAACTCCTGGGACGAAACCCAAAAGGCGTCCCCTTGAATTAATTTGGCGGTTACTTTGGCGCCTTTTCACGGCGCAAACTTCGGAACTTACCGTGCCTATAAATAGTAGAGGTTACCCCCCCTAAAAATTACCTTCGCTTTCATCTCTGACTTCGTGCTACTGTCTTCGCTTTGCTTTAGCTCTCATTTCTGACCTCGTGCTATTGTCTTCGCTTTGCTCTGATTGTTGCTGCCTGTTGAGATTCTTGAAGTGATTTGTGATTAAAAAGAGGTTAGTTTTGAAGAATCTTTGTTCTCGTTTCTTGTTTTGTTATGTTTTAATTGCTTTTCATTATTAGTTTCGGAAATGGCTCACGTCAAGTCTGCTGCGATTCCGACCCCTGATGCGGAGAGAGAGGATAGTCCTGTAGCCTCTAACCCGGGGAGCGAAGATTTGGAGGGAGTCGAGGCCAATGTCAACGAGCTCGTTGGGGAATCAGCTCCAAAAACCCTTCATTTCGGTCGGTCCTCTGTTACCGCTGGAATGATTTCAACTTATGAACAGAATGGATTCTTTCCTAAAGGTGTTGGCCGTGCTCCTGGAAGCGAGACTACTCCTGATCCCCAATTCGGAGAGGCTGTTGTGTTTTCCGAATTCTTTACTGCGGGACTCCGTTTTCCTTGCGATCCGATGCTGCCCCAGATCCTGGACCGTTTCAACGTGAAGCTTCATCAGTTGACACCCAACTCCTTCGTTCAGCTATCGAAGTTTTTCTGGGGTGTTAAAACATTCGGTGGTGAAATTGACCTCGACACTTTCGGCCGTTTCAACGAGCTTCATCTTCAAAAGAGGTCAGTCTTTTTGGAAGAAGGCGGAGAAGAGCATATTGGGCAGTTTGGAGTTGCGACTTTTACTTCGCGTCGACGAAGTGCCGCCTTGAAGATCACAAAAGTTGACTTCACCTACGCTCAACGGAACCGTTGGGATGTGAACTGGCCGAAGTCATGGTTTTATGTTAAAGTTGGCTTCGCCTCTTCGGATTCCAGCGATATTAGCTATCCTTTTGCTGGCCCCCTTGGAAATGTCGAAGTGTCTACTGTGATTGACTTCGACAAGAAATCCGAAGCTTTTAAGAAGAACAGTCGTTGTTTTATTCATGCCACTCGGCGATTGACAGGCCGTGATGTAGTTGAGGAGTTTCTGGCTGCCGAGATCTGGCCTTTAGGAAATGATTGGAAACCCTTCAGAGTTGAGGAGAGGCAAATACCTGGATTCGATTTGCCTACTACTTTTGTTATCTTCGGACTTATGAAACCTGCGGATGTGTCCGAAGATGATCTGATTTCTAAGGTCGAATGGGCCGCCAAAGCTTTGATTGGCCCTCTTACTGAAAAGGAGAAGAAGGCAATGATTGACCTCTTCGAGAAACCCAGCCGCTTGAATCGGCCATGGTTAGAGATGGGCGTCAAATATGGGGATAGAGTAAAACCCTCCAAGCCTCAGAAACGCATGAAGCCTGTTGGTAATATTGGATCCGAGCAAGCTGGAGTGACACGAAGATATAAAAAGACTTCGTCAAAAGTGCTAGTATCTTCGAGTCAAGATGTTCCCCAGACGAAGACAAAGCTGCTCGAGGCTCAGAAGAGAAAAGCTGCTGAAGTGCAACAGTCTACCTCTGCGCCTAACAAGAAACCTCGACTGACTCGAAAGGTGGATTTGTCGCTGCTGGACAGTCCTGAAGCCGAAGCCGAAGCTGAAAAGGAGAAAGAAGCTATTGAAGCGGCTTGTGGACTCCTAGGAATTGCTGGCATTGCTGGCGATGACCTCGGCACATCGGGGTTCATGAAGGAGTTGGCAGACACTTCTGCTGCTTCGGGAGAAGGTTTGTTTGTTCCTTTCATGAAATGCCCCGGTGCTAGAATGAGCCTCGCAGGCTCGATGTCAAGTGTTGTTTCGAAATCTCCAAGAGAATTCGATCCGAACTTTCTTGAGCTCTTGGAGCATAACTTCGGCTTGTATTCCACAGAACCAGCCGTCGAGGGCGTACACGTTGAAGAAGTTAAAGTAGCCGAAGTCGAACACGAGGTCAGTAACTTTAGTTGTACTGTACTTAATCACTAAATTTCTTTTATTTTCTTTTATTGTTTTTGCTTACTTTGCTTGATATTTTTAGGTCGAAGTTGTGGATGTCAAGGGTAAAAAGATACCTGAAGAAACATCTACGAAGCACCCTCAAGACTGGGCTACTTCTTCTTTTGTTGAACTTGGTGAAGATACTGATGAGATGCGAGGTGAGAAAGAAAAAATTCTGGCACCACTTCATGTTTAGTTTCGTTTTTGATTCTTATATTTTGTCTTCGTTTTTATAGGTTTTAAAGCATCATTGGAAAACCTTAACTTTGAAGAGTTATCTCGCTTGAGCGTCTCCACAGCGCACAAGGTTCGTGCTTGCTTCTTACTACTTTATCCTCGACTCTTCCTTTCTTTATATTTGTCTTACGTTTTTGTTTTCGATTTGCTTCCTTAGGTTAAGCTGATCAACGCAGTTTGTGCCTCAAAGTCTAAAACTGCTGCTGATCGGCTTCGTTTTTTGGAAGGGGAGAATGAGAGGCTTCGGGAAGTTAATGATAAACTTCGCAAGGATTTAACTAAGATCGAAGACACTTGGGACACCACCGATCGGAAATATAAAGCCTTGCAAAAAGACTTTGACAAGAACCTGGTTGTGATCGAGAATCTTCGTGAAGCCGTGGTTCGCGAGTCTGATGCTGCCAAAGAGGCTAAATCCCAAGTGACTTCCCTCAAACTCAAGTTAAAAGAAGCTGAAGAATCTCTAGCCTCTTCGAAGATTCTTGATGCTGAGAGGGTGAATCAAATCTTTGATTCGTATTCAAACTCGCTCAAGCAGTTCGGAGCCACTCCTTATGCCCTTCCAATGGACTTGACCGTCGAGAATTTCTTGTCTTGGATTGAAGAGGAGTTCTCCGATCTCGGGGACATTTTTTCAATTGCTGGCGACAACTTCGCTCTTACCTGCACCGATGGCCTCGGCAGATTTCTCGAAAAAGAAGATAAGGAACTGCTTCTTCGAGTTTCCGGTCCCGGGTTTCGTTTTACTGACTTCGGAGATCTGTCCTCGCCTTGTTCTAAGGAAGTCGAAACTATGAAGCGTCGTTTCTTGCGAGACTTCTGGAACATTTACGGGCGAGATATGGCTAAGGACTCCTCCTCGAAGGTAAGAAACTTTTCTGTATAACTTTGTTTCTTCTTATTTTTTTTATTATTGTCAAATATCCTAAGCCTTTTGCTTTGTTTCTTCACCAGGAAGAAACCGAGGGCGCAGAAGTTGAAGGAAAAGAAGAAGAAGAAGACGGAGAGGAAGAAGATGATGCCCTGGATTCGCCTCGTGACGACGACGAAGCTAAATCTTCCCAAGAAGAAGGAGAAATCTAGCTGTGATCTTGCGAGTAGCAATCAATTTATGTAAAAAACTTATTCCAAGTAATATTTGTGGATTCGAGAACGACTTGAACACTGAAACTGCTGAAGATTTTGTCTATATTAGCATTGTAATTATCTTCGATCTTTGTTTCGAAGTACATGCGTTGGGCTCGTAAAAATTCTTTTCTCTTGAAATTACTTGTACATTATCTTGTTTCTATAAGATCATGACCTTTAGCTTCGTTTTCGTATAGAAAACGCTTAAATATTCTTTGGCTTCTAATTCCCTTGTTAACTCGAGAAAGCCTTGAAGCGGATGCGCTTTTCTCCATAGATTGGCTTCTAATTCCCTTGTTAACTCGAGAAAGCCTTGAAGCGGATGCGCTTTTCTCCATGATTGCACTACTTGAGAGGGCGTTGCTGTACGAAGTATCTATGGGCCCTGTGCTATTGCTGATCTTTAACCTAGGCAGATCATGCCGTCGAGCGCTCCTGTGATTCCTGCTGCCTCTCATTTCTAGGGAAAGTTTTCTTTTTTATTTGCTTTACTTTTTCTCTTGCTGAGGCCTGTCTTCCCCTTCTCTTTTATAGTGGTCTTTGGACCCTTGGGGAAATTATGATTTCACCTAACCTCGCGTCCTTTTAAAAGTACAAGTTAGGTGATTCGTTTTAATGTGCTCGCTGCTTGGTGAAAACTTGTTTTTGAATAAATGTAAATGGGGGCTTCTCTTTTTTGCCTTTGAAAAAAGGCGTCCCCTCCCTCAATAGCCCCTTTGCGTTTATTCATTGCTTCTTATTTCGAGCAACGAATCTGAAAGATTACGTTCTCTTGTTTACTTTCGAAATAGGGCAACTCTGTTGCGTTTTTTGTTCCCCTAGACTGTAGGTTTTCTTGCGAAATTTTGTTTCTAACCTCTTCCTTAGACAATTTTGTTCGAGATCTTTTTGGCGAGGTTATATTTCTGACCTCGACCTTGGGCTATTTTGCTCAAGGCTTCTTTTTGCGAGGTTGTATTTCCAACCTCGGCCTCCAGCTATTTTGCTCGAGTTCTTTTTATGAGGTTATACTTCCAACCTCGGCCTCGAGCTGTTTTGCTCGAGGTCTTATTTTTGCGAAGTTATATTTCCAACCTCGGCTTCGAGCTATCTTGCTCGAGGTCTTCTTTTGCGAGGTTATTTTTCAACCTCGGCCTCGAGCTATTTTGCTCGAGGTCTTCTTTTTGCGAGGTTATTTTTCAACCTCGGCCTCGAGCTATTTTGCTCGAGGTCTTCTTTTTGCGAGGCTATTTTTCAACCTCGGCCTCGAGCTATTTTGCTCGAGGTCTTCTTTTTGCGAGGTTATTTTTCAACCTCAATGTGCTTTTTGCTCAAATGCTTTTAGGGGAATCTTCTTTGTTGATTTTTGGAGAGATTTACATAGGTTCGCCTCATTAAAAACCTCACCTCCAGTTTCCTGGAGCCCCTTTTGTGAGGAAAAGAGTACGACCTTTTGTGATGAAAGAAAAAGAGAATAGAGGTGCTTCGTATTTGTGCTTATAGCTCTGCACATTGACGAAGTTGACCTTTACAAAAAGAACTAAAACTTGGAAAAAACTGTACAGCTTTATTTGTTCCGATTCTAGTTATAGTATTTGCGAAGTTGCTCTACGTTCCATGAGTGAGGTAATTCTTCTCCGTTTTTGGTGGACAGATGGTAAGACCCTGGCCTCGAACTTTTGGTGACAATGTATGGTCCTTCCCATTTTTCCTCGAATTTGGATAAGTTTTCTGCATTATGCTTTCTTTTGATTACCAGGTCCCCAACTCTGATCTCTCTTATCTTCGCCTTTGGGTCGCGCCACTTTCGTGTTTGCCTTTGATATGATTCGAGGTTATGTGAGGCAACAAGCCGATCGACTTCGATTAGGTCTTTTTCCACCATTTCTTTTTCACCTTCCTCACAACTAAGTGTTACCCTTAGAGTTTTGGCCTTGATTTCTTCTGGGACCATCGCTTCGGTTCCGTATAGCAGTCTGAAAGGGGTGAACTTGGTAGCTCTGGATTCTGTGGTATTATGTGACCATACTGCGATTGGTAAGTCGTCAATCCATTTTCCCTTTTTGTGGTCGAAGAGCATCTTCCTTATAGTTGAAAAAATGATGCCGTTGGCTCTTTCAACTGCGCCGTTTGATTGCGGATGATATACGGATGCGTACTTCACTTTGGTTCCCATTGTTATGCAAAAATCTCTGAATGATTCGCTGTCAAATTGCTTTCCATTGTCTACTGTTATTTCTTTTGGTACCCCGAATCTGCAGATGATGTTATGCCAGAAGAACTTTTGTACTGTATGCGAAGTTATCGATGCTAGGGCTTTTGCTTCGATCCACTTTGTGAAATATTCCACGGCAACTACTGCGAATCTGCAGTTTCCTTGAGCTGTTGGGAGAGGCCCTACCAAATCTATTCCCCATCTTTGCAATGGCCAAGAAGGTGTAATGAGCTGCAACAATGAACATGGAATCTTTTGATTGCTTGCGTTCTTTTGGCATGCTTCGCATTTCTTTGCTACTTCGTCTGCATCTTTTATCATTGTTGGCCAGAACATTCCCTGCCTGACTGCTTTTGCTGCGAGGGCTCTTGGACCAATGTGTGTTCCGCATATCCCTTCGTGTATGCTTCTTAGTATCGCCGTTCCTTGTTCTTTTGCAATGCATTTTAGCCATGGTGCTGATATCCCCTTCTTGTACAGCTCTCCTTGTATTATCTGATACCCTTTTGCTCTTGCTGGTATTCTTTTGGCCTCGCTTGCTGAACAGGGTGTGAAGTTGTCTTGTAAGTATGCCATGATTGGTGCTCTCCAATCTTCCCAGCGAATGTGTGCGAGATGCTGCTTTCTGATTGAGGGGATGGTCATGACCTCGTAAATTACGTCTTCAGGTAGTTCTTCCTTCTTTGCTGCTTTTTTGGCTAAGTCATCAGCTTCGTTGTTGTCGTTTCTGTGGATGTGCTCTACAGTGAATCCTTTGAAGGGTTTCTCCATTTCTCTGACCTCTTCGAGGTAGTTGATTAGTTCTGGTTTTCTAGCTTCGCTATCCTTTTCGATGTGGTCCCTTGCTATTTTCGAGTCTGTCTTCACAATGAACCTTTGTTTTCCTAGTGATTTCATTTTTCGTAGCCCAAGCAGGAGTGCTTCGTATTCTGCTACGTTATTTGTGATTTGAATCTCTTGGTTGCTGAATTCCAATCGTGCTGCGAATCTTGTTTTGATTCCGCCTGGTGAAACTAGTATTGCAGAAATCGCTGCTCCTTTGCTACAATATGCTCCATCGCAATATACTGTCCATTGTTTTTCATTTTCGTCTGGACTTTCGTGTTTTGGAGAGGTCCAGTCTGCTACGAAGTCAGCTAATACTTGGGACTTGATTGCATTTCGTCTCATGAATTCGATATTGAATCCGGATAGTTCTGCGGACCTTTTGCTGATCCTATTAGAAGCTTCTCTGTTTGCGAATAACTCGGCTAGAGGTTTGTCGGTGACGACCGTCACTTTGTGAGCTTCGAAATAGTGCCTGAGTTTTCTTGATGCCATAAGTAATGCGTATGCAATTTTTTCGAGCTCAGAATATGACTTCTTGGCTCCAGATAATGCTTCAGAAACAAAGTAGGCTGGCAACTGCTTCAAAATGCCTTCGATTTCGGTTTCTTGTACTATTGCAGCGCTTACTGCTGACTCGGATACTGTGAGGTAAAGGAGAAGGTCTTTTCCTTGGGCCGGTGGTGATAATTTGATCATTGCCGCAAGGTACTGCTTTAATTCTCTGAATGCTTTCGATTGTTCTTCGCCCCAGTTGAATTTCTGTGCATGCCTGAGAGTTTTGAAGAAAGGAAGGCTTCGCTCGGCCGCTCTAGGTACGAATCTGTTTAGAGCTGCGATCCTGCCTATCAATTGTTGCACTTCCTTAACCGTCTTTGGCTCCTCCATGGATGCCAAGGCCTGTACCTTGTCTGGGTTGGCCTCGATTCCCTTTGAAGTTACAAGGCACCCCAAGACTTTTCCTTTGGTTACTCCAAAAACGCATTTTTCTGGATTTAAGCTCAAATTTGACATTCTTAGATTGTTGAAGGTTTCCTCGAGATCTTTGATGTGATCCGTTCTTTTGATGCTTTTTACGACGAGGTCATCCACATAGGCTAGCATGTTTCTATCAATTTGTGAGTTGAAGACTTTTTTGGTCATTCTTGAGAAAGTTGATCCTGCGTTTCTCAGCCCTTCCGGCATTCTGACGAAACAAAAAGTTCCGAAAGGTGTTATGAAGCTTGTCTTCTCCTCATCCTCTTGTTTCATCCAAACTTGGTGATACCCTGAAAAGCAATCTAGCAGGGATAGAATCTCGCTGTTGGCTGCGTCGTCGACGACGCTATCGATTCTTGGTAAAGGGAAATCATCTTTTGGGCAATGCTTGTTTAGGGTTGTGAAGTCGATGCACATCCTCCACTTTCCGTTTTTCTTCTTCACTGGGACAGTGTTTGCCAACCATTCTGGGTATTGTACTTCTCTGATGACTTTTGCTTTCAGTAGCCTTTCCACTTCGGATTTTATTCCCTCTACCTTCTCATCCGACATTTTTCTCAATTTTTGCTTCCTTGGCTTTGTCTTCGGGTCTATATTGAGGCTATGCTCAATTATGGTTCTGCTGACACCTTTTAGATCTGCAGCTGTCCATGCAAAGACATCTTTATTTTCTCTTAGGAAAGTTATCAAATCTTCCTCTTCTTGAGGGGTAAGGTCTGCTCCGATCGTGACCTCTCTACCCTCGATTCCTGGATCGAGAGAGACTCGCTTGGTGTCTTGTGCTTGAATAACTTCTTTTGCTTTTTCCACTCTGGATTGCGGTGGCTTCTTTTTGATCGATTCTGTTTGAACTTCATTGTTTGTTTGTTTCGTTTCTGCCTGCAAGAGGTTGACGTTTTTCTCGCCTGGGGTAATTCCTTGTTCGATGTCCCTTGCGACTTGCTGGTTTCCGAATACTGTGATTACTCCATTTGATGCTGGAAGTTTCATGCAGAGATACGCCTGTCGCACAATGGCTTCGAACGTGTTGAGAAAACCTCTTCCGAAGATTGCATTGTAGGGGTAGTACATGTCGACTATGTCGAAAGTGATTCGTTCTGTTCTGGGATTACTCAAGTCCCCCAAGGTTACCGACAGTTCGATTTTTCCTAAGGCCCGGATTCGTTTTCCTCCAAAACCAATGAGTGGAGTTTCGGATGGTTGTAACAAGCTTCTGCTGATGTTCATTTGATCCAAGGCACTTGCAAAGATAATATCAGCTGAACTGCCATCGTCTATTAGTATCTTTGTTAGCTCCCAGCCTGCCACATTTGTTTTGATGACCATGGCATCAATGTGAGGATAACATTGGAGCTTAAGGTCTTGCTCGGTGAAAGTTATTGGGATGTGTGACCAGTGGGTTTTTATTACTGGGCCTTCGGGTAATATTGCATGCACTCTTCTGAAGTAGTCTTTTCTTTGTCTTTTGCTTTCGAAGTCAACTGAAGATCCTCCTGCTATAGGCAGAATCATTCCGCGAGAAGGGATAGGACCCTTGGCGGTTGTTGAATTTGATGTTGAAGCTGTTTGCATCATGGTTTTGTCTTTTCTTGCTGCGGTGGACTGAATTGAGCTGTGCGCTTGTTGATTTGGCTCGGACTGGGTTTGATGCCAAGCCAATCGAGGCTGATGGTATGTTGAGTAGGACTCTGAATTCGTCGGGAGTTGCAGCTGCGGATTCGGCGTGTTATGGGGGGTGCACTGCCAGGAATTTGTTTGAACTGTGCGACCTTGGTTGTTATTTTGGTTCATTTCTTGTTTCACCCTGATGGTTATGGGACATCTTCCTGTACTGTGATCTGGGTTTTCGCCATGGAATTGGCAGAACAAAGTTCGGGACTGGCCTTCTTGTTGGCCTCGTCCTCTTCCACGGCCTCTGCCTCGTCCGCCTCTTCCTCGTGCGGATGAGGAGCTGAAATCTTGCTTCATTGCATTTGATTCGTTACTATGTTGGCCGCTCTCGTTTTCTATGTGAAAGACTTGAGTTGGTCGGTTGTAGTTCTGCTTTTCATATGTGGGCTGCTTGTAGTTCCCATTTGCTTTTCTGAGCATGGCTCTTTCGTTGATTCTTCTCCTGTGGTCATCGTCTGATCTGCAGAACTTTTCCATCTCGTGGAAGAGTTCATGGAGACTTCTTGGTTTGTTTTTGACAAATTTTGACGCGCATGGCCCTGGTCCCAACCCGTGGATGCATGCATCGATTGCTATTGAGTCTGGGATGTCATCTGTTTGGGCCTTCAATTGGATGAAGCGTTTGAAATACTGAGCTAATGGCTCCTTTTCCTCCTGTCTACATGCGAAGAGATCTCCCGAGGTTAACAGTTGCCTGTTAAATCCTTGAAAGTTCTGAAGTACTTTTGCCTTGAGTTGTTCCCAGCTGAATATTGATCCTGGGCTTAGTCTTGTGAACCATGTGAGAGCCGGTCCTTCACAGGCTATGATGAATGATTTCGCGAGAACTAGTTCGTTTCCTCCTGCGGAAGCTATAGCAACTTCGTAGCTCATCAAGAACTGCCTTGGATCACAAGTGCCATTGTATTTGGGCAACGTGATGGGCTTGTACGAGGTTGGCCATGGTGCATTTTGAAGGCCTGGAGATAACGGTGAATTCGAGTCATAGCTTCTGAAACCCGCGTTGTGATTCATTATTTCGGTGTGGTGTTCTCTCTCGGGCTCTTGAATGGTTTCTTTGCTCGCGTTGAGCTCGTTTTGGAGTCTCTTGAGCTCATTCTTAGCCTCTGCAATTTTTCGCTCTTTCTCGGTTTCTTTTCTTTGGTTCTCTGCTTCCCTCAATAGAGCTTCTTTTTCTTGCTTAAGCCTCTCAATTTCCTGTAGCAGTTGTTCGAGGCTAGTTTCTTCTCGATTTTGGTTATCATTGGTAACGGCTGGCTCCAGTGAAACTTGTGGTTCATCGTTTTCTCTTTCATTTTCGTGAGCTTTGGAGGTCCGTGGATCATCGAACCGTTGCTTTTTCTTTGGTGGCATCGTGAGTTTTGATTTCGATCCTAACACGCGGACGGCGCAACTGTTGTAACACGGTTTTTCTAGTATTACAAACAGTGAGAAAGTTATAATTGACTTCTTTTTCGTTCCTTCAAAAATTGTCCTCTACAGTTACTGTTGACCCGCTATTTATAGGGGTCAACCTCGCATGTTTACAAGACCGTTACTTCCCGCCAGAAATCCTATATCTATTCTAGTTTTCAGATGACCGTTGCTTCCCGCCAATCTTCATCTTAACCTCGTAACAGGAGATAGTTTCGATCTGGCAATTCCCTGTGATCAGCCTCGTACTATTGTCTTCTTTGCCTTGACTTCCTCGGTCCTGCTCGAGGCTTTAACCTCTTCGAATTAGCTTCGCGCTCGTTATCTTCGTCTTGACCTTTCTAGTCTCGCCTGCGACTTTAACCTCTTCGAGTTAACTTCACACTTGTCTTATTCGCTCTGACTTCTTCAGTCTCGCCTGAAAAATAGAAAATACGATTCCAAGGTGCGTCTCCCCAACATCATGCACGCCACCAGTGTTCGCCCTGGACGCCCACGCCGCCGACGCCACGAACACCGACTTCCTCCTCACCGCAACGGCGGCGCATGGCGCGGATGCCGCGGCGTGGCTTCTTGCGTGGGCTCTCGACGGCAAGCGCGAGTAGGTGAACTGCTCCACAACGACGGGGCAATAGCTATTGCAGGCGACAGCGGCAGCTCGATTCAAGGCGCGAGGCGGTACGACTTGAGATCGATTGGAGGCGAGGCGAAGGACCAGGGCCTCGAGGCGGAAGCCGTAGAGCCTCGTTGCCGTCGCCCATCACAGTCCAGTTGTGGATCTGGATCCGGTCCCTGCTGGCGCGTGGCTCCTCCCTGCGAGAAGACCCGGCCATGCGGGCGTAGTAAAGGAAGAAGCTCCGAGGAACGACTGCGCTCGGGCGCGTGGACGGCTCGACGGGGCAGGGGCAGGCAGCATGGTCGGATACAGGGGTAGATAGTGGTTATCGTTGCAGGAGAGAAAGGATTTAGGGGATAAAATATTTTAGAGGGTATTGAAATGTTCTTTTGGAGGGTGAAATATAGAGGGCACCATTGCAAACAGTATTAAGACTAGTAAATCTCTTATTTTCATTTGGATTTGTATTCCTTTATTATCAGATAGATACCATTACTCGATTGTCAGTTGTAGTAGCTCATTAAATGAACGGTAATGATATGGCTCTTACGTCCAGAGTGCTCTCTCACGCATTGGAGTATCGGACGCATCATCGACCATTGAATCCCACATTGCGTCTGGTATTGCTAAGACGCTGACGTCCGTTGGAGATTAAAAAATTGGACGGTTGGTCCTTCCAACCACCATCACACGAGATAAAAAAAAACCACCATCGAACATGGCATAAACTCCTCCACATCTTCCAACATGCATCGTTTTTTACCCCACCGCTCTATTCTTTCTTCACCCCCGCTGTTCCTTTGTTGCATTCCTTTACAGACCCAGCTGCACTCTGCACAACGGGGTGTCACAAGCGTCTGCGGCCCAGGAGTCGACAGCGGAGTAGGCCTCGTGGGCAGCGGCGTCCCCCGAAGGAGCCTCGTCGGCCGCGCTCGCTCGGCTCTTTTTTTTCCACCTGAGTGTGTTTTCTAAATGTTGTAATATTTTGATATTCTAATGTTTCACCTGAACGCTGTGATATTTTAATATTTCAATGTTTTTGCTCCATATGTTGCAATTTTTGAGTTAATGTTGCAGTATTACAATGTTTCAATTTGTTGTTGCAAAAATTGATTTGATGTTGCAATGTTTCAATTTATAATGTTGCATGTTTCAATATGCAATGTTGCAATGGATTTTTCTAAAGTGTACCCACCGTCTGACGCTAGGCCCGGACGTTGGACGTCCGGGCGCTAGCAGTTCCATTAAATGGATGCTTGCCATCCAATTCACGTGTAAAAGTGTCCTGAATTAGTCCATGGTGGTTGAAGACCTGCATGCATTCGTCCCTGGTGGGCGACGACTATTTCGACAGGTTGCCCGTCAAATCAGTCGACGGTGCAAAGTAGCCGTTAGAATTCAAATATTCAAAGAGAAAGGACGCGACGACTATTTCGATGGTCCCTCTTTACCTGTCGAATCAGTCGACGGTACGCAGGAAAGTAGCAACTGCTAGTTTCTTTGGTTGGGGCTATAAATAAGAGGTGCCCCGGCCATTTGAAGGGTGCTTGAGCACAGGGAAGAAATTGGCAAGTGTTCTATATATTCTTAAGTGCTCAATACACCAAAGTGCTAAATAGAAGATCTAGGTGATTAGCAAAGTGATTAGTGCTAGTCGAGACCCATAAGCGCATCTCTTAGGTGTTTAGCCTAGAGTTTAGCGAGGTTTGCATACCTCTTGCTCTACCCGGTGCTTGCACGCACCAAGTTGTGTAATCTGGAGTTTGTAGTCTTGCGAGACCCTCCAACCGAGTTTGTGGAGAGGTCGCCGGTGGTTGTGCAAGGGAGGAGAGGCCCTTGGCGTTTTGGCCGAATCTCTACCAAGTGAAGGCGGCGAGGAGCATCTAGGGAGGGACGAGCGGAGACCCGCTTGTGTGTGGGGAAGTCCTGTGGTCACCCACGGAGTTACTCGACCGGGGAGTTTATGCCCTTGCGCGGGGATTCCCTTTGAGAGGGGCTCCAACAACGAGGACTGGTGGAAACCTCGTGAGCTTTCCGATATCTCGGTAAAAATTGTCGTGCTATGAGTTTGCTCTTCTCTACCCTTTTACCTTTCGTATTTCATACTTGCACTACTTCCCGTATTTACCTTTCCTAGACTTGTCATGCTAGTTTAGGATTGGACCTAGGGTGCAAATCTTTGTAGCGATCAAGGTAGTAAATAGCGTTGGTAGCGGACCTCCGCCGCTACCGCTACAAGGTAGCGGCACCAAAATAGCGAGTTTGGACTTAGCGCCCGCTATTGTCCGCTATTGCACTTAGCATATACTATTGCAGGCCGCTATTGCTTATTTCGGGTCGCTATTTGCTATATTAATAGTTAAAGTGGTAGTTTAGATGAATCAAGTGACAATAAAAATGTTCAAAATGGCGATTTAGGTAATAATATAGAATGATGAACTAAGAAATGATGACGAATTTTATTAATATAAAAATTTAATGCTAATATATATCTATTAATCTTCTTTATATCCCTATATTTAAACTTCGTTTTGAATTTTGTATCATAAAATATAATAGGCAGCTAAAAACTTTTAAACTTTTGAGCTAATATGATGTTAATTGTTCAAACACACTTTAAAAATGTCTCATTTTAGAATCCGCTATTTGGACTTAGCGTCCGCTATAGCGCCCGCTATCCGCAATCCGCTACACCGACACTAATCCGCTACCACACCGCTAAACGCTATTTAGTACCTTGGTAGCGATAGAGATAGCAACACATAGAGAAAACCTAGAGCACATTTAGATAGAAATTGAAATAGGTTTTATATGTGTTTAGAGCCTTAGTTTTTAGAGACACCTAATTCACCCCTCTCCCCCTCTCTTAGGGTGTCACGGTCCCTTCAACTTTTTACATAAACCCTCGGCGCGACTGTATAGGACGTGGCCTCGTCGTCTCTTCACTACTACACAAAACATTTTAGGGGATACTTCAAAAAAGGCCTCAGAGGTGGACAAAAAATATGTCCGCCTCTGTTAATCCCTATATTAATGGAGGCGGACATTTTTTTATTTCTGAAGGTGGTTGCTTTCGTGCTCTTCCGAAAATCAATTTACGGAGACGCACGACTTAAAACAACCGCTTCCGAAAATAGTCTATTTTTGGAGGCGGACGTCTTAAGTCGTGCGCCTCCGTAAATTGATTTTCAGAGGCGGATGGTTATAAGGCCCACATTCAAAAAGGTAAAGGCCCAGCTTGGCCCGATACCCCTTCATCATATATATATATATATATATATATATATATATATATATATATATATATATATATATATATATATATATATATATATATATATATATATATATATATATATATATACCACTTACTCTCAAACCCTAACCCTAACTTTCTCCTCTCCTTCCTCCCTCCTCCCTCCACTCCACCAGCCACATGCCTCTCTCCTCGCCTCCACTCCCCACCAGCCGCCAGCCTCTCTCCTCTTCTTCCTCTCTCCTCCCTCGCGTCAGGTACACCCTCTCTCTTCCCTCCGTGAGGTGCTGCGACAGCGAGGGGGGCAGCAGCTGTGTGGTTGCGGCGGTGGCGTGTGGAGGCGGTGTGCAGCAGTCGCGCGGCGGCGCATGAAGGCGCATGAAGGCAGACATAAAACCGCCTCTGTTAATCTTTCATTAACAGAAGCACCAGCTTGGAAGCGGACGAAAAAACACCTCCGAAAACCTTTTTTGCCGCTCCCGAAAATGTTTTTTTTAGTAGTGCGTTCATCAACGGGAAAAGATCGTGCTGCCAGACGATTCCGCCCAAGCGATGGCTGTTGTACGAGCCGTACCAAGCCAGCCATGGTGCCTCTGTTCTGGTGTGGCGAGGTCTATTTTGGCGAGGTGGCGGCTCCGCGTGCTGAATCGTGGTGTTCCTCTGCATGCTCCGAGGAGCAACAACAGCCACGGCCGGCGAAGTAGACCCTCGCGGCAGCGCTCTCTCAAGCGCCTGGTGGAGGCTCCCACGGTGGCATTCCGAACCAAAGAATCTAAGATGTCCATCAATGTGACATGGATTTTTACTACTTCGATTAGTATGCCTATTCCCTAATTGTGGCTAGGGTCCTAAAATCCTTAACTTACATGGTGTGTTCCAGTGGGGGTTTAATTTAATTAGACGGACTTGAAGGTGGTAGTAACATGGGGTTAGTCCCTGGTGTGTAAATACGTTCATTTTCATTTTATACACTATCAATATAATTGTTACTGTTCTATGTCTACCAATAAGAAGATGTCATTGTACTAGTGTGGTAGAAGTTGTGTTCAATCGATGTCGGGTGTCTATATTTTCAGGTTATTTTAAAAGCTCATGTGATGCAATTATACTACCTAAATTTTTTTTTACCTAAGTGAGCAGGGAAGCCTCCACCTATTTTTTTTTATATATTTTATTCCAACCCTTTAATCTGCCCACACAGAGAGTCGAAACTGGACCTACTGGGTGCTACTCAGTTGCTATAACCACTAGGTTAGAGGCCTTTGTCTACCTAAACTAATTTAACATGGAATATCTAAAGTCAATTTACTATCAAGTGTCAATATGTTCTATGTTATTAGTTATTGAAATATATGGAAGAATCGCCTAATTGCCTATGTGTGGGCGTATCCAAGGGCGAGCCGCGGGCGCAGCGAAGCGCGCCACCCGACCTAGTATAATATAATATGGGCAACGAAAGTTTATTCTTCTTGTAGTGTGAACTTATCTTTTAGCCCAAATTTTTCATTTTCAAGAAACAATTAATTGCTATTTGTCCTTTTTGGTTGCTCACTCAATCAGGGCTATTCAATTCATTATTATAAGATTACCTGACTTATATAAATATAACTAGTCCATTAACCCATGCTATGTTTATTTTGATTGTTTTCATAATAGCAAAGGTGGGGTAATTGTTTAGAAAATATTATAGATTCATGGCTACTGTTATCAATTATGATTATAGTTTATCGATGGCTAGATGTTTCTAATTTTATGAAAATTTTTCTCTGCTCGGGTGTTCACAACTTCATGTGGAGACTTCAAAATAAACCTCCAGTTCATAATAATAAATTCAATTGTTTTACCGTGTTGGCTTGGATTAATTCTTTTTTAGAGCCTAAAACAGTTCTTCTCTCTTGCATCAGAGAAATCCTAATTAACTTAGACTTATAATTAATAAGTGCATACTTGTAAAATAATATTTCTCATATGATTTTTTTATTTGAGTAATTTACAACTGGTTTAGATGAAAATATGCAATTTAAACTTGAATATTTAAATCCATATATGCCAAAATTATTTCCATTGTGATGCCATTCAGAACAATATTTAAATTCATGTAGCCTTACAAGACAGTGCTTCTCAAATCTTTCTTCTATCAGGAATATTGTCACATTATTGGTACAACAAAGGAGCTTGTATTCTTTTCACGAGAGGATCTGAATCATATGATCATTAGGGATCTAAAAGTTAATGTCAAGTTTAGGTTGAGATGGATAATAAACTATTTATGAAAAATATCTTTTATGTATATTTTTAATTTTTTTAAAATTGAGTCATGCGTTCACTTAAATTTGATACTTATTTTTCCAAATTAATATGTTTGAAACTCCTATTGCCAGTTGGTCTAATTTCCAGTTTCAATCACAATATCTTGACTTTTTCCATTCCTACTTAAGACATGACATGAGTAGTTCTCTTAAATATATTCACATGTCAAAACCATTTTTTATTTTTGTTAGTTTTTCATGATGCCCCATGAGGCCACATGTGTTCTACAATGTAAGATAACACATTTCTAAACTATATTTTACTCTATTTTTCTAAATTGTTGGAGTGTCACACGAATGTGACATTTTTTCAAAAGGGCTCTTTTCCTAAAACAAATGAAATATTTGGGACCGAGGGCTCACCCGAGGATGTAGAGTCATGCTGCAAAACCCAAAATAGAGGGTTCACCCAACCTCAAATCACTAACAACTAAAGATTTTTTTTTCATTTGAAAGTGTTTTATGAGGCGGATTGAAAGGAAGAAATGCTAAAAGACAGATTTGAAGGGAGAAATGTGATACGAAGAGGAAATACACAAATATTAAATGCTATTTCGACATGGCTTTGACTAACAATAAGAAACAACATAAAATAGAAAGGGAAATATTGAAAATATCGGTGCCCCTAAACTTGATACCGATGTCTTCAGTGGACCCTTACCCACATCACTCTCTCTAAAAAGGAATTCACAACTTGAATTGATAAAACACGAGAGGATTCTTTACTCTTTAAGGCTACTCTATAACTCACCATGACACGTACACACTAGTGCTCCATGTCAACCTTACCATGCTACCTAGGACTCAAATGACACTTCAAGTCATGGCATACGCGATGGGGTGGACTATGAAGGGCACTGCTATTTATAGGACTTCATATCTCACGTGGAGTTGCCATGTGTCCACCTTCTACATTATTCCTTACAAATATCTAACTCTGGAATTTTCCCATCCTTGTTCTACCATATAAATATCTAGACTCTAGGAGATTCCATACTATACCATGAAGCATGGCTATCTTAATATCTAACTTCTACACTCTCCTTACTTTACCCTGGCTTTATCTTCATGCATGGCAAAGTTAGTCTCTTGTAATCGCCACAACACTTAGAAGCTTCAAGTATGCATTGCTTATTTTCAACAGAAAGAGATTACATCCAGATGGTGGCTGCGACGGATAGAGTCCATGACGGTGGCGGCGGCGCTGCTGGCCGAGTTAGGTTTGCATGCTGGTACATACTTACCAACAAGGTCACACACATACTATATATAAATACCAACAATCGTGTGTGTTGTGTAAGAAATGCTATGTAATTTATATACGTTTGTTTATATAATAGAACATGCATGCATGTTCACACGCACAAAAAAACTATGAAAAACTACGAAGGATTAAAAAAACTGCAAAAGCATTTAATTTTAAACTTAAATTTGTATGTGATCTCCAATATAATGGCCCAGTTTGGTACAACATTGGGGAAAAGCACTTTCTCATAGAAGCCATGCAAACATGTATAAAGAGCTTATGTGAAAAGCATGTTTGACTTAGCTTCTGCGTTATAGTATAAATAGGCGTTGTAGGGAGAAGGGCGACAAAAAAAATGCTTAAAAAATCGAGCGTTTGGGTACTAGTTCCAACATATTTTGGCCATAAGCAGGATATAAGTTGTTCCAAATAGGACCATCGTTACGTAGCTTACGTCTAAGCTGTGTAACAAAGAGAAAGTATATTAGAGATCACATACAAATTTTAGTTCAAAATTAAATGTTTTTGCCACGTAGTATAGTGGTGTGCCACATAGTATAATGTGCTGCGGCATATAGACGACGCAAGAAAACATAGCATGTCACGTAGGAAGAAGAGGGAAAGATGAGCCCAAAAGAAAAGTCATGAAATTGAGAGCATGAGACGATAGTTCAGTGAAAAAAATGGCTATTTCATCTTTTTTTTTTTGCAAGTGCACAACTCGTGCAAGAAAAAACTTGAAGCGAAGTAATGTAATTGCAGCAGGCACAAAAACATATAGTATCACAACGCTCCTTGAATTGTACAATCCATATATTCTTTCATGGTTGCACACATGCATATTTGTTCGTTTCCTTTACCACACCCTGCATACAAACGGCACACCTACCTATATATGTAGCATTTGATTGGATACACCACACCTGCTCTCAGTGCTTTTGTAGAAATCTTTAGGACAACAAACTAACACACGGTACAAGCTAGAAGCCAACTATACGCTGCTTCTTCGTCTATAGCATACAGCCTACTTTATATATGTTCTATATAATTATTAATCGGTGTCTTATATATATATATATATATCATTTGATAATGTTGTATAGATGTTGTCATCACACTGTTGGATATTTTGTGACCGTCAGGTCAACAAACCTACCCGAGATAAGGGGGAGTAATCCTTATTCCCCAGATCTCGGGATTGGCTTCAACAGAGCCTAATCTGTTGCCGTGATCGTGAGGCAACGCTAAGGAAACTTAGGGCTCGACCCTGAGCCTACAGTGCTATATAAGCTGAGGTCGTACCACCCCAAAAGGTACCCTTCACGCTTCCCAAGGTTCCCCAGAACCATCCACCCTACACCGATCAATCAGACGTACTGGAAGGCCTGGAAGCTCGAGTTCCTCCCTTCGTAGGCCAATCCCGTTGGCGTCCAGAAGGCCGCCGTCATCCACCGAAGTCTCTGAAGGAGAGACTTCGCTACAAGCCCGACGTCGCCCTCAACGTCAACTTGAACACTGCCTCTCCGGCCTTCCCCGTCGCGATGGACAACACCACCGCTGGTATAAGGCCGGATCCGACTCCATTTACTTTCGCATTAGATCTAAGCTAGATGTGATCTTGTATAGGCTAGGTGATCCTGTTTAGTTAAGTATTGTTAGCCTTCATTTATACTAACAATTGGTATCAGTCGCCTAGATCTAGCCTACTAGATCCCTAGCACTCCAAAACCTAAGCCTTTGGGTTCGGTTACACTAGATCCATGCATGATTAGGCTTTCTTTGAGTTGATCTAGTGTTACAGAGGAGGTTTGAGTAGAACAAGATAAGATTAAAGGAGATCAGAGAAGAAAAGTTAAGATTTTTCATGCTTTTATGTTAGATCAGTGAATGAAAAGATGAGATTAAGCTTTATTTTATCAAGTTTTAGTCACTGCATGTGTAGATCTACTCATTTTGTAAGCTATTCTTCAAGTTTTAGCCCAAGATCTATCAGTTAGGGTTTCGGATTCATGTTTTAGCCTATCTTTTAGTCTCGGATTAGCCATGTCGCACACAAAGCATAAGAAAATAGAAGAAGGGGATAGCAAAACACCGATTCAAGCATGCAAACCCTAGAAAATTCAGATCCGAAACCCCAACCCCGAGTCAAACCCTAGATCTACACAAACCCTAACCCTAAGCATCAGACCAGATGGCCTACCTGGTCATGGCGGCCGCGCGTAGCAGATCTGCGCGCGCGACCACCGCCTTCAGCTCCGACGAAGCCTTGGAAGGCTGCTCGGTTGCGCCATGTGTTGGCGGCGACGAGCAAGCCTTCCTCGGTCGTGCATGCGCCTGTGTGGTGCTCGCCCCCGCCCTCCTCGTGCTTCGGCCAGGAGTACCGGGCCGCTGCCGTTGAAGCTCCGGCGAGGCCCCTCGACGAACCGCGCGCGTCATGCACGCGGTGCGCCGAGGAGGCTTGTGGAGCTCCGGCAAGCCGGCCCGGAAGCGCGGACAGGGATGTCTCTATCTCTTCCTCGCCGGTTCTGGTGGGGAAGAAGAAGAGGAAGGAGATGGCGGCGCTCTCTCACCGGATCTGGTTCGCCGGAGGTGGGGGAGACGGTGGCGCATCCGCCGCCGCACGCTGTCGCTCGGAGAGGGGAGGGAGGAAATGCGTTAGGGTTTCCCTCCCCCCGGCCGTTTTGGGCCCTTATACGGCGTCACCGCGTGGCCGGCCGTTCTGAGCCGTCCGATCTGGACGAGCGGCCAAGATCGAGGCGGGTGCCGTGCGATCGCGCGCGTGGGCCACTTCGGCGGCCTGCCCGTTGGTTGTCGGGCTTAAGGCCCGTTAAGCCGCAGTGGGCCGTGCATTAAGCGCTGGGCCGCTTCTAAGCGGGCCGCGACGGCGTGCGCAGCCGAGCCGCACCGCCGAGCTAAGCCGTTGAGCCGACGAGCCGAGCCTATTAGCCAAGCCGAGGTGCGAGCTGAGACGCGCACCCGCGCGCTGCTGGATCGCACGCTTTTGGGCCGCGCTCGCTGCGTAATGGGCCCCCAGCTGGGCCGCGCGCGTTAAGGGTTGCGCGCGCGGCTGTTGGGCTGTCTGCGGGCCGATTTTAGATTCTGGGCCAATTTAGCTTTAGATTTTATTCGAATTTTCGGTGTGATTTCGAATTTCAGTTCATTTTAAGTTTAAATTCCCTCTTAATTACAGTTTTAAGCTTAGTTTAATTACTGTATTATTTAAGATGTATTTTAATACTGTTTTAAGCTTTGATTAATGCTTGCATAAGTATTTTATTAAGAATTTTGGTGTTGTAAATTAAGATTTATTCATGTTTATTCATTGAAATTTTAGTTTAAATCCACCAATATATTTTGAGATGCCTCTAAATAAATGGAAATACCGAGAAGTTTATTTATAGTAAACTTGTGATTATTTCTGACCACCGTTGATTGATCATGAGTAATAAGATGAATTTCGATTGTTTTCCCCACCGGTGATGCAACTTGATTTTCATGCATGAATTTAATCAGACCACCGTAGGGTTATTTTCATGCTTTTATCCGCATTTCAAGTATATTCTTACTAAGCAAATTTCACTTGTCTTATTTCAGTGAACAACGTGAACCAAGTGGCTTCGTTCCTGAACAACATCCAGCCGTTCAATGGAGCGAACTTTCTGGACTGGAAGGGCAAGGTCATGACGTGCCTAGCATGGAATGATCTTGATGTTGCTTTCAAAGAGGACAGACCTGCTGTTCCAGCTGAAGGACAGACTTCTCCTGCTTTTGACAAGTGGGAGAGGTCCAATCGCATGGCTACCATAGTGATGAGTCAGACTATCAGTCCAGGCATCAAGGGGGCCATCCCCCTCAAGAATGACCAAGGTGTTGAGTACACTGCTAAGGAGCTCTTGACTAAGATTGAGGAGAACTTTAAGAGCTCCTCCAAGACTTATGCTAGCACTTTGATCATGAAGCTCGTTTCCTCTCAGTATAATGGTAAGACAGGCATCAGGGAGCACATCCTCAGTATGTGCGACATGGCCAACAAGCTCAAGGAGATGCATATGGAGATCTCAGATGGTTTTCTTGTGCATTTCATTCTGACCTCTTTACTATCACCGTAGTACGCTGCCTTTAAGATCAACTACAACACTACCAAAGCAATTTGGACTCTCAGTGATTTAATCAGCTACTGTGTTGAGGAGGAGGAAAGGCTCAAAACTGAGAAGATGAAGGACGTGGTCAACATGGTTGGCAATCTCTCCCTCGGTGATACTCCTAAAAATCAGCATGAGTCTGGCAGCAACAAGCAAGGCGCTAAGAAGAACTTTAAGAAGAATAAGAACAAGAACTTCGCTCCAAAGCATGAGAACAAGTTCAAGAAAAGCAGCCACACCTCAGGGGGCAAGATGCTGTGCTCATTCTGTGACTCTCCCAAGCACCCTCAGAAGAACTGCGCTGGTTTCAAGGAATGGTTGAAGCAGCAAGGTAATATTAAGTTTGACTCTGTCTCTTTTATAGATGAATTATTTCTTAGCTGATTTTCTCCTAATACTTGGTGGATTGACTCAGGTGCTACTGTGCACATTTCTAATTCATTGCAGGCATTCCTTACAATCCAAACTATAAGAAGGGGGGACAGAAACCTAAGAGTGGCTGACGGCAACGGTGTTGAAGTCGAAGGCATTGGAAGCTTCGTCCTTGAGTTGCCAGGCAGCTTCCAGCTTAAATTAGATGAAGTTCTTTATGTTCCTAGTCTTAAGAGAAACAACCTCATTTCAGTTTCAGCTTTAGCAGATTCAGGACATATTTGTGTTTTTGATAAAGACAAGTGTGAGATTAAATTTAATTCAATAAGTGTTGGCCTTGCTAATCGGCAAGGCAAATTTTATATGCCCTCTCTTAATGATGATTCTGTGATGAATGTCTGTAATGTTGCTAATGTTTCAAATAAGCGTAAGCGCTTTAATGAGACCTCTTCGAAATTGTGGCACTATCGCCTTGGTCACATTTCGAGGGGGAGAATGGATCGTCTCATTAAAGAAGAGATTATAGAACACTTAGACTTTTCAGACTTAGACCAATGCATTGATTGCATTAAGGGAAAATATGCTAAGAAAATTAAGAAAGGTGCAAACAGAAGTACGGGCGTGTTAGAAATTGTTCACACAGATATCTGTGGCCCTCTTTCTGTTACATCGGTAGATGGTTATGATTCTTTTATAACATTTACTGATGATTATTCACGCTATGGACACATCTACCCTATTCGCAAGCGTTCAGATGCGCTAGAAATATTTAAGATTTATAAGTTAGAAGTTGAGAAACAACACAATACTTCTATCAACATTGTAAGATCGGACAGGGGAGGTGAGTACTATGGCAAACATGCTCAATATGGTCAAGTTAAGGGACCATTTGCTAAGTACTTAGAAGAAAATGGCATTAGAGCTCAGTACACTATGCCAGACGAACCACAGCAAAATGGAGTTGCTGAGCTAATGGACATGGTATGTAGCATGCTCAGTCATTCTAGCTTGCCTGTGGAATTGTGGATGGAAGCGCTTAAAACAGCTGCTCACATACTAAATCGGGTTCCATCTAAGTCAGTTCCGAAAACACCATTTGAACTGTGGAATGTGTGGCAGAACCGCCCAATTTAAACTGGCTCAAGTGCGCCATAATGCCCTTTTACGGTCATCGGACGCACTTCAAACAGTTTAAACTAGTGATCTGTCGAGTGTCCCTAGGACTCCTCGATAAACCACGTTAGCTCATATCTTTGCCGTATGACAGGATCGTTTTTGGTAAGGAGAACACAACGAGCATTATCATTTTACATAACATACCAAGATTCTTACTTATTACAAGTCAAGTTTTGAAGAGAACTTAAATGCAAAGTCAAGCCATTACTAGGGGTTTAATACAAACCAGTCTAGGTAGTTCTATATCACAAATATCTACAACCTCCGGTTTAATCCTAGGATCACCGGGACCACGATGATCTAGGTCTTCTGGACCTTCTTGGTGACCTCTTCCGAAGCTGCTTCTGAAAAACAAAAGGGAGATTCCCTGAGTACGAAGGTACTCAGCAAGACTTACCCGCCTTACCAAAGAAAAGACTCTCAAGGAATATGATTGGGCTTTATGTGGATTTGGCTGACCCGACTCTTTTGCCCAAAAGCATTACTAAAGCTTGATCCTTATATTTTCTTTATTTTAGATCCGTTGAGTTGTTACTTATCCATCTAGGTTATAAAATATTTTGCATACAGGTGGTACTAAGCTCAATCAGCATTTATGAATCAAACTGAGCTTGTTCAACTTGTTTCCTCTACGATGTTTAACACCTGATCAAGTGCACTCATAACCAAGAGTTGTGTCGATCCGGATCAATGTACATCCTGCAGGAGATACCTAGCCCCCAGCCACGCACAGTTGTTCCTACTGTACGCAACAACCTTTCAATTAGCTGGGCCAACGACCGGAAATATCCTTACTCGAACCCGGGAACGGACCCCCACGTGGGCCCCACGTCTGGCGACCACCCCGTGAGTTACAGGCTACGGCCCCGCCTTTCTCCGACCCAGCAAGCACGGGTAAGCGATATTTCCAATCAGTGAACCAACTAATCTAATTGGCTTTACTGCTCCCATAACCCAGTAAGAAACCAGGTAGAATCACTTGATCAATCAATTAAACAACGGAACAGTCCTTAGTCACTTAAGCAAGTAGGCAGAACTAAGGATCGAGCTTACCTCAATTCCTCCTACCAACTTCTGCCCACTATCTTTCAACTCAAATCTTTCATGATTCCTTTAAGATTGGTGATAGCCTAGATCAACATCTTTTAAATTAACTTACTAAGCATAGCCAATGTAGACATTGCTAATCAAATTTCTTTACTAAGCAAGGATAGTTCTACCAAGGATTATTTTATGCATCAAAGGGTTTCAATCAATCCGTAACCTAATGCACATAAAATCATAAGATTTGGACTCATGAATATTATGAAATAAACGGGTAAATCAAGATGCTCCGGGGCTTGCCTGGAATCACGAGCAGGTTAGATCCTTCCGCGATATACGATTCCGGAGCGACGACGATCACTTCCTTGACTTGTCGCTGCTCCTCTGCGAATCCAACAAGCTCATACTCCGAAGCTTGGGATACTAAAACGCAATGCAAGTTAGTGATATGCAACTCTTTTCAAAGAAACTATGCAACTTTCCCTTATCGATAAAGTTGCAAGCCAACACAAACTACCCAAGATTCTTAAAAGACAAGCCTATATTTTTCTTTTAATAAAACTTGCCCTAAATCATTTTTAGTTTATTGTTAATGATTTTAAATCATTTTTAGTTTATTTTTAATGATTTTAAATCATTTTCTAAAAGGTTAAAGCATTTAAATAAATACATAAAACAATTTTAGAAATCATTTATAATTATTAAAAGATTATTCAGAATTTTAACAATTTTAGTAATTATTAGGCATTTATTTAATTAATCTAAGCAAAGGAATTAAATTAATTATCTACACTTGGTTATTTAACATTTTTAATGGATGACCAACTTTAAAACAAGACTAACAAAATTAGTTTCAGCATTTTTGGACTTTCCTATAATTTTCTGTGAATTATTTAGTGAAAAACACAAAATTTAAATCTATTTCCAAAACCTAAAAGGACATTTTGCAGAAAACCCCCCTCAACTTCTCCTCCTTCTCGCCCGACGCCTTCCCTCCGTTTAAGCAGAGGGACGCGCTGACCGCGCCCCCCCGGCCTTGACCGGTGGCTTCTCGCCGGCGGCGAGGTCCCCCGACCCCGACGCCTAGCCCTACGGCACCGCCTCGCCTCCGCACACACGCCAAGCCCCAAACCCCCCTGGCGACACACGCACAACACCCTCGCGACGACCTCGACGGCGGTGCACGACGGCGACACGCCGTCCAGCCAAACCCCGGCGACTCGCACGAGGAGAACCCATGTGGGAGCACCAACAGCCCGAGGCGAACTCAACGCGACCGCGGACGCGAGCTGCGACGGCCCCGAACGGCCTGCTCACGTGCGCCAGCCATGGCGAGAATACGCACGGCGGCGAACGCGGCGGCGACGACGCGTCTACGCCGAACCGAGCCCCCAAAACGCCAAACAAGCGACCCTACACACGCCACAGCCCACGCTCGAGCTCACAGCGCCCCGCAAACCTCTCCAAAACCACCCTAGAACCCACATGGGCAGCGGCGGCGCTTACCACCGTAGTTCGACGACGGCGATGGGGAAGATGACCTTGAACGGGCTCTGTAGAGGATGAAACTCAACAAGGGTTGGCCCAGAAGAAAGAGGAGATCGTGGCGGAGAGATGAGCGGAAGGAATTGAGCTGGGTTGGTCGGATTGTGGCGCGCGGCGGAGCACTTCGCCGGCGGCCGAGAAGTGGCTGGAAAAGCCGAAGAGAGGAAAAGGAGCAGCAGCGACGCCCTGGGCTGCTATTTATCGACGAGAAGCGCACCTGGATGGTCGCCACCTCCTGCTGATCAACACACCACGGAGAAACTCATGCATGGCGATGCGTGGCCGAGCCACCGACGTCGAACCGCCATTGCCGCCTAACCGAGCTCTAGAACCAAGACATTGCGGGTCATTTTTCTCCCAAAACTTCTTCTAATCTTGTCAAACTCCCAACATAGAACTTGTAGAGTAATCCAAGCACTACGACTTTCATGTTGTAACTTTTCCGATTCAAGCAATGTGCAACACGGATTCGAAGCTCCAATGTGCAGCGATTCCATTCCCCATTTTCGGACCCCGAAATCGAATTTCTCAAATTACTCTTGAATTTCCATCCAAACCCTCCTCGACCCCCAAAAGAAACTTGTCCGTAACACCTTCAATTTCATTTTCTATTTTAACACCATATAGAAATTCTCGATCCAACGCTCAAATTCAAGCCTTGATCCCCGGTCGGCTAAGGTGTTCATATGAACCTGAAACCCTAACTTGGTGCAAAAATTCAAACTCGAATTACTCCCGAATTTTGAATAGAACATGTCATTCCTCAAAACACAAAAGTTCTTTGCCTTGACTTGAGTTTCATTTCTTATGTTTGGACCCTTGGCAAATTCTCAACAGTTTGAGCTCAATTTGAAACTGAAGTTTTCAGCCCCTTTTAACCCTTAAAGTCTGAATCTTATTTAAGATTCGATTTTTGACTCTGAATTTCTGCTTGATTTGCATCTGACCTCAAACTGAACCCAACAACAAAGTTGTTCTGTATATCTTACTTTACAACTTATGTTTTTGTACCATGGTCAAAAGATCAACCAAGAAATTTTTATGGTTGCTCAAACATTGCTGCTCAACATGGGCAAAACTGAAACTTAACTCCTATTTTCAGATTTGAAATAGTAACCCTTCTCATTTTCTTTTCTCCATTTAGTTGAGCTATTTCCATACTCTTTTTCATCCAAATTTTGTTTCAAACATTCTCCACAAAACTCTTGATCTATTATAAGTTTTTACTTCAAATTTTTGTCAAATGTTTTACCCAATTTTGACTTTGGTCAAACTTCATTCTTTTCAAAAAATCTGGGATGTCACAGAATGGGAGGAAACCGTCTTTAAATTATTTAAAGGTATGGGGCTGTCCCGCTGAGGCAAAGTCGTTTGATCTACAACAAAAGAAACTGGATTCTAAAACAGTAAGCTGTCATTTCATAGGATATCCAGATAAGTCAAAGGGATACAGATTTTATTGTCCTGGTCGCTTCACTAAGTTTGTAGAAACCAGACATGCTGTGTTCCTAGAGGACTCAGAGATTAGTGGAGGTTTTCCGAAGAAGGATATAAGCCTTGAAGAGTTGCACGTTGAGTTACCCGCTTTGGAAATTTCTGAGTTCACAGAGACATATCAATTTGTACCACCTGTGATTCCTCAAATTAGCAGCACCACCCTGCTACTGTCATTCAGTAGGAACACGTGGCGCAGGCCCCTATTGTTCCAGTGCCAACTGTCCCTGTTATTCAGGCTCCAGTTGCTGCTGTTGCTCAGGCGGCTGCAGATGATAATCAAGCGGAAGAAATTCCGCAACAAGTACCTCCTGCAGTTCCTGAACCAGTTGTGAATGAGCCAACAGTAAGACCACAACGAACAAGGAAACCTGCAATTAATCCTGGCTTATATGAGACTTATTTAACTGAGAACTTGTCATACGAGACTTATTTAACTGAGGACTTGTATAATGTTGGGAAAGTTGATGACCCTGCCACTTTCAAAGAGGCAGTACAAAGTGAGAATTCCACTAAATGGATAGAAGCCATGGAAGAAGAGCTAAAGTCTATGAGTTCCAATAAGGTATGGGATTTAGTAGAAATTCCTAATGGAGTCAAACCAGTAGGCTGTAAGTGGGTCTACAAGACTAAACGTGATTCCAAAGGGAATGTCGAACGATTCAAAGCTAGACTTGTAGCAAATGGGTTTACACAGAAGGAAGGCATCGATTACAAAGAGACCTTCTCTCCTGTGTCTACCAAAGATTCATTCAGAATTGTCATGGCACTTGTAGCCCATTTTGATATGGAGTTACATCAGATGGATGTTAAAACTGCATTCCTTAATGGTGACATAGATGAGACTATTTATATGGCTCAACCGGAAGGTTTTACCATTAAGGGTAAGGAACACATGGGATGCAGATTAAGAAAGTCCATTTATGGACTTAAGCAAGCATCCAGGCAGTGGAACCGTAAATTCGATGAAGTCATTAAGAGATTCGGATTTAGGGAAACTCAGGTAGACAAATGCATCTATGTCAAAGAAAAGGATGGAAAGTTGATGATCCTAGTACTGTATGTAGATGACATACTGATAGCTTGCAACGATAAGAACATGTTGCATGAGACTAAGAACTTCTTATCGTCACATTTTGATATGAAGGATCTCGGTGAAGCCTCGTATGTACTTGGCATTGAGATACACCGGGATAGAGCCCAAGGAATACTAGGATTATTTCAGAAAGCATATATTGAGAAAATGCTTAAAAGATATAAGATGGATAAGAGTAGCACATCACCTGTTCCAATTCAAAAGGGCGATAAGTTCAATTTAGGACAATGCCCTAAGAATGACTTAGAAAGAGAGAAAATGAGGAACGTTCCCTATGCATCAGCAGTCGGAAGCTTGATGTATGCGCTAGTCTGTACACGTCCGGACTTAGCATTTGCAATCAATGTCTTTACAAGATATCAGGATAAGCCAAGATGGGCTCACTGGGTAGGTGTCAAGAAGGCATTAAGATATTGCCAAGACACTAAAGATTACATGCTTACATATAGAAGATCAGACAACCTTCAGGTTGAATGTTACACTGATGCCGACCTTGCTGGCGATGAGGATGATAGAAAATCCACTTCTGGATATATCTACATGCTAGCAGGGGGAGTAATTTCATGGAGGAGCGCTAAACAAGGTGTAACGGCTGCATCAACGATGCAAGCTGAATTTGTAGCATGTTATGATGCTGTTGGGCAGGCATTGTGGCTTAAGAGTTCTATTCCGGCATTAAGAGTTGTTGATAGTATCTCGAGACCTATCACAATGTATTGCGACAATAAAGCCGCAATATTCTTTTGCGAAAATGATAAAATAACAAGAGCTGGTAAGCATATTGAGCTTACGTATCGTATCGTAAAAGTACGAAATCAGGACCAAACACTTAAGCTTGGGCATATAAGCACTAAGGAAAATATAGCGGATCCGCTCACTAAAGGCATTTCACCATCGCTATTTGATAAACATGTATATTACACGGGTTTGGTTGATACCTTTGAAAAGGTCCTGATCCAGGGCCATTAGTTTCCCCAAATAAGATTAAGAATCCTGACAAAGTTTTTAGTGAAGACTATGGGTAATGTTGTCCCAGTATGAGGAGGCTCTGCTGACGACGCATTGGTCTGGTACTAGCTGAATTATTGAGGAAGGGTTTTAGATTAAGTATGAGTTGAAATTAAGTTTTAAGTTTCAAGTTGTTTGACGTTTGGTCAAGGCGGAGAATGTTGGATATTTTGGGACCGTCAGGTCAACAAACCTACCCGAGATAAGGGGGAGTAATCCTTATTCCCCAGATCTCGGGATTGGCTCCAACAGAGCCTAATCTGTTGCCGTTATCGTGAGGCAACGCTAAGGAAACCTAGGGCTCGGCCCCGGGCCTACAGTGCTATATAAGCTGAGGTCGTACCACCCCAAAAGGTACCCTTCACGCTTCCCAAGGTTCCCCGGAACCATCCACCCTACACCGATCAATCAGACGTACTGGAAGGCCTGGAAGCTTGAGTTCCTCCCGTCGCAGGCCAATCCCGTTGGCGTCCAGAAGGCCGCCGTCATCCACCGAAGTCTCTGAAGGAGAGACTTCGCTACAGGCCCGACGTCGCCCTCAACGTCAACTTGAACACCGCCTCTCCGGCATTCCCCGTCGCGATGGACAACACCACCGCTGGTATAAGGCCGGATCCGACTCCATTTACTTCCGCATTAGATCTAAGCTAGATGTGATCTTGTATAGGCTAGGTGATCCTGTTTAGTTAAGTATTGAAGGCTAGGACGATATATGATCGGTCGAGATTGGTCTGGCGGCAGCATGCTGCCGGGCGCCGGTGTAGGGCCCAGTGAACCTCCGACCGCCGGTGCCACTCTGGCGCTGGCAGTTGAAGTACATAGCCGCGACGGGCGCGCCGAGGTTGTAGCGGCGAGCGAAGCTGCGTGTGCTGAAGTTGTGGCGCCTGGATGGCGCGTACACGGTACACCGTCTCCTATGATGGCCGTTGCCCAATAATAGTGAGCGGTGATGTCGCGAGCTGGAAACGTTATTGGTAGTAGCACCATATCCAACTATGAATCATGCATGGAGGTTCATGAGAACCAAGGAGGATGATACGATAGGAAGCACTATCGAGGAATTAGCAACCAGCCAAACAGAAAAAATATAAAGGTGGAGTTTCGAGGAATTAGCAACCAGCCAAACAGAAAAATATAAAGGTGGAGTTGATAAGCGTCGTACATTTTTACCGATAAGGTCGCACATACTACAAATACGAACAAAAGGTTTGTTTGTTTGTATGTTATTAGAATGTTCACACGCACAAAAAAAACATTGAAAGAAAAAAAACTATTAAGGTTTCAAACAAAAACTGCAAAAGTAATTAATTATGCACTGAAATTTATTTGTGATCTTTTGTTACTACGCAGCTTACGTCTGTTCATTTTGTTTCACGAAATTTGCAGGTTTCACTTTTCAGCATGCTCAACATCTACCTATATATATACAGACATGTTTTTTCTTTGTAAGTGTGCAACTCGTGCATGAAAAAACTTAGCCAAGTGCCCAAGTCATGTCATTGATCCTGCAGGCATAATAATAGTATCACGCTCCTTGAATCGTATAATTCATAATATATCCTTAATTTCATGGTTGCACACATGCATGCGCGCGCGCACACACACATTTGTTTATTTCCTTGACCACACCCAGCATACAAACCGCACACCTACATATGTAATAGTATTTGATTGCATACAGAACACCAATAAGGGTTTCAGTGCTTTCTATAGAAATCTTGAGGACAAACACACGTACTACGGGATAGGCGGGCTACAAGCCAACATCTTTAGGCTCTGCTTCTATATATGGATGCACCCTACTTTATTCTCGATCTTTATATGTTCCATATAGAAGTGTGTCTTATTATATTTTGATGTGTGTGTAGGACTGTAGATGTTGTCATCACCCCCCCTATGCATGCATATGCACGTACTACATACGTGCCATGATCGATGCAAGCTCGCTCGATCGATCAAGCGGCACCATGTCGGCCGCTGGTGTAGGGCCCGGTGAACCTCCGGCCGCCAGTGCCACTCTGGCGCTGGCAGTTGAAGTACATGGCGGCCACGGGCGCGCCGAGGTTGTAGCGGCGGGCGAAGCTGCGGGTGCTGAAGTTGTGGCGCCTCGACGGCGCGTACACCGTCTCCCGGCCAAGCTGCCGGAACAGCACCAGCACCATGCGGTGTATCCCTGTCGCCGGGTTGGGTGCCTCGTAGCACATCGCCTCACGTCCTGCACATATATCGTGCATGCAGACGATCGATCAATCATCCAAGTTTCAACTGACATGACTACTGTGTGATCTTTTATGCATGCACAACATGATATTCAAATAGATATCCTTCCTACATGGGGACGTGTAAGCTAGGCTCCTATCCTATATCATCTGCATGTAACATGCATCTGCACGCGTACTCACCGTAGGTGTCATCGGTTGATGCTGGGATGTCAGTCACCATCCTGCATGGACATGAATGGAGAACAATTTCATCAGTATGTATACTTCGGAATCAGCCAACATAATATTGGTGGAACGTGCGTATATACGACGACCAACTTTCATTTTTGTGCGACCACTTGCACTGACACGCGTGCTGCATGCACCTCTAAATAATGCGTGTGTGGTTACCAGCACATTTCATTGCACGTACGTACAATACCGTGTATATATGCGTCGGCAACAAAAGCCAATAACATTATTAAAAAAAAAAAGCCAATAACGGTGAGCATGCTATGGGTGTAGCGAGTTATGGCTGCTTCCTCACCAGTGAAGGTACTCCCTCAAGGTCGGATTGCTTGGGTTTGGAGCATCAGGATCAACCATCACCTATATGGCAAAGTTCAAAGTCAACTCAAATTATTGCATTCAAGCATGAATTGAACCAAATTAAGCACAAAAAAATATATATCAAGCCTGTTCAAAACATGGATAATTTCTTTTTCCATATAATAATATGCTGGCTGAATTTGTCGATTTCCACTTTCCAGACCAATTATTAACTGAGTTATAGAATGGCATTGTTCAAGTTCATAACAGAGGAAAGAAACTATATAGCATATGGAAGATATAGATATCAACTTACCAGGGTATATGCAACGCGATAATCATCTCCTCCAATCTCGACCCTCGGCCTCTCGGAGACTGTCGGAGAGCGCAACTCCATGCCGCTAACAATAGGCATGCCATTGAACAACACCATCAGATCAATGGAGGTGTAGAAGGGATCCAAGACATCTCCGATCACACGAGATGTCACCAAGGAATCATTAGCCATTTTCAGTTTTAATTGGAGTGTAAAGACACAGTAGATATGTGTATGTGTGTGTATAGAGAACCAGGATCGATCGAGTGCTATAGCTGTGTGTGCCTTGAAGATATAGGCTGCAAGGCGGTGTGATATTTATAGGGTGTGGCATGGTGCATGCCTTAAGATCGAAACCAGGTGGTATGGAATATTTGACGACGATAGCAACCAATGAGTCTTTGGAAGCTTGGAGATCGTTGGATATTCTCCTCTCCTTTAATTTGAATGGACCAGTGAAATATTCTCTTGGCAATTTGATTTTTCATGTCACCTTTAATACAAAAGATAGCGGGGATCTGAAACTTCTAGTTCTGTAATACTCGAAGTCAACTAAAATATTGACATGTTAGTTCCTATAGTAGAAGAAATGCATGGCCTCACCTTGTCTACACCTGTCCTACAACTTAATCGTACTCTCCGTCCAGTGGAAGAGAATGTGGAATCTAAAAATACTTTCTTCCTCCGATCCTTTTTTTGTTTTTTTATATTTGATTCTTCCTTCTTCAAAGGAGAAGCACAGACAATGTCACTTTTTTATCTGTTGGTTTAAGTACACTAGTGCAGTGCGGAGTTGATCATGGTATTATGGCTGGAATTTTGATTTATGACCGCATGTTTTGCTATCTAGTTTTGCTAGACTTCAAATAATATGTCCCCCGATCACCAATTACTTGCTAGATTGGGGAAGTAAAGGGAAAAAAAACTTAAGTTTCACAAAACATAGCTAATATAAACTTAATTTAGGGATTAAGTTAGAGCGTGGTCATCCCATTTACAAAGCAAAACATACGATTTAATTAACAAGGAACGTTCTTTGCCTTCATTTTATTAAGTTTATTAATTAACTGTTCTTATTGTGGTTTACCACTGAACATTTAGTTTTCCATGATTGTATATCTAGTGAACGATTTACTTTTTATTGGACTTTAATTTCAACAAATTTGGGTTATTAGGTATGCCGATTACACTTGAAATCCGCATAGCTTCCGCCTTCAAGTGGTGTGGGCGCAAACTAGATTCCATCCCTGACAAATGGAGCCATCCTTTGATTCAACTCTGACCAAGAGCTGCTTTTCTGTTTCTAATCTACGTCAACTGGTTCACTATAATGATAAACTAGGTTGAATGTTTTTGCACCAGTTACTTTCAAAAAAGCACTTCCTCTTGGGCATCTAGTTTCAAACAATAGTTGACAACAAATATTTCGTGAAGTCGGAGTTAGATACACTTTGCTTTTACTCTTTTCCAATTTCTTCACGCGTCTCTGGCTTCCTTTTCTCCTTTTTTGCAACACACATGCATGGGACCGGCCAGCCGCAAATACAATGCATGACGAATAGTTCAGGATGGCTCGATACGGAACATGTCGCCATCATAACTAGCCTTGCTAGGTTGACATGCATGGTTCTATAGACCACAACCCTTTCTTTCTTTCAGCGATGACCAGGGAAAACCGACAGTGTGTAATGTAGAATGGGTCGAGACAGCCGTATTCTGAATTTCTGATTGACGCACATTTTTTTTGGGTCTGTATGATTGATGAGTTTATCTTCAAGAATGCATGCACTGCACATACGTTAGGTAATCAGTTAAACAGAGTTGGATGAGGTAATAAAAAGATAATGAGAAAATATTTCGAAAATTAATTAAATGTCTTGCATTGGTAGATCCAAAGGGAAAAGGGTATATCCTGTTCGCCACTGATTATGAAACCATAATAAGTAGAACATTCAGGCTCGACAAAGTGAAAATAAAGCAATGTCTAGCACCATTTTATCTCCAAGAAAGGAAGAAAAAACTCCACCTGTGTAATACATATAAGCACAGTACAAAAGCGTCGATATCAGGTATACTTCATCTACGTCAGTGTCATCACATATAGGAGAGGACCATCCTGACAATGAAGTAGGGTAGTATACTCACTTTTTCCTTTTTACTTTGCTGTATGTTTATCAGTTTTGAAATTCAATTTAATTAGTTGTGTTCATTTAACATATTTACCTTTAAATTCTAATACTAAAACCCCCTGGATTGTAATTCTCATTTTGCTTTATAAGCAAAGCCAATAGCCAGTGACATGTTAAAACAGTGGCTGAGTAGATGGACTTTGTAATTTCTAATTTAGCTTCGTTGGGCTCGCAGCCATCTCTTTGACATACCATTCTTTTATACATATATAAATATAGCAAATGAGCAACAGAACCTATTTTTGAGATCTCATTTTGAAATAAGGTACGAATACAAGTGACTCATTCTGCTTTAAGAAAGGAAACAGAAAAGAAATGGACAAAGCAAAATGGAACGGTATTAAGGTGGATGAGACCAATAGCATGTTGTCCTTATTAATGGTTGCAGTGGATATTTTTTGCGTGCTTCCACAAAAAAATGATTTTACTTTTAATTTTAGGGTTGAGGGAAAAACATGTTTTTTTTCAAATATTGTGTATGTCCCAAGAGCAATGAAATCATGGGATCATTTTTCATAGAGGCTAAGGGTAAAGGGGAAAGACATATATGTCCCTTGTATCTTGGTTTATCCATGTAGTGGACTCTTCCTTTCCATGAGACAAACATGCATGCAAATAGAATTATGTAAGCATGACAAACATTTTGGGATATATGTATAGTAGTTATCGGCATGATTGATCGTTGGCCCAAGAGTCCACTACGTACATGCAACAAAAGCAAGCATGTTTAATCACTGCGATGAATATATATGCATCCCAAAATATGTGTAAGTCCATATCAGATACTTTTTATCTTGGGCAGAATAGACCCGCGGCTACGGGTGATGACTGGCGAATGTTCAATCCCGTCACAAGATTTATTCTGCAAGCAGAATGTTCAATGGGATTGGATAGCGAGAGGACGCTAAAGCAGATTCGAAGGTCGCCGCCTTAGAACTTGACTTGGCCACTGTTGAATGATCACTGGCGCGTGTCTCGCTACACACACATGTACAGGAGCAGGCCGGCAGCATGGCAGCAATGTATCAGTCACTTTTGACATTTGGTACGATGTTTGACCATTCGTCTTATTAAAAATCATGTAAATATTGCTTATTTTGTTTTTGACTTAGTTAAACAATCGAAGGGATTTTAGAGCATCTTCAAAAGTGTTAAAAAAACACTTTCAGTAACTTGTTTTGGGTATAAGAAAACAGAGTTGCAACAATGACCCAATCGGCTGCCAATTTTTACGCACGCCCAAAACGAGGGCTCTCCTTAGGCCAAATATACGCCGGTGCTACTTTTTTTTTTGATGAAACAGGAGGGGTTTGACCCCCTATTGGTTATATATATATATATATATATTAAAAATAAGAACCAAACACCACAACCAAGTAGAGGAGTTCAAGAAACAAAGAAAGAAACAAAAAAGATCATGCTAATTACAACAAGCTGTTGATCCATGCGGACATACTCCTGGGGAGGTTCTTTTTTGCCCTTAGAATAACCAAGGCAAATTCATGTTGAAACAAACTTCTGCATCTTTGTAGGGTCGGCTGAATGTGTCTGAATATGCAATCGTTTCTTGCCATCCATATGCACCAGCACATTAGAATAACAATATCCATAAAAAAAAGGGACATGGAGCTGAGCTTTCAATCCCTCCAGAGACTGAATTGGATTATCAAGGTCTGAAATGTGGAGGTTAATGAGCTGCCAGCATTGTTGAGAAAAAGGGCATTGCAAAAAAAGAAGGTCCAGACTTTCTTCTTGAGAGCTTGCACAAAGAACACAATTCTAATCAGGCAAAACCATATTTTTCCGCCTTAACAAGCCTCTAGTGCTGAGCCTGTCTTTAAGAAACAGCCAAAAGAAGGCCTTATGCTTGTTCTGTACTGAGGCTTTCCATAGCCACGCATAACATGGATGGACATCTAAGGTACCACTTAGTTGCTTATACGCTTTTGAAGATGAAAAAATATGCGAGCCCCAAATATATGTCCAGATATCAGGTTCATCTGAGAGTGACAATGAATCAATATCTTCTAGGAGAACTAGTAGCTGGTCATAGGCCTGTGCAGACAGTGGCAAATGAAATAATTGCATAATACTATCCACCTCCTTCACATCTCGAATTGAGATTGTTTTCTTCTTGGCAAAAGAATACAGCTCTGGGAAAGAGTGTAAGGGAACTCTTCCATCCCATAAGTCAGACCACATGTTGCAGGTTCTGCCATCAAGCAAAGATACTGACACTAATCCTTTATAGGTATCCAATAATTTTAGAATGTCCCGCCACCAAAAGGATCCTCTGCTAACATGGTCTGGTAATCTGCCATTGTTATAATATTTCTCCCAAACTAACTGCACCCAAGGAATGTCCGCTCTATTAAAGAATTTATGCAGATATTTGAGCAATAAGGCTTCATTCTGCGTCCTAAGATTAAGGACCCCAAGCCCCCCTGCAGACTTAGATAAACAGACCATCTCCCACGCAGCTTTAGGCGGATGTTTTGCATTTATATCACCACCTCTCCATATACAATGTTTGTGATATTTATCAAGCTGTGCAATCACAGTCTTATGCATTAGAAATGTACAGAGATAAAACATCGGCAGTGAGGTGAACACTGCATTGGCCATCTCTAATCTTCCAGCCTGAGTTAAGAAGTTTGAGGTACTTATGAGACGCTTCTCGCATCTGGTCACAATAGGCATAAAATCCACAACTATTGGCTTAGTGAGACCCAGTGGTAATCCAAGATAGGTGAAGGGGAAGCTTCCAACTGAACAACCAAAAAGCTGGGACAAACTTTATGCGAGCATCATCAATGTTAATTGGCACCATCATTGACTTGGAATAGTTGACTTTAAGACCAGTCGACGCAGCATAATCACTAAGTACTTGACTCCCAAATCCCAATCCCAACTGATTAGTTCCTGTGGCCCTCAGTCGTTCCTCCGTCCAGGTGGTGGCTCCCCCTACCCGACAGAGACTGTGCAGTCTCCCGTATCCACCAGCGGCAGATCAAACTCCGTCCACGACGGTGGCTGTGGCTCCCTCTGTTCAACACACGTTTTGCCTTGAATCAGAGCTGTTCCATCCGTCGTTGATCAGGAGCTAGGACGTAAAATTTTTTCATTTTGGCCCTTTTCTCGTAAGATTTTTACATATAGACCCCCGGGCGAAAGATTTTGAAAAATAGACCCGAACCTAGGTGCCGGATCACTTAGCGCCCAGGTTCACTGGGTGGGCGCCAGGGGCCTGGCGCCCACCTTTGCCACGTGGGTTCTAGCGTGGCTGAAACCCCAGATCGGGTGCGGGAGCTGGGCGGCGCCCACCCGTGCAACCTGGGCGCTAAGGGACCTGGTGCCCACCTTCGAGACATAAGAACCGCGGCCGCCCCTTTCTTTCTTCCTCTCCTCTCTTTCTTTCCTCACCAGACTCGTCCAGGGCCGCCGCCGGCGCCACCAGCGCCGCCGCCGGCCTCCTCCGCCGCCACCCTCATCAAGGACCAAGGTAGCCTCCCTCACCTCTTATTTTTTTCATCAAGTTCTTGTTGTATTTGTAGTTGAAAATGAAACCCTAGGTTTTGAATATATGATGAGTTGAATCTTTGATTATTGCGGGGAGTAAGTTGAATTAGCTGTGTAGATGGTCAATGTGGATGTGTGTGACCGTTTTGCTAGCAATTTTATCAATTTCTATGATATTTGTTGTGTTGTTTAGCAAAATAAATATGAAATCCCCTATGTTTATTGGAAATATATAGGAATTTCAAATTAAAAGTTTGATTTGAGGTTCATGCAATATTCGTGATGCAATTAAATTGTCTTTATTGCAATAGATGGATAAATTAGTCACATTGCGTTATGGTGGTAACGTGAGGACAAATCGTATGGGGGGTTTTGAATTTGAGAAGATGGAAGTGGTTTCATTGTTTTTCAATGCTAGACCGTCGTATGGTGTGCTTGTGCGACGAATAAAGGATAGTTTGCTATGGTCAGAGTCTGGTGTTGATGTTGAGGTTCAAGGAGTCATTGATGTCGGGTTGAATCGGAGAAATAACAAACGACTGATCCCAATTGTTGGTGAAGTGGATTGGAACAATTATAAAACTCTTGTGATGAATAGTGAAGTTAGAGTGTTGGATTTGATTGTGGGGAAGGTGGTGAGACAATTATCTCGAGGCTTGGTGGCTGATCTAGGTCGTTGTGAGGTTGCGGTGACGCAAGTACCAGAAGAAGATGATGTGGGAGGTGGTGGTTGTGATCATGATATGGGAGGTGGTGGTTGTGATCATGATATGGCAGGTGATTTTGTTGATGATATGGGTGGTGGCTTTGCTGATGATGTGGTAGGTGACATTGCGGATGAGCTCAGAGGTGGTGGTGGTACGAATTATGAAAGGGAAGGCGGTTTAGATGAAAGGAGAGGTGGCTCTGATGGAGCAGGAGGTGCTGAAGACCTTATCCAATTAGCATTGCCAACAGACGTGCCAGTGGCTCCAGCTTTGATAATTCCAGATAATGGTAGCCCTTTGAATCGTGGCAATATCCCAGTGACTGGCGATGACGAGACTTATGAGACCGCACGTGCCCTTGATTCTGATGATGACCGTGTGGTGCCTCCTGTGTCACCACGAACTGCTCAAATAATGAGACAATTCCTTCGTGACCGTGACCCTCTTGTTCCTGATTTCTGTGACCTTAGAGATTCACACAGAGCTGTAGCTGATGGAGGGGTAGTTGAATGTGTCATTCCGATGCCGGAGTCTACCACAATGATTCGGAAGGGGCATGTGTTTCCGAATATTGATGCACTTAAGATGTGGTTGAAGGAGTACGCTATCGTGCATAACAGGCCACACCGTGTGAAGAACTCTCAAGCCGATCGTCGGTACACCCTTATGTGCGAGGATAGTAATTGTGCATGGAAAGTGTGTGCTAGAAAGAATAAAGACTCTCCACAATTCAAGATCACTACTGTTGTTGGACCTCACACTTGTGGTTCGGCGGAGATAAATCAGAAGCATCGTTGTGGCGGACCACTCCGAAATTATTCCATGTTGAGTACCCATGGACCGCTTAATCAAGCAGTTAGGCACTTAATCCGGAATAAGCTGGAGCGCCGTCGGATTATACCCGATTGACCACGTACTTTCACGATCGAAACAACACGCGCGCCCACACGAAGGTGAGTCCCAGAAATTACAACATTCCACAATTTCAACATACATAAATAGTATCATAAAGTTATTACAAACCAAGTTCGAATTTCAATCAGAGTACGAGAGTTCATTGCAGCGGAAATAAATCTAACGACGATACATAGCCACACCACGATGAAGCCGGCCATGGTGCTACTCCTCCCGTTCCTCGGCAGAGGACGGAACCTACTCAACATGCCAGCCAGGAGGAACCTGGGTAGGCCAAGTGATGGAATCGACTGCCACATCCATAACAGTACCTGAAATAAATAGCCACAAGCAAGGCTGAGTATACTAATACTCAGCAAGGCTTACCCGTTGGGTGAAAACTACATCACCGACGTCGAGACATGAGAGGCTTTTGGCTAGTGGGTTTGTTTGCCAAAAAGCAACTAAGAATGGATCCTTATTTTCATGATTTTAGCATCAATTTCTAGTAGAGTTACCCATTCTAGATTAGCATCCTCTCTAAGCATACAAGTGGTGCAATACATACAACAAGTTCATCATCCTCATAGTTCCACTTGTTACTCAATGCAGCACAGCGGTCAAGCAGTCTCATTAACCGCGAGAAGCGGACAGTTCGAACCGAATTTTGCTACCTGGCCAGGGGAAACCCAACACACACGGGTAATGCTTGCTATAAAAGGTATAAGCACTTTCCAACCTTTCCCATCAATCCACAATTCGGCGCCGGGTCCACTCCCTTAGGATAAAGGTTTTCCGCTTCACTCACGGCATCACGCATATATCCACAAGTGTACGGTAAGGGAAACAAAATGTTTCCAAGGAGAGATGGCTATCGGTCCTAGCTACTTCAATCAGGTACCGGGCTTACCGATTCCCATAGATCGGCCACACGTTACGACCTTAATCCAATTATCATAAACGGACGGGAGATCTACACATACCATCCCGCCCGTCCATCCTTATTATTCCAACATAAGAAAAGACAAGCAACTCTTATATCTCGCGAGTGACAGGAAATCACTCGACTTATAACGGTCCTAAAGGCATTGCTCTACCGATCCTATCATGCTAGTATTTCAAGTCATAGGTACTAGAATCATGCAACTAGGGTATTCATACAACACCTAGAACGTAAATGCACAAGCATTATAAATACATAGTTGCACAAATTAAAAGTTAGGTCATGCCCTGGGGCTTGCCTTCTTGAACTAGCTGACTGTCAGGCTCTGGGTCGATCACGACGACGTTGGCACCACCCTCGGGGACTTCCTCTTCGTTGACGGGGACGAGGTTGTAGGTGCCGTCAGCGAGAGCGCCTTCTACATGAGATGCACAACTTTAATGCGGCTGCCTAAGTGATCTAAGATCAAGGCCCTGAAGGTCATATTCACCTAGACATACAAGTGAACTATTTTCTCCTTCACAAAATTAGAGGGGATGTGTGGACATTTTTATGTCTTTATGATGGTGATTGTGTACACATATGAAACAATTCAATTTATGATTTTTAAGCAAGTGTGCAGTTCTGGAATTTAGATTTCACACGCTCCACATTTAATTAATTATCATGGTGTTCTATTTCTTTTTATAAAACTCAATTTTACTCTAGTTTCTTTTCATTTTTGTTCCTCTGTTTCTGTGCATCCTTTTTATCCACAAACTTTATGAGAGTTACCGGAGTATAAGAGTTAGGCTCACTCCAAAATTTAGCTAAAACTGAGCTACACAGAATTTATTAAAAATGGAACAAGTTGCTGCCCAGAAAACAAGATTAATTCATATAAAATAGAAACTACTTCCAAAATAGGAGATTTCTTTACCAGAGATACTCATGAATGAAAGAAAGGCTCGGACCAAGTGGTGGCTAAAAATAACACTTGGACAGCCCTTAATAATTTTCTATCCGGAAACCAACATCTATTTATTTGGGAGCCTAAACAGGGTCAAAATTAGATTTAGCATTTTTACCACATGTTCTAATAAGTTCCTAGACCTATGGTCAATGATGGTGATTTTTGACTGCATGGATTATTTTTAATAATTGCAGAACTAAACTAGAACAGGAATAACAAAATAAATCATAACAGAAGCTACAGTCCATATTTTTAGGTCTCCTTTGGACACAAAGCGTACAAGGGCATGACAAGCAACATATCCAAAGTTCAGCTCCAGAAGAGCTCAGGATTTAAAATGGCGCACAAGATTCTAAAAACAGAGTTTGAATTTTAATTCAAAAACTGTTCACAAAACGTGTATACATGCTAAGATGAGATTGGAGTTTACAACCTCACGAGTCCAGGGAGTATTTTTGTGCATTTTTCCAATTTTTGTATGATTTTTAGTGGATTTTACAAAATTTCAGGAAAATAAACTAAACATTAAGAATCTTTTTACGCCGCGACCCTCGGAACTTTTGAAACCTCGCAAACAGGCCCCTGGTTTCTTTCAGTGGGAACCCTGCGAAAAGGAAGAAGATGAAGTTGTGCCCTTGGCTCGTCGGCGACGTTGCGCCGGCCAAACGACGGTGGGAGGAGGTCGGAGAAGTGGGGCAAAAGGACGAGCAGCTCACCACGAGTCGAATGGTGGCGGTTGGGAGGTCGGAGGAGGGTCGGAGGTCGCCGGCGACGGAGCAGTGGCGGTGCGGCCGCCGCGGCTTCAACTCCAGCGAGGTCAGTGGCTTTCACCGGGGTTGGAGGGGCTCGTGAGCGTCAGTGGGACTTGGCGAAGACGTTGGGATGCTCGGTTGGCGTTGGGAATGGCTCGAAGGGGTAGCTCGATGTGGAGGTGCTCCGGCGGCCGGAAATGGGGAATTTGGGGGAAATCCTGATTTCTCGCCAGAGAGTTGAGGGGAGCTCGAGAGAAGTGGGGGAAAAGGAAGCTAAGGAAGTGGTCTAGCTTTGCGCACGGTGAATTTGGAAATGGTGGAGGGATTTGCGGTGGATTTGGCTCGCGGCGCGAGAGCTCGAGCTCTGCTTGCAGCGGCCGGAGGTGGAAGAAGACGTGTGAGGGAGCGCGAGGAGAGGAACTCGCTGTGCTGCTAGCTGAGGAAAAGAGCTAGGGTCCCTTGGCGAGCGTTTGGAGCGAGCTAGAGGCTTCTGGGCTCGCTCGGGGCGTGTGTGCGCGTGCTCGAGCCGTCGGGGTCGCCATTGATGGCTCTGGCAGCTCGGGCAACGCGAACGGAGGGGGTTGGGGGCTGGAGATCATGGCGTGTGCGTTGAGGGATCTTCCGCAGAGGGGGCCTGGCGTGTAGCGGGAGGGAATCGACCGCGGGCAGCTCGGCACGGCGCGCGCGCGGCCGCGGCCGGTGGCCGAGCTCTGCTCGCCATCATGGCGCTCCGCGCGGCGCGAGGCAGCAAAGGCGCCGCAGCACGCGACGTGACCGTACGAGTAGCCCGACACCCGCGCGAGGACAAGAGGAAAGCGTCGCCGCGGCTTGGCCGGCCAGGCAAGGCCACCGCCGCTCGCCGGCCACGTGGCGGCCACTGCCGGCCTGCGCAGAGCGCGCCAGGGCGAGCTGGCAGGCGCCCGTGGAGCTCCTCTTTCTCTGTGGATTTTCTCCAAAAATATGAACTGAACATTCAAAAGTGCAAAAATAAAAGTTGGAGTTTGGAAGATGGGACGCGACTTTCCTTTTGGGATGAACCTGAAATTTAGAATTTTTCAAGCTCAAACAAGCCATGTTTGAAAAGGTGTTCCGGACTGTTTTCTGAGTTTTTTAGGGGCTTAACTGCAAAATTTGAAAAAGTCTCCAACAGTAACTAGGCTTTATTTGTGATCACAAACAACTTTTAGTTTTGAAGATTTTCAAGTTTAGTACAAAATTCTTGAGTTTTCAGTTGGGTGTCAAAAAGGCCTTTTTGAAATTCAAATTTCGAATTTAAATTCAAATCAAGTGTGCTACAACCAATGATACCCTTTGATCCTGTTTTTAGTGTGTTTTTATGGTGCTAACTTCAGGGATGTCACAATCGTCAATTGACTTCAAAGTTCATTGCCAATCGCCTGTTACCTGTTGTTAAGCTTCAACCTCAGTTGCCCATTAATGCGGTGATTGGGATTGTCAATTTGAAGTGGAAATACAAAATCAAATACGGCAAGACCTGGGGGGCTCATCAAAGGGCTTTGAGAACGAAATATGGTTCTTGGGAGGAGGCCTATGAGCGATTGCCTGTGATGTTGAATGCAATGAAAGCTGCCAATCCCGGTATGCACTATTAGTATGACCCCATTCCAAATGTCATGAAAAATGGCCGACAGATCTTTCAGCGTGCATTCTGGTGCTTTGGTCAGTGTGTGGAGGCATTTAGGCACTACAGGCCTGTTTTTTCTGTTGACGGCACATTTTTAACAGGCAAGTATACGGGGACACTCCTTGTCGCTATCGCGATTGATGGAGACAATCATCTCCTTCCTTTGGCCTTTGGTTTGGTTGAGAAGGAGAATAAGGGTAGTTGGTCATGGTTTCTACGTTTGGTTTGGATCCATGTTGTAGGTCCTGGGAGGCCTGTTTGTGTGCTGTCAGATAGACATGCCGGTATCTTGAACGTCGTGACTGAATCGATTCCAGGGCATTCACTGGTTGTGCATCGTTGGTGTAGTCGGCATCTTGCTGACAATTTGGTGAAGAAGGATAATGTAAAAGAGAACTTTGAATTGTTTGAGGATGTTGCAAGGCCACTGACTATTAAGTCATTTGAAAAGAAACTAGAGGATTTGAAACCAAAAACGAATGCAGAAGGCAGAGATTGGCTACGAGGATTGCTGACTGACGTGGAGAAATGGTCTAGGGCACATGATGGTGGTTGGAGGTATAATTTTCAAACAAGCAACATGGCCGAGTGTTTCAATGGTTTGCTCAAAGGCTCCAGGCAGTTGTCAGTTACTGTCATACTTGCGTTTACGTTTTAGAAGTCTGTATAATGGTTTGCAAAGCATGAAGGGCAGGCTAGGAATTTGTTGAGCAAGGGTGAAACCTTGACACCGAAGTCCAAGCATTATCTGGACAATGCCAAGTTAGCAGCCAACGGTTTTGAATGCAGTCTATTCCATCACCAGTCCGGGACATATGAGGTTACTAAGCCAAGTGGAATAAATGAAGCTGGCGAGGCGACAAAGGGTCATAAGCACACCGTTGTCATCTTGAGTAATACATGCACATGTGGACGGCCACAACAGTTCCATTTCCCTTGTGGGCACATGGTTGCTGCTTGCAGAGCATGTCGGGTGTCTGTAGAGTCGAAGATCCCTCATGTTTTCTCCGCCCAATGTTACTTGGATACTTGGTCTGCTCATTGGTTTCCTTTTCGTGACCAAAGCGAGTGTCCACCATACGATGGGCCAAAGTACATAGTCGACGAGACACACAAGTGGCAGGGCAGGGGAACGTAGAAAAAAACAAGATACAAGATGCAAATGGATCGGATTCCAGGGAAAACTCGTAGGGGAAAAGGGAATCCCTTTGTAGTCGACCCCGTAGAAACACAATGTGGAAAGTGTGGTGGTCTCGGTCACAACATGAGAACTTGTGAACGACTGCAGGTTAATGTTTTGTTTTATGTCTTTGTACTTTTCGTATATTTTTCGAACTCCTTGTAAGTGACATTTTTTCTATGCAGGATGGCGGCTCAGTTTCGGCTCCTGGACAAGCACTACGACCAGAAGCACCGTGCGAGGTGCATCGAGGCCAACCCAGACCAGGTATGAAAAAAAACTAAGTATACAATATATGTTATCATGTTAAAATTACTGATTCCTCGTGTACACGTTGCTTTCAGGTGCCTTCCAATCCTTCGGCCCCGAACGCATGAGGGCATCGGAGTCATACACTACGACCACCACTACACGCCACTCCTCCAGCATGCTGGCCTACACGTTATCTCCTCAATTGTGGGAGAGGTCTGCCGCCGTTCAACCCAACTGCCCTGACTGCGCTGATCGATAGGTGGAGGCCAGAGACTCACACTTTCCACCTGCCGTGCGGTGAGATGACGGTCACATTACAGGATACAGCTATGTTGTTGGGGTTGGGCATCAGAGGGCGGCCAGTGTGTGGATCAGCTGTCTCTGCTGGATGGAGGGCACGCGTGGAGGCGTTCTTGGGCACAGCACCACCCACCCCCGATATGGGGGACGACGAACAGCCGAGACATACATGGTCAGCTGGCATCCCGTTACATTAGCTTAGAGGGACTTTCGCCGTGTGCCCAAAGGATGTAGACGAGCTGACAGTCACCTACTACTGCCAGGCTTGGGTGTTGAACATGTTCGGCTCCGTTCTTTTCCCGGACAGCACCGGAGATTCAGCTTCTTGGATGTACATCCACTGTCTCCAGGACTGGGACGATGCAGGTACTTTGAAATGTTTGTCTCATTTACTATTTCTGAACTATTTGCATAATATTTGTTGGTACTTGCAATTGTTGGTCTCACGTTATTATAACTTCATGCAGGCACGTACAGCTGGGGGTCAGGAGTACTTGCGTTCCTTTACCGTCAGCTTTGCGAGGCGTGTCTGCGGCAGGCAAATTCGTCGAGTGTTGGTGGGTGTACTTTCCTCCTCCAGCTGTGGATGTGGTCCCGGCTTCCAGTTGGCAGACCTGAGGTTGTCCCGCCTCGAGCTTGGGACTTGGGAGTGCCAGACCTTAGACCTACGATCGCGTACCTTTGGGACAGGGTGTCTACCCCTTATGCCACTCACTGGAGAGCGTACCTTGACTACCAGAATGAGCTGGATGCCCTAGTCCCTTCCTTTATGAGTACTCCCTACATTGACTGGTGATTAGTGTGATTCTTAAGTTAAACAATGATGTGTTTCTTTTCACAGGTCATTTGGGAACCATACAACAATGAAGAAGTCCTCACCATGCCTTTGAACATTATGTGCAAACGTGACAAGATCTTTGGAGGATGCGGTGCCCTCTGATTTGTTTCTACGCGGTGGAGATTCACCTACCACACCGCGTTGTGCGACAGTTTGGGTTTGCATAGACTTTTCCACCGGACGAGGTCTCCACGTCAATCGAGCTGCATAAGTAAGATAAAACTAAAAACTAGTATATAAGTTGATGAAAACTTTCCATTTCTTCGCTTACGGTCTTCATTGTGCAGGTTCGAGCGGGCTCGGCAGAAGAAGGTGACAGATTTCCTTGACTACCACCATGAGAGGATCGAGTGGTGGAACAGGATGGACGACAATGACCTGCCCCCGCCGGGCCCGCATAGCAATGCTAACTTCAGAGCTTACTTGGCGTGGTACCACTCGGCTACTCGGTACAGGCTCCGGACGGCTTGGACACGGGATGACTACGCGGAGATTGCCTCATCTGATGATGAGGACACAGCTTACGACTTGCGAGGACATGCCAGAAGAGCAGTGGAGCTAGGCCTCATCGTTGACAGAGTGGTATGTCAATTTTCCATCAAATTATAGTCATGCATGATAGATATAATATGGTAAATACATTGTCATTATATTGTAATTGCAGGGAACTTCTATGAGCTCGTTGGTTTGTGACATCGATGCGGTACTTCATTCCCCTCCTGGTGACCCGGAAACTGAAGGCCGCATGAGGGCATTGCTACAGGTATACATCGTGTTTGCAATATCCTCTCCACTTGATATTTTGCAGAAGTTACGGTCCCGTTTGATATTTTGCAGAAGTTACGGTCCTGTTTGAGTCGAGCAGCTGCTCGTGTCGGTTGTCGGACTCGGCCTGGGGATGTCCACGTACCGTACAACTTGCAGCCGTCCGCTTCTGCGTCATCCCACAGGACAGCGACAAGGAGCAGGCAAGGGGCGTCATCCTCACGTGCAACCACCTTCACCTCTCAACGTGAGGAGAACGAAGACTCGGAGGAGGAGGAGGAGGACCAGCACCAGGAGGAGGAGGAGGAGGACCAGGACCAGGAGGAGGAGCAAGACTACGACAAGCTTGGCTCGTCCCAGCTTTCCGGTGCTCCACCAGCCACGCAGCCGTCACAGCGCCCTCTCCGCACTTGTCGACCTCCTCCACGCCACACGCCGGGGACGGACGCACTAGGCAAGCGTCGGTCGAAGTGACTTTCTTATGTTTGTACTCGACTCCGTATGTGTTGGGCTTGTGACTTGTATGGAGTTTATGTGACTTTAGTTTGTATGGACCCTATGTGCCTTTATGCTGTATGAACTTTATGAAACTTTGTTTATGTGTCAATGTGAACTTTATTTTTATGTGAATGTGAACTCTGTTTTTGTGTGAATGTGAACTTCAACCTTGGTGAATGTTCTGTTTTGCTGTCTGTAATCTGGGTGCCATTACCATTGGCGCCTAGTTTCATACCCTGGGCGCCAAAGATAATGGCGCCCAGCTCTGGGCACCATAACCTTTGGCGCCTACCTGCATAACCTGGGCGCCATGGTCTTTGGCGCCCAGGCTTAACAACTGAGGCGCCTTCCAGGTATCTAAGTTGGGCGCCAAAGGAGTTGGCGCCCACATATCTGGAGTAGGCGCTAACTTAATTGGCGCCCACCCTAGTACCCTAGGCAAATTGGAACCCTTGTCACAACAAATTAGAATGGCAAAGGATCTCAAACATTTCTGACACATTTGTTAACCACTGCAAATACAGAACATAGAGGTACATAACTTGTTCACACATAGTTCAAACATAGCTCGCATAATCCGAATACAAAGTTACATAACTCACAAACATAGTTCAAAAACATAGTTCACACGTAGCTCACACATAATCCGAATACAAAGTTTGAATATATAGCTGACACATATATGCCAGACCTCACACATAGTGCAACATTCATTCTTCATCAGGCCTAGGTAGGTTAGCAACAAGTGACTTCATTAACTCTTCTTGAAACTTTTGTGTTGATGCATCTTCCCTTCTCTTCTTGTTGTTCTCCACCTCCCTGTTACGTGGATCCAAACTCCTAAGAATATTTTCATTTGACCTCCTCCTAACCTTGTTCTGGCCAGTGCTATCCTTTCTACCTTTAGATCTAGGCCATAGTCCCCTTCTTCTCGCTTCCTCAATTGTATCTTTTTTACGATGCCTGACATAGCTGTTTAACACCTCAGGATGGATTCCCTTGTTCTTTTTCAACCAAATTTGAGTGTCCACTGTTGGCTTCTCACCATAAAATTCAAACTGACACTTTCGAGTTTGCTACAAGCAAAAACATAAAGTTTGTACCTTAGACGTGTCAAAGAAATGAAGGAGTGTATGAAACATACAGAAATAGAACACAAAACTCACCAAATCATCCCCAACCATGTGACCGCAATAATCACCAATTCCAAGCTCTGATGGCACTACACCATAGTTAGCTTTGATCCCACAATAACATAGTCTATCCGGTGCGATGCACCTCTCTTTCTCCTTTTTCTTGCTACCTTCCTCATCCACAGGCCAATATGACTTCGGGCCATAATCATACTCAGAAAAAGAACATAACGGATATCCACCCTGCTTTGAGAAATACAAACAAATGAAGAAACATCCATGCCAATCTATCAAGGCGTCGTAACCAAAGTTTAAATTAACTCACTTCTGTTCTGTTGCGACACTCAAACGTTGACGTGAAAGAACAATTCTCCACGTGCGATGAATCTGAGCAGGATCACCACAATGGCATAATGGTGGTGTTTCCAGATGTCTCGCAATGGCTTCTTTCTTCTCCTCATTAGTCATAGGTGGTGGGTTAGGAGGACGAGGGAGCCATCGCTGAAAAGACTCGTAATTCTTCGACGAAGATGGCCGAAAGAGATGGATGCGTTCATCCACCTTCTCAGGACCATCGATCCACTGAAAGAAGTTGCATTGCTCCCAGTCTTGCATCAAACGTAAAAAAGTTACCGCATGTGTTGAGAATAATGTATCCACAAATACGAATCTAGGATGACAACTACTTACACGATGATCACCGTACTTGTAGTACGCTCGAGTAGCAGTGTCGGGATGCATCGATTGAGTCACCCGCGCGGGCTTACCACACTCACATTGCGGACTAGGGAGAGCGGGAGGGACTAGGGCATCCTTGGAAGACACATCGGGATAGTTCTTTTGAGCACGATCCTTCCACTTCTTCTGACGCCACAAGTCATCCATAACTAACGGTTATAAAAACAAAAAAAAAACATATTAGGCTCTCATTTTTCACAACTATACCTATCACTTTTGTACCTAGCTATGTAGCACAAGTAGGCACACACATATTTGCCACCACATATGTTGACATTCTAGACTCTTCACTTCTCCTAAAACCACATACACTATGCTATTTTCAACAAAATTACTAGACCTAGGGTTTCATGTTTTTCAATTGACAAGCAAAAAAACTAAACCAAAATGAAGGGAGGAGAGTGAACTTACCTTTCCCAACGTCGTGGTGGCGGCCAACTGCGACGAGTGGACCTCCCGGAGTGGGGGATTTGGAGAGGGGCGGGAGGAGGAGGCGCTGGACGCCCCTCTGTTCTGTTTGAACAGAGGAAGAAGAAGAGGGCGGCTGGGGCGGCCGCCCGCGGGTGCGTTTAACTTGTCGAAGCTGGGCGACAGGTCCCTTAGCGCCTAGGTTGCACGGGTGGGCGCCAAGGGACCTGGCGCCCAGCTCCCGCGCCCGATCTAGGGTTGCAGCCACGCTGGAACCCACGTGGCTGCAACCCTAGATCGGGCGCGGGAGCTGGGCGCCAGGTCCCCTCGCGCCCACCCGTGCAACCTGGGCGCTAAGGGACCTGGCGCCTAACTTCGGGTCCATTTTTCAAAATCTTTCGCCCAGGGGTCCATATGTAAAAATCTTACGAGAAAAGGGCCAAAATTAAAAAAATTTACAGCTAGGACGGTGTAGCATCGAGATGCTTGGTCAGGGAGAGGTTGCAGCAACCAGCTGGGAAAGAAAAGGACGAAAGCACATGAGGTTTAATAAGATTAATAACAAACAAAGATGGAAATTTTCGGGCCTTGTTTAGTTGCTCAAATTCACTATTCATTCAACTTCAAAACACGCTTCCCAACAGAATCCGCTACGGTGAAGTTGCACGTTTCCTAACAGAATCCGCTACGGTGAAGTTACATCAATTTTCGTAACTAAACACCCCCTTAGTTCGGTACTTTTCATATGATAGAATGATCAACAGAGATTTAGGAGATAATTATTGGAAACTCTTGGAGTGGATTTTTTTTCGGGCTCCCAATAGGTTTTGACATGTCTAAAAACTAGTTTCTTTTTTGTAATTTTTAGGCATTCTTGGAGATGCTCTTAGAGAAAAAAAAAGTTAATACACCAGTGACCTTTAAACTTGTCTCAAACAATACTGGATCATCCTCTATAAAGTATAAACTCCAATAAGATCAAGTTTTACTGAAGAAAGGTAGGTCCTCGTGCATCATCATCTATAAAGGAAAAAGTCCTTTTGACCTCCCTGGACATTGGGGTGAGTTTAATTTGTCTCTGTAAACCGTAAAACCGGATAACCAGCCTCCCTAAACTTTAGAAACCGTACGTTTTACCTCCCTGAGCGGTATATAAGTGGTTTTGAAGGCGGTTTTGACTTTTTTTTCTTTTTTATTTATTTCGTCTGAAACTTTGAAAAACCATAATAAATCAAAGAAAAATCATAAAATCAAAAATCTAATCTTTTTGGACTCTACATAACTATATTAATACAGAAAATATATAATATGGTATGTTTCAGTGCATAATTTTATTGTAGATTTATATCTATTTTTTAACTATAGTTAAATAGAATAATTCATAACTGTATTTTTATGGTCCAATCGTGCTGAAATTTTCATGTTAAGATAATTATTGTTTTCTTCAAATGTATTAAAAAATTCATACTTATTGGATCATGTAGAACTTAGTTAAATATTTATTTAAGGCAAAACATACTCTAAATAAATCTGGAACTAAGCTATACGTGATCCAGTGGATATGAAATTTTTAATATAGTCGAAACATATAATAAATAGGCTGATATAAAAATTTCCAGCATGATTGGACCATAGAAAATGCAGTTATGAATTATTCTATTTAACTATAGTTAAAAAATAGATATACATCTATAATAAAAATTTTGTATTGAAACATACCATATTATATATTTTTTGTGTTAATATACTTATATGGAGTCCAACAAAATTAGATTTTTTATTTTATGATTTTTCTTTGATTTACTACGATTTTTCAAAGTTTCAACCAAAATAAATAAAAAAGAAAAAAGTCAAAACCGCCTTAAAAGACGTTATATACTGCTCAGGGAGGTAAAACGTACGGTTTCTAAAGTTAAGAGAGTCTGATTACCCGGTTTTGTAGTTTAGGGAGACAAATTAAACTCGGCCTAATGTTCAAGGAGGTTAAAAGGACTTTTTCCTCTATAAACTCCAAGAAGACGGTTGGTGGGCTGGTTAACCACAGCAATGTCGGTCGGTCCACTTTCCGGCCTGTTTGAGCTGTTGCCTACTAGGGCCTCTAGCCCATACAGTGGTGCTGGGGCAGGCCCATGAACATAGCGGTCCTTCAGAACGGAGCCTCATAATCCGGGAACATGTTCACAAAGTGGAATTGCAAATTCCGTGTCAAAAAAAAAATCACCCCCCTTTTCCTCACGCCGGTTCTTTTCAAATGAAATTTAGTCTGCAATAGCCACATGATTACCGAGTTTTGCTAAAAAAAACATGATTACCAAGTTTCTGATCAAACTGGACGTTTCAGGTTGCAGTTGTAGAGTGGGAAGGAGGGGATGCTCGCATAGATCTGCCGTTTGAACAAGCTCTCTCCATCTCTCGTTAGTCGTTCAATTCATTTGGCATGTTGCAAGTATTCGATGAGATGTATCAGGATTTGGGACATGGTGATCCTGGGAACCACCTTCCAGGGCGTCAGTGCCCAAGTGCTAACCCAAGCTTTGTGTTTCTGCTCCGAACAAATCAAATCGAGTAAAAAATTTAACACTGCATCATCAAGGGCGTAAGTAGAGTTATTGTAATTTGTGGTCAGTAGATCAATGATCACTAGATGTTGTCCTAAAACGCACATCAAAATTTGGAACATGTGTTAATTGCAGATAATCCGAACCGGGATCCTGCGTGGAACACTGCATCATCACTAGATGTACTGAACCGGGATCCTGGCGTGATAATCCGATCAGGCAGGCGTGCGTGCGTCTCTACTGTCTAGTTGTCACACACAACTAAACAAGGTTTGCTCCACGATCTTTGGATGCGTTATCGCTGCCGCTGCCCAGCTGGGCACGGTCGGCGTCAAGAAACAGCATCGACGTTGCCCTCTTGACGACCACCCCGGGGTCGTCCTCCGGCGCCACTCCGTCGCCATGCCGCCGCCGAGCATCATTGATAGAATCAACCAAAGTGCTGCTTGCTGTATGATGGCTGAGCTGAGCAAGAGCCGATCAGTGCCGCGTGCGAGGCAGCTGACATGGCAATCGCTGAGCGAGGACAAAGGGTGGCACTGAGTGAAACATGAAAGCTTTGGCGATCGAGAGGGACGACAGAACGCCCCACGCGTGTGCATGCAGTCGCGGCGAGGCATCCCTTGGCGCATGCACGCTCCGGCACCCCAGCAGCACCCATCGCGTGCGCTCTCAGCGTCAGCGGGCGACGTGCGTGATCGAACGCCGTCTCGGCATCTCCTCACTCCCCGTCGTGAGCAGTGGCAGTGAACACGAGTACACGACGCGATCGCCTCGTCCTTTTGCTGGTGCTTGTCGGATGCTCGCCACGTACCTCGCGCTATGGCCCCGTATCCCACCCAGGATTATTCCCCTCGCCGCCGACGACTCTTCAGCGCCACCGGCGGAGGTCTCCGTGTTGCCCGCCACCATTGGGCGGATGGGACCTGGCTCCGTCGCGTCGCGCGGCAACGGGCACCGGGATCCAGGCCTCCAGGGTGGACGCGGTGCCGCCGCGCCATTGGCAGAGGACACGCGCGCCTTGTCGCGCTCGAACCTGCCTGCTGCCTGGTCGCGCCACGCGGGCCGTGGCACGTGGCTGTCTGGACCGCGAAGAGACGAGAGAACCGGATCTACTAGTACTAGGTTTAAAACTTCAAACTTGCAACTGGTGGGGACGTCGCCTCCTCGTCGGGTGACCATGTCGTATCCACGACATCACGACAGGCACCTCGGCTAGCGGCACGATATCGAGCCAACTAACCAGAACTTGAGAAACCTCTCGGAACTTGGGAAGTATGCGACTCTCGCGCTTGTTGTTTGAACATACAAATGAGAGTGGTCACACTTTTTTTTTTTTGTTACTAGGTTCATGCCCGTGCGTTACTATGGGTGATAAAAAAACTATAGTGCAATAAACAAGATGAAAACACATGTAAACATAATACATTATCCATATAATATTTCACAGGATGCAGACAATGAATTAAGGTCATCAAAATACATACAAGGACAAGCACGATAATCAAAGGGCCTTTTCATTCTATTAGGAAAACAAAGCCAGACCTGTGTCTATGGAAAGCTAACGTGTGTTGGTGTTCTACAAAACTCCTCTACATAGAAATAGAGTAACTCCTGCACATGTAATCAAATAGTTAGACAAAGCTTCATATAAAACTATCTAAACTAAATTCATCTTTTTTCCATTGGCACTCCTGAGCCAAGCATTACTCAAATTTTAGCACTAAATAAAAAGGGGCATTCTATTTCTCAAGCATCATATATCTTATCTAAGTTGTTTTGATATGTATGACTTATCTAAGTTATTTTGAATATGCACGGCTTGATAAATGAAGCCGTGCAACTATTATATAGTAGTACCAGGTACCATAATTTCGACTGGTTGTAAATTGGGTTCTAGTTGAATAGTATTACCAGACATATCTCAACAAATTAGAAAATTTAATCTCTTCTAAGGTCGTGTCTATCATATTCAGATCAACCAATCGCAATGCCTGTACGGTCCATTTGATCTTAACATATCATTATCAGATCATGTGGCATTTGTTAAACTGAATGTTGGCTCACTATTTTCAGTAAAAACGTTCCTTCCTCTCAGCTACTGAAACAAATTAACAAACAAGCTTTGCCTTTTGGTAGTGTTAAAACATAGAGGTTAAACTGCAAACCCATGGATCTAACAAACTCTTCTGCCACCTTAGGCCAGTCAACTTCTGGATATGCAACCATATGAGCATTGTAGTTACCAAAACCGCTAGTAAAATTTCTCTAGTATCTTCACCTCCGAGAAACCTTCAAAATGTCTATTCAGAGGAACATAACTCCATTTACTCACTCTTTCAGAGGCAATGCATGAAACAGATTGTTGATGTCTAATTCTGTACATCCAAAAGGGAAGAACTATGCCACCTGGGAAGACGTTCAAGGTGTCATTCAGCTTTAAGGCTAACCACAAATAGAACTCCTACACCTGTTAAAAATCTTAGTTGCAACCTGAAGGCGTGGGTACATTGTTTTGCTGTATTGGTCACTCAGGCCCTCACCTACATATGTGCTGATATACAGAATTGATCAGAAAAAAATAAAGTGTTAACAAAACAAGAGAATAGGACATCTCAACCATCGCATTTTTGCAGGAGAAAGGAATATCTTTATCTACTTTGTTGATGCAAAGTAGAATTATCACGAATCTGTTACCCCAAAAATTGCAAGTGCATCCACCATTGCCTTTGACTGTTCCCCTGAGCTGCAAAAAAACCAAACAAGTCGAACCTACGCACAACGCAGACGAGCATTCACAGATGACCGGGAGGAGGACAAGGCAGACGAGCAACGCAATGCTGAGCCGCCCATCGCGCACCTGCCCGATCGAATCCCCAAATCAGTCGATCGCGTCGGGAGCAAACCAAATTACGAGCCGAAATCGAGCCCCAAAACGAGCCTCATTTGCGACATCTCCATGTTGCCGTGGTCGTGGGGTTGGCGATGGTGGTGGTGACTGGTGACCGTGGTCCTGCCCGTCGAAACCAAAGGACTCGATCCTGAGATCCGCCTCGTCCACCATCTCCCCGGAGAAGCAATTGCTGGACGAAGTCGCGGCCATGGTTAGGGATGGCAACGGGCACATTACCCGCGGGTAGAGGGTTTTCAAACCCGCACCCGCGAGGCAAACCCTAAACCCGGGCCTGGCCCTGCAACCCGCAACGGGCACAAAGTTGTGTCCGTGCCCGTCACCCGCGGGTAAAGTGTGCCCACGGGCACACCCGCACCCGTTAGTCAACAAGCAAAATCAAATATGTAGATGAACAAAAACAACTAATTATTTAACATCTTAATAACATTACAAGCCAAATAAATTTGTTTCAATAAGCACAAGTATGAGTAGGGTGGAGAAAAGAAGGAGAACCTAGAATCTCTATTAAGCCGTATATAACTTGCATATAGGGTCCACATGTCAATGATATCTCACGGGTTTGCGGGCACGGGTAAGGGTTTTTTATGCCCGTTATATTTTTACCCGCGGGCACAATATCAAACCCGCACCCGTGCCCGTGGACACAAAGAAAAACCCACACCCTCACCCTATCGGGTTTTTACCAGCGGGCACGCGGGTAATCTGTACCCATTGCCATCCCTAGCCATGGTGATGGTGGTGGTGGTGCTAGTGGTCCCTGCCGCTGCCGTAGATGTGTTCGTGCCCGTGGTGGTGGTCGTCGGCGGCTCCCATGTACGTGGACTCCGTTGTCGTGGAAGGGGCAGGAGGAGTCCGAGCACGGACGCCGCATCCCCTCATCACGCGGGTGACGAGAGGGCGGACAACAGGACGGAGGCACAGACGACGCCTGAACCATGGGAGCAGGGCACGGATGAAAGGGCAGGGAGGAGCTGCTTCCCGGAATCGACGAAAACCTACGCCGCCGGTACATGGTTGAGGAATCGGCGTCGTTCGACCACTTCAACGGACGGCGGCGGCGGCTGTGTCGTTCGATCTTGTGGGAAGACGTAGAGGATGGCGTGTGTCATTGATTGCGGGAAGACGGAAGAGGTGGCCGCGGCGTCGCGTTTTCCAGGGCGGACGAACCGTTTCGCTTACGAGCGACGACGCGAGGAGGGCGCGGACGGGAATTGAGTCGCGGTCGCGAAAGGTTGGTGGTCGACGACTACCCCAATCATTCTTTTTTTTATAGTAGAGATAGAGATGGTGGGATGAGAGAAATCGGATCACGAAAGGTGAAGGGAGGCGTGCTACACCATGGTTGGAGTGGAATGTGGCGTGTCTCTCATCTGAGCTCTCGAAGCAGTTTCTGAAGGAACAGGTTGTGCAGCCAAAGAGTAAGGAAGTATGGGAGAAACCTCCAGCTGAAATTATGAAATTAAATTGTGATCGGAGGTTGGGATTATGTCATAAGAGACCAAGGAAAAGTGATAAGAGATTCTGGCATGTTTTCAAATAGTCAAGGCGGTGAGGGAAATGGAAATGAGTGCAATTCGGCTAGACGAACGCATTGACCATGAGACATGCTCTCCTTTCAAGCAATTATGATTTGGCTCCTGAAGGAGGAAGGTATCATTATTGAGCTCAAGCTTATGCTCCGGTCGGACTTTCATACATGTTAACCTTCCATATTGTATTCAGATGATAGTTGCTTCCGAGTCTGTTGGGTGGATGACGACCCTAGGATAGACTCTGTCACCAACAGTTCAGAGAAAGGAAGTAATAAGTAATGAAACGAATCACACACAATTCAGTGGGGAAGCAATCCAGAGACCAACCATCCCATCACTGTGCCTGCTCCTCTATTTATAGGAGAATTCCAAATATTACAATATCATTACAGTCTTTTTCTTAGAAGGTCGTGGTATATTCCTGAAATATCCATCGGCATTACACTATTTACACACAGAAGCGGGCCCCATTGGCCTTTTGACACTTCACCTTTCCGGTGGGTCTTACTCTCCTGACCTTCAAAACACTTCAAGACCCCGAAGCGCTTTTCTCCACGACAAAGGCTTCGGGGCGAGGCCTAAGGTCCTCGAAGTTGTGCTGGCTTCGCGGCAAGGCCGAAGGTCTCCGAAATCGCGTCGAACTTCAGGATGAAGCCCAAGGCCCCCAAAGAGTTCTCCTGGCGCCGCCTTCATCTCCCTACATTGTCCTTCACGTGTATCTCAATAACAAACGACATGTGAAGCAAATTTCCACACCCTGTACCGTTCATTCATGTAGGACCGAAGGTCACTCCCCCAACGAGCACACCTCAAGTTTAATAGAAGTATCTTTCCATTTCAAAACTATCCACACCATACACTCATTGCTATTGTGAATAGACCTAGTTCCAATGGTTTGGTTTATCCTGTTGATGGCTACTGCGGTACGGTAAGAAATGGCTAATATCCACCGCCTCGTCGGTGCAAGTGGATGTTGGAACTAACCCTTCTAACCTTACTTTCGGGCACGCACGAAGGATAAAAATAGAAAACAAGAGACACATAAAGTTGGCGATGAACGCTCGGTCGTCGAACGACCTGTATGTTGGCTTTTGTATTCAACTCAAAAGGACTCAAACAAACACAACAAACACATTACATCGGCTAATATAGGCTTTCAGCCTAAGCCACGACCTCGTCTTCAGCACGCACATATAGGAGACACTTTGATGCAGGATCAGAAAAGGTCATTTTAGATTTGATTCTAAATCTCTTCAATTGTGTTGTACTCAATGCTTCTGCAAATTTTTAATTCTCATGCCAGTCTACAAATGGTTGCCACCAGAAAACATCTGCATTCATTTGCTATTGTTCGTCCTCTAGGACACCATGGAAAAGATATGATGAAAGTGGCTTCTGCTACTTTAATAACGTTGTCATTGGTGCGAAGTATTTAATGAGGGAGAATGTAGTATTCTATGCTATTATTTTTTTATTGATATGGTGATGTTATTTATGTATAACATAACAAAGGTCATTTTCATTTTGGCGGTGGAATTTTAAAAATATTTTATGATGACAACAGAGTTTTTGATGTGTCATTGCACCTGCAGCCTTATTTTTCTAAGGTAGATGAAGTCTTTATTAAAATTCTTGATTGAGGTGAAGCTTTGTGAATTATATTTGGGAAAATGGTATTTGTGTGAATGTTTGTGATTTGCCAGTCTAAAAGGTTTTGAATATCTGGTTTGCATTACCAAATTAAGTTATTATTTAGTTTGTGTTGCCAAATTAAATTATTGTGTTGAGAGGTATTCTTATTTGCAAGACTAAACAATCTTTTTTATCATTAAATTAGTATTGTAAATTAAGTGATGTATTTAGCATGGACATTATTCTTTTTGTCGTAGCATCGGGGTTTAATATTTTCTTATGCTTGATTCAACAATATGTAGCCCTCATATCAGGGCATTTGCTTTCTCTCCTATCTCGTCTATGCTTCGAACCTAGTATATATATACTTTGAACGCTCCTCTATCTATTATATTATTACTTGAAGAAAAAAAAAGGAGCCACCACGTTCGCCGAAAGGGTAAGAAATTCCTACGTTAATAAAAAAAAAAAGAGAAGGATTCAGACCGTCGGATTTTACGAAGATCCAATAGTTTAGATTAGCGTTCATATCAAACACAAAAGATCTCCAATTTCTACTACCTTATAAGACCCGTTCACAGACACTTCTGTTCTATAAATAAATAATACCTTTATCGCCACCCATTGCCATGTATAGTCATGGTCATAGTCATTAACTAGGAGTCACGTAATACATCACGAACGTTGTGACGGGATAGAGATCAATCAAATCGCATCGCAAGACATGATGGATGACATGACGGATTGACGGGCACCAAAGCTTCATCGGTACCACGATGAGCACAGCTGCAGAGCTGCACTTCAAGACGAGGTCGTGGGCAGCGCCGAGAAAATTAACTGAATGTAATGCAATGGAGTCCCATCAGTGATATATTTGACGGCGAGCGTGGTGGCACATCCGCGCATGGATGGTAGTGTGCATATACATGAAGTCAGGAGGAAGCAAACAGGAATTTGAAGAGCAATACAGTCAGCAGAGCTTCTCCGATGACATTTACCACCGCAAGGTCAGCTAGGGACTGGGCATGAGCTTCACAAATCACGATGAGGGGGCTCAGCCATCTTAAACACAGAGGAGTGCATCGTCTCGACAGCCTAAGACGTAATTTGCTTATTATTAGCTTATATTATCATGCTTGCATGCAAAGCAATCTCCAAGAATAAGGAGGCCATGGTCATATTGTTTTGATCACGGCTGTTAATCACCATATAATGATACGCGCCAAAAAAATTAAGTACAAGCAAGGTGACATGGAATCACGCATCCTGGCAGGGGGAGATTAATACTCCTATATCGACAGGCAGAGGCCTGAACTTTTAAAAGTTAAAGGGTATAATAACACAAGGAATAATTGCAATGCAAAATAGGCATGCAAAAAAAAAAGTAAAAATCCAACTGACGATTGATGAGAGTGAATTAAAGGTAGGGATACAATCTAAGTGAGCTTGCTAAGTGGAAAAGAAGAACGATCTAAATCATTGCTTACGATATGATAGATCATCTATCTACTAAACAATAGTAAGCCTAGCAACTATTGTGAGGTGCCGAGCAAGCAAGCGATCTTGGCAAACCGTGTGAGCGTCAAGCAAGCATTGAAACACTCCTAACCGGGTTAATGCAATAATAAAAAAAATAAATGTGAACAAAATCAAATTGTTCGTATGGAGAAAAAAAAATCTAGCTACCCGCGCAAGTGAACCATGCAAATTGTGAACGCCACCCATCGTGTGTCATAGAAGAAAACTGACCTCTAGACTCTGTTTAACCTCTTCAAATAAAAAAACATCCAACCATACACATTGTTCCTTCTCTTGTGTGTAGGTGGTTAGGTCTAGGACATGCCAACATACAAACGAGAAATCAATGAAATAAATAAACTAAACTAGCACACCATCATGTGTGCATCGAGATCTAAAATCTGTGGTGCAAATCAGTAATGTAAGTTAAATTTGCAAACGCAAGATTCAGTTGCGTGTCTTTTACTCATATTTTTCGACTCATTCTTGCTCAGCAATCGATCTTAACGGCAATTTAGGGTGACTCCAGTGTATCCCAAAATCGAATCATAGGATGAGAAGAGTGAAACCGTGCATATTGTGAATGCCAATTATCGTGTGTTAGAGAAGAAAACTTACCTCTAGACTCGGTTCAACCTCTTCGAATAAAAAATTCATCAAACCATACCTATTGTTCCTTCTCTTGCGTGTAGGTGGATAGGTCTAGGACATACCAAAATCCAAACAACAAATCAATGAAATAAATAAACTAAACTAGCACACATAGACAAAAGCTGAATCGGTGGATTGATCTCATTACCTGTTGAATCGGAAGTTATATTGCCATATTAAGTTCCCCAACATTTGGATCAATAGTTTCTCTTTGTTTGTGCTACCCCATGTGCAAGCTAACAGCAGCAACAATTGGAGCAAATGGAGGAGCTGGACCGGAGCTCAAGCGAAGTAGTGATCACCGGAATAGAATAGTGGAAGCTTAATTAGGCCATGTTCAGATTCCCAATTTTTTACTATTCATTCTAACTTTTCACTATTTCTTCCTTACAAAACACGTTTCCCAGCAAATGCTATAGTGTTTTTCTGATGCTACAATATTTTTTCTTACAATCTTAACACTGGTGCAAATAGAAGTCAAGCACATTAGCATATGTAGATGATTAGATGGCGGAATGACCAGAAGAAATTTCCATGGGAAACACAGGAGATATTGTCACGTGAAGAATTGGTAGAGGGCATGAACTGTGAAGATGTGATCAACAGTTCGATCCATGGGCAATGGCGGGGCTACAAACTCCGGCTTTTTTCAGGTCGGTAGTGTCTATCTGCATTTTGATGAGAGAGGGGAGATGCCTCACGAGAAAGAAGAAGATGGGTTCTCATTTTATTAATGTTTCCATTAGGACTACTAATCAAACTTAGCACTATGCATATCAAATTGTAGTTGTAGTCACTTATCTTTCTCCCTAAAATTGGCATAGCATTGGAGACATCTTAACATGTCGACCACTGGTGACGGTGACGTAAACACTAGGAATAATAGCCCGACGGCATCAAGAAATTCTATTATGATCGAGAATAATGTAGCCAAACTAAGAAAAAATACAGTGTGTTGGGAAGCAAATAAACTTAAGTACCTAAATATTAGTAAAACCTATAAAAAAACAACTCAAAAAACTAGCTAACCGTGCTATTTGCGCGGGCCATCTTGCTAGACAAACTAAGAGAGTCTATGTGAAATACAACAACTAAATATAAATTGGGAATTAAAAACTAACAAGTAATGTAGTCCTTATCCAATATGTTTTGTTTAATTGCTTGCCGTGTACTAGGGAAAATGAACCATGGCTGCACATCCAACGTATGTAATAGAAATAATCCTTCAACCAGAGGCTACGTCCATTATTAAGTTTTTCCCTACAATTAGTAAAAAATAGTTAAGAATTATATTTTGATTTATAGCTAGAGCACTAGCATTCGGACCTGACCTAAGGTTTTTAGAACGTTGATCTGGTCATCAATATTATCAATATTAGTTGAAAAAAAGCCCAACAAAAATTGATAGCTAAGTAATACACGGTACAAACAAACAACACATTGTACTATAGTTCACCGTTACCTCACCAACAGTAGTTATCTACTACTATTAGTTAAACAAATCATTGCTTTATGTTTCCAAGCAAATATTTTTAAGAGTCCATCTTTCCAAATGTTATGTCAAATCCTGTTCAAAAAGAAGTACCATCATATGGTGCATCTTTCTATACAAATATTATCGGTCAAGGAGACTATCTATTTCTTACGTCCATAATCAGAATAAAGTAAGATACTATCCAAGTCCAATTCTAACACAAACAAACAAACTCATACCGGCTCAATATATAAATAGAACGGCTATCTTTTGATTGGTCAGACTTATATTTTCTCTTTTCTCCAACTTTATCTATTAGCATATTATTTATATACTAACAGCAAGCCAAATTATTAAATAAAAATTCCATGACAAGTATCGTAAATAGATAACTATAATTTAAAATTAATTTTTTTTTATTTTTTATTGTAATTAGTTAGCAACAAATATTTATAAATTGTATTAAAAGAGTCAATGTCCAATACAACTACAATAAATAAACTAGGTTAAAGTGTCCATGTCCAACAAAACTAGCAACAATCAAGGCTAATGAGTCCGAGTCTAATACAAATAATATATATTCAAATAATGACAATTATTTACTAAAATATATTTAAGTAAGGTTAGTTATTTTATGAAGATCTAATAATCCATGTTATCCAAAGAGTCTATAGTTAAAATTAATAAATAAAAATATAGAATTGAAAATAGTAAATTAAGAAGAATTGTAATCCATGTCAAATACCAAATGTTCCTACACTATTATCACCTCACGTTTGCACATCTGAATCGGATGGAAGAGAGCTTGGTACTGATACTATTTATATTTATTATAAATATGCATTTTAACCGAATAAAAATATTGTGCTTAGAAAATAATTATCCCAAAATCGAACTGAGGACTAGGAGAGGGAACCGTGCACATTGTGAACATCAATCGTCGTGTGTCAGACAAGAAAACCGACCTCTAGACTCGATTCCTTCTCTCGCGTGTAGGTGGATAGGTCTAAGACATTGCCAAAATCCAAAAAAGAAATCAATAAAGTGAATAAACTAAACTAGCACAAATAGACAAAAAGCTGAATGGTGGATCAATCTCTTAATGTATTGAATCGAAAGTTATCTCGCCAGATCAAGTTCCCCAACATAGGATCGAAGGTTCCTCTGTCTATGCTGCCTCATGCAAGCTAACTGCAGTAACAATTGAAGCAATTGGAGAAGCTGGACCGGAGCTCAAGTGCAGTGGAGGTAACCAGATAAAATAGTGGAAGCTTAAGGGTGCAGGTAAAAGTCAAGCGCAATAATATACAAAGATGACTGGATGGGGAAAATGACCAAAGAAAATTTACATGGAGAAACGTAAGAGATATATATGTTCAGGTGAAGAATTTGTAGTGGGGTTGAGTTGTGACGATGTGATCACCGGTTGGATCCATGTGCAACGACCGGGCCACAGACTGCGGCCTTCTGCAGGCCGGTGGCGTCTATCTGTATTTTGATGAGGGAAAAGTTATGCCTCGCGAGAAATGAGGAAGTTGAGTTCTCATTTTCTTAAGGTTTCTATTGGGACTAATAATCGAACATAGCACTATGCCTATTGAACTATAGTTACAATTACTTATTTTTCTTCCTAAAAGTAACGTAGCATTAGAGCTAACTTAACATATTTACCACAGGTGACATAAATACCAGCAACAATAGCTTGACAGCATCAAGAAGTCCTACTGGGATCGAGAATGATGTAGGGCAAACTAAGAAAAACATAGTGTGTTGGAAGGAAATAAACCCAAATACCTAAATGTTTGTATAAAGTATAAAACACTAGCTTACCCGCGCTATTTGCGCGGAGCATCTTGCTAGCTTACCCGCGCTATTTGCGCGGAGCATCTTGCTAGCTATTGTAGTATTACATGCTCACGTTATTGTAGCATTTACATATTGCGCCACATATCTCAAACAAACCAGGAAAGGTTTTACAGGAGAAAATATCTCGAAAAATAGGCGTTGCAACGATGGTTGATAGAAGGGCGCGTGTCTCTTTTTCAACAGGGGGTTGCTTCACCGCGAGGCTGCGGGGGTGTTGTCACGCTATCCAGCCGATTCGCCGAGAAACGTGTCGCAACCCGAACGGGCGCACAAACACCACCACAATAACGCCGCCTAGTCGCCGACGTGCGCACGATCGCCGGGCGGCAAGGTGCTTTGTGTCGTATCGTAGCCCGGCGGTTGGACGCGGTGGCCACCACCCAGAGCTCAGAGGCGCCAGGCCGGTGAGAGCAGCCGCTCACCGCCTATATGTGCTGGAGGGTCATCTCGGTGACTCGCTCGAATCAAGTTGGTAGGACATGAATCTCGTTCGCGCACGATGCCAAAAGTTAATTCGAAGCGAGTGAACTCGAACTCTCGAAGCAGCACTACTCGTGTGTTGTATTCACATCACTGAGAAAGCAAAAGCGACTGACCTAATTAACCTTCCAAAACGAGATATCAAAAGGCTTCTACACTTTTCGGTTTTTCCAGCCTCCTCTCGTCTCATCTTATTCTTCCTGCCTGCCTGTTCTGTACACCCCAACGGATGCAGTGTGCCGTGCGTGCCCCCACAAGTCAGGCACGCACAGACCATCAGACACGTTGGACTTGTAGATCGAGCCACCAGGCTACCTGCCCGGTCGGGTCCACTTTGCTGCCTTTGCTGCTTGGCCTCCTCTACCGGCCTACCCGCTCGCCGTCGCCATGCCCAGGCAATTCGCGAGGACACCTGGCAACGCAGCACGAACACGACGAGAGAAAAAAAAGAACCGACGCCAACGACCATCTGAGATTGACCACCGCTCCGGCCGCTGCCATCACCCATCAGTAGCCGCTGTTCACGGGGAAGACGTACGGCGGCGGCTGCAGGTACTCGCCGCCGAACCCGAGGTCTTCGCCGCCATCAGCGCTGTAGAACCCGCCGTAGTCGGCGGCGGCGGAAGGGACGGCGGCGTCGCTGCTGCTGCCACCGCCGTACCCCATCGCCTCGGCGCCAGCGCCGCCGTCGAGGAACAAGCGCGCCCTCTTCGCCACCGCCCCAGCGCCGGCATCCTCCGGCCCCGCCGAGGCGAACCCAACGGCGGCGGCGCTCCCAGCGCCACCGCCGCCGCCGCTGCTGGCGTCCCCGGCGGCGGAGGAGGAAGCGAGGAGGCGGCGGAGCACCTGCGGGTCACCGGCGACCTTGACGAGGAACGCGAGCATCTGCTTGGGCCGGCGCTCCGTCTCCTGCACGCGGCGCCACATGGCGGCCACCTGGTCCTCGATCGCCCTCTGCTCCCGCCTCAGCCTCACCACCTCCGCCGCCACCGCGTCCTCGTCCACCGCGTCGCCGCCGTCGTCCTTGCTGCTGCGCTTGGCGGCTCCGCCGCCGCCCCCACCGCCGCTCCGGCGGACGATCTGGGGTAGCAGGTGCGTCTGCCCCCGCAGGAACGACACGTGCGCGAACTCCCACTGGTCCGGATCAACCTTCCTGAAGCCCTGCAGGTAGAACAACAAGATTCGAAAAACAGGGTCAGGCACACTCACTGAAGAAGAACACAAATTAACAAGCACTCGACATTGCGGCTTCAAATTCGCATCGGAAGAGCCAAAAATTTGTCACTGATCAGAAAAAGAAACAAGACTACGTACGTAGGTGTTGAGCTGGCGGACGAAGCTGGAGAAATTGGAGTGCTTGAAGTGGGCGGGGAGCAGAGTCTGTGAGAAGGCGAAGGGGTCGACGACGACGAAGCTGTTGTTATCCCTTCCCCACGCGATGACGCCGTCCGTCGCCGGGTCGTCCACCATCCGGTACGTCTTCGCCACGAACGGCGCCACACCGGCCGCATCCACGCCCGCGCCGCCGCCGCCGCTCGTCGTCATCTCGATCGTGTACCTATCTACTGATCGATCAGCGATACCACTAGCTACCAGGAAGAGAAGTGGTCGCTGGGTGGGTGGGTAGATATACTCGCCGCCGACGCACGGCGTGGTGGTGGTGAATCTGGGGTTGCTATATGAGGGAATGGAAGTGGGCGCGGAAAGGGAAAGGGGAGGAGGCGAGTGAGGTGTTGCCGAGCCCGAGATGGCAAGGAGGAAGGAGGGTGACGAGCAGCAAAGATATACTAGTGGTGGTGGTGGGTCGAGAGGGACAGCTGCCAAGTCAGGCCGGACGCGTGTCCCTGGCCAGAGCCTTCCGTGGCGCCTCCCCCAGCCACAAGTTTACATGGACCCCTCGTCTCTCCCTGCGCGCCTGCCGATGCGTGAGACTGACATGACTGCCCCACCATGCAGCTGCTGCGGCCGTCTTCAGTGACGTGAAAGCGGAGTACTATAGAGAGGAAAGGGAGGAGAGCTCACGTCGGCCGCACGGTGCCGGGAGGGTTTTTTCTCCGTGGCGGGCGGGGCCGTGGCCTTGTGGGCAGGCAGATCCCGCCGCTCTCGGTGGCGCACGGGCCTTGGGTTTGGGGGATTGGACGGGGGCCAAAGGGTGGGATATAGAATTGGGTCCGTCCGTCCGACGGAAAATTGAAACACAAGGGTGGAATATACGATTCTCAAAACATGTCCGTTCGTGTCGCAGTCTCGCAACGTTTCATTTGGAAATTTTGGAACCTCCTCATCCTGCCCAAAAGCTCTTACACAAAATCAAAGCTAATTGACAGTCAATCAACATTAATATCATATTCATATGATACGCTGCCCTCCAATTAAACCACATATAGCCCAAAATTACGAGCAACTAAAATAACTCAAGTATAAGTCACCACGAGAGGGATCCTCTCTTAGCTATCTAAGGAACGGACATGTCCTGTTTTGTATCCGCTCACAATCAGAATGGTATCATCTACCTTCATAAGTTTATCGAAACTCCTAACATATTTTGAAAAGTTGGATTAAATCAAGTCGGGTGAAAAAAAATATATATATCCATACCACACTCTTTGATCCATGGTCGATCGTCATGCAGCTATCGATGTTCGACTTGAATCCAGAATTGAATTCACAAATCAAAAAAGTGATAACAGAAAATGTAGAATTTGATACTGTCCATGTGTAAGCATTATCTAATTATCTGCTCTCTTTTTTTCTGAAATCCAACTAACTCCTATGGAAAGCCTACTTGGTCACCGTTTTCTCTCACCAGTCATGGAGTCTTTGCGCTAGACCACCCTGTTGTACTTAGAGGAGCGACTTGAATCCGGAATTGAATTTACAAATAAAAAAATGATAACAGAAAATGTAGAATTTGATATTGTCCATGTGTAAGCATTATCTAACTAACTGCTCTTTTTTTTTCTGAAATCCAACAAACTCCTATGGAAAACCTACTTGGTCACCGTTTTATCTCACCGGTCCTGGAGTCTTTGCACTAGTCCACCCTGTTGTACTCTAGAAAACGAGGAAGAAATATACTAGTCCGTTTCCTTTTTACGTGCCGGGACGGAACTCGGAGAATTTGATAGTGGCTATGGCGGTTTCCTCGTGCGGTAACCCCAGTGCGGCAATGCCCATGTGAAACCGTTCAAACCCATTTGTGTTGTCGACCGCGCCGCGCAGTTCGGTGTGCAGTCTGCTGCCCAGTCGCGGCACGGGGGAGAGTTGCCTGTTGCCCATGCATGCATTCCCGGGGGCCCGGGACGGCCTCGTCAGCTACCTTGCGCCGCCGATGGAGCGGCCGCGCTCTCGTCTGGTCCCCTGGCGCGGCACGGAGCTCCACTCACCTGCACACGTCGTCCGGGTAGGGCGGCAGGCGACGCGCCGCGCGGCCGTCGGGCGTTGGCTCCCGCTCGCCGCGCCCTCTCTCGGTTCGCCAGGTGGCGGCGAGCTAACCGGGACTGCGCGCTGGCCGGGAGCCTACCTTGGCGCGCCACGCGTGCCTGCGCGCCAGCGCCGTGGCGAGGCGCTGGCAGGGGCAGCAGCAGGAGGGCGCGCCCCCGCGCCGCGTCGTGGCGTCCCCCAACCAATTGATGGATGTGTGGTCTCGTATAGTGGGGAATGGTCGTCCCCGGCCATGTCGGCACTAGGCACAAGTGCAGAGATTATCATGTTGTAGTATTGTTGTGTAAAGAGCCGCCCAAATTACCTTGTCTAAACCAGGTCGTCATCTATTAACCAACCCAGATTAACCAAGATAATCCCGGTATGCGTCTCGAGCAACGCCTAGGATCAACCTGCATACCATTTTTACATCATGAATATCACCACAAGGATGGGAGAGCAATTTTTAAAAGTTTAGATTACAAGTCTTGTTCAACTTACAAAAATTTCTCAAATTAAAACTACAATCTACATCAGCTAGAACATGAGAGTTTTTACCAACTAATGTGATAATATTATTAAACTAGAAAGTAGTTTGGGTTTATGTGGCTATCCTACCTTGTTTCCTTAGATCAATAAATAATACGCAGCGGAAAGATTGGAAAAGTTTAAGAAGAAAATGATGTCCTTACCCAATGGACACCACTTGCCTATGCTTGAGCAACTACCATCATTCATCCCCTTCGCCGGCTTTGGCGGGATGAACGTGGCCATCACTCATAAGGAGACAACCTGCAAAACAACTTATCGGCAGCACCGTTAGTGCATTTTATACTAGCAGGACTTATCCCAAACATTTATATATGGTGGATGCAAGAGATAATCAAGTTTTAGTATCAAAATATGAATTGCAAGCGGAATTTAATAAGTGAATAAGCAAAATACATAGCATATCTAATCCCTAAATCATACGCCAATACCATTGCATAAGTAAAGTAATCACATATCATCAACCATGAGCTCAATCTTCCATAAGCTCTTTCTCCGAAACTCTACATAAAAATCCAAGTAAATGAGCATGTTCATAACCGAGAACGCGGCTATTGCCATAGATCAAAACCCTGCAGGGGTGTACAACTTTTACCACACGAGGCGCAAGACCAACGACCATACACCTCGGCCTAGGATAAGTGTTAATTCATACCCTCAACCGTTCACATACCCACACCCGGCGATGAGAGGGCGGCCGGAGATGTATAGGGGTAACGGACGCATGCCATCTACCCCTCATCACAACCCGTGTCAAACCGTCCCATAGCAAGGTCCGGCTTATGGTACTTGGCTTGCCCATCCCATCCTAAGCATGTGGTTTGTACGAAAATATGCTCAAGTATCACGGCGATAACGGCACGGTCCTTAATCGATTCAAGCAAGCCTAACCATTTGAGTTCCACTCTCAACATGGCCCTACATTACTTGCTCAAATCTCGTCTCATATTCATAGTTGACCATCTTTAGAACTTTTCAACTATCCAAGTATGATTAGACAAACTCCTATGTCTCACGAGTGGTGATGCCCTTGTCACCTCTCGACTTCTACCGACTAAGCATGGCTAAGCAATTAAGTTCGTATAGTTCAACAATCATACTTTGCTAGAAGTTGATCTAGAGTAAGGCTTATGTCTATTCGGTTCTATGCTAATCATCACATGTGAACCACTATAGGGAGGCCTATGCACAAACAATATGCAAGTTAACATTCTAAAAATAGTTGGAAAGGGGTGCCTGTCTGAGACTTAGTGATCCACCACGCAACTCTCCCGAACGTCATTCTCTATGGATGCATGAATTAGGAATGTGCTCATGAATGAATATGAATATAAGATGCAATGGCTTGTGAGAGAAAAAGGTCTAGCATGGTTCAAGGTCATTACACAAATAATTCTAGATTGGAATGATGGTACAAATGCATAATACAAGGTGAAGTACCAAACAATCATTCATAGATGTGCACTTGATAAATCATGACAAGTTGAAAGCTTTTAGGGGACTAATAATGAAGTATATGAACCTATAATCACCTCTTATGTGTTGCCAATTTTAGATGATACATCAAGATTAAGGAAAGCTAACATAATTGGGTTCATAATTTTAGGAGCACCCTTGTAGTTATTTTGTATATTACTAGTTGCTTCGGTTTAAACAAACATGAATAAACTGCAACAATATAGACCTTTCCATCACACACAAACATTCCTACTAGACAATGCATGCCATAAGGAAGCTAGCAAAATCAATTTCAAAATTTTTGGACTAACACAGAATTAATTATGCAATTAACAAGCTAAACACTCTTTTAATTAATCTGGAAAATAAAATACCTATTTTGGGGTCAAACATAATTTTAACAGATGCTTGACGTTATTATGAAACCAACAAAATTTGTTTCACAATTTTTCGAGCTATATTCGATTTTATATGAATTTTACAAGATGCAGCATCTCTATGAATCAAAACAAAAAGTTTCACTGAGCCGTGCAGATTATAACGGCGGACGGTCCGCTGGCAAAGTGCGAGAAGAGTTCTAGAACAAACCCGGTTCTGTGTGTGGGTTGGGAGATGAACGGCGGACAATCCGAGGAAAAAGGGTGGACCATCCGCCGTACAAAATCCCGAAGTTGCGTTCTTATGCAGAGGCTCTGTGTTTCGACCCCCGACCCACGGACAGTCCGCCGGACGGCGGAGACTCATCGGGAGGTCGCCGGCGGCTGCTCCGACCACGGATTTGAGTGCGGGGTTTGCTACGGTACTCCGAAATGACTATGAGCCGTCCATTTGAGTACATAAGGTGTTAGAATGACATATTACTTCTTGAGAGGTAATAGATTAAATTATATTTATATTTTTTATAAATTAAAAATTAGAAAAATATAGGAATACCTTTCTATATCTAACAAAAAGACAACATGCGGTTACGTTTTCTTTTTCTACCGTGAATGTGTCAGGCCTGTCTTTTCTACTTTGGTTCATTTTTTTGTCGCTGTACTTGAATGGGACCTGGCCATTATTGTTACACTTTTTTTTATGTCTACGGTACCATGATATAGGCATGATATAGGCATATGGCCAATTTTTTATCCTAAGTAAACTTGACATAGGTGACTGTCTGACTGGTTTGAATTTCTCTCTTCACACATTAGATCTAATATGATCTCAGAATGAAAACTGAATCTTTTATCCTAATGTGATGATGTAGGTGAATTTTAATATACTTTTTCCTAACGTGATATAGGTGAGTTGTAATATTTTTTCTGACACAACAAAAGGTGATTTGTAACATTTTTTTTAACGTGACATAAGGACATCCACAATAATGCAAGGATTAAATTATTAGAAACATTAGAAACTAGAAAGCGAGTCCACGTGTAGATACCACAAGGCCCACATCTGATTACACGCTTGAGAAAAAAAATCGTGAAAGAAGTCAAAACAATAAAAGTATGCATGCGTAGGAGTTGGAGATAATGGTGCGTGCATGCAGGATGTGGCCAGTGGGTAGTTGGGGAAGCACGGTTAATAACCTTTTTACATTTTCTAATTATTTTTTTTACAAAAACCAAGGGTTCATATTTGATTAATATCTTACCTCTAAGGAGGTAAGAGGTGTACCGTAGCAGTGCCCTTTGAGTGCCGTTTGTTCCTATGGGTTCCTAAGGATGTCAGGAACTCATTTCAGGTGAGGGATTTGACATGCATTGGGTGTTTCGAGCTCTAGGTCATCAATGGTGAAAACACCATGGATGGACTCTATGTGAGACAAGAACTCAAATCCTAGGGCAATGGGGAAGGGATTGGGAAGAGGGATGGCTTACCGACGACGAGTGGGACTCCGGTGAGGGCCGCAGGTTGGTGTAGAGCGGTGTGGAGTGGATTGGGCCGAGCTCATCCTTGTGGTGCTTGGGGAAGAGGAAGAAGAAGCTTGAGGATGGCCTTCCTCATGGTCTCCGGCGAGGAAGAGGTGCTCCAGGTGGTGGGGAAGCTCGGCGATGTCGTCCTCCGGTGATCCTCCGGCCAACTCCGGTGAGGGAAGGTTGATTTGGTGGGGGATTTGAGCTCTATCCTCCATGGCTTGGTTGTAGAAGAAGAAGATGGAGAGGGAGAGGGAGAGCTTCTCTGCACAGGGAGGCAGGAAGGGAGGTGGGGAGGGCGTGGGGTTGAGGTGAGGGCATGTGAGGCCCTCGAAGGGGTACGTGTCGGGCAACTCTTCAGCTGGCGGCATGCACATGGGCGCGACTCACGGACCGTCCGCGAGGGAGGGGCGGAACAGTCCGCCGTAGAAATCACGTAACATGCTGGTTCTGTACAGAAACTTCTTCCATTACTTCAAATTCCAAAAGTGAACTTGTAGACCTCCAAAAATTATGAAACTTTTTTAGTAGCTGCTGTAAATCAAAAGCGATCCATTTTGCCTATATCTGGCATAATCGCTGCGACAGTTTTGAAATGAAAATTCTTCCCGGAATGCTATTTTTGGAACTTGGGCTTAACTGTTGGGCTTGAGGATAGTCTCTAAAAATCCTAGAAAAATTATGTAAATTCTAGTTTTGAAAAGTACTATTTTATCAAGCCATGTCCTATCATAGATTATATAGAGAAAACTAAAGTTTCTTCACAAAGCATGTATTTTCACTTTATTCAACCGTTCAAATAAATAGGCAAATGCACTCAAACAAAGCCCAAAAATTTTCTATTAGCACATAATGATAATCATAATGCAATGCTTAATAGTTATTAACATCCGGGTCGTTACATGTCGTACTCCTAGCAAGAACACGCGTACTGCGCTCGCTACCTCTCTTCAATACGTTGATGCTGGTACCTGTAGGGGCCCGTGATCCACCACGGCCGTGCTGTTACGTTAGCGGCTCCATGTCATCAGCTGAATGTGACGTGGTCTAGGAGGGAAATAAAAAAGCAAAGAGACACCCATATCTCGGCGCGGATCCAGGTTTCACAGCTAAACCTCTCTTGTCAAACAAAGCAGTAGTAATACCCAACGTTTGATCTGGAATTTATTAACTCGGCTGAGGACCTGTTTTTTCTAATTCCGTGGAGCCATGCATGTCGCGTCATCCCGGGCGATAGCTACTACCCAAACCATTTCGAGCAACTCAGGATACGATCTCATGACGTGTGCGGTTGAAGAGATTAAAGAAAACGAGAAGGAAATCCAGTGATTCGATGCAGGGATGGTAGTATATGTCCAAAAGGATTTGGCTTTGGCCTAAGAAGAAGAATAAAATAAAATAGACAGCGTATTATATGAGAACTCAATTTTTATGAGAACTATGAGAATTTACATCTAAGCCATGTGATCCTGATACAAGGGAGCGCGTGCCGACGGGGGAACGAATACCTTGAGCTCGCTGATTGGTGCGATCTTATATCTTACTGTTTGTGGCAAGTGGCGGTCCCTCCATATGGATCGCTTTCGCCGCGCAGGGGCGAGAGCGACGTGCCGCGGCGCGGTGCGCTTTGCCCGGCCACGCGTGGCGCGCTGTAGTACGTCAGGTGAGGGCCAGCGGGCGTAGCGATCGAGACGGACTCGCTGGCTCAACGGCTCAGGTCGGTCCGTCCGCCGTGGCGCTGTCCTCTAGTACTACAGTACCCTTCTCGGCTAGATAGGCACGTGTCGGGCAGGTTCCTGCGCCGCCAGCTCGGCGTCGGGATCGCGCGGAGCCGGTATAGCCATGTTTAGTTGCAAAAGATCTTTTCAATTTTCTTATTCATTCCTCTTAAAAACACGTTTTTCAAAAAAATTCCTCTTTAATTCTCTTCAACTTTTCTATTAATTCTCCTCACAAAACACGCTTCAAAAAAAATTCTTTTCTCCATCAACCAACTAAACACAGCCTATACTACTAGAGTGCGTGGGGGCTGAGGAACTGACCCCTCCGAACCCCCGCGGGCCGTCCGTCCGTGTATGGCCCCCCGCCGCGTCTCTCCCGTGGATTGCGGCGGAGCACGGACGGGCATGCAACAGCGGCGACGGGCCGACCGTCATCATATCGCACAAGCACATCGACCGGCGGTTCTTCTCTGCTGCCGTTCGTTGCCGCGCTCCGGGCTCCACCGTAATGCTAGACACTTTGATTTCGTGATTTCTGGTAGATGCGTGGGGGAGCTTATCTCCATATCACGTCATTCCGAGCGATGCCATGCCCCCGCCGCTTCCCCCAGCTAACTAGCAGTAGTAATAAGCTATTTAGGTCCTGTTTAGTCGAAGAAAGTTGAAGGTGTCAATATTGTATTGGTAAACGTGTCTGCGAAAAAAACGTGACTCGAGGTAATTGGAAAGTGGCGATAGTTAGGCTGTGTTCAGATGGGGGAGAGAAAAAATATTTTTTTTACTGGGATGCGTGTTATGTGAGAGGGATGAATAAGAAAGGTGGAAAATGAATTTTTTGGAAAGCGGGTTATGTGAGGGGGATGAATAGGAACTAAAAAGTAATTTTTTCCACGTGAACACAGCCTAAAACCCTGGAAAGCGTGTTACTCGGGAGATGAATAGTAAAGGTGAAAAAGGAATTTTTTGGGAAGCGTGTTATGTGAGGGGATGAATATGAAGTAAAAAGTACTTTTTTTCATCTAAACACAGCCGTAGCGAAGGAGGCCATGTTCATATTCCCAACTATTCACTATTCATTTCAACTTTTCACTATTTATTCTAACTTTTCACTATTTCTCCCTCATAAAACACGTTTCCCAACGAATGCTACAGCGTTTTTCTCATGGTACAGTGTTTTTACAATCTAAGGCCTTGTTTAGATCGCCAACTTTCGCCAACTTATTTTGCCAACTTGTCACATCGAATGTTTGGACACTAATTAGGAGTATTAAACATAGGTATAAAAATAAACTAATTACATAGATGGACTCCACATCGTGAGACAAATCTATTAAGCCTAATTAATTCGTCATTAGACACTGTCGTGCTACAGTAACCCGTCATTAAAAATGCACTAATGACGGCACATATTAGGCTTAATAGATTCGTCTTGCGATGTAGAGTCCATCTGTGTAATTAGTTTTATAATTAGTCTATATTTAGTACTCCTAATTAGTGTCAAAAGGATGGATGTGACATTTCGCCAACTTTCACCAACTCATCTAAACAGGGCCTAAATACACCCGCTAGTAACTGTAGCAAACCTGCACATGCAAAAGAGATGAGATGCCGAGATGGTGTGACGTGACGTTTGACCCCCTTGCCTTGGTTCCAGCTGGCTGATTGGAGAGCCAGGAGTTGAGAATCCGGAGACTATCTGCCCACCTCACGTCCTCACCACACCAGGAAAGGAAAGGAGTGAGCCGCGGTGCTCGTCATCTACCCCTGGCGCCACCCAAACACTTTGAGCTCGCCGATTGGGCCCGGTTCTAAGCTAAGAATTTCGCCTCGCCGTGGCCGACAACGACGTGTGCACCCCCCCCCCCCCCGGCGTGCCCACCTGCCTGCATCGACGCCACGGGGGTACGTGGCGGCCGAAGCCAAGAGCGCGCGACCGTCGTCTTTGCACTTCAGTCTCTCCAAGTCTCCATCCCAACCGTAGCATCAACGCTGTCCCTGTTATTATATATCCTATTGTGTTTTAATCAATTCATCTCTCCCGGGATCTCTTTCTGGTCTTGTGATGACCTCTCTTCCACTGCACTCATGGTATGAACCTGGCAGAATAAAAGAGGCAGGATAAAAAAAAAGGGAGAGAGCGAGTCGAGTGTGCCCTTGGAGCTAATAACGAGCTTCACCGTGCAGCGCATTGACTTTCTGGTGCCAAACCGACTATCGTGACAATATTCTAGGGATACACTCATACACACATTTAGTAGTACCACAATGATGAACATCTCCGGCCTGCGTTGATGTATTAGTCGACTAGGATAGTTGATGGATCAGGAGGAGATAGCACACATATGCGTTTCGAGTGTGTCCCTCACGTGCGAACGCTTATATGCAACGACCGCAACGGGGGGCACTTTTGTCAACCAAACAACAAATTTCTTATAGGGCAACCGCACTTGATGATAGCTGGCTTTAATCTTTCCGCTTCCGTGGTGTCGTGTCACGTCATCTCGTGCGATTACCCTACTTTAATTAACCACTTTTAGCAACTAAATAAACAAGGGGTTTTATTCGCGGCCGTAGAGATGACCAAGTCGGCGCGAGCAGATCAAATGATGAATGCAATCTAGCTCGTGGGACCCGGGGGTGGTAGGACAAAGGGGAGAATCGGGAGATAAAGATATGGCTCGAGAACAATTCGGCTACTGTCACGAGTGAAGGGATAGCAAACAAAGCCATCACAGTAGGTCGTGTGCCCGGGTGGGTTAGCTCGGCGCCGCCTGGCCGAGCAACACCTTGCTCGCGCCCATTGGTGTGCTCTTCCTCGCTCGGCTCGGCTCGGCTCTCTTCCCCTCCTTTTCTCGCCGAGAAGAAAACGACGCGCGCGATGGGCCCCGGCATGGTGATAGCGACACAATTGCGGCCGGGTACGTGGCGGCCAGGCCAAGGCCCCCTGCCCCACTCACTGTCTCGTTTCAGACGTGCTATCGGCATCGATCTCTGGTTATACTTATATGCATTGTCGTTATCTCTTTCGAGATCTCATTTTGTATTCTCTCAGCCTTGAACTTAGCCACAAGGAGTAGTTTGGAAGAAAAACACTGGGGCTCTGTTCATATAGGTGGAGAAAAAGAACTTTTTTTTTCTAGAATACGTATTATGTGAGGGGGATGAATATGAAAGGTGAAAAAGGAATTTTTAGGGATACGTGTTCTGTGAGGAGGATAAATAGGAAGTAAAAAAAACTTTTGGGAACTAAACAGTGGCAAATGTGCATGTACGTCATAGGTATAAGACGAGGGTCATAGGTACATGAACATTTTCACAAAGATGGATGGTGGTTCAGTAGCGGGGGCTTTGTACGTTTTTAAACCGTGTCCATCTTTGTTTTTATGCTAGTCTTGTCATGGGCGGTCCATTCTTTCAATAATTGCCGCTTACGATTCACCGGAGCTGGGATATGGATTGTTCTATTATTGTATAAAAATAGGTGTTTAACGAGGTGTGTCAGATATGAACGGAGAAGCAGAAGATACAGTATAGAGTCAAAGGAAGGGGCTCCGCTAAATTGGAGGACACTCGTAGCCATATCCTAGAGAATTACTAGGTGTGACTTCATCTTCATCAAAATCAAGATTGCAGTATTAGGTTTAGACACAGCTGTTGTGTTCAATACTACTCGCCTACAATACAAAGAACATTAAACGAAGTAGGGTATTACCCCCCTCACAGGGTCCGAATCTATAAAATGTGTCCACCATGCTCCACAGATAAATCCTTCCGTGGCGGTTGGTTATAGCCTTATAGGGTTTTTTTTCGAATTATTGTCTCCTGGACAAATGGTTATCATTAACAGCTTTTCTCACAAAATCAACAGCTCAAAGTTTTCAAAATTGAATATCTTAAAGTTCTGGGAGCTGGCCTTGGCATTCCCATGGCTTCAACGATGGTAATGGAGGTCATGCATGGAACACCGGCCTAGTACGCTTTAGGCCCAGTCCAACATTCAAATGCACAGCTAATTCTGAAACTAGCTATGGGCCAAGCGAATTCTGAAACTCCGACTGTCCGACACAGTGGCACTGGACGCGTGCGGGCACTGCGGGGTGCGCTGTGGCCACTCCGAGTTCCGACACAGTGGCCATCTGTACGCCCTTAGAAGTACCTGCAACTTGCTGGGGTAAAAAACTAAAAACTGAAAGATGAGAAGAGCTGACTATTGTAACCTTTAAACAATTTACACGTACAACTACTCCCTTCGTTCTAAATTATTAGTCATCCTGTCTTTTTATTAGATTCATTAATAATGTTATGAATTTAGACAAGTATATATGTCTAGGTTCATATAAGGTGCTATGAATTTAGACACTCAAAATAGCATTTAGGTTTCCTAATAATTTGAAACGGAGAGAGTACAATACAAGGCAATGAGCTCGAGGGTCCTATTCCACCAGAGCTGGGTAACATCAGCACTTTGGAGAGATTGTAAGCCTTTCTTTCCGATTGTCAAAGTTCTTGAACTGAGTCCTATTTTAATCCATTGCTATATTTTCATTTGAAGTTTTTTTTGCTCATTATTGTTTATCTGTGATAACTGAAGCCAAGATACCTAGCGTTGAGTTCGCCGTTTCTTTTAACCTTTTTAAGAAAATCTGCAGCAGCACTGAATCTTGGCATGGCATGGATTTGGTGAGGAACTGTATGATAGCAGCATCAATGTATCATTGACGTTTAAGTGTCCCTTTATAATTTATATGACAATTAGCATAACCAAAATGTAAAACATCTACCTTTATTTTTGTTTCCCTTGACATGCTGGTATATTGATTGCAAATATCAAGATTGCATCTTAAAATGAAATCTATTGTTTCTTTTGTACTATTTATGCACAAAGTGTGAGGAGCTGTAGCATCAATGTATTATTGACATTTAAGCGTTCCTTTATAATTTATATGCCAATTAACATAACCAAAATGTAAGACATCCATCTTTATTTTTGTTTCCCTTGATATGCTGGTATATTGATTCCAAATATCAAGATTGCATCTTAAAAAGAAATCTACTACTTCTTTCGTACTAATTTGTGCACAAAGCATTGCTCATTTTTCTCTTACAGTTTCATTTCTGCAAATAACATCACAGGAGAGTTGCCCTCAACCTTTGAAAATCTGACAAATATGGCAAATTTGTATGTCCCCATACATATTTTTCGTGTAAAGTATTTCTTCTAAACAAGTTCTGACTTTTCATTCAAACAATTGCAGTCGTATCTCAGGGAAAATACCTGGTTTCATAAAGCGTCAACAGAATGTTAGTGTTACTCTTATCTAAAATGTTAGATAAGCTTCATTGAAGCGATCAGAAGTACTGTCTTCATTTACTCAATCAGTCTCTTGTTGAAGAACTTGACAGAACTGTATGAAAATTCCACGCTGCATTACTGTTATCCTAATGTTTTCTATCTTGTATTGAGAGTTTGGCAATTAAACAGGAACGCGATTGACCAAAGGTAATGCATCATCAGGAGGGTGACTGCTTTGAATGGACCAAGCAAGAAATTTCCTTCCTTACAAAATGCACTGCACCTCACGGAAGTGCACCATTCATCCCAACTTTTCACTATTCATACTATTCCTCCCTCTCACAGTACACACTTCCCATAATTTAGCTACAGTATTTTTTGTACAATCTAAACACACCTATAACCTATAATGTTTCTATGATTTTTAACAGGCCGCCAAATCCTTTTTCTAGAATACTGAATTCCATTTATGTTGCAGGGTCCTACGAAATTGCTCCATATATGGTGAAGTACCTACTTACCTTGGACTAATAACACAGTATCTGAAAGTCTTCTGAGTAATAGGCTTTGTTTAGTAATTTTCAAGAGTAGAATTTCTGTTTGTTTGTCTCCATTTGTGAAGGTCCAATAACTAATGTGGGAGTAACAAAAAAAATTATTGGGTGCATGTATTTGGTAGGCATCAGTATTGCTTATGTGCACCCGGATCTGGCTAACTTACAGCCGGCCTAAAGTTAGACCAGCTTGACGGCAAGCTTTTTTTGGCAACTAGACTTGCTGCGACCGCCGACCTGCCGTAGAAAAATATTGTGCTTTGGGCTTGCCGCTGCCATGCTGCCTGCAGCTCAGCGGTAGCCGCAGCCACGACACAACAACTTGTAGCTGCACCGATCACTCTTTTTCTAGAAAAAAACACTGCCACTTAAGCATACTAGAGCAGATACGGGTATTTAGAGCACTGAACATGTAATTTTATATAGAAGTGAGTAAGTGACGTATCAGTATTTTATACAGAACCGACATATCAGTATGTATACCTCTCATGTTCTAAATCCAAAAAAGCATCATTATAGGCAAAACTAAACATTAATGGTTCATAATGCTGCGCATGTTTCTCAAAAGCTCCACATAAAAAGGATTTTCCCCTTCTAAATACTTTGATAGCCTGCAATGAAGTGACAGAAAAAAAGGTAGAGTTTAAGAGCATGTAGTATAGCTAAAAACATATATGATGGGTAAATAAACAAGGAAAATTTAGATAACATGTCCCAAGTTTCTCATGTTCTTAACACGTTATTCCCTAAATACATGCACTAAGTTGCGTATATGAAATCAGAAGAATTGCCTATATAAACAAGCAACTTTGTGGAACCTGATAAACAAAATTTTGAAAAACTATAAGCATTTTAGACCTTGGACAAAAACATTTTAGATCCCGAAACAACTGTCTTCTAAACATACACAATGAAACAGATGTCATGTTACAAGCAACATATGGGACTTGGATTGAAGCAATTCAGTGACCTCATATGATTCAGCACTGTATACAGTATGTCTTAGAAAAAGACATGTGATCCTATGACGCCGACTCAGTCGTACCTGCAATGGACTTGGGCGCATGATCGTATATCCGAGGCCAAATCTCCTCAACGCATCCTCTCCATCCTAGCAAAATTGATGAGTACTGAGATGATTAACTTTTTTGATAAAAAAATATATGGTTAACTTTCTTGCATTAGGTGTGCGTCAAGGAGAGTTTATATGTATATGTGCATCAAGAACTTTCTTTGCTTTCAGGACTGTTCTCACCTGTCAGCTTCAATTCCTGAGCCTGTGCACGAGGCCACAATGTCTTTTTGTTGACTGCTCTGCAAAAGTAACCACAAATAGTCAAGGGAAAGAAAAAGGGTAAAGAACACTGATCGCAACAGTAGTGGGAACTTACCGGAAAATCTTTTGTAAACTCCATTTTCAGCTCAAATTTAGTGGGGGTCACTAGCCCCTTCAGATGAGTCGCCTGGTCTCTGCACAAGGGTTTCATCGGTAACTGGTAATACAACAGTTCAGCAGAAATGGCTTCTGTTGCAATGGCAATCACAAACCATTTTGCACTAACCTGCTTCTTGGGCGCAACCTGATGGTTAGTGAGTGCACAAGAAATGGGTCCAACGGGTCCTGTGGTTTTACTGGCCAGAAAGCTAAAAACGGCATTCTCACCTGCACAATGCAAACATTTTCTCTATATTCAGCATTGCGCAACCAGGTGCCTTAACAGCAGGGATACATCTTCAAATGCCACTTACCCTGCAAAACCCAACTTTTGTATCCATACGGGCAAAATACTTCTTGCTCTGTGAGGTGTCAAGTCAGTGGAGCAGTCTCCAGAATAATAACTTCCATTTCCACCAACAGCAGCACATGTCAAGATCTTGTAACAGCAGACAGATAAGTTGAAATTGAACTAAAATACAATAGCTTCGGATACCTGTCTAGAGTGGAACCCAGAGGAAGTGAAAGCCTATTAGACATTTCAACGTAGCCACCCCTTGTGAAAACAAACCCTGGAAGAAATAGAAATTTCAGTGAAGAATTAAAGCATAGAGCATACCAATGAACTTGGTGAACTGCGTGTCTTTGATAATTGATATCATGCTCTGTGATAGTAGTAGTTAGCAGGTGATACCTGGGAAAACAGCCTGTCCACATTCTGCAAATTCAGTAGTGGTTAGTGGTTTACAGAGAAAGCAATCTCATGTTCTAAAAGATACAGTAAGGTTTACTATCCCCCCATGCAAATCTGAATAAAATAGCACATCCAAGATTCATTCAGCACAGCAGGCATCATCAATCAAGTAAAAAATTTGCACTCCTAGTGTTTGATATTTTTGTTGTTACATACGGGGAAAATGCTCACTGGGAACCATACTATTGCACACCTATAATAATATTATCGCCTGATTCCTACCTATAAATTGTCTAAATAAACTCCATTTTAATAGCTAATGTACTTTATCCTTTACTCTGAACACATAAAAAAGGCAATGAAACTAAAAGATATAGTACAAAATATGCAGAATTCAAAATAGCAACTGATAAGATGAACACTGTGATTTAGTAATTGGACTAGCTTCTGTTGATCATTGTTTCAACAACTTCATCAGCATTTTCCTGCCCTAACTACAAATTCTTCAACATTTTACAAGCCAGTTAACAAATGTAAAATGCAAATAATGGTAGCTAGTCGGAATCAGGTTCTGAAGTTAAATGCACAGCATTCTTATCTGAACGGCTAGCTTTCAGTACAAGGAAAAACTGGATTTGTAGCATCAAAAGGTCCACTAGAATATACCATAAAAATATCTCTAGTCAGATATTTACCATTGAAAGCCTACACGTTATGGAAATATATCACTCCATCCACTTCTGTTTACTGAGCAAGATTGGCAGTGCGAAGGTGTCCGCTGCCATGCCATCCAATCTCTGATCCTGGCTGTCTTATCTCTCTCCATGTCTATTGTGTCCAACAAAATATACAAAAGTGAAATTAAGCCAATTTTATACATCTGATGCAATAGCGTAGAACAAAAGATTCAAGGGCAAAGCCCAAAACATCAACCCTGGGTGCACACTGGACAGAAATAAGTACAGGTGCTTGTCATAATGCTAAGTAATTTCTCAATTCTCAGTTTCAGCACGATATAGGATAAGCAAGGTCTTTCCTTATACAAGAATGTACAGGGAAGTACAAGATATATATACACATAATAACTGAGATAATCAATGCAGGTTACCATCGTGTACGGCTCATAAACTCATTGCCCTACTCACACGGTCAGTCGGTCACACTTACACAGAGACCTATTCCCATCACTTCTCCCTTTGATACCAAGGAAAGCGACTAAAAGGACTTGATCTCACAAGAACTGGCTGACTAAAAGGACATGGGCTCATATGAGCTGGTTGTGCTGAGACACTGGAGTTGTGAGTGTGCATCCCGCTGGACAGCTCGGAAGAAGAAACTGCTGGAGCTGGAGTAGCAGCCTGAGCTAGCACGGTTTGCCCCTTGACTGCCTCCTCTCCCTCTCCATGGGGCCAATGTCCGGCTGCCTTGAACTGGCTGTGGTGGTCTGCATCAACATGGGCCTCAACCTCTGGCTGAAATGTTGAAGGCGGTTGCTCAGAAGGTGCAGCTACTGGATGTGCCGGTGGACGACCAACTCTTTTTGTCCGTTTCAGCTTGTAGGAAACTTTGGGCTTGTAGGAAAGGTGTGTGGATTCTTTATGTCCATCATATTTAAAAGCTTCATTAATCATCCCCATGATATACGGTGCATACAACAGCTGGTCCTTAGTGCGATTGCGATCCGAAATAAACAATTCTATCTCATCAAATATCAAAGCAATGATGTCAAATGGTTGCTGCTCCACAATATGATGTAGGAGGTTCCAGTTATGCCTGTGAAGCGTATTTCCAGCCCTGGGATATATGGTCTTCCTAATAATCTTATTGGCAATGCTAGGCAAAGGAGAGAGGCCGATGGTTTGGCCAAGTGTGCATTCTGCATCTGAGTACAGGATCCTCTTGTCATCATCATCAAGCAAAAACTGTTTGTGAATCTTAGTCTGCACACCACCAGGAACGCCAAATATCTTCTCCCATGCTCTCTTGTTAGTAGTAATCCTCCTGCCATCTGCCATCCAAGTCATGGAGCTCTTGTCGTCGCTGATGTGAACTGTAGAGTAAAATTGTTTAATCAACTCACTATTCCAATCACAACGATAACTCATGATCATCTCAAGCCCCAGATGGGCACATTGCTCCCTGACACAAGCAGATTGATCCATTCTATCAATGTGTCCCCAGTCTATCCACCTCATAGCAAACAATTTCGCCTTACTGTATATGGAACTGTAGAGGTCTTGTTGCTCAATGGACCAAAATCTCATATCGGTTGCTGTTCTAGGTCCCTCATAGTGATTCCTGCTTCTGAGCCTCTTCAGCTCATCGGAAGGAGCCCTCATGTAGTCCCTTGGATCATTGGGACGCACTGGGGCAACTGGAGGCAACTCATTCGCCTCGAGAACTTCGATCACTGACTCCACAGCTGGTGGTCGCACTTGCTCTGAATCATATGGAGACAGGGGCTGAACATTATATGCACCACTGCCAAATAACTCAGGCTGCTTACCTGCACTGATTTGCCCCAGCTCCTCACTTGCACTGGGGTGCGAGTTCTCTGACCAGTAAACCATATCTGATTGTGCCTTTTCCATCTCTACGTCTGACTGGTCAACCTCCTGCATGTGCTCATTTGAGAAAGACTCCTTTGAATGCTCCACTTGAGGAGCTGGCCCAACAGAAACCTCTCGCTGAAATATTCTAACCTCCTGAGCACCTGATAGCTCAATATTCATATCATTCTGGTACCTGAAAGAGATTCAAGGTGAGTGTTACGCTGTTGCCTTTCATTTACTTACATACATAGATGATTGGTGACAGTTCACAATCATGCAAACCTGGTTGTGTCGGCTAAATCAACTATTCCATCTTCCAGGAAGCTCCCTGGTTTCCCATAGGATGTCACAGCTTGCAATTGTAGTTTGACATTCTGCAGCTCCGCTTCTATTTTTCCTCGCTGCACCCTTTGATGTTCTGCTTCTTCCTCCATGAAGTTCACCTTGAGAAATAGCAAAAAAAGCCATTTTTGAGAAAGAGAGAGAAATGACAAATTAACGCTAATAAAACAGAAGATGTGGCAGACTCACCTTTTTTTCCAATTCACATACATCGATCCTAAGATCATCATTTCCCAACTCCAACTGTTCAATATATGCCTGCCTTTGCTCCGCTATCTGCAAATACAAAAGGAAAAGAAAGGATTATACAGGAAAAAGAATACAAACAGTATAAGTAGGTTTACTTTTGCTTTTGGATGGAAAGTTCAAGTGACCAAAGAATGCTAACATATACCATAGATACCATTGAGTTCTGGGGACACGATGAATATGGTTTAAATCAATGCAATGCAAGCATGGGGAAGAAAAAACAGATGAGTCAAAGGGGGCATCATTTACTAAAAATTCTACAAAACATCATAAGCCACTGTCATGTTAGCTGTCACATTTTGCACATTAAAACCATATTCCTACAAGCGGAACATAAGTACAGAAAACCCTTCCTCACTGGACAGAGACAAGTGATTTTTTCGAAAAACAAACTGAAAAAGGAGATAACTTGTTGTTCAGAGAAAACAAAACTCTTTGAAAGACAAAAACTCCAATGAAGCAAGACTAATTGCATTTCGAACAGTTACCTCTCTTTCTTTATTCCATGAGGCAAGTAATGTTGAAGCTTCATCATCCAATTCTTGCATCTTTATCTCCAGCTCTTTCAGTCTAACTTCATAGAATCTGTTTGACTGGTATAGCTGTGAGTCTAGCTGACGAATCTCTTCTTCCATCCTCCTTATCAAAGAAATATAGTTTTGTTCAAGAACCTCCTTCTGCATAAGTGCTTCAATGGATTCATCAAGGTTTTGTTTGGCCAACAGCTCATTTTTTTTACTGGAATCTAGCTGCAATTTGACTTCATCAAGGTTTTGTTTGGCCAACAGCTCATTTTTTTTACTGGAATCTAGCTGCAATTTGACTTTATCAAGGTTTTGTTTGGCCAACAGCTCATTTTTTTTACTGGAATCTAGCTGCAATTTGACTGATGACAGCTGTTCTGTTAAGGATGATATCACTTCACTCGTTGCAATTTCAGCTTCCCTACATACTTCACCCTTCTCCTTCATCTCATTTAATTCTATAACCCTCTCTTGCAACTCCAATTCAAGATATTCTATAGAAGTTCTTTGTTTATTCAGTTTCTTTTCTGTGACTTCCTTCTGCCTGCAAGCTTCAAGGATATGAAAATTTGCTGCTTTCAGCTCATCACCTAAAGCAGCTGCCCAGTCCGCAGCTTGTGCACGGGCTTTTACTTCTTCCATGAGAATTGTTTTAAGCATGTCCAACTCCAGCTGCAGGCTCAATATATCCTCTGTGTTGCTCACAGAACCTTCATCAGAGCATCTGTCTATCTTTGCAATGGCATCCGAGTCATGTTGTTGCAACATGAACAAAGAATCCTGTCCATAAAATCAGATAGCATAATATTTAAGATTTTGTTTTCCTCCTTTTCACTATCACCACAATGGATGATCAGTTGGTGTATCACATAAGAGCATATATAAATTCATAACATATCATAGCAGAAGTTATTGGGTTGATGTGCTCGATGCAATGTAGCATCTCTAGGTGCATGAATTTAACTAAGATGCACTGCAGAAGTGCAATTTGCAGGGATGACGATAGAGTAGAGAATAACAAGTTGATGAATATAGAGAACGAGGGAGACTCCTCCATTGAGAAGAAGCCTGTAATCTTGATCCTCAAACTTGACACTAAATCATATGAGTTTCCCTGTCTTTTGTATATGTTATATTTCCATCTATGTAGTATTTTAAAGAGTATTAAGGCCAAATATGAGTTGAAAAATTATATTGGAAAGCCTCAACATAACTTTATTAAAAAAAAAATTATGACAGGGGTAAAAGCAGTAGATGTAGTTCACCTGCACACTGCGGCGATTCTCCTCCCAAAACGAGATGGCCTCTCGGACCTTGAACGACGGCACCTCCCCAGAACTCGCCGCCCCCGTCGTCGCGATCCCCAACCTCGACGCGGGCTTCCTCAAGCTCCTCGCCGGCGCAAGGGAGGCGCTCCGCCGCGCCAGTGTCTTGCCCACAGCTCGAGGCCCAGGTCCCCTGCTGGGCGCCAGCGCCGTCGCTGGCCAGTTGGGCTTCCGGCTGCTCGCGGCCGGCGCGGGCCGCGGCTGCTGGATGGCGCGAAGCGGAGGCCGGGAGGCGGTGGTGCTCGACCCACCAGGTGGCACGCTCTCGTCTCCACCCGTTGTCGCAACGGAAGCGCCCGCCGAAGCGCGGCGAGGGGCGGCGCCGACGCCGAGCCCCCTCATCACCATCGAGCGAGCGGCGGCGGGCGGAGGAGGTTAGGGTTTAGGGTTCAGGGTTGGGGTGTGTGTGTCACGGTGCGGCGGCGACCATGCCGGGCGGGAAGGGGCGCCGGTGGCGAGGGAGAGGGAGTGGGAGGCGGGGGCGCGACTGGACGGGGGAGGAAGAAGGCAACAAACGGAATCGAATCCAGTCGAATCGAACTCCTCCCCCCGTACGACGGTGAGGCGCCGCCGCGCTGGAGGTTGGGAATCGCGACCGGCGGCGAGGAATGGAGACCGACTAGCGGCGGACGGCGAGCTGCGGCGGGGGGACACCGGGCCAGTTTGAATTTTGAAACGGAGCTGGACGGAGGTAGCCGCCGTCGGTTCGATTGGAGGCCCCCGACGCCGGCTTTGGGTTGCCGTTGGGAGCTCTCGCATCGAGATGTGGCCATTCATTTCACAGCTCTCTCTCTCTCTCGTGATGCGGGCCGCGGGACGCCATTAGTTGGCCGTTGGCGCGTAATCAGCCTCAAGGATCCCCTACGGCCCTTGCATTCTAAGAGCAGGTACAATAGGAACACCTCATCAGTCGAATCGCCAAGACACGTAGGAAAAATCTAACGTGGATGAAAGAGAAATGGACAGAGGAAGGGAGCTTGTCGCTGCAGCCGGCGTCGAGTGATTCGCCCGGTATGCGACTGCCAAGCGCCTAGCTTGTCGCCTCCTGACACGGTTGTCAGGTTTACAGGCTCACGGCATGAGGCAGCAACAGGTATCGATGGTAGTGGTGGGACCCACATGAACAAAAAAATAATAATTGTCAGATAGATGAGGAGACTAATTATTGTACGCTTTGTCTATTGAGCTTGTCTATTAGTGATGTGGCTTGTCTATTAGACAAGCTTATTGGGCTTGCTCTAAGAGCAGGTATAGTAGCAGGCGAGAAGCCAGCTGAATCCGATGTGGAGGAAAGAGAAACGAAGAGAGAGAAGCCGGTGGGCGTCTGGGCATGCGCCCGCTCCAAGCCGGCGCAATGGTGCTCTTGCGGCTGCGATTGGCCTGAAGTGTCTGCTGTGTCATAAATTCTCGTGGGGTCCACCCGCATGCACGCCACCTCACCTTTGGTTGCAGCCCACAGCGGGCGAATCCATTAACCATGCCCTAATTCCATCTCATCGGGGAACTGGGGAGAGAAGGGAAATCACGCTACAACAAATAGGATTTTATCGGGTTTACTATAGTTTACAATGATTTTTTTTAAAATTCAACCGAAATAAATAGAAAGAAAAAAGATAAACCACCATCCAAAACCGTTTGGAAGGTTATTTGCCCGGTTTAAAAATTTTAGGGTGTGGAATACCCGATTTTATAGTTGGGAACGTATGGCATGAGAACTGAGTTCCCATGAGAACTATGAGAACTCAAATTTAGGCCGCATAATCTTCATCTAAGGGGAAAGTGTGACAGGGCTTTTACAAAAGTATAATTAAGTGGTGGTGATTTTACAAATCCCCCTCCCACCTCTCCCTACGCGCTCCCCTTGGATGAAGATCATGCGGCCCAGATTTGAGTTCTCATAGTTCTCACGAGAATTGAGTTCTCATAGAATACGTTGCCTTTATAGTTTGAGAGGTTAAGTAGTTCGCTGCCAATAGGTAAGGGAGTTATGCAGACTTCTTCTGCCTAGCCTTGCCACGTGGGATCCGACGTGGTCCGAACCCTAGATCGGGCGCTCAGGCTCGGCGCCAAGGAGCCTAAGCTCGGCGCTAAGGTACCTGGCGCCGAGCCTGGTCACTTAAGCCCAGCGCTAAGCCGCCAGCCCCCCTTCTTCCTCCTCTCCTCTGTTCGAAAGAACAAATGGCAGCAGCAGCCGTCGCCCCCACCCCCGCCCCCGAAGACCCCATCCGCGGGCACCAAGAGAACCTGTGGAAGGTGAGCTTCTTCCTCTACCTGCCTTTGTTCCTTTCCTTATTGATTTGTGGAGTGAAAATGGAAGAAACCTAGGTTAGGCTTTATGGGTGAATTTTTTTATTACCATGGTTGAAATCGTTGTGTAGATGGACAATGTGTATATATGTAGGCCATTTTCTCTTAGTTTTGTCAATTGTTTAGGTCCCATCTATGATGTGGTTGGTTATTGCCCTAAAATCATAGGAAATTGCATGTGATAGTTTAAATTAACGTTCAAGCCATATTCTTTATGCAAATGATTTGTTGTCTTTGTTGGAATAGATGGATAAACTAGTGACATTGCATCATGGTGGTACCGTGAAGACAAATCGTATGGGGGATTTTGAATTTGAGAGGATGGAAGTGGTTTCATTGTGAGATTTTGCAATGGGCAGATGGTGCTGTTGATGTTGAAGTTCAAGGAGTCATTGATGTTGGGATAAATGGGAGAAATAATAAGCGATTGATCCCTATTTGTGACGAACGGGATTGGAACAAATATGTAACACTTGTGATGAATAGTGAAGTGAGAGCGTGGGACTTGGTTGTGCGAAAGGTGGTGAGGCAATTCTCTCGAGCATTAGTGACCGACCCAACTCCTTGTGAGGTTGACGTGACGCAAGCAGTGGAAGAAGGTGATGATAAGAGGTGGTGGTTGTGCGGATGATATGGGAGGTGGGTTTGGTGATGATCTTAGTGATGGTGGTTGTGCCACTGATGTGGGAAATGATTATGTTAGAGGAGGTTGTTGTGCCAATGATGTTGAACAATCTTTGAGAGCAGACGTTCCTGTGGAGCCTGCTATGACAGTTACAGATATAGAGTGGCCTTTGAATCGTGGCAATGTCCCAGTGATTGGTGATGACGAGACTTACGAGACTGGACGGGCCCTTGATTCTGATGATGACCGTGCTATGCGTCCTTTGTCACCAAGAACTATTAAAATTATAAGACAGTTTCTTCCTGAGCGCGACCCTCTTGTTCTTGATTTCTGTGACGTAAGGGATTCACACAGAGCTGTAGCTGATGGAGGGGTAGTGGAATCTGGCATTTTGAAGCCAGAGTCTAGCACAATGATTCGGAAGAGCCATGTGTTTCCGAATATGGATGCACTGGAGATGTAGTTGAAGGAGTATGCTATCGTGCATAACCGGCCGCACCACGTCAAGAACTCTCATGCAGAGAGTTGGTACACCCTCAAGTGCGAGGATAGTAATTGTTCATAGAAAGTTTGTGCTAGAAAGATTAAAGACTCCCCACAGTTCAAGATCACTTCCGTTGTTGGACCACACACATGTGGATCGGCGGAGGTAAATAAAAAGCATCGTCAGTTGACTTCAAAGTTCATTGCTAATCGATTGTTGCCTGTTGTGAAGCTTCAACCTCAGTTGCCCATTCGTGTTGTGATTGGGATGGTGAATTTGAAATGGAAGTACACAATCAAATACGGCAAGGCCTGGAGGGCTCATCAAAGGGCTTTGAGGATGATATATGGATCATAGGAGGATGTGTACGAGCGATTGCCGGTTATGCTGAATGCAATGAAAGCTGCACTATGAGTATACCCCAATTCCAAATGTTATGAAAAATGGACGACAGATCTTCGGCATGCCTTTTGGTGCTTTGGTCAGTTTGTGGAGGCATTCAGGCATTGCAGGCCTGTTTTCTCTATCGATGGCACCGTCTTGACAGGCAAGTATACAGAGACACTCCTCGTCGTAATCGTGATTGATGCGGATAATCATCTCCTTCCTTTGGCATTTGGTTTGGTTGAGACAGAGAATAAGGGAAGTTGGTCATGGTTTTTACGATTGGTTCGGATCCATGTGGTCGGTCCAGGGAGGCTTGTTTGTGTGTTGTTAGATAGGCACGCAGGCATCTTGAACGACGTGGCCGAATCGATTCCAAGGCAGTCACGTGTGGTGCATCGATGGTGTAGTCGGCATCTTGCTGATAATTTGGTGAAGAAGGATCTTGTAGCAGATAATTTTGACCTCTTTGAGGACGTTGCAAGGCAGTTGATGATTAAGTCATTTGAGCAGAAACTAGAAGATTTGAAAGCTAAAACAAATGCAGAAGGCCGAGATTGGCCCCGAGGTTTGATGGCTGACGTTCAAAAATGGTCTAGAGCACATGATGGTGGTTGGAGGTATTCGTTTCAAACAAGCAACATGGACAAGTGTTTCAATGGTTTGCTCAAAGGCTTCAGGCAGTTGCCAGTTACCGCTATACTTGCGTTTACGTTTTACAAGTGTGTAGAATGGTTTGCATAGCATGAGGAGAAGGGTAGAAATTTGTTGCGCAGGGGTTAAACTTTGACCCCGAAATCAAAGTATTATCTAGAGAAAGCTAAGTTAGCAGCAAACAATTTTGAGTGCAACCTATTCCACCATCAATCAGGGACATATGAGGTTGTTGAGCTGTCGGCGGGTGACACACGGGGTGCCTCACGCCGGCAAGTGTCGATCACAGAACACGTACGTCTCGGCGGAGAATGGTTCAAGAGACGCAAGACACGGAGTTTATACTGGTTCGGGAGTGATCCCTACGTCCAGTGAAGGTAGCTCACGGCTGTATTGCTCTCTCGGCGGCGGATTGCAACGAAGGCCGGTTCAAGTCTTGGGTGTAGAATGCGTGTAGGGGACTAAGTGCTCTAGAGATCGAGTATCCAGTATTCGGATCCCTTTCGCGGGAGGATGCCCTCCTCTTTTATAGTTCAAGAGAAGGGCACCTATACAATGGCGTTTTACCTTTCTACCCTTGGGAGTCGGCGCCCCCTACGGTTACTTGCTGTCGGCTTAGTGCGTCTTGGTGACCCCTTCCTTGGCCATCGCGTGTCCTCGGCTTTCCCACCGGCAGCTTCGCGGTAGCTTCCTTCTTGGCTGCTAGCACAGCGGAGCGCATGCAGCTACCTTTTCCCAAGCGCAGAGCTGCAGATCAGCTTTTTTAGTTGGCAGACGGGTATGTGTTGTCGTGTGTCGGTCGGGAGAAAGCGTAGGCCGCATGCTTTCTCCTTCACAAGCTTGGTTTGGCTTCGGGAGCATCCTTGAGGCTCTCTTTGCTCCTTCTCTACAGATTGGGTTCGTCGACGGAAGAGTCTCCCCGTGGGGTCTACCCTTCCGACCCGGAGGGTCGGGGGTCGGGCGAGACGGAGGTTCCCGACCCCTTTGGCCCTTAGGCCCTCCGAGGGTCGGGCGGGACGGAGGTGCCCGACCCCCTTGGCCTTTAGGCCCTCTGAGGGTCGGGTGGGACGAAGTTACCTGACCGGTCGTACCTAGAACCGTTTCTAACCACCATCGGGGCCTCCCCTCGCTTGCCCGCCGTTAACAGGCGTCTTGTCAGTGGGCCCCCAATCCATAACCCCCACAGTAGCCCCCGACCTTGCGAGGTTATATCTGTTTCTTGGGGGAATTTATTTAGGGGGTTTCTTTTCTCCATTTCTTGCCAATCTTGGTAGCTTTCGAGGTTTTGGGCGCGACCTGAGAAATGCCTCGGCGGCCGGTTCCCAGTGCCCAGTGAGCTATTGGCGAATTGCCTGATGGGGGCCCCAAACCTCTTCGCAAGGCGTCGGCCCGGGGGCTCCCGCGCCCGGCCCCACTGTTCCTGAGTTGACGCCCCTTTGTAATTCTCAGGCCCGTACGATCGGGTCCTGAGGGCTCGCTGCGAGGCTAAGATGCCGCCATCAGGGTGCGTTCTGCGTCGTCACGCGTCAGGAACCAGGCGTAGAGGCTCGCTGCCTTCAATCTCGTCACTTTTTCTGACTGCGCAGTCGGACCGTTCATACCCTTCGCGGGCCGACCTTCGATCCTCAACCTTGGGCCACGGCCCATATTCTTTTTGTCTCTTCCGGGCCGGTCGCATGGGTACGGCGGGCCCCACCGGTCGTGGTGACCTGACCAACCTCTGACGGAAGCAAATCCGTCTATCGAGCGCGATGCGATGTGGCGGTCAGACTCTGGATTCGACATTACAGTCGTGGCGGGTCCGGCGTGGCGTGGGGGCGTGAAGGGCAGTTAATGCCCTGATCCTCCGCCTTGTTCCCCGTGCGCGCGTCGGGCGTGCCCGAAGCCGTCGGATGCGAATCAAGGACTCAGGAAGCTTGGTCGTGCGCTTCCCCAGGGCGGCCGCCCGCCTTCCCGCCGTCCTTATATAAATGAGCACGGGCGTAACAGGCACGGCTCTTTGGTTCCCGTCACCGTTTCCACCTCTTTGCTCCGCGCACGCCTCATTGTCTCCGCCACTCCCATCTCTACGTACATAGATCTCCGACCTCGCCATCCGCCAAGCCCGCCATCATCGACATGGCCTCGAGGGGATCTTCATCGTTCGCGCAGCTACGCCCATGGGCGTGTTCGAGCGTGTCTCTCGCTGCTCTCGAATCGCTCGTCTCCCGTGGGCTTCTTTGTCGGCGTACCTCTGACGAGGAATGGATCTCGCCGCATCCTTCCCACAAAACCCCGTCTCTGCCAGCGGGGTATGTGGTGAGCTTCATGGCGTACCATGTCTGCGGCTCCGCGACGCCGGCCCACCGCTTCGTTCGCGAGGTGCTCCACAACCTAGGCGTGGAGCTCCACGCCCTCGCCCCGAACGGGGTTAAACAGATGGCCAACTTCATGGCCCTGTGCGAGGGCTATCTGGGCATCGACCCAGATTTCAATATCTTCCTCCTCTTCTTCAAGGCGGCACTCGTCTGGTCGCACAGGGTTATAGCCCCATGGGGGTACTGCTCGCTGCAGGCGAAGCAGTCCCGGGTGGACATGTTCCCTTGCTCGGAGCTACGGGGCTCCATCAAAGACTGGAACAAGGGGTGGTTCTACCTGAAGAACTACCCTGAGGCCGCCCTCCCACCGTTCGACCCCACGGGCTTGCCGCCGGCGAAGGAGCCGGCGCATTGGCAGTATGGCCCTGAGGCCGTAGACCGCCAGAAGTTGAGGCCGCACCTCGACTGCCTCGCCAAGCTCCGATCGTGCGGCCTTACCGGCATAGGCATCACGAAGGCCTTCCACCGGCGCCGCATCGCCCCGCTCATGGCCAGGCCGTTGCGTCTCTTCGAGATGGGCCTTACGACCTCCGAGACCGAACTCCAGTCGAGCCTCGTGTCACGCACCGTCCCTTTAGAGGACAAGGTTCGGGATTGGCTCGTAGAGCTCGTCGATACCCCGAGGGCCGCCGCCCTGGTGATTCCCACCCCGGGCCAGCCGTCGATGCTCCCTGGCCCCGGGGCCGTGGACCTCGTAAGTCACTGGTTCTCATCATATCTCGTTTTCATCTTTCCTTTTTCCCTCTCCTTTTCATATGCCCAATTGACGTCCACTAACTGGCCTCCAACCCGCAGTCCCACAAAGCTCCAGGCGGCCTCATCAGCTCAAGGGGGGTCCTGCTCGAGGAGCAGGCTGCCCGCGACGAGGCTCGACGGAGGAATCGCACAGCAGGAGAGGTTGACCAGAAGCGGAAAAGGGAGGAAACCGAGAAGCGTCTTCGGACGGAGGAGCGGAGGCGCGAGCGGGAGCGCTGGGAGCGCCGAGGAGAGGATATTGGGTCGGACCTCGCCTCTAACACCGACAACAAAGGGAACCCCGGGGGGCATTCTCCTCTACTGGGGGACTGCCCCATGGAGGACTTCGTGGTGTGGTGCATGTCCCGGTTGACGCCCATCGTCATGGAGGAGCTTCCTCCCCCACCCCCCGGCGCTCCGCCCATAGGGGCACCCCGCTTGCATCCATCCTCCTCTTCCAGGGCGTTGCGACTCGCGGTACGCCGCCCTGGCTCGTCGAGCAGGTTTGCTAAGATTCTTCCGTTGTGCCCTTCTGCTTCCCCTTATTTCTCATGTCGTCGATGCTTATACTATTGCTCCTATGGTACGCAGCCGGTTAGGCCAAGGATCGGACCCCGACTCGGCTCCGGTGAAGCGCCTTCGCTGGGACGCGCCATCTGTGCCAGTCCCTGACTCGTCAGAGCAGGGGACGCCGATCGAGCCGTGTCGCGCCGGCCCGAGCCCAGCCGGAGTTGAGGGACAGCTCCACCCCCCGCTATCGAGGGTTCCTCATCCGTGCAGGTGAGCGTGGAGCCTGCTCAGGTGGCCGCTGGTTTGTCACTGTCCGCTTCCACTCCCCCAGCCACGCATGCCGTCGGGACGGGGTCACGTACGTGCTGGCCACATCGCCCGTAGCCGGGGGGACGGCCGGAACGGAGGATCGGGCAGGAGAGGCCGAGGCGGCCGTGGGAGTCGTCGCAAGCGATGGGCTTGGAGCAAGCGCTGGGATGGCCGCCATGGAGCTTACGGAGGTTGCTGAGGTGCCTGTTGTGAGCACGGAGGTGGCTGCGTCTGAAAATCCGACCGAGCCTTCCGCCGCCGGGTCACCCGCGGCAAACCACGGAGAGGACGCGGAGGGGAGTCGGTGGTCTATGGAGGACCTCTTTGGAGAGGTGGAGGCGCTTGCGCGCTCGGAGCCGGAGTCCTCCATGGCCCTTCCGTCCCTCTCGCTGGTGTCAATCTTGGCGCCGCCGTCCTCTGGTCATCCGGCAGAAGCCTCCGGGTCAGGCGACGGTCGTCGTGAGGTTTCGCCTACCCTGGGGGAGCCCGTGGCCGACCCCACGCACGTCATGCAGGTGGACACTTGGCTGGAGAGCCTTCAGCGGATGGCCACCTTCCCTGCTGCGCTCCTAGAGATGGTTTCGACGCTTCGCACCGCGGCGATTCCCTCCAGTCGGGAACGCAGCTTATTTGTTTCTCTTACCTTTGCTTAGCCACATGATTATCTTCCTGGGTTGCTTTCGTTAGGACTTTGACTTTGTTCTCTGGTCAACGCAGTCCATGCTGCTGGCGCTCTCCTAGACCCGGAGCGTCGAGGAGGAGGCCATCAACCAAGCTCGCCGTGCCTGGGAGGTTGCCCGCGTGGCGAAGCATGCCGAGGCCAGCGCACGACGAGGCCGCGGGCAGCGCCCGCCGCATCTTGGAGCTGGAGCGCGAGCTGGCAGACCAGGCTTTGGCATATCAGGAGGCGCTCACCGCGCTGAGCGCCAAACTCAGCAGTCTCCGCTCTGACGCCGCCGACGTTCGCAACGGTATGCCCCGCTCATCCTCACTTCCCCCTTTAGGTTACTCGTGCTTGCTCAGTGACGACCTTATATGCTGGTCTTTCAGAGTTTCATGCCCAAGTTAATACTCTGAGTGAGGAAAAGGCTGTGGCGGTTCGCGCGTGCATCGATGCCCAGGCGGAGCGCAACCAGGCCGTGGCCGCGAAGGAAGATGCCGAGTGAGCGAGCGCCCAGCTGGCGCAACTCGTCGTTGACCTTCGCACCGAGGCACAGACCTCCGCCCAACGGATCGAAGTCCTAGAGACTGCCCTGGCCGACGGTACGCTCCCTTTGCACTTCTTCTCACTTCTCGTCCCTGTCACCCTCCTTTTTGTAGGTTGTTAGGGATTTGATCGTTGTTTATTTTTGGGCAGCGCTCAAGTCCCGTGTGGAGTTTGGGATCTCCCACCAGAACACGCTGTTGTCGCGCTTCGGGATGCTGCGTGACGCGGCGGGAGCTGTCCTATCACGGCTCGGATTTCCTCTGTCGGAGGATGTCGAGCAGCTCCCAGGAGATCTCCACCGGGCGGCGGAGTGTTGCGGGGAGCTGCGTGCTGTGGCTGCTGCGATGATGGAGGCGCTCGAGGTGCCGACAAGCGATCACCCCGCACGCCTTCCTGAAGAGCTTGACCGCGTCCCTCAGCGCGTCGGGGCCCTCGCGAAGCAGTCGCTGCTGCGCGGTGTCTTGGAGGCCTTCACGCTGGTGCGTTCCCACTATGACGGGATTCGCTTGGACAGGATGGCCAGCGGCTCCCCCAACGACTTCACCTCGGAAGCCCTGGACGCCCTAGCCACGGAAGTCAAGGTGCCTGCCGAGCAATTTGCCAACGGCCTGGCACCTACATCCGATGCGGAAGGCAACACGGTGGACGGCGCCGACCCCGACCAGGCCCTCTAGACTTGTCTTTCTTATCTGGTTCCCTTTTAACATTGTCGTGCCCTTGCGTAGAGGGTTTAAACTTTGAACTTGAGGAGCTCCGCTTGACGGGGCTCTCGTACTTCTGAATGCCTGTAATGATTAGCTTACTTCCTGCATTTTATTTTCCTTTTGTTGCCTTTTTTAACCCCGTACGCGTGGGTTTTCTGATTTCTTTGTGGTTATATCCCCTGCCCGCCCCCGAGTGGTGCCTGTCTTCCAGTTTCTTCACAAACTGTTTGGGAGGTGCCAGTGGATAGCCTTTGTGGGGTTACCTTTGTTCCGGATGATTCTTAGTTACCCCTGAGCCCCCTCGAGCCCTTAAACTCTGGTGCGAGGTGGTCAAAGCAAATCTTGGAGTTCGGCGGAGGCCCCGAGTACCCCTGAGCCTTTGAGCTCGGGTGCGAGGTGGGCAAAGCGGACTCTGTATTCCTGCCGAGCCCCCGAGCCCCCGAGCCCAGGAATGTGCGAGCGCTTCGAACTTTTCCTAGATTCTATACGCCCTGCGGGAGGTAGCTTCGGGAAGCTAGTCCTTCGAGTCCCCTAAAACCATTGAGCCTAGACCCAAGCTTCGCGTCCTTGGGGGGTCCGAGTACCGGTCAGGCTTTGGCCAGGTCGTCTTTGAGCCCCCGAGCCTTTGCGTGAGGTCACAAGCATCACGCTTAGGTGCTATCCGACATCCGACCGTTTATTCCTACAAAACTGTGGCAGAACCGCCCAATTTAAACTGGCTCAAGTGCGCCATAACGACCATTTCCGGTCATCGGACGCACTTCAAATAGTTTAAACTGGTGATCTGTCGAGTGTCCCTAGGACTCCTCGATAAACCACGTTGTGTCGGGAGAACACAACGAGCATTACCATTTTTACATAATATACCAAGATTCTTACATATTACAAGCCAAGTTTTGAAGAGAACTTAAATGCAAAGTCAAGCCGTTACTAAGAGTTTAATACAAACCAGTTTAGGTAGTTCTATATCACAAATATCTACACCCTCCGGCTCAACCCTAGAATCACCGGGACCACGATGATCTAGGTCTTCTGGACCTTCTTGGTGACCTCTTCCGTAGCTGCCTCTGAAAAACAAAAGGGAGATTCCCTGAGTACGAAGGTACTCAGCAAGACTTACCCGTCTTACCAAAGAAAAGACTCTCAAGGAATATGATTGGGCTTTATGTGGATTTGGCTGACTCGACTCTTTTGCCCAAAACGCGTTACTAAAGCTTGATCCTTATAATTTCTCTATTTTAGACCAGTTGAGTTGTTACTTATCCATCTAGGTTATAAAATATTTTGCATACAGGTTGTTCTAAGCTCAACCAGCATTTATGAATCAAACCAATCTTGTTCAACTTGTTTCCTCTACGATGTTTAACACCTGATCAAGTGCACTCATAACCAAGAGTTGTGTCGATCCGGATCAATGTACATCCTGCAGGAGATACCTAGCCCCCAGTCACGCACAGTCGTTCCCACTGTACGCAAAAACCTTTCAATCAGTTGGGCCAACGACCGGAAATATCCTTACTCGAACCCGGGAACGCACCCCCACGTGGGCCCCACGTCTGGCGACCACCCCGTGAGTTACAGGCTACGACCCTGCCTTTCTCCGACCCAGCAAGCACGGTTAAGCGATATTTCCAATCAGTGAACCAACTAATCTAATTGGCTTTACTGGTCCCATAACCCAGTAAGAAACCAGGTAGAATCACTTGATCAATCAATTAAACAACGGAACGGTCCTTAGTCACTTAAACAAGTAGGCAGAACTAAGGATCGAGCTTACCTCAATCCCTCCTACCAATTTCTGCCCACTATCTTTCAACTCAACTCTTTCATGTTTCATATAAGATTGGTGATAGCCTGGATCAACATCTTTTAACTTAACCTTTCTAAGCATAGCCAATGTAGACTTTGCTAATCATATTTCTTTACTGAGCAAGGATAGTTCTAACAAGGATTATTTTATGCATCAAAGGGGTTTCAATCAATTCCTAACCTAATGCACATAAAATCATAAGATTTGGACTCATGAATATTATGAAATAAATGGGTGATTCAAAGATGCTCCAGGGCTTACCTGGAATCACGAGCAGGTTAGATCCTTCCGCGATACGAGATTTCGGAGCGATGACGATCACTTCCTGGACTTGTCGCTGCTCCTCCGCGAGTCCAACGAGCTCGTACTCCGAAGCTTGAGAGACTAAAACGTAATGCAAGTTAGTGATATGATATGCAACTCTTTTCAAAGAAACTATGCAACTTTCCCTTCTCGATAAAGTTGCAAGCCAACTCAAGCTACCCCAAGATTTTTAAAGACAAGCCTATATTTTTCTTTTAATTAAAACTTGCCTTAAATCATTTTTCGTTTATTTTTAATGATTTAAAATCATTTTCTAAAAGCATAAAGCATTTAAATAAATACATAAAACAATTTTAGAAATCATTTCTAATTATTAAAAGATTATTCAGAATTTTAACATTTTTAGTAATTATTAAACAATTATTTAATTATTCTAAACAAAGGAATTAAATTAATTATCTACACAAGGTTATTTAACATTTTTAATGGATGACATATTTTAAAACAAGATTAACAAAATTGATTTCATCATTTTTGGACTTTCCTATGATTTTCTATGAATTTCAAGGTGAAAAACACGAAATTTAAATCAATTTCAAAACCTAAAAGGACATTTTGCAGAAAACCCCCTGGAAAAACCCCTCCTTCTCCCCCGACGCCCCTCCCTCCGTTCAAACAGAGGGGCGCGCTGACCGCGCTCCTGCCGGCCTTGACCGGCGGCTTCTCGCCGGCGGCGAGGCCCTTCGACCCCGACACCGATCCCTACGGCACCGCCTCGCCTCTGCGCACATGCCAAGCCCCAAAACCCGACAGCTCCCCATGCAACCTCGCCTCCGCGACAACTCAGGCGGCGGCGCACGGTGGCGACACGCTGTCCGGCCAAACCACGGCGACTCGCTCGAGAAGAACCCACCTGGAAGCACCAGCAACCCAAGGCGAACACCACGCAACCCCTAACTCACGCTACGCAACTCCCAAACAGCCTGCTCACGTGCGCCAGCCATGGCGGAAGTGCGCACGGCGGCGAACGCGGCGGTGACGACGCGCAACCGGCAAACCCGAGCCCCAACCTAGCCAACGACTAGCCTACGAGCACCAGCGGACCAAGGGAAAGCTAGCTCACCCTCTAGCACGGGCTGAGACGGCCGGAGCGAGGCTGCCCACGAGAGCCAACGACCACGGCGGTGGACAGAGAAGAAGAAAACGACGGTGCTTGGTTCTGGGATGGGTGAAGTTCAAGGCGAAGCTGTGAGCGAGAGGAAAAGGATGGAGATGGTTGGACAAGGGTGCGCGACGATGAACTTCGCCGGCGACCGAGACAAACCGGGAGCGAGGAGGAGGTAGAAAAGGAGAAGAACGCAGGCGCAGGGCGGATATATATCGACGAGAACTAACCCAGGACGACCGCCACCTCCTGCTTAACAGACCGCCACAGCAATGCCATGCCCGGCGACGCGTGGCCGAGCCACCGACGTCGAACCGCCATTGCCGCCTATCCAAGCTCTGGAGCCGAGACATTTCAGCCAAGATTTCTTCCAAAACCTCTTCTAAACTTGCCAAACTCCAAACATCAAACTTGTAAAAGAAACATAGCACTCCAACTTTCATGTTGCAACCTTTTTGATTCAAGCAGTGTGCAACGCGGATTCGAAGCTCCAATGTCGGCCGATTCTATTCCCCATTTTCAGACCCCAAGAGAAACTTGTCCATAATAACTTCAATTTCATTTTCTATTTTGGCACCATACTCAAATTCTCGATCAAACGCTCGAATTCGAGCCTTGATCCCCGGTCGGGCTAGGGTCTTCATATGAACCCTGAAACCCTAACATGCTTCAGAAATTCAAACTCAAATTACTCCCAAATTTTGAATAGAACATTCCTTTCCACAAAACACAAAAGTTCTTTGCCTTGACTTGAATTTCATTTCTTATTTTTGTACCTCTTTCAAATTCTCAACGGTTTGAGCTCAATTTGAAACTGAAGTTTTCAGCCTTTTTAACTCTGAATTTCCTCAACCTTTTTCTGATTCGATTTTTAACCTAGTTTTTCTCCTTGATTTGCATCTAACCTCAAGCTGAACCCAAAAACAAAGTTGTTCCATATACCTTACTTTACAACTTTTGTTTTTGTACCAGGGTCAAAAGATCAACCAAGAAATTTTTATGGTCACTCAAACATTGCTGCTCAACATGGCCAAAAACTGAAACTCAAACTCCTATTTTCAGATTTGAAATAGTAACCCCTCTCATTTTTCTTTATCCATTTAATTGAGCTATTCCCATACTCTATTTCATCCCAATTTTGTGTCAAACATTCTCCCCCAATCTTCTTGATCAATTATACATTTTTACTTCAAATTTATGTCGAACTTTGACCAAATTTTGACTTTGGTCAAACTTCATTCCTTTCAAAAATCGGGGATGTCACAAAAACCACATACCCCGCGGGCCCAAGATAGAGTTAGTTTCTTTTCTTTGAGCTGCGTTCTCGGCAACGCTTTTGTGTATTCACGGCCTGATTCTTCACGAAAGAACCAACCCGGCATAGTTATGTTCGATTGGGCATGCTGGCAGGGCCGGCCGTCCAGCTCGGCAGCCGTGCGAGCCGTAGCCGCGGGGGCATAGGCTGTCGCAACGTGGCTGTGCCGGACATCCCTACCCACCCTTGTAACGTCGCCAGGGTTTCTTTAGAATCATAGGGCCGGCGAAAAGGGAGGAATCGTAAGAAATGACAACAAATTTGATCGAAAATGGAGTGCAGGGAGTTCACTTATCTGGCCGGCTGGAGGCCAGGGGGAGGGCTTCTGCGCCCCCCTGTCGGGTCTTCTGTCAGGCGACGAGGAGTTGGCGCGGCGTCGTGAACTTGTAGCTGGTCTGCAGACGTGTCGCGACCAGGGGCTTGCGGTTACTGTAGCGCCGAAGGCTTTGCGTCGGTGGGAGCGCCCCCGGAGACGGGTTTCCGGCGGTTGAGTGACGGCATCTGTCTCCAGGGCGCTTCCGCCGAATGGTTCGCCCGTGGTGGAACCGCTTATAAGCCGGGCATCTCCTCTCAGTGCAGGCGATGTGGTACTAAAAATGGGTATGTCTTCGCCGTCGACACCATCCTATAAAAGGAAAGAGTCGGACTGCGTTCTATTTCGGCCCAATTCTAGTTTTGGCCCGCTAGGCCTTTCTTTTCACGAGGGCTCTCGTCGAGTCCCCCCTTCCCCTCCGTGTCGGCGGGGCACGGGTTGTGGCTGACCCCGTTGTGGGGGTCGGGCGAGACTTAATTCTACCTAGTTCCCTCCACGGGTGGTCACTGGTAGAAGCGCCGCAACTGCTCGATGTTCCAAGCGTTAGATATGTGGGTTCCATCTGACATTGCCAGTATGTAAGAACCTGGGCGGAGGACCCGTGCTACGGTGTAAGGGCCTTCCCAAGGGGGTGAAAGCTTGGTGAAGCCACGACGATCTTGGGCTAGCCTCAGGACCAAGTCACCAACTTGAAACGCACGACCACACACTTGTTGCGCGTGGTAGCACCTCAAGCCTTGCTGTTATCTGGCTGACTGCGCCACTGCCACTTCCCGGGCTTCCTCCAGCTGATCCGCAATGTCCTCAAGGTTGGCCGCATTCCCCTCCTCGTCGAAGGCCTGGACCCTCAGAGAACCGTAGTCTATGTCCGTTGGGAGGATCGCCTCGGTGCCATAGACCATGTAGAACGGGGAGAAACTCGTGCCGCAGGTCGGGGTTGTCCGTAGACTCCATAGGACGGAAGGCAGCTCCTCCACCCACTTGGCGCCGAGCTTGTGAATGCACTTGACTAGTCGGCTGAAGATTTGCGGCTTCAACCCTTGTAAGACCATGCCATTGGCGCGCTCGACCTGCCCATTTGTGCGTGGATGAGCGACTGCCGCCCATGCCACCTCGATCTCATGGTCGTCGCAGAAGCGAGTGAACTTCTTCCCAGTGAATTGAGTCCCGTTGTCGATGATGTTAGTGTTTGGGACACCGAATTGGCATAGGATGTCGTGGAAGAAGCTGACGGCTTGTACCGACGTGATCTTTGTTAGCGGCCGGGCTTCGATCCACTTTGTGGACTTGTCGACGGTGACAAACATGTGGGTGAAGCCCCCGGGCGCTCTTGGTAATGGCCCGACCATGTCTAATCCCTGGACCGCGAACAGCCAGGTGATGGGTATGGTCTGAAGCGCTTGGGCTGATAGATGGGTTTTCTTGGCGTAGAACTGGCAGCCTTCGCATGTTCGCACGATTCGCTCGGCGTCAGTGACGACTGTGGGCCAGTAGAATCCCTACCTAAAGGCCGACCCTACCAAGGATCGGGGCGCCGTGTGATGACCGCACACCCCTTCGTGGATATCCTTCGACAACGATCTCCCTTCTTCATTGGGAATACAGCTTTGGAGGACACCGTTGTGGCCCCGACGGTACAGGTCACCCTCAATTATCCTGTAGGCTTTGCTCTCCGGATAAGGCGTCGGGCCTCCGTTCGTCCGGCTGGAAGGGCCCCGTCAACAAGCCAGCTTAAGGGGGGGTGCGCCAATCTCCTTCTAAGTCTGCCTCGGGTGGGCTTTCTGTAGGTTGCCCTTCATCAAGGCTCGTCCCTTCGTCGGGGCCGGACGCAATAGCCGCCACTACCCTCGATGGGTCGAGGCTTCCATGAGGTCCGGGCAACTGCTCACGGTTGGATCCCGAAGTGGATGCCTCATCGTTGACATCCACCGATGGTCGATGCTAGTCGTCTGCGAAGACACCCGGCGGAACCGGCTGTCGCTAGGGTGCGAGCATGGCTAACTCGTCCGCCACCTTGTTATACTCCCGTCGTAAGTGAACGAAACCCAAGCCCCGAAACTTTTCCTGCGCCCGGCGCGCTGCTTCGCAGTAGACTGCCAGCTTCGGATTATGGCATTTGGCGTCACCGTTGACCTGATCCACCACGAGCCGACAATCGCCGCGGGCCTCCAGCCTGTGGATGCCGAGCTCCTTGGCTATCCGGAGTCCGGCAAGCAGAGCTTCGTACTCCGCCATATTGTTCGAGGTGGGAAAGTGTAGCCGTATGGCGTAACGCATCATCACCCCCATTGGGGAAATAAAGACGACCCCCACCCTGACCCTATTCGGTTATGGGCTCCATCGAAGTGGAGGACCTAGTTTTCAAGGTCGGCTGGGGCGGGGGGAGCTGTGTCTCCGTCCATTCGGCTACGAAGTCAACGAGCACCTGAGACTTGATGGTTGACCTTGGGGTGTAGGAAATTCCATAGCCCGTTAGCTTGAGGGACCACTTGGCAATCCTTCCTGTTGCTTCCCTGTTGTTGATCACCTCGCCTAACGCATGCTCGGTGACGACAGTGACGTGGTGGGCATCGAAGTAGTGCCTGAGTTTGCGCTGGGCGATGAGGATGGCGTAGACCATCTTCTGGATGTGGAGGTAGCGTGTCTTAGACTCGGTCAACACCTCACTGATGTAGTAGACCGGGTGCTGGATCTTCAGCGCGTGTCCTTCTTCCTCTCGTTCTACCACAAGGACTGCGCTCACCACTTGGGTGGTCGCTGCCACATACAGGAACAGACGCTCCCCATCACGCGGAGGTACCAGGATGGGTGGTTCGGTGAGCATGTGCTTGAGCTGATCGAGCGCCTGCTAAGCCTCCGTGGTCCACTCGAAGCGGTCCACCCTCTTCAGGAGTTTGCAGAGGGGAAGACCCCGCTCGCCTAGGCGTGACACGAATCGTCCTAAAGCAGCGAGGCAGCCAGCCAGCTTCTGGACATCCTTGACGGAGCTAAGTGGCCCCATGTTGGTGATGGCGGCGATCTTCTCGGGATTTGGCTCAATGCCCCTGGCGGAGACGACGAATCCCAGGAGGAGGCCCTTCGAGACCCCGAACATGCACTTTTCCGGGTTGAGCTTGACGCGGTTTGCTCCCAAGCGATCGAACGTCGCTTCCAAGTCCTGTACCAGGTCGTCGGCTCGCTTGGACTTGACTACGATGTCATCCACGTAGATCTCGACGGTTCACTCGACGAGGTCACCTAGACACTGGTTCATGCAACGCTGGAATGTTGCGCCAGCATTTTTTAGCCCAAAGGCCATCGTGGTGTAGCAAAATACACCGCAAGGGGTCATGAAGGAAGTGGCCAGTTGGTCGGATTCTTTGAGCGCGTTCTGGTGGTAACCAGAATAGGCATCGAGGAAACATAGGGCTTCGCACCCTGCTGTAGAATCCACGACCTGATCGATGCGAGGAAGGGGATACGGAAACTTTTCGCAAGATTTATTGAGACTAGTGTAATCGACACACATCCTCCACTTCCAATTCTTTTTCTCAACAAGTACAGGATTTGCCAACCACTCTGGGTAGCGTACTTCCCTAATGAACCCTGCATCTAACAACTTGGCTACTTCCTCAATGATGATTTTTCGCTTGAACTCGTTGCAGCGTCTTGTGGGCTGCCTGACTGGCTTTGCGTCTTGGTGAATGTCCAAGGAATGCTCGGCGACTTCCCGGGGGATTCCTGGCATGTCTGCGGGGACCCATGCGAACATGCCGATGTTTGCCCGGAGGCAATCGATGAGCGCGCTTTCCTATTTTTCGGTGAGGGTGGAGGAAATGATGATTGTCTTGCTCCTGGAGCTCTGGGGGTTGAGAAGCACCTTCTTTGTGTCGCTAGACGGATGGAACTGCCTCTCGGTCTCCGGCTCGCGCATCGCCCTCTTGCGTGTGGGGCCGTCATCACTTTGGGCTGCGCGTCCTTCCTGGTCTTCAAGAGCTGAAGCCTGTTCTGCAATGGCGTCGATCGCCGCTTGAGAGACGGCGAGTTCCTTGGAAGCCTCGACGGTCGTCCTGGCTTTGGCAAGCTGTCGGGACGCGACGAGCGCCGCTGCCAGTGCGCAGCTCTCCTTCTCGCACTCGTACGCCGCTTGGGGAGACGTTCCCACCATGATGATGCAGTTGGGGCCCGGCATCTTAAGCTTGAGGTAGACGTAATTCGGGACGGCCATGAACTTCGCGTAGCATGGCCTTCCCAGGATGGCGTCGTAGGAGCCGTCGAAATCCACCACCTCAAAACAGAGCATCTCGGTGTAGAAATTGTCTCGGTCGCCGAAGGGGACCGGGAGGGTGATCTGCCCCAGCGGGATAGCCTCCTTCCCCGGCACGACTCCATAGAAGGGAGCCCACTCCGGTCGCACGTTGGATCATGGGACACCCAGGGCATCTAGCGTGCTTGCGTATAGGATGTTGAGGCTGCCCTCTCCATCCATCAGTACCTTGGACACGCGCTTCTTCCCAATTATCGAGGCCACAACCAGCGGAAGCTTCCCCGGATGCGAGACGTACTTCGGGTGATCGGAATGGTCGAAGGTGATTGATGCTTCGAACCATCTGAGGTACTCCTGATTGGTAGGATGAACCGTGAACACGTCATGCTCCATTAGCTTGCCGTGTCGCTTTGACGCCTGCGCCTCTGGTCCGCCGAAGATCATGAGGCACTCATCGGGTTCGAGGAACGTGTCGGCTGTCGTCCCCTTCCCCTGTGTTTGAGAGGTCGGGCTCACCCTGTCCAGCCTTCCCATGAGGAACTTCCTCATGAGGCCACACTCGCGGTACTTATGCTTGATGGGGGTCGCATGATTTGGGCATGGGCCTTCGAGTAGCTGCTCGAAGTAGTCAGGGGCCTGACCCTCGGTGAGTCGTCGTCCTTGGGGTCGGTCATCTCATTGTTGACCTTGTGTCGCCCATCCCTAGGGTCGAGAGGGCTTGGTGTCTGCGACAGCAATGAACTCGCCCTGCCTTTCCTTCTTCTTCTTCTTCTTTTTCTTCTCGGGGCAGTCCGGCGGTCCTGCTTCGTCGGCTGGCTCGTCGCGCCTCTTTCCCCCCCATCTCCCGGGAAATGTGCCAGCACGGCTTCTTCTCCTTGTGCTTCTTCGGTGGCAATGTCGAGGACCTCCTTGATCGTCTTGGGGCACTCCTTGCCAATCCGGTTGACCAAGATCCGGCTCTTGGTACCCCCCATCAACGCCGCGAGGGCGTCGGCATCGGTGGCATCAGGGAGGTTGTTGTACTGCCGGGAGAAACGGCACAGGTACTCTCGCAGAGTCTCACCGTGCTTCTGCTTACACCTTTTGAGGTCTTAGACCTTGCCCGGGCAGGCGCAGGTGCCTTGGAAGTTTCCGACGAAGGTACTCCGCAAGTCCGCCCAGGTTCAAATCTTCCCGTTTGGTAAGCGCTCGAGCCAGGCACGGGCCGGCTCCGCCAGGTATAGGGGGAGGTTGCGTATGATGACCTTGTTGTCAAAAGCACCCCCTGCTCGGCACGCGAGCTTGAAGTCGTCCAGCCAGACCGATGGGTCCGTCTCTCCATCATACTTGCTGAAGTTGGTGGGGAGACGGAACCATGGGGGAATTGCCACGGTACGAATCTCGTGGGAGAAGGCGGCTAGGCCTAGGCAATCAGAGTCGGAGCTTGAATCCCAGTCCTCTTCTGCCTCAACATGCACCTCGCGCCGATGATGCCTCACACGCGGGACACGATCCTCCGGTTCCTCCGAGCGATCCTATCGTCGAGCCTCGATGGTATGCCACACGTCGCGGTCAGGGCCCAACCGATCTTGGACCTTTGCAGTGTCTGGGCTTGGGACATTCCATCGCGCACCGTCGGTCGGCTTCTTCTTGTCGACAGGGCTAGGAGACCGTGAGTCTCTGGCCCCGACCCCGGAGTACCGTCTCCTCCCAGCAGAGCTTTCTGCCTGTTGTACCGTGGCGCGCTCGAGGAGCGTTTTCAGCCCATTCTGGACTCGACGCTCTTCATGTGTCGATGGCTGGGGCAGCTGCCTACTGAGCAACATGGCCGCAGCGATGCACTGGCTTGCTCGGTCGAACAGCTGGTAGCCATTGGCGTTGGTCTCGATCCGCTAGCCTACTTCGTGTGCTCGCGCCCGAGCTGCTGGCTCCATGTTCGCATCGAGTTGGGCCTGCTCTAGCTCGAGGGCTAGCCGCACATCTTCCAGCTCTTGTCGCTTTGCCGCAATCTGCTCCGGCGTTAGCCAAATCTCCGTCCCGTTTGCCCCGTTCGTCAAGTCGTCCGGGGGGACCACAGTGAAACACTCCCATGTGGGGCAGCACTCACTTGTCCCTGGGGAGGTGTACTTCCAGATCCCTCTCTTGACAAGGATCGGACGGGCTGAGCATGACGTCCGGGGCTGCGTAGCGCCCCAGGATGCCTTCGTACTTCAGAAGGCGCACCTTGGCGTGTGCTCTGTCGAGGCCTTTCCATGCCTGACGTCGCGCCAAGTCGAAGAACACTTGTGACGTGTTCTTTAGACCGAAAGGAAGAGCTGACGCCTCACTTTTTAGCGAGCGTACGTCGACCTTCTCAGCCGATTGGCCTTTTGGGCCGCACGCGAACCCGAGTGCTTCGCCCGGAGCGCTTGGGTTGAGTTGTCGCCGCTGTCGGGGTGGTGCACGATTCGCTCGCGCCCCACCCTGGACACTATGATTGAGCTCCGGGAGAAGGCCGTCGTGGCACGTGCTGCCGATGCAGCCTTACTCTCAGCTGAAGGCACCGCTTGGTTACCCCGTGGGACTTGTCCCGCACGGGTGGCCATGCAGTCGGAGTCGTTGACGAGGACGAGGTGTGGCGCACCACCGTGTGTAGTCGGCAGCTCGTCCACGAGGAACTCGAGGCTGCCGAACCGGATGGTCGCACCCAACCTGAACTGACGGTCACCAAGACCAACCATCTCACACCGAGTGTTGACGAGGACGAAGATGTGCGCAGGCCCCTACCTGGCGCGCCAACTGTCGGCAGGTGACACATGGGGTGCCTCACGCCGACAAGTGTCGATCACAGAACACGCACGTCTTGATGTGATCCCTACGTCCAGTGAAGGTAGCTCACGACTGTATTGCGCTCTCGGCAGCGGATTACAACAAAGGCCGGTTCAAGCCTTGGGTATAGAATGCGTGTAGGGCACTAAGTGCTCTAGAGAGTGATCCCTCCCGAAGACGCACTTTCTCCTTCACAAGCCTGGTTTGGCTTCGGGAGCATCCTTGAGGCTCTCTTTGCTCCTTCTCCGTAGATTGGGTTCGTCGACGGAAGAGTCTCCTCGCGGGGGTCGGGCGAGACGGAGGTGCCCGACCCCTTTGGCCCTTAGGCCCTCCGAGGGTCGGGTAGGACGGAGGTGCCTGACCCCCTTGGCCTTTAGGCCCTCTGAGGGTCGGGCGGGACGAAGTTACCTGACCGGTCATGCCTAGAACCGTTTCTAACCACCATCGGGGCCTCCCCTTGCTCGGCCGCCATTAACAGGCATCATGTCAGTGGGCCCCGCAATCCATGACCCCACATGAGCCAAGTGGGATAAATGAGGCTGGCGAGTTGATTGAGGGACAGAAGCACATGGTTGTCATCATGAGCAATACATGCGCCTATCAACGGCCACAACAGTTCCATTTCCCTTGTTCGCACATGGTAGCGGCTTGCGGGGCACGTCGGGTTTCTGTAGAGTTGAAGATCCCTCATGAATTTTCTGCGCCGTGTTACCTCAACACCTCAGTTTGTGCCTTTTTGTGACGAAAGCGAGTGGCCACCCTATGATGGGCCTAAGTACGTGGTCGACGAGATGCACAAGTGGCAGGGCGGGGGAACATAGAGAAGAACAAGATACAAGATGCAAATGGATCGGATTGACTCGTAGGGAAAAGGGAATCCGTTTGTAGTTGGCCCCGTGGAAACACAGTGTGGGAAATGTGGTGCTCGCGGTCACAATATGAGGACCTGCGAACGACGGCAGGTGGAAGATTGTTTATGTTTTATTTTCTGTGTACAGTTTCGTAAATATTCAGCACATTTTTGTATGTAGACTTTTTCATTATCTCACACATTTTCGTATGTTTGCAGGAACGTCGGCAGGATGGCGGGGCAATACCTGTTGTTGGACGACCACTACGTTCAGAACCACCGTGCCAGGCAGATCGTGGCCAACCCGGACCAGGTACAATTTTGTTTTCACTTACATACTATCCTCATGGCAAACTAAATTTCATTGTCATTTGGCTCACATACTTGTGTGCGGGCTCTATCCATCCTTCGGCCCGAACCCATGAGCGTGCATGAGCCGTGAGGCTGTCCGCACTCGTGGTACTCTATTTCCATGTCTAAAATGAATATTTCTATCATGGTCATAGAGATTCTGTACTCCATCCCAACTTCTCCTGCACTCGTGGTACTCTATATCTCATACCCTATGTCAACAACCCTTTATTTTATTCAACCATCCCAACTACCACATCCTCTCTCTCCTCACTTTTCCTTTTTCTTTCTTTTTCCTCTCTCTATTTTCTTCTCTTTTTTCCACTGACACATCGAACCTTCCTGCCTCTTCTCGCTCCCTCCACCTCCGCCTCCTCCCACCCTCTGCCTCCGCCTCGCCTCCTCCCTCCGTCGGTGAGGAGGCCCAAGAAGAGGTGGTGGCCGGCTGCAGCCCAGATCCACTCCTCTCCGCCCCGAGGGCCGCCATGGTCGTCTCCTTCTCGAGCTCGCCATGGCCGCCTCCTCCTCGAGCTCACAACTTCCACTCCGCCGTCATGGACGCCGCCTCCTCGAGCTCGCCATGGCCACCTCCTCCTCGAGCTCATAACTCCCTCTCCCACCGCAGCCTCCCTCTTCGTCGCCCTACCTTCCCCTAACCTCCTCTTCCCCCAACCTCCCTCTCCGGCGCCAGGCAAAGTGAGGCGAGCAGGGGCTCGCTCGAATCGGCGCCAGGTCATCTCGATTCGAGCTTGCGCCTGCCGGCCACGGCCACGGTGGATTGGGTCGCTGGGGTTCAAGGCGTTCGACGACAATCTCCTCGGCCTTGAGCTCAGCGAGCACCGAGTCCTCGAGCTCGGAGAGGTGGATATCTAGCGAGGGTCTACAGCTTGGCGAGGTGGAGATCCGGCAAAGGTCTGCGGCTGCGGCGTGGACTTGGACGGGGACGGTACGGTAGCAACAGCACCGCCAAATCGAGCTCTCTCTCTCTCTCCTGGTGCTGCGCCAGGTAGTTGGAAAGCACGTGGACCCCGCGCCATGTCGGGCCGTAGCGCACCTGCGCTATGGCGCTAGATTTGGCGCTTGGGAGACGATGCGGGACGATACCATCCCAGGTAGCGCCCCCCGCTGCGGGGATTTCGTGCGCTATATATATGATGCTGCATCCACAGGGTAGAGCACCCGCTGCGGACAGCCTAAGATGAGCCCTGCTTCCACGAGGGAAGTGGGAACCGACGGCCATGCAAAGCCGGAGCACAATGAGAAGCCGTAACGTCAATTGCATAGCTGTATAGACTTTGTATGGATGGAGATTATATTAATGCAAAGCTATGGTAGATGCGGATCAAATACAAAGCAAATCTCAATCCCTCACCAATAGTGTATTTAATATTAACATTTCAAGTTATAAGTCATTGCAACTTTCTTGTAGAGTCAATCATCTCAAGTTTGACCATATTTATACTGAATACAAACATTCATGATACCAAATAATATCATTAGTTTCTTCATTAAACATATTTTCATAATACATATATATATTCGGTAAACCTTTGTAATCCCATCTATAATTTCAGCCAAACATAAAATGGATTATCTGTCCAAAAACGTAGGATTAACTTGTAATTTAGAACAGAAGAAGTAGAATGGAAGAAGCTGTAATTTACGGTACCGCAACTCTTCTCTTGAACCATGATGCCAAACGTCATAGAAGAAATGAGGGAGGGAACAGCATGATTATTACAGTTAAGGGCATGCATGATCACATAGCCATGGCAAAAGAAAATTTTAGGTCAAGCAAAGTCGATTATGATGTTGTCGACTGCAGGGCAACACATGTTTTTCGTTAACACTCAAAAACAGACCAAATAGCCTAGAATATATACTACAAAAATGCTATGTTGATGATACGCTGCATTGGAAAAAACAGAGTACATACATTGATCGATCTTTGTGTCTGAGCAGACCAGCCCCTACTAATTATATTACATAAAAAACGAGGTTCCAAAATTTACAAGACCCCCCCCCCCACACACACAAAAAAAAAAAGAAGGAACAGAGAACCAAGTGTTTTGAAAAGTTTTTAATTAAGATATCCTTGCACAGTATGAACTGGGACACATGCGCTTTCATCACCTTGCATGGTATGAACTTCTTGGGTTCATGGGCAGGTCCTCGCTTTCTTGTGTAGGATATCCAGTAGTAGCACCTTCTATTTGAAAGCTAGCAGCCGATGCGACATCAAGAAGGCTTTGAGTCTCCATTTCAACATCGAGCTGTACCCACGGATGCAGAGAAAGCTTCCTCAATCTGCCAAGCTCATCGGTGATCTCCTTCATCGATGGCCTGTTGCTGCCGCCCATATCCAGGCATCGCTTAGCTAGTTCCGCAATGCCTCATCAATTCATTGCTCTCTTGTCCCTTTATGTGACTCGGCAAGATCGAATCAAGATTGTTCTCCTTCATAGAGGTCAAGAATTTTGACGATAAACTTCTTTGTGTCTCGGTCTCATCCAACTTTAGAGGCTCTTGGCCTGTGAGGACCTCTAGAAGGATAACACCAAAGCTATAGACATCACTTTTTTCGGTCAATTGACATGTCTGCATGTATTCAGGGTCGAGGTAGCCACAAGTACCTTGAACCATTGTGACATATTGTTCCCTGTTGGATGGGGCTAGTACGGAGGCTCCAAAGTCTGAAACTTTCGCCATGTAGTTTTCATCTAAAAGAATATTGGCAGTCTTGACATCACCATGGATGATTGGAGGAGATGCGTATGAGTGCAAGAAATGAAGTCCCTCAGCTGCCTCATGAGCAATCCTTAATAAGGTGTTGAAAGAGATTTGTAATACTTGGTTCTTGCCATGGATAAGTTCAAACAATGTGCCATTCGGGATAAACTCATAGACTAACATTGGAACTTCCACCTCAAGGCAACAACCCAGAAGTTTGACAATATTCTTGTGGTTAATCTGGGAGAGAATTACCATTTCTTGACCAAATTCCTTCTTTTGCCTGTCATCGATAAGCGCACACCGCTTAATAGCAACAGCCATGTTACCCTTAGCAATCCCTTTGTAGACTGTTCCATGACCTCCCTTTCCAATTATTGTGCTCTTATCGTAGTTATTTGTGGCTTGTATAAGTTCAGCTTCGCTAAATACTGTGAAAGCAATACCTCTTTCTGATCTCATCCTCTCAAACAAAATCATGCCTCCATGTTCTCGAAAATGTTCTTGCTTGACTTGGTTCAGTTTTCTCTTTTGAAGAATCATGTGTCCTAAGAAGGAAAAAATCACGACAACAAGAAAGCCCACTGCAACTCCTGCATAACAAATCATGAGAGCACACATGATCACGTCAGAAAAAAAAACGTGCTTTGTCATATGGAATTTCAAAAATATAAAATATTGGGTTCAGCTAGCTGATCTCAGCACGTTATTACCTATTATTAAGGCGATATCAGGGTCACATGAATCGCCCTTCCCGTTAAGCTTCCTTCCTACTCGACAAGAACACCGGTAGCTTCCTACCGTGTTGTGGCAGATACCTCCTGAAGGGCATGGGCTGTTTTTGCATTCATCAACATCTGCAGTAAGATGACCAAGAGCTAAGAATGATAAATACAAAGTTAAGAGATCAAACATTATACAAATATGCTGTATTTTTGGCATAATTATTACCATGACATCCATCGGGAAGATATGGGTTGCCTTCATACCCTTTGGAGCAGTTGCACAGGTAGCCTGGCCCGTTGAGTGAGTCCACGCACTCGCTCTTGTCGCTAAGGCATGCGTAAGTGCCTTCCTTTTTCTGTTTGGCAACCTCACACGGCATTGACCCATTTCTTATCGCCCAGTCCACCACGACGGGCACTTGCCCAGAGCTCGTGTCGTTGAACTCGGTCGTGGTGATGTACGCCGTGCTGAAGTTGAACGCCTCCGCCTCCATAAGCACAGCGTAGCTGCACCGGCTGAAGTTCCAAATTTGGCTCGTGTTGAAACCCTGGGCGAAGCCAGAGTAGTATAGGTCCATCCCTTTGGGTATCGCCGTCTGGCAGCAGCCCATGCCGGCGCAGGATCCATCCGCAATGTCTGACAGGTTGTGGCACGTCGAGACACACACACTCTGGTAACCCAGGCCGTTGGCATCGTCGGCGATGTAGGCGAAAGTGTTGCAGCCGACGACGGTGAACTTGTTGTGGACGTTTGAAAACATATAGGGAGTACCCCTTAAGTTGAAGTCCCAAGAAGGTCCTTCCATTTTATCCGAAGAGCGGTTGTAGCAGGATGTCGAGATAGGGTTGAGGAATCGGATGGTGCCATTAATCAACGAAATGTCGAGCAGCTCTATATCATCAAAAGTATTGGCTTGGAAATGCCATCTCGGACCTTGCAGCTGACATTAAAGTTTGGCGCCAATGAGCAGTCCAGGCCCACCCCGAACGGGTACGGTATCTTAACGCCGCCACACTGTTTTTGGCAACGAGGACTAGGAATCGCAATAGCAAGAGCATGCTGTGCCGCGAACAGAAGTACAAGAACAAGGCTAAGCAGCTGAAGAATGTGCGCTTCCATCCTCGTGGTCTGCAAAAAAAAAAGTTATGCAGATTAATTGGTTTCTATTTGTGGTGTTGATATACTGCCAAGCCCTCCATTCGTCACCGTGTGGAATTCGACTGCTCGTTGTGCTGATAACAATTGGCAACCGTTGGGCCCTTGGTGCGGTGGAGACCTTCAGCAAAACCTACAAGGCTACTACATGGCCTTCGAGCCTTTGAGGTTCCATCTGCCATCGACGGCGGCGGGGTTCTGATTCCGCCGAGTCACGCACGGACAGATAAGCTAGCAAAGGGATTTGTGTTGGTCCCGGGGCAAGGCAACATATATAAGAGATCATTTATTTCTCCTCACGTTGCTCTAGCATCTATAAATGAACTTAAAGATAAAAATATAAATCGATATGAACTTACTAAACTCTGACCAGAAATAATAGCAAGGATTCAAGGAAGTTTATTTTTCGAATAGAATATGTACCTTAGGTGTGCCAAGGGGTCTGTAAATCTGTCTCCCAATTTCCCAAAGAACACCGAGGGCCTGAATGTTTTCAAACATCTTCGGAAAAAAAGCAAACACCCCTATATGTGTGTTGACATGTTGTAGTATACAAGTAGAGCTCATATGGTGTCAAATCCACGGGTCGTCGTCGCGGAACGATCAACACACAGCAAAGACTGAGCCTTTGAAAGTCTTTGAAAGTTTATAATATAAGCAAGGGTATGATGTGGCTTCTAATATGATAGGAGAATTTCATGGTTTGCAAAGAAAGATATTGGATGAGAATCCACATGTTTTTTTTATACATTCCTTTGCCCATCAATTGCAATTAGTGGCGGTCTCGGTTTCTAAGTCTTGCTCTTCAATATTTGATTTCTTTAACATTGCCACTTTAATTGTGAACACTGTCAACGCTTCTTGTAAGAGGAGAGATTAGCTAGCTCAAAAACACCATGATAATATTATCAATCAATTGGACAGTGGTAAAAATTTTAGTGGAAGAGGGAAAAATCAGGAAACAACCTTGCAAGGGCAGGAGATACACGGTGGGGCTCACATCATAAAACTTTATGTCGTCTTGACCACATGTGGGATGCAGTCTTGGAGGCATTAGAGAATATGGCTGAAGATGGTGTTGGAGAAAAGAGAACCACAGCTTATGGTTTGCTGTTACAAATGGAGAATTTTGAGTTTATATTTATATTGCATCTTATGATCAAATTATTGGGCATAACTAATGATTTGTCACAATGCTTGCAAAGGAAAGAACAGAATATTGTTCGGGTCGTTTCGTTAATTGGGATCACATTAGAGAAAGTTGATGATGTGAGACATCATGGCTGGGAGGAGCTATTTTAGGAGGTAAAGGAGTTCTGCGTGATCCATCACATCATTATCACAAATATATATGGAGGATACATTAATAATTAGAGGTCGTTCAAGGGGTCGTGGAGGGCAGCAGGTAACCTACTACCATCATTTCGAAAATGAAATCTTCAATGTGGTGTACGACCAAGTTATTGTGGAACTAAATAATTGGTTTGTTGAAAGATCTACCAAGTTATTGAGATGCATTACTTGTCTAGATCCAAATAATTATTTTGCTAATTTTGACATTGACAAACTAGTTGAACTTACTGAGATGTATGATGCTGATTTTTGCCACTATGATCTTACAAACCTTTGGACTCATCTTGGTCATTCACTTTCTGATGTGAGAACTGATCCTGATTTCACAAATTGTGTGGACCTTGGTACTCTTGCTGTCAAATGTTGAATCAAATGACACACAACATTATTTTCATTGGTTTACCATCTCATTGAGTTGGCTTTGGTTTTACCTGTTGCAACTGCCACCGTAGAATGGGTCTTCTCGGCTATGAAATTGCCAGAACTGATTTGCGGAATAAGATGGGGGGTCAGTGGTCGAATTACAGGATGGCATGTTATATTGAGCGAGATATATTTGCAAGCCTTATAAATGAGTAAATCTTATATTATTTTCAAGAACTGAAATCTCGTTCGAAGAAGTTGCCTAAACTACCATGTAGAAGTACTTCTGGTATGCTACATTCAAATTATATATGCTCCATAAGAATTAAGAAATCCTAGCTGTTTTACCATATTTTTACGTGTTTCTATCTTGTCTATGCCTAGGTTTTGCTGATGAGGAAATGGAAGATGTGACTACATAAATGCACAAAAGCTTCACTAGGTATTTGTTTTTATGTGCTCAATGTCATTCTCAAGTCTCAACTATCTTCTATTTTGTCACACTATGAAACATATGTCGTTGCCTGTTGGTACTACCATACTAGAGTATGTCTCATATATGTGTGGTATAGCTTTCAGCTTTGGTCGCTGAAATTTACCCCGCTGAAATTTGGCCTTAGTCTTGGCCAAAAGCTGGGTCTGCCGCTGTGTGTTGTAGTATATAAGTAGAGCACATATGGTGTCAAATCCACGGGTCGTCGCCGCGGAACGAATCAACACACAGCAGAGACCGAGTCTTTGAAAGTCTATAATATAAGGTTTGTTTTCTATTTCGAACTCAATTAAATCAGATCATAACGTGGGCTCATTTTGGCCCTTCATTAGAATTCAGCAAAGCCTATTTATTCTTAAACTTTTTCTAGCCACTAAAACGGGATCGGAGCTGCAGTGCGAGATATTTTCCAGCTCGAGACTGTCGGACTGTCCAAATTCATTTGTCAAGACAGATGATTGTCTGTTTGCGAACTGTGAACCATATCGTCGACAAAACCGGGGTCCCGCGCTGGCCTACCTTCTCTTTCCATGGTACTACAGGATGTCAGGATGAAAGCTAACCGTATTATTCATGCGATTGTGGGACCGGCCACTTTGCATCATTTCATTCGTATCGCTGTTGCTTCTTGCAGCTAGCTGCGATTGCAACCCGTAATTCTCCATCTCCGTGTTGGTGGTGTGCCGAGATGGAGTTTCGAGGTAAATGAAGGAACTGACGGCGAGCAATTCTACATGCATGAACTGGATGAACCAACCAAACATCACTTATTCTGCACAATCCACGTGTTCTAACCTTGGCGCTGGCTCGTTCGTAGAGCCATTGGACGGGTGCTGATCGAAGCTCTTGTCAAGTGTGCTCAACGACCTTGCGTATAAGCCGGAACGCGTGGTCGTTGTCGCTGGCGTCGCTGTTGCGCCTGTAGAGGCAGAGGCCGAGCATGTAGGCCGCCATCTGATGGCCTGCCTCGGCGGCGCGCTCGAGCAGGTGGAGGGACAGCCGGAGCGCAGCGTGGTTATCCACGAAAACCTCGCGCAACCCGGCGAGAGAGTAGGCGTTCGGGTTCCCGACAGCATCGCGAGTCAGGTTGGCAAGGAGAGTGTCGCGGAATAGGCTGAAGTCGTGGACGTCGGCGTCATTGGCCTCGTAGGCACGCCACAGCATACGTTGCAGTGGTAAGCACCGGCCGACGTGCGCGGATGTACAAGCCATGTGCATCTACTTGCATGTCGCCCGCAGGCTGCGGAAGTCTTCCACGGCTTGCGGAGAGAAAGCTGCGGAGAGGCCCACGATACTTTCCTGCAACTGGAGAGGGAGATCCTGCAGCGAAGACATCGCCGGCGGGAGTTTTTTTTGCCTCTGTGTGGTGAGGGCTGAGGGCGATGAGCCGATGAGGATTCTGGTGTATGGTCAATGGTGAATCCCTGTCACCGATCCCTATTTTTTATTCCGACCATGCGGCCTAAAGATCTCTACAAAAGATTGTCTCGGCTACTATTTTCATAGGTCCTTGATATTCACTACTATTCCTTTAGACTTTTCGTTCAATTGAAAACCATGATTCCCCTCAGGGCAGTCCCAAGTCCCAACCCAGACTACCATAGAGTCTGATGAGTATATGTTGAAGACTCTATCACAAGAAAACCCTAAACTTTTGCTACAGAAAAGTTTTGCTACAGGAATTTTTCTCCCATATCTACAAACTAAACATTTAATCAAAATGACACTCTCCACTGGGATTAGCGTGGCAGTAAAGTTCAGCTGCACTCAACTTTTCACTATCTGTACACCCCCTCCCCAATAGCGACGCTCGGTGGGTCGCACATGTCAGTGACTAATAGGTAGTGTGACTTTGTAGGTCCATGTTCGGTGGGTCGCACATGTCAGTGACTAATAGGTAGAGTGGGACAGAGTTAGAGGTTGTTTTTGTTACGAACCTGAACCGACTAGTGCACGTGACCTTTACCACCACTCACCGGTTGCCTTTTCGCCTTCTCCTTCTTCCCCCAAATTAAACGTCCCATCAAAAACTGCCGCTGCGCCATTGTATTCTCTTCCCCTCCCGGCCCATCGACAACCTTCTCCTCCCCAACCCCACGCCTCCCCTACCCCACGCAGTGCGGACGATGGTGGCAAGCATCACAAGCAAGCCTCCACGAGGCTAGTCCGTGACGCGCGTGGTCGCTTCCTGCGGATTCCGACGACCTCGTGGCCATCTTGGATAGCAGCATCGAGGCCACTAGAGGAGCACGCGGCGGCGCCCCCACGAGGGGAGCTTCTTGCTGCCTTGCACATCATCGACCACGCCATGGCCATGCCCGAAGGTCCAAACCCCACCACCTATATCATGAACGGTACTGGTGAGGTAGTCGTCACCGCCTCATCATCACGCAACCATGCCAAGGTGAGCATATATACTCTCTCCCAGCACCTCTGTAGTGTTAGATTTGAATATTTTGGTGCTGAATGAATCTCGGAAGCAGTTGGAAAAAGGGAGAAGTGATATGCATTGGAGTTTTTCTAGCATATGTGTAAAATGTAGACAGATTTGATGCATGCATATCAAGGTTATTTATTTTTGCTAGATTTTACTTTGTCTAGAATTACATTTGCTTATTGACAGTTGCTTTGTTTTGGTATGAGGATTGGATATCAGAGTGGTAACATAGATGGACATAGCTTGTAGTTTTCTATCGTCACATCTATAAATATTCACTTTCGCTAAATTCAATTTGGTTAGAATCACATGTTGTTATATACAGATTGACAAATTGCAATGCTTTAATTTATTTTGGTATGATATGATGATTGCATCTCTTTTAATTATCCATTGCAATCATATTGATCACATATATAGCTGATGTTACATTATTTATGATAGCAACAAGTAATCATAGGCAGGACCATTATTGGATTGATGATCTTTGTTTACCACATTCTTAATATAGGCCTATCAATATGAATAACTCTAACATGTCAAAATGCTTCGTATCATAGGCAGGACCATTCCACATTTACACCGAAAGCCAACCCACCGATGATGATCCAGATGCCAAATTGGACTGGACAGACTGTTGTAATGCGAAGCCTGTGGTTAAAGTGGTTAGTGCCTGAAGTTGCTTACTTGATTGCTGTATGCAATTATTTATTCATGATTTTGAATATATCACTCTGTTTTGCTTGTCTCATGAAGACACAAGACCAGACCTATGAGGTCTGCCTGGATAAGATCACCTTGACGATGGAGTTGAGCCAAGGAAGCGATGATGAGGGTATCCTGCCAGTGCCCTATCCAACTGAGGTGATGTTTGTTCACACTTCTTCCATAATTTCCTTAATTTAGTTTCCAAACCCATGGAATCTTTGATTATATATGTTTTGCCACGTACTGAATTTATGATAGATTCGAAAAAAGGCGGAGGAGCTTCGCCTTCTTATCTAGAGGAAAAGGACGTTGCGACACTGGTTATTATATTAGAATCAGTATGGACCCAGTATTGTTGTTGAAATCAGTATCAACAATGATTGTACGATGTTGCTGTTTGTGTAGCTTCAGTATTGAGATCAAATGCTCTGTGATCGCGTCTAGAACAGCCCAGCTACGCGTCTGCTTGCCCTCAATGTCCTTTCGGGCCTGTTAGGTCCAAGACAGTCCGGCAGCTCTCCACGTCCACAGCTACTGACAGCCCAGCTGTGTGTCCGCTTGACCTCAATCTCCTTCGGGTCGGTTAGGCCCAAGACATCTTGGCACCTCTCCTTCTCCGCAGCTACTCAATCTCTTTCGACCCGATGAGGCCCAAGAAAGCCCGGCTGCACTCCGTGCACTCCGCGTCCGCGGAGTAGCGCTCAATCATGACAGATGGAGATCACCTGGTAGCTTCGTTCCCTCTGTCGTGTCATCGTCTTCGTGCCCCACATAAAGCACGCCCCCGTCGTATTGCCTCGTCGACCGCCGCATTGATAGAAATATCTCGCCAATCCGTTGCATCTCTAGCCCAGACGGGGATTTATACCTCAGCTGCGCGACATCCTTGATCTCAAGCCTGTCAGCTTCGTCCTTTCCGGCGAACTCCGCCATGGACCCTCTGTAGACTTGCAGCGCTGGATCCCTTCTGTCCGGTACTGACGTGGACAACCGCCTGGTCCCAGCTCTCCAATGGGCCCTATATAGGTGGACCGCCAGGTCGCAACTGTGCGGTCGACCCGTACACGTGGAACCATACACGTCGGACGCTCAGTGGGCCCCATACACGTGGCCTAGCGCTTTCACACCTCGCCGCTGGGACCCTGTACACGTCGACCACTCTAGTCCAACCTCCCTACTGGACCCGTCTCTGACATGTTTGACCGGGCTGCCGTCACCCCTGGTCGCTAGACGTGGCAGCCACGGGGACATGCTGGAGCCTCTGTGGACCCATGGTTCTAACTGCAAGATGTGCCGCATTGGTTTTACGACGAAATGTGAGCGTCGCAGACACGCTTTGTCGGTTGCGTAACTTTTGTTGACGAGATGAATGTTGTTCGTTGACGCCTTTTTAAGTTTCGTCGTTGTTCCGAAGCGGCCGAGGGTTGTCCCCTATGATCCTCGATGAAACTCTTGGTTTCATCGTAGTAGGGGTATTTTTAACGACACGATTTCAGAACGTCAACAGCGAAACGTCAAAAGAAGTCGCTTTCTACTTGGTGGAACTTGCCTCATTAGAGAAAAGAAATTAACGTGCTGTCCGTGTCTTTGTCAATGTTCCCCTGGATTTGCATATATATATTGTTCTAGAGGGCTGCTTTTATTTGGTGTTGTGTGCTATGCGCAGTTATACGTGATTGTATATACTATACCTGATCCTAAGTGCGCACTATACACATCTGCACCTAGGAGAAGTAAATATTTGATTTGATGGCTTGATGCAAAAAAAAAAAAAACAAGCCTTGAGCTATCGACGTTTACTTACGCGTTGACTGATCTATGATAGTACATTTAGAATAACCTCGAAGAAGGCGAGCTCCAAACTACGACCTGTTACTTGCCAAGGACAATTGACCATCTCTCAACATGTTCACGTCAACCCTCCTAGAAGAAGCCAGAGAGCTTCCTGCTTCGTACTCTGGTGATATGGGTGCACCAATATGACTAGTGTTTTTTTTTTTGTTTTTTTACTACGCACATTTGATATATGTTATGTGAAAACCTTCGAGAGAACTAACCCTAGTGTATCTTAATATTGATGAAGTCATCGTAAGTCTTCCATCTACACAATCAATTAAAAGTAAAAATTAGGTGTAAATCTTATCACAACAACGTGGTTTGTGCAGAGTCGTCGGAGATAACTTTTTTTAAAAAGAAAATAGAGTCAGAGATAGATGGAGCGATGCAAGTTGCCATGACTATTCTACCAGTGTGCTGCTACAGTACAACCAGCACAGCACGTGACGTAGAGCAGGCCGGGCAATAGAGTCAGCGGCTCGGCAGCGGCGGCGCCCGATTGATCAAGTCAGGGATAGATGGAGCCACGCAAGTTGCCACTTGAATGGCCAACCGTATTGTTCAGAGCAAATGAGCAAGTGGCAGGCAATGGGCTAGCTGCGCGTGCTCTCTTCTCCTCCGTCTCTTTCTATGATGAATTGGTGATACGTTTTTCTAGCGTGACCTTTCGGTGGACAACCAAAATTGACATTCATTGGTTTTGCTGGCAGTCTAGGCAAATGCTGATAATATTCCTCACGGTTTGGGTAAGCCGGAACTTCCAGTTGTGATAATATTCTCCAAATGCTGATTGGACTTCACCAATGCGTAGGCCTCGCTGAGACGATCAAAATGCATATATTGAATATCTGATTTAGAATTCGGACGAGAGAGTTATGACCTCGGGAGTGACTGCACCTTAGTAAACCGGAACTTCCGAATTAGGAAACTGGAAGTTCCAAGATTTTCAGTCTATTCTGAGTTAGGAGTTGTATTTAGACACGAGATTTGTATAATTGTCGACTCCTACTAGGTCCAGACCTTCCCACCCTATAAGTTTAAGGGGCCACGTCCGATTGAGGTAATCCCAATCACATCAAACATTACGGATCTACTTTTCATCTTAAAACCTAAACTTCTTCAACATCTCTTGCTGTCCATCGTGATCTTGACGGCCATTGATGGCATTCTAGGCTTGCTGGTCAACCTAGGGCACACCGGCGACGTCCACGCCCTGACAGGGTCCCTCTTAGGCATGAGCATCGACGACCTTTGCTAGTTTGCTCGTAAACTAGTCGTTCTTTGCTACGTAAACGCGTTGGTTATTTCTTTGTTGGTTTGCTCGTAAAGCTAGCCGTTAAGTTAGTTATCCTCTCGAACGACCGATTCCGGTGAAACCTTACAAAACCAGAACATCCGGTTTTCATAGGCTGATTGTGATCTAGTTCGTTTGCTACCCGCGTGATCAAGCGCATTCGGTGTGTTGACCAGAAAAAACATCAACATATTTTTTGCGACTCCGCTGGGGACAAAAGTTCAGGTTGCTCAAACCGTTCTATCAATCTCTAGCCAAATACCTCATTGATATATTATTTATTCGCCATTGATATTGCATCTGGTCTTTTAAGACCGTTGCATCTGTTCTTGTGAGCATCAGGTTGTGCAAACCTTTGCATCCTTCTTTGCCTCCTACTGCAGATTGAAGATTAAAAGAGAAGCAAAATATTGGTTACTGATTGCTTGGGTCATCAAGAATATTTGGATTTCTCTATCACAAGATTAGGAGCATCAAGACTTGTTATGACGGGTTATCAGTACACTCGACAACAATATTACTACGTCACGCCTGAGGTACAGCATGCAAATACATCACATATTTCTACTGATTATTTTGCTAGTACCATAAATCCTCATGTTGGTGTTGCTATATATAATGATAGTATTCATATTGCATCGCCCAGTCATTATTCTGATAATGGTTTTAATTATGCAAATTATAATTCTGAAAATTATATGCAAAGGCCAGTGTCAAATAGTATACATGGTTTGAATTTAAATGATACTAGAAGCATACAACATAAACCTTTTCATACATCGGCAGAGGCACAAGTTCACATGCCGATGTGCAATTATTAAGGTCAAATTAACATGGAGAATTTGGCCAATTCTTATGAAGCATCACATGCTAGTAATTCTCATATTATTCGGCAAGGTGTTTAACATGTCTATTCATCACTAGTAAATTCACAATATATGATTGCACCACAAAAAATGCCAATGAATGGGAAGATTGGCCGTGCTAATTCTAGTCATATGGCCAGGTATTCTCAAACATCATGTGATTCCGATCTCTATAATATTTGGCAAGGTGGAAATGAATCGGTTTCTGCTTATAAAGGATGATTCAATAAAATGAAAAATTGTTGCATTAATCTGTCAATTTCTGATACGGATCTTGATGATGTATTCCTAAAAGGTTTAAGGTCATCTATAAGAGATAGAATAGATGACTCTGATTTTCATTCGGTTGCGCAAATATATATATAAAGGCTTTACTACTGGAGTTCAGAATGAAGAAAGAAAAGGAGAATAATTCAGATTTGAACTACAGTTCGGTTATTGCAACAAGTGAACAATCGGGATCCATTCTACCAAAAGAAACTAGTTTGGTTATACAAAATCATGACACACAAGAAAGGAGCCATGCTTTGTTTTTCTGGAGTTGAAGGTGTTGTGCATTTATCTAGTGATTATCACATCTGTAATAAACAAACAACTTCTGGCTAAACAAGACTCTACCAGCAAGGAATATGTATGTAGCAGCCATCATAAGTTTGGAAGCGAGGAGAAGACATTGCGTGCTGTGGGCTGCTATCAAGAGAATAAATATGACATAATCCACATCAAGGTTCCTCGCCTCTCCAATATTTTTGATAAGGTATGCCACACAAGTATTTAATTCTCAATCTGATCATATGGTTTCAGCTAGTACATCTATTAGCAATATTATGATAAATAATTCTGAAAGATCCATTGAAGAAAATACTTTACTTGCTAACAAAACAATAATTTCATATTATGTTAGCCAATGCATTGTGAAAATTAGAGGCTGGCAATAGTAATACTTTGGGATTTAAGTTTTCTACATCATCATTGCCAAAGTTTTTATCTACTTGGTTTACTTGTGGTCATTCTGGAATTAAAAACAAGAAACCAAAAACAAAAGGCATTGTGAATGCTAATCTAGTGAAAGGTACAGCTGAATGGATCAATAAGAAATCTGAACCATTCGTTTGCTCAGTCTTAAAGCCTTCTCCACAAAAGCATCATTTAAAGAAAATGAAGTATACTTTTGATTTGACTTTGTGTGATCAATTATTTGATATCTTGCTAGAAAATAATTTTATTAGATCTTTTGATTGCAAATTCATACCGTCATCTCTTGATGTAAAAGAGCAAGGATATTGTAAGTGGCATAATTCATTTGATCATGATACTCAAAATTGTAATATTTTTCGCCAACCTTTACAATCGGCCATTAACTACAGACGATTGCATTTGCTCATCCACAAGAGAATGACCAGTTGAGATCAATTGGTCTTGATGACAACAAGATACAAAATTGGCAACACCGACCAGTTAATGTATTGATGAAAATATTGCTAAAGAGGAAAATTTCAAGCCCTCAAGTAATATTGAGGATATTTTGGAAGATGATGAGCCTACTGAAGATTTGGAATACAATGGGGCTAGCCGCTCCCGTTGAACCGTCGAAACAGGCTAGGCCGGTTTCGCAAACAGGTCAGGCCGGTTATGTTAAACAACCCAGATCAGTTTCTCCAACCGGTCAGATTGGTTTCGGTCTAAAACATCCAAAGATGGTTGATTCTGAACATCTTAGGATGCATAGAGGTAAAGGCCGTGAGAAGCAAAAGGGTCAAAAACCGAAGCTCAGGTTTGATGAAATTTTGGCTAAGTATCTAAAAGAGAATGATGCCAAGCATGCTAATTGGCCAAATAATATTAAATCATCAAGATTGCCTCCTCTGAGAATAGGAACTGGCAAAGGAAAACCTTTTGTTCAGCAGCTTCATATTCTCCTTTTGGGCCATCAATGCCAGTTCCATATGCTTCACATTTCACTAGTTTGCATCCTTACTCATCATGGTGGTGGAATGATTCATGGGTGCATACTCCATATTTTAGACCATATGATGTTGAGTATGCAGCTCGAAGAGAACCGAGATGTGCAAGGCAGCCATATGTTGAAAATGACCGTTGTGAGCAAAAAGATCGGTCTAAAGTTCCAACCAAGAAATAGGTTGTCAAGTAGGTTTATGTGGTGAAAAAGGATGGTCGCAAGGATAAGTGTTCAGATCTTAATTCAATTGGTGAGAAGCTGATTGAATGTCAAACACTTCGGCTACTAATGGTAAAAGAGAGGGAAAAATTGTTATTGATCCTCCAAGTGTCAAATCTGAACAAAAAAGGGAGAAGAAGCCAAAGATTAAGAAAGAGGTGTTGTTGTCCAAAACTGAAGTAAAATCAGGGCGCTCACTTCATATATCGAATTGGCAAAAGAAGAAGCTACACAACTTAGTGCTCAAGAATTAAGAAAGAAGGGCATGACATGAGTTCTTAAAATAAAGGTTCATACTCAAGACAAAGATGATGTCCAAGCAAAAGGTGCAACACAGTTGAAGGAGAAGAGGAGGTCCGGATGATCTTCAAATACAAGTTTTGCACCAAATCATCAAAGTTATTGGTCAATGCATCATCCATTTGATTTTCAAATGTCATATATGCCTATGTCATGGAATTCATCCTATGGTATCCTTGATTATCCCTCGCGTTCTTATTTCAATCCTTGGTTGCTATATGGGTCCTTATATCATGGAGGGTTTTCACCAAATTATCATGCATATGTTTAATTGCAATAGCATTGCCCTTAATTTTCAAAAGCCGAAATGCATAGTTCATAGAGAAGATTTTAGTTCCATCATTTATATCTTTCTCTACACTTTATTTCGGTTGTGCGTACTATTATGGATGAATTCACTATGGATAATATTATATATCATCCTTGGCAGCATAAACGGCCGATGAATACCTTTAGTCATCGTCCTAAAGTGGATAGCCTCCTAGTGAGATACTACTTATGTGCTTCCCATGCTCGGGGGTAGGATATTAGAGAAGCTGATGATTTGCTTTATGAGTTTTTATTCAATGAATTGGCTTACAGACGGTGCAATTCAATGAATTGGCTTGCAGACGGTGCTCAAGACACCAAAATTCAGGACCGTCATTTTGGAACAATGAGAGCATCGGGTCATGATGTCCAAATAGACATTCTCATGAGAAAGGACCGATGTTTAGCAATATCAATGGGTGTATCTTAGATGAACCGGTTTGAATGTCATTGAGGGTTGCTTGCCGATGCATTGAGCGACAAATCAAAAGCAAATAAGTGAGGTTCAAGAGTAATCTAGCCATCATCAGTTTCAAAGTAATTGTGACATATTTACTTTTGGGACTGATTACTTACCTTGCTTTATTTATGTTCAAAGTGACTTGTCGATGCAATACTGAATCATCATATCTTTCTTTGCTCTCTATCTGAGAAGTATTTGCAAAGACCAATTGATATTATGATAATTTGGTTGCTTTATATATTCATAATATCTTACATGTGTGAGAATGATTTTGAAATTAATATTTTAAGAATTTAGAACCGAGGAATTTTACACTCAGGCTTATTTCTCACACAAAATATATCAGCAGCATGCAGCAAGCTAAAATCAAAGTATTGGCCGATAAATGCTATCGTGCTTGAAGAGCGAGACATGATCGATGTACTAGTTTTAGTCGTCGTTCTTATGCAATTTTGGTTCATAAGAATGTTTCTTTGTACGCTATGCTTTACCAAGAAACAGGGGGGCATATGTTGACAACCAAAATTGGCACTGATTGGTTTTGCTGACAGTCTGGGCAAGTTTGGGTAAACCGGAACTTCTGGTTGTGATAATATTCTCCAAATGCTTATTGGACTTCACCGATGCGTAGGCCTCACCGAGACGATCTATGAGTGTGAGGGATGAGATATGAATAGGAAAAAGTTGGATGAATAATATTTTTTCTGGGGAAATTTTTCTAACTAAACGCACCATAAATACCATCACCGAACACTCTCCAGTCTCCACACGTGAAAGTGGCATTCAATCAACTTTCACTGTAGAGCGACCCCTCAACTGCATTGCAACACTCAAATAGCAAAGCAAGAGACCCGTTCATGCATCTTGTCATTAACCATCATCACAAAAAAGGCAACAGGAAACGAATAACGCATGGGGCTGCTGGTCCTTCATACCAGTACTAGTTTCAAGTCCTTTGCTTGCTACTAGCTAGTCGGAACTTCTTGTTGCCATTGCAGGAAAAATGGGCATATATGTTAGACGCGTTGAGCATTCCATATATACTTTCTGTGCTATTAGTTGTTGCGTAGCTCGATCGGCTCTATATATAAGGATACAGAACAATGAAGCTGGTGGTGCCGCTGCTTCGTTCCTGTGTAGCTCCAACGCCACGACGAGGAATGTTTTGGGACGGCCTGCTAACTCGACATAGGTCACGTGCGCGTGGTCTTTGAAAAAAGAGAAAAATTCTCTATTTGACACTAAAAAAAGATGAGGCTTCCTTCTTTGGCCCTCAAAATTTTGGACTTCCCTATTTGACTCTAACTCAAAATTTCATCCCCTATTTGACACTTCCGGCAATTAGAACCACTAACAACATTAAATGCCATCTGAAAGGTCCGTTTTGCCCCTCATTCCTCATAAAGTTTCCAAACATTGAGCTAGCACAACACATGGAGCATTACCAAAGATGCGTTGGTAACTTGGTATCGGTAATCTACTACTCAAGAGATGGACACGGGGATGAGGGAGTGGGAGGCGGGGCACGAGTGGACGAGGTGAAGAAGGCAACAGATGGAATCGAACTACTCCCTCCTATCGCGGTGAGGCGCCGCCACGCTGGAGGTGGAATCGTGGCCATCGTCCGACTAGCGGTGGACGGGAAACCGTGGCGGAGAGGGGGGGACCGGGGGAGGAGGGGGCACCGGGCCAGTTTGAACTTTGAAACCTGGAAGCAAGACGGAGGTAGCCACCTTCAATTCGAATGGAGGATCCCCGACGCCGGCTTTAGGTTGCCGTTGGGAGCTCTCGCACCGAGATGTGGCCATTTATTTCATTGCTCTCTCTCTCTCGATGTGGACCGCGGGACGCCATTGGTTGGCCGTTGGCGCGTAATCCAGTCTCAAGTATGCCAGCGTGAGCATAAGCCCTACGGTCCAGCAGTATTCCAATTCCATCTTATTGGGGGAGAAAAGTGAAATCACACTACTACAAATAGGATTTTAGGAGACACTGAATTTTTAGATCAGAGGCAACTTTTTATTTTCGGAAACGACCACATTTAACCGTCTTTAAAAGTTGATTAACGGAGGTAGACATTTTATAGCAACCACCTCAGAAAATCATCTATTTTCAGAGGCAGTCATCGTAAGCAACCGCCTCGGACATTTTAAAGCAACCGCCTTGGTAAATCGATTTTCAGAGGTTGGACACTTACAAAGTTTGGCTCCTGAAAAGACCCTCCAACAGGCCCAGCTCGGCTCGGTAACCGCCTCGTAATATATAAGGGAACATCACCCCCTCTCAAACCCTAACCTTATCCTCTCTCTCTCCCGCAGTGCAGGCGGCGGCCCCTCCCTACCTCTCTCTCTGTCGCAGTTGTGCAATGCGACGTGAGTCCGGGAGTGGCAGCGCAGCACGGTGCAAGGTGGTATGTGGCGGGTCGGCGCGAGGTGGGGAGTGCTGGCGATGACCGTGGTGGGCGGATCCGGCAGCGACGCACAGGGATCCGACGGGCAGCACCGGCACACGCTGGTGGTGGCGCTTCTTCCCCTAGATGGGCTCGGCAGGCCACGGGATGGCCTCGACATGCCCATCTAGGGTTTTTATTTTTTTATCTTTTTTAGATTAACAGAGGTGGACGCAAAACCACAAGAAGCCCCCGTTCGAAGGTGACGCGATTTCCGCCTTCGAAAATAAAAAACGCCCGCCTCTGATCTGTAGTAGTGTTAGCATATCGTAAATCTTAAATCGTTACAAATTATAGTTCATTTTTTTAGTTTTTTGATACATAGATATTATTGTACATATACATATAATGTATGTCTATATCTACGAACCTAGAAAAAGAAAAGTAGCCAGTGGAATTTTACATTCGAAATTTGTTCTTAGAAAATGTGCAGGTCTATATGTCTTATTAAAGGAGCTGTTTTTTCTGGGAAATTTTGGACAGAGAGGATATAAATAGGTTACATACCTCTAAGGCCAGTATCAGTTGAAGTTTCATAGAGGGTTTTATAGGACGTCAAATCACATGATCAGCAATTTTGTTGATTTGGTAACATCTTTACGAGGAGAAAGAAAGGAGTTTCATTATATGTGAAAAAGAAGTTTCATTCCATAACACTCAACAAGCATGATTACTAATCACTTTCCAGTCCTGGTATAGTGCAATGAACTGTGCGTCTAGCCAAATTGTTTAGTTGGATTTTTTTTTAGTATCCAAGCAGGGTTTATTAATTCCTGGAACCAATTAACACACTTCATGGATGGATAGGAAGCCCAACAGACAACGGCTACTTTGTCGCTTGAATCTTGGAAAAGTCTATTTAACCCCGCCATCTATGGGGGTGCAACACATGACCCCTCAACTTATGAAACTATTTTTCTACACCCTAAACTTTCTAAAACCAGGCAAATCACCAGCTAAAGCGGTTATGGACGGCGGTTTGCTACAGTACCGATGGTTTTGTCTTTTTTCTTTTTTTTGTTATTTTGACTGAATATTTGAAGAATCATAATAAATCAGAGAAAAAACATAAAATATGAAATACAATTTTGTTGGACTCCACATGAGCATATCTACATAGTGAATATATAATATATTATGCCTCAGAACATTTTTTACAGCTATGAAATTAAATACAGAAAAGTATAGATCTAAACTATAAAAAAAGTTTTTGTCACACCCTGAAATTTGGGATTTCGGGATGTGATTATAAAAAGAAAATTAACTAAATAATTTTCATTAATTATTAAAACTTTTCCAACATTTGTCTCATTTACACGGTATTTAGTGTAGGAAAATAATCATTTTCCTAAATTAAATAAATATGCTTTGTGATGCTTAATAAGTGAAATGTTGTATTCATGCCATTGCATCTAATATTTCTTGAGTGTGAGATTTCAAAATACGTTTAGACGTTGATCAAATCTTTCCTGAGAATTTTCCTAGATTTTCTAGAAATTAATTCTCTTTTCCTAGAGTCAAACCCATTTATTGGAAGGTTTTAAAATCTCTTTCGTGATCCTCAAATATTTTATTTTGGTTCAAAGTCTCCAACTCTATCTCTAGAATTTTTCCTAGGATTTTTGGAGCTTTGAAGAGAATTTTTGAGGTTTAAATGCATTATCTAGAATTTCCTGGATTTGTATTTGAACTAGAAATCTATTTCCTGAAATAAAATCTATTCTCCATTTTCTCATGGGCCGACCATCTCTTCGTCCGGCCCATCACCCAACCTGCAATGCCATTTCGGCCCATTTCCTCTCCCAGCCCAACCCGGCCTCTTCTCTCTCCTCTCACTTATAACCCGGCCCCGCGTTGTCATCCCTCTCCTTGCGTCGTCTTCCAGCAGGACTCGAGCAGAGTCCGCATGCCGCCGTCGTGCCTTTCCCCAACGCGCACGCCAAGGTCAGGTCTCGAGCCCCTATAAAACCCGAGCCTCTCCGCCGTATCGCCTCATCCTCGCCTCGCCCTTCTCTCTTCTCCGTGTTGCGCCGCCGCTTGGAGCCAGCCCGAGGGAGCAGAGCCACCGGCGTCGTTCTCCCTATTCGCCGCAAGCCGAAGCAAAGGAAGGAAACGGCCACCACCACGAGCTTCCCCGAGCCAAGGCGCATCCAATTCGACGGTTTCCGTCGCCGTTCCGTCGCCGGAGCTCCTCGCCGCCGTGCAGGTCGAAGCCGGCACCGCCACGACCTCGATTCCGGACGCCTCCGTTCGTCTCCTCGCTGGGTGAGCACCTCTGCAAGTTCCTTTCGTTCCCCTCTTCGTTTTCCCCCACTCATCCGTAGCCCTAGGCCACCGAAACGCTGGCGTCCTTGCCGTCCAGAGCTCCTGCGGCCATGAGAGGAAGCTCTCAAGCTTTTTACGATTAGATTCCTGGAGTCTTTTGTAATTATCCACCAATTCCTTGTGTCTTGTAAAACTTACAGCTAACCCCTTGGAGTGACTAGAACCTTACATTCCAGTCCTAACCCTCGGTTTTATGAATTTAACCCTGAGATCTTGCTTATTCATAGTGACTATTCACTGAGTCGATGCAAACTTCTCTACTGGCCCCTGTAATCTTCGGCTTATCACGTTTAGACCCTTACAACCTTGTACAGTCCACGTAATCACCGTTTTAACTCCGTTTAATCTCGTTCTTGTTGCGCAAATCTTTTAAAAGCGTAGACTTTAATTTAATAGTGTTGTTTACCAAGTTTCATGTTTTGAAAATAAATAAAATATTAACTTGCTTAATATTTGTTATACGTTTTACAAATTGCATAAAATCTAGTTAGAGTTCCAACCCCATGTTTTATAATTTATTTAAAATATTAATTTGAATAATGCTTACTTCATATGTTTTTCCTAATAAAAGCTGGTAAGGTTATATATTGGTTTTTATAAACTAATAATTAATTTGCTTAATGTTCAATATTGAATCTAGTTTTCTGAATAAAAATTTGACTAGGTTCATACATCGAATTTTGTGAATAAATGTGAACTTGTTTAATATCTATATCTACTTCATTAGCTTTTCTAATTAAAAGCTATATAATGTTATACCTCGGTTTTCATAAGCTAATTCAATATGGTTAATGAGCATTCACCTTGTTTTTATGAATAAAAGCCACATAGGTTATATCTGAGCTTTCATAATCACATGTTAACTTGATTAACAATTATTGAATTAGTTTTCATAATTAAAATCTAACTAGGGTTAAACACCGGTTTTGTGCAATCTAAAATAATATGATTAATTTTCCAACTTGAATGTGCTTTCAATATTAACTTGTTTAGTCCAATGCGATACATGAAGTTATTCGTCTAAATGTTCTCTCCTGTTTTATTGCAAATTAAAATGTTTAATTGGTATAATCATTATATAAATATTTGCAAATAAAATTGATTAAGCTTTAACCCGTCTTTTCATATCAAAGTATAATTTGAATTAATTTGAATACTGAATATTTCTCTGAAGTATTCATTACATATCTTTTCATAATTAAAATCAATAAAGCTTATAGTCTTCTCTTTCTTTTTATAATATAAATCATCCGATAGTTATACCTTTTCAACTGTTGTTCCGTTTTTAATGTTTCTTGCGCTCCCGTGATCATAGTAACGAGCCCCATCATTTCGTACGTCCTTTCAAAGCTTTTCTTTTTGATTGGTGTATTGTTCTTAGTTGTATTTATTTTTTTGCTTGCATGTTTGTGCTTGTGCTCGATGTTTGCTATGATTAGAGGAGCATCGTTCCGAAGCTGTCAAGAACAAGAGTTGAAGACTGAGCAGTGGTATTCTTTTGCGGAAAGGCAAGTGTCCCTAACCATCTTTCTACCTATGCTTTATGAGATCATATGTGTTAATTGAAAACCATGGAGAACCACCTAGGATTATCCGTACAACCATAATACTACATGGCTCTGGTCTTAGCTGAATAATTAGATGAACTACATGTTGTGTGTGTGTTGCCTGTTGGGTTGTTATTTGTTTGTGGATGTGTTGGTGCGGGGATCGGAAGACTCTGTCTTCTGTTGAAACCGTAAGTGTTGGAAACAGACACACATGTAGGAATTCTTTGTAAAGGCTTCGTAGCGTCCCTATGCAATCACACCTCAGAAGTGTGGTATGCGCCTTTGTGGTGCAGCATGGTTGGGTCTAAAGTTCCTCGGGACTTTTACGCGAATTGTGGTGAAAGTGTACAACCTTTGCAGAGTGTAAAACTGTTATAACAGCCGTGTTCGCGGTCATGAACGGCCTGGACCCTTACATGATTAATATACTTGAAGTTGATGAATAAATTGTTCTGGTTATTTTGGTGGCCTTGCTGAGTACCAACCATAAGTGTACTCATCCTTGCTTATTGCTGCTCAATATTTAGAAGCTGTGTGAAGTTGTTGAAGATGATGCTAGGCGTACGCAACCTCCAGTCAACTGCCTGTGGTGAAGAGTTCAAGATTCCGCTGCTAGAAAACATTTGTATTGCATTTATTTTATTATTTCCGCTGTAACTTTATGTTCTGTTTATTCATGGAGTCTATCATATGTGTGAAACTTGATCCTGGCACACATATGAGATGCATCTGGTTTTCTTTCTAAAACCAGGTGTGACAGTTTTAAAGCATACTATATTATATATCTACTGCATACTATATTATATATCTACTGTATATTTTACAATTTTTCTGTGATTTATTATGTTTTTTCAAAATAAAAAAATAAAAAGACAAAACCATTGTTATTATAGCAAAAGGTCGTCCAAAACTGTTTCGTGGTGTGATTTGTCCAATTTTGAAAAGTTTAAGGGGTAAAAAGCCAGTTTCATAGGTTGTAGAGTCATGTTCCACCCCTCATAGGTGGAGGGTTAGTAGCCTTTTTCATTGAACTAGGCTCGTGTCTGTGCGTTGCTACGGGTCAATCATGTGTTGAAAGTTAAAAACCCACGTGACCAAGCCAAGATTTATATTGAACACGAAACAATCACATGATCAAGGTTTATATTAAAATATACCCTCGTGAGGATAAAATTTGCATAATAGAGAACAAATTGAGAGCAAGATAATTAACCGTAATAATAAGCTGATAACTGCAAGGCTAATAGCCTAATCTCCCGTGGTTAGTTGCTGTACAAACAATGGCATGGTCATCTTTAGGACAAGATGTATAATTGCAAATTTCATCTGGATCAGGGGGAGGACTATATAGAAGCAGCAGAGGTGTGTGCAGCTCTTAGACATACCATAAATAAACCAAATCACATGACTATTCCTCCAGAAGTAGCCAGCTCCTCTTTTTCCCAAATTCCCTTTCAGTAACTTCATCCTACCATGGCTGAATGAGAATAAAGGAAAACATATGAGCCGATCTAGCAGTAGCAAAAGAGCACCAAAAAGGCACTTTGTTACCCTCCCAAATCCACATTATTTTTTTCTGTAATTCTTGTGGGGGAAGCTTCGAACTCTGACAACGATGATCAACACCCTACTAAAAGAAATACCAAATATCAACATCCTGGATGAGTCACACTGGGACGGAGAGGGATGCAACTCACATCAGTCGAGAAGAACTGCAGAAAACTACATGACGATGCTTGTCAACTGAATTATCATAAGGAGAAAACAAATCTACAGGAATTCGAATTCAAGATCTGTAAACAAAAATACATTTTATTTCCTAAATTCAGTAAGTGAGATGAGAATGTGCATGGGACTTCCTCATCTCCAATTCAAAAGAACAACAATCACATTAGGCAAATTTTAAAAATACCAGTTGCTTATCAAGCCTAGAAGTACTATAATTTCACACATTAAGCAAATTAATATGGTAAGCATGGACATAACTGTTACCTAAATGAAATCAACTCCATAACTCAATGTCGATCTGCATAACACATTGAGGGCACTATTTTCATGAATATTCCATAAAAATGTAACCCAAAGAACAAATATGAGAATGTTTTACATAAAGAATAACACAACAATCCATTTCTTACTCCAGTCTCTTCCTTGATCTCCTCCCTGACAACTCTTGTGAAAATCTCCACCGACTGCCAGAAAGCAAGCATTCTTCAGTAACGGACATCGCAAGTATAGCTTGTACCTTGCATCATACAAGGTACCCGTCTAAATCCTTGCCACATGGATGAATCCTGTTGGGAATTTATAAACTCTCTTGCACCACAAGAATCTAGAAGAATGGCCAAGAAGAAAATGCCATCAGAATCACATGCACACATCACAGACTTGTACTGATCTTACCACAGGCACAAATCGGTGGAAAATCCGAAAATGCCTTGGCACATGAGAGGCTCACCTCCCTTTGATCACCGATCACGAAGCCCCATGCTCCAACCTTGTGAGAGACATTTGCCAGGAGCAAGCAGGGCTGGTCAGGGATCCACTATGTTAGCATCAGATTCGACTCCGCTGCATGTTGGTACCTGAAGCCTGCCTGCACCAAGCTGAAGTAACATCAGATAGCTGCTACTAACTGACGCCCACTCGTTTGTAATCAAAATGCAGCATGGTTCAGAGTTCAGGTCAACAAATGTCATTAAGAACACGCCTTGCTTCTACATTTTGAATTAGTTCAGCGTACCTTTACTGCTAATGGAGTGAACTCGAATCGATTCGACGTTAATTGCAGACATACCCTCCTTAGTTCTTACCCTACAACATGAAGTTACTGTCATAAGCATCTAAAATAGATGAAATTTTGAGTGGCAATTTGGCAAGACAAAAGAGACACTCGGACGTAGTGGTGGGGTGACCCACCCCCGAGCCACAGCATATCTAACGGTGCAAATCTTCTCTAATCACCAGGTAAAGACGACGGTGATAACGACGTTGAGGACCACCTGCCGGTGCTTGCTCAGTCCCCTGGCGAGCCGCCGAGCGGGTGCTGCTCCTCTCTCTGCGCCACGCGGCCGATGTCCCAGCCGTCACCGTCGCCTTCCTCCTCCTCTCAACGCGTCCTCGTACCGCTTGTCAGACTCACTGTCGCTGCTCCCTCAGCTCCGCTCCCAGCACTGGCCGGGGCGACGCGGATGTTTTGAATCAGGGGCCATGTGAGCCCCCACAAAGAGGGGTCCAGATCATCTCGAGATTCGTTCTGAGAACCACAATCAACAAAGATGATGCGTGCTTAACTAGGTTATTTACATGCTGGGTCTATGGGTACACCATGGACACAAAGAGAGGCCCCCGCAGCCACTCATTTTCCACGAAAAAAAAAACTCCCAATTGCGATGGCTTCCGCCACCTCCTGCCTTCGTCTTCCTCCGCCGCCGTCCTCGATCTCGCCGGTGAGGACTGCTGCTCCCTCCTCCACCGCTCTGCTAAGTCCCTTCATCCCCTTCCCCTTCTCCTTCCTCCCAGATGGCCTTCTTCCTCCTCTGTCCGCCTCCTTCCCTGCCGCCGCCGACCTCCACCACCCCCTGCGCCCGGCGGCGACCTCGCTGCCGGCCGTCCACCCACCTCCCTCTGCGGCCCCCTTTCCTGCCCTTCCTAACCACTCCTTCCTCGCCCCCGCCACTAGCCCTTCCTGTAGGATGGATTTTCCCTATATATATATGTGTTTCATGCCTTCCTTCAGGGTGCATGATTTCCATTCGCTGCCTTCCTTTTGTTCATCCATTCAAATGCTCTCTACTCTTGTTATTGTTCAGGACTGTAATCATTGACCCAGGGTAACTGCAGCGTACATGCATGGATGAGTGCAGAAATCAATGTATAGTTGTCGAGAGATTTCTGGCTTTGATCTTTCCTATTGGGATCAGTTATAATGCCTGCAATTGTAGTATCATCTGATACTTTTTTACTAGAATATAGTATCACTTGATACTTCTTTTAGAAATTGCAAGTATCTCTTGATACTTCTTTCAGATATATATCATTTGATTTTTTTCTGATTATGGCTTGATTGCCGTACCAACATTTTGGATGAACTAGCTACCAGTAATTTCTGCTACTACAAATTTGGTATTTTTGTCGTCAATCCAGGTGTGGCCTCACCGACGATTCTCTGGACGTGTGGCGGTGGTGTTACAATTTCTAGCCAGCGCATGGGTGGTTCGGCGACGTTGCCGGCAAGATGGATCTACTAGATTCTTATGTTATACTAGTACGTACGGTGTGGCTCTGGATTAGAATCGTGAATCCTACTGTACCTTTCATAAACGTACTCTTACTTATGATTTTCTGTTAATGTGTATGTACTGATACTTGTCAAAAAAGTATACACGATTTTGTTAACATGCGTATGCACTCATACTCAACCAAAACATGTATGTATGCATACTTCCAAAATAATATGTATCTCCTCATACTCAATTTTAATGTGTATGTATCCATACTTTTCCAAAATATACGTATATACCTGTACTTAACGCAGACGTGTAGCTAGCCATGAATCCCGGCCATTTTAATTGGCCATTAACTAAATTAAACCGGAAGCTGCACGCATAGCGTGTGCATGCATGCGCCCCCAGATCCTAAAAACTAGCTCACCGGCGACTTCCTTAGCGGGTGCTGGTTATGCATCACAAATCAACTAAACAAACAACTCATGTTAATTACAAGGATCCAATATCCAGTTAGTAGTTGATAAAAAAATACACAAGAAAAAACATCGTTGAGTCCAAGAAAAAAATTCTGAAAAGCTTAAGACATCCACGGCCCTAAGATGATGTTGTCGATGCATGCAGAGACCAAGCAAATGAAAGGCAAAATAACAAGACTAATGCATTGGAGAGGGTAATGTTATCACTTATCAGAGTATACAATATATTTGTATGCAGCCATAGGGATACATTTGCCATAGTATATATGTTGTATGTGTGTTTGCAGCCAACACTTAATCAATACATGATGCATGCAGCCATGCAGGGCAGGGGGGGGGGGGGGAGCCTTCTATGGCCCCCACTTAGCTCCGCCAGTGATCAGAGATATATATTTGTCTCTTGTTTTCCCCACAAATAGTTATGGCATATCTACAAAAGTTCAAACAAGATTGGATGTATTTACATACCATAGTAACTAAAGTGTTATTTGAAACATATTTTGTAGATTCTGCACATGAGATACTTTCGCTGGAGGACAACAATGGAATACTAAATTTATAGGCTGAATAAAGCATGGAGATTGTGCTTGTTCCTCCAAAAAAAAAAGCATGGAGGCCATTATAGGTCATTAACGGCCAGTTTCATATGTTTATTGTTTGGAACATGTAATGTACATGGTTTTGGCATCGTAAAGATATACTGGTGAGTGCAAGGACTTCGAAAGTTATCTGATTTACAGGGTGAAGCACTACTGATTCAGATTTAATTTTGTATGTTTTGCAAGAGCTGCTTGGCAGCTGTATGTTTTGCTGCGGTGCACGGATGAGGGCATAAACAGGTGGACAGAGTGTTTTTTTTTTTTTTGTCCAGGTTTAGATTGCAATGAGCTGAGAGACAGGGATGTATGGTACTTGAATGAGCTGAGAGACAGGATTGTATCGTTACTTGACTTATATATGAGTGGACTCGAGCAGTGCTACAAATATAGGCAGTAGGGTTCTGTGAACTGCATTGTACTAGACCTCAAGCTATGGTCGAGTGATCAATACACAACTTTGGGTTGTATGGCTTCGCAGCTACGAGTTTTGTGTAATATGGTTATAAATATAAATATCATCCTTTTTTTCCTAAACTTTTTAGTAGCCCTTACCAGTATCTGCATATCTGAAATAGCAGCTCTCAGTTCTTTCCATGGTAATGGCAGCTCTCAGTTCTTTCCATGGTAGTGAATTGTTTTGTAATGGTGGTTATTTTTTTTTACTTGTAGAATTAGGCCAATAACAATGCAAAGCATAGCTACATGTGTATCGTTGCCTCAGTAGTGGCAAACAACATGCATCCGAACCAGAGCATAGAAGCATGTTTCAACAAAAATGAAAACATAAATGCTAGAAGTCATTGGAGTTAACAGGGCATCTCCACTGCATTGAATATTTGAATCACAAGCACAGCTCAACGTAGCAGTCAAATCCCAAATGTTTGTTGCATGGATGCATGATGGCTTTCTTTTGTTGATGCGAAGTAATATCAACAAAAAAATACAACACTATAGTGGCACAGCGAGGTACAATGGCTATTTCCTCACTGCATCACTTTGCTATCGGTATCTTCAAAACAACAGTTACAACTACTGGTACAAAAATGAAAACGGCAAGCAATGGCAAAGATATTCCAAAAGCTCCCGTCTCAGAAAGCGCAAAATTAACAAATTGATTCAGACAACATCAAATTAAAAAGCATGCGCTGCATCAACCTACATCATCATCTCCCATTTTCAGTCACTCCTTAGATACTCTGCTCTTTTATATCTTCTCTTAATATCCTGGTACCCTTGAATTATTTGGTTCTATGAAAATCTACACTTTTTTAACAGCTCAATTGCCTCTCTAAGCATTATGGCCATTACAACTCCTGCAAAAAAAAAGAGCAACTCTTGTGATATCTGTGAACATGCCACGATAATGAAATTCCCTCAAAATTGTAATCCCTATACAAACCAAACTCGTATACAAGAAAAAAATTATGGAGGAGGGCAGAGTATCAAGCATATTTGAATAATCGAGGAGGACCTACATCTGTAAACTCTGCAATATATGTAAACTCATCAGCTGTATACCCCACCTTTGCAATATCTAGCAAAACTTCACCATAGCAATCTGACACAAAGCCAACCTGCAATTGTCAACTACTGGTACAAAAATGAAAACGGCAAGCAATGGCAAAGATATTCCAAAAGCTCCCGTCTCAGAAAGCGCAAAATTAACAAATTGATTCAGACAACATCAAATTAAAAAGCATGCGCTGCATCAACCTACATCATCATCTCCCATTTTCAGTCACTCCTTAGATACTCTGCTCTTTTATCTCTTCTCTTAATATCCTGATACCCTTGAATTATTTGGTTCTATGAAAATCTACTCTTTTTTAACAGCTCAATTGCCTCTAAGCATTATGGCCATTACAACTCCTGCAAAAAAAAAAGAGCAACTCTTGTGATATCTGTGAACATGCCACGATAATGAAATTCCCTCAAAATTGTAATCCCTATACAAACCAAACTCGTATACAAGAAAAAAAGTTTATGGAGGAGGGCAGAGTATCAAGCATATTTGAATAATCGAGGAGGACCTACATCTGTAAACTCTGCAATATATGTAAACTCATCAGCTGTGTACCCCACCTTTGCAATATCTGGCAAAACTTCACCATAGCAATCTGACACAAAGCCAACCTGCAATTGTCAACAATGTCTATGAGTTATGTGGGAACTTTTGGTCACACAATACACAACATGGTGTAGGAGAAACAAAAGTTACCAAATCCTTTGAGCATATATTTGTAATAAGACGAAGCAAAGCAGGCAGATCCTGCTTGTGACTCATTACGTAGACCCGAAGAATGTGAGAGCATTACCTACAAAAATAGATATAGATCAGCCTCTGAAGAAAATTACACGCAAGCTCCATAAAAGTAGTAACTTTAACGTTGGTAGATTTGCAAGGAACATTTGACCTTTTTTTTTACAATATTACATCACTTGTGTTAATTTCTTAAACTGACTATTAATTTATCAACATTTTACAGCTATCTAAACATGCATTAGTTCACTTGGACATCTCCACTTAGATCTTTTTTATGAACATAATCCTTTAAGGTGATTAGCATTAGTGCAGAAATTGACATGAAAAGCACCAGACGATTTCTTTCAAAAAGGAATGTGCTTGATGTTTTTGGCATGGGAACTTATAATTGAAGAAAATTTTAATTACCGTCATGAAGTTACTATTGGTTTTTAGTATAAAATGGTTGACATTTCTTTGAGAACCATTCTAGTTCCAAGTTCATTCAAAGTCATTCTGTGGATTGCCGATGTGCTGAAATGAACTACCCTGTTAACAACATCAGGCCTGGAAAGCCAGCCTGTACAATATAAGCATAAAAAAAGGCGAACTATCTTTATGCAAAGCACAGCAGCCTTCACAAATGGAGTAAGCACATATAAAATAAAAAAGGAGCTGAAGCCAACCTTTTGATGGACATGTCACAGAAGGCATCGAGGGTTACAGCATTATCTTTTAAACAGAACAACATCCTGAATGTTAGAGGATCTAGATAGATGATTGGGCTGACACAGGGCTGTGATCTACCTTTCTTTTGGGAATTGGAGGATTCAAGCTCCCAGCACACCTAAACCTACCGAAGCATGGTGGCTAGTTGTGAAAAAAAAATTGACATACCAATAGTGTATATATGTTTTGCTAGGTGTTGCATCTTGAAGCAGCATAAACCAAATACAAAGTGGCATTCTAAAAAGCACTGTAACAGTCATAGAAAGGATTTTATTTCTGTCGATTGGTAATCGCAGCATGAACAACCACAATGTAATTGAAAGTAATAATTGCAGTGCGGAACAAATGACAATTTTATTTTTGACAGGTGCAATGCGTATGCTTGGTCATGTCAAAGCATACCCAAGTATTAATTTGTCACAGTTGAAATGCACAATGCAAAATGGGAGGGGGGGCTTATCCTCTGTGCCTGCTCGCCAATGATCGAGAGCGTTGCTTGTCCTGGTGCATTGAATCCTCAACTTTGTCCCAATGCATAGACAGACATCGCTCACGGTAATGCTAATGCACACGCTTGCAACAAAATCGACAGCAGCGACTCATCACAGGGAAATTAAATTTAATATAACGATGAGGCAACAAAGAAAACATGGAAGGGGAGAAGGGGATGCTCACCGCGTCCTGCATCGCCTTGACGATCTCCGGTACCTCCTCGTCCTCTATGGTGGGCTCGCCGTCGGATTCCTCGGCCTGAGTCCTTCATCGCCAGGGACCGGAGAACCCGGATCTCGCCTGGTCCCCATGCCGCGACGACATGACAAATCCCGGTACGTAACCCAGAAATCAATCTCACCACCTCAAACAAGCAGAGTTTGCTGGGGTTCGCCGCCAAAGGATGTCCAAGATCCGGCGGGGCTGCCGCCGCAAAAAAAATTTCTCGAACCCTAGCAACAAGAGAGAACAGCCGCCGCGGGGAGAAGAAAAAGGGCAACGGTGTACACCAGACTCAATAGACTGGGTCTATCCGCGGCAAAAAAATCAGTTCGATTAACAGCACAGCTCACGGTTTGGGGTCGTAATGTGGTCCACCTGTCCTCAGATCGCCAATCTCAAAGCAAATCTCCACCGTTCTTTTAGGAGGCTCACGTGAGCCCTGGCTTAACACAACATTTTCGCACTGGCCGGTGTGGCGTCGCAGCACGTGGCCGGGAGGGAGGTCGAGTGGTGCGACCCGGGCAGATGCAAGAGGGACCAAACCTCTGCTGCTACGGCGGCGGAAGAGCGGGAGGTGGCGGTGGGGAAGGTGGTGGCAGCCCTCGATCGGCGATCTAGGTGAGCGAATCCTTGGGGAAGGTGATCCTCTATCTTCTCTTCTTTGTTCTTTGTGTCCGACGGAGGAGAGGGCCGGCTATCGCGACCGGCGGCGGTGAAGGCGACCACGAGGCTTGTTGAATCCTGTGGTGGCTGAGATACAGGAGGAGGTAAGCTGAGAAGGGCTCACCGGAAGAATGCAGGTTGCAGGAGGTGGCTGGCGGTAGCAGGGACCTTTCTGAGCGGCCGCAGGAAGCAGCAGGAAGGACAAAGAGAGTGATGCCGAGGAGGGCAACGAACCCTAGGCCACCCAAGAAGACGACGGCGGCGGCAGAGATAAGGGCACGTCCAACGGTGTTTCAAATAGCCAGCATATGTCAGTCTTTGTCAGCTTTTGTCTAACGTGGAGGACAGAGAAACTAGAAAAAACAGCACGCTAGCGACTTCTTCGTCGGTGGGCTAGCACATCTCCCGAGTAGCGCTCTGTCTCTGCTTCCCGGTCCTACATACTTTTATATTGTATAGATTAACGTGTACTTCTTTCTTTATTTTCTCTCACATACACATCAGCCGGCTATTTGGCAATGCCGCTGGAGCTGGCCTAAGCGTTGGTGTTGTGTTGGCTGCCGAAAAAGCACTGCTACGGCCACACAATGCTCGAATGGGCCTATGTGTGGCAAACTATAAAGGCCATGCGTGGGCGGCCCACGCAGCGACGGCAAACAGAATGTCTATGTGTGGCAAAATAAAAAGGCCATGCTTGGGCGGCCCACGCAACGACGACAAACAGAATCGTTCGGCGCGCACGGACAATGCGTTTGACGGGCCGATCTGCATACATAACACAACATGAGGACGCAACATGAGGCCCAAAACAACACTCGGTAAAAGCAAAAAGGTAGCCACGCGGCCGGCAGCTATACGCGGAGCGACCACGGAGCTCTCCCGTCGCGCGGAATCTACGGCATATATGTACGGCTCGGTTAGCCCTTCACTAGAATAATTCAGAAAGAGCCTTACTTTAATTTCTTCTTTACCAAACTTTTGTAGCCACTAAAATGGGATCAGAGCTGCAGTACGAGATATTTTCCAGCTCGAGACTTGCTGCATTGCATTTCACTAGTCAAGACAGATGATTATTATTTGTCTGTTTGCGAGCTGTGAACCTTATCTTGGGCAAAAGTGGGGCCCTGCGCTGGTCCTACCCTCCCTTTCCATGGTACGACATGCTGACCCGGACAGTTAACCGTACTCATGCGCTGGTGGAGCCAGCCATTTTAAATCATTTCATTTCATCTCGCTGTTGCTTCTTGCGACCCGTAATTTCTCCATTCTTTGGTGCAGTGTGCCGAGGTTAATGAAGCAGGCCGACAAGCTATTCTACATGAACTGGATGGAAATGGAACTAATCAAACATCACTTGGATCCTTCTGTAGAGCCATTGGGCGGGTGCGCGCTGGTCGAAAAAGCTTGTCGAATGATCAAAGAACTTTTGCCTCATTAAAGAAAAAGAAACGTGCTGTCCGTGTCAATGCCACCCTCTGGATTTGCATATTGTTTCTAGAGGGCCACTTTGGTGTTGTGTGCTAAGCGCAGTTATCGTGATTATATATATACTATACTTGATCCTAAGTACGCACTATACACTACTGCACTAGGACTAGGAGTACAGTAGATTTGATTTGATGGCTTGATGCCAAAAAAGAAAAAAAAAACACGACCTGAGCTTATCGACGTTTACTTACGCGTTGACCGTTGACTGAACTACGATGGTACAAAAGACCATTGTTCACATCGGTGCATTAAAAACCGTGATTCTTCTCACTATTTATTGCTACAGTAAAATTTTGCTACAGTAAAGTTACGCCCAACTTTGACCATCTAAACACCCCCAATACTACCACTTGCTACTTGCCACCTAATAATTGACCATCTCTCACCAAGTTCTCAAGCACGTCAACCCTCCTAGAAGCCAACGCACCTTCCATCTTCGTCCTTTGGTGATATGGGCGCGCCATGAGCCCATGGCATTTTTTTTGCTACGCACATTTGATGCTATGTGAAAACCATCCAGGGAACTAACCCGACGGATCTTGTTGATGAAATCACCAAGTCTTCGTCACATTCGATTAAAAAAATAGGTGTAAATCTTATCACAACATGATATGTGCAGAGTCAGAGATAAGTTAAGGTGCTTCAGTTCAAGTTGACCCGCCATGACTATTGTACCCAGTGTGCTGTATGGTATACAGAGACAGCTAGGAGCTAACACAGGCACAGCATGTGGACGTCGAGCAGACCGGGCAATAGAGCCAGCAGCTCGTCAACGGCGGCGGCGGCCGATCAGTCGAGATCGATAGATGCATGGGAGCGATACAATGGGCTACCGTATTGTTGAGAGCAAGTGGCAGGCAAGGGATCGGCAGGCAATGGGCTAGCTCTAGCTGCGTGCTGCTCTCTTCTCCGTCTCTTTACTGCGCTGAATATTATTGGTGAATGGCGATACGTTTTTGTAGCGTGACCTTTCTGACTGAGCCGCGCGCCGTGGCGGTTCCAACCCAATTGCAAGGCTGTGATGTTGTCAAGCACGTTGCTAGTATAGAATGCTAGTAGGGAGTTACCAGAAAGGTTAATTAGCTAGGCTTTACAGCCAGCCAGGAACACACCACACCCATCCTGACTGAGCTTATTGCCATCAACGAACGCTCCGCACGTGAAAGTGGCATTCAATCCGCTTTCACCGTTTACGAAGTCAGTAGCGACCCCTCAACTGCATTTTGCAACTGAACTACATACTAGCAAAGCTAGAGACCACGTACGTATGCTTCCCTTTTCCGTTTCCCCCCGTTCATGCATCTTGCAACAATCACAAGAGCAGGCAATGCAATAGGAAATGAATAGTGCACGGAGCTGGTGCTTCATACCAGTACTAGTTTCAATTCCTTTGCTTGATTGCTACTAGTCGGTAGGGGCACCATTCATCTTCTTGTTGCCCTTGCAGGAAAAATGGGCATATATGTTAGCAGCTATTGTTGAGCATTCCATTATTCCATTCCACATATACTTGCTGTGTTGCTGGGTAGCTCGATCGCGCACGTGCATGATATAGGGTTCAATTGTTGATGCCGACCCGTTTACAGCTCTCAGCTCCGTATACGGGTATAATGCGAAGCTGGTTGCTGCTTCGTTCCGTCCTGTAGGTTCAACACCACGACGAGGAATGTTTTGGAGACGGCGGCCTGCTGCTCGACATGTACTACCATATAGATCATCACGTGTGCGAGACTGCGAGGTCTAAAAAAATCACTTCGTTGATCAAGAGTCCCGTTCGCCGGGGTCGACTTTCTTTAGTATCTTGGATGCATGCCAGGTGGTATTTTTTGACCACCTAGTAGTCTACTCTACGACATTGGCCAAAAGCAAGCAAAAACTTATTAAATCACTCACACGGACTCACGGTCGTTGAGTTAATTTTCCACACACGATCGAGACCCACCAGCTAGGATCATATCAGCCCAAATCTCAGAATGCATCTTCCTACACAGGAGGAATTCGATCACCATGCACGTGGATGCGTAGCTGAATCGGCAGCCACAGCACCCGACCGGTTGCACTGGATCTGCGGATGGAGCACGGTTGCTCCAGTCGCCCGCAGTAGCAGCAGGCAGCAGCGTCTGGCGGGTGGCTGCCAGCGACGGCTTGAGGCTCCCCAGCCAGACCGTGTAGAATTAAACGGCATGCCGCATCTATCAACCACCTACCAGCGGAGAGAGCGACTTTACTTACATGCTACTGTAGATGCCTCAACAAGTTATCTTTTAACCTTTACTAGGGATGGTAGTTTGAGGACCGCCGGTGAACTACCACGCCCAAAATCTATTCTCCGACCGAGCCCAATACGCATGTGTGTGATACCGTGTTAGTGCTGTCCCATAGTGAAGTCCAATTAGCTTTGTCCTTAATAAAAAACAAGTAAACAACCATTGTACTCATTGCTCAACTAGTAGAGTTCTTAAAAGAAAAACAACGCTATAAAACCAGAGGGACCAGGTGAAGTGTTTATATGCATCGTGCAAAGTAAACAAGTGCATGTTGATGCTAGTCACAGCTATCGTCCACGAAATTGTAATGCACGTTGATGTTTCAAAATTACTACCCGTGCACTTGCTCGAGTTGATGGATGGATTAGCAAGACGCAATTAAACACATCACACTAGCAGCAAGTGCCACCGCAGAGGAAGACCCCTCTGGCCTCAGCCTCACCCCTGTTTCTTTCCCCTGTTCATACCAATACCTTTCTGAGGGTGTGTTTAGATTGTAGGAAAAAACACTGTAGCATAAGAAAAACACTGTAGCATTCGCTGGGAAACGTGTTTTGTGAGGGAGGAATAGTGAAAAGTTGGAATGAATAGTAAAAAGTTGGAATGAATAGTGAATAGTTGGAAATCTGAACATGGCCTGAGTGACATGAGACAAAAGGTAAGTGTTGATGACAAAAAATGGCTACAAGCCGATCAGGCTAGAACAGTCGGTCTAGACCGCCTGTACATGCGGTTAGACCGGCTGGGCCCTGTAGCTGATGTGGCAATGTGCCAGGCGGTCTAACCACCTGTCACAGGCGGTCTGACCGCCTGTCCCCGAGTCCGAGTAGAATCAGATTTTTACACGTTTTTAGATCTGTACAAGGACTTCCTTGCGGGGCAAGACCTCCCCACCCTATAAATATAAAGGGCCGTGGCCGATTGAGGACCTCTACCCAATCGTACAGATCATTGTCTTACTTTTTATCTCCAAACCCAAGCTTTTCCAACCCCTTTACTTTCCTTCTTCGTCTCTACGGCGTTTTAGGACGTTCTAACTGACCTTGCCGACCTTAGAACAACCCTAGGTTCGCCGCCTCCGACGGGTCCCTCCCGAGGTGACGATCGTAGGCTTTCCCGGCGCCTCTGCCACAGGCGGTCTGACCGGCCCCTACAGGCGGTCTGACAGGCTGCACTCAAGAGCTCCGGCGAGGAGAATTCGACGGCCGCGCGATCTAGCGCTTTCGTCTGTTGACCAGAAGTGCGTCAACATATTTTGGCGACTCCGTTGGGGAAAGAAATCTGGTTTTTGAAGACCGATCTACTATCCCTAGCACTATGCACTTCGACGTTGGGGAAGACAACATCGTGACAGCTTCGCTTGAAGATCTTAGTGTTGAAGATCATGAGAGGTTTATGGCGCTCCAGAAGCATCTCGAGGCGGAGTTCTTGAAGACGTTTTGGAAAGGTCGCGAAGATCGTTCGGCGAAAAGTGTTCGAGACTTCGTAATGCCTTCCTTCAAGATGAGTAAGGGGCAAATTGAGGTAATTGATAATGTAAGCACTTCTACACCTTTGCCCCCTACATCTACTCTTATGGCTTCAGGTTTTTCGGATCGTGATGCATTAATTGAACAATTATTAGAACGACTCAAAAAATTAGAGGGTAAATCTATAGATACTCATGAATTACCGGAGCGTAATATTTTTTATGATATACCACTAAATTACTTTGCTGGACAGATTCCACCACCACCCAATATGCTCAGACTGAAAATGGTCAATGCAAATGGGTCGGCAGTGGTTGGGTCTACAGCCGGTCAAACCGCCAGCGCAGCCGGTCGGACCGCGACAGGCGGTCAGACCGCGTGTACAGGCGGTCAGACCGCTGGTTCTGGTGGTCAGATGAATTCTACTAATGCTATGGTATTCGTGTCGGAGCAACCTTTGACGTTGTCTACTGTTTCAAACTCGGTCTCTCCTAGCCGTGCTGGTCCAGTAGCTACAGCAGGCGCTACTTATTCCACGACTATGCATACTGCGCATTCGGGTGGTATTCCCGATGATGTTTTCAATGCACATAGGGATATGCAGAACAGACAAGCACCTCACTTGAATTATATGAATGCTATGCAATCTTCGGCCCAACAAGACCCCCAATGGGCCGAATTTACTAGATTTAGGGATGAATTGTCTGATGTGATGAGAAATAAGCTAGGCGTTGATTTTGGTAATACTAGAGTATATCAGAAACCTTGTCATGCTAGCTTTGATACTGTTGCTTTTCCCAATGGGTGGCGCTTGCCTGATTTTGTAAAATTTAGTGGAGATAATGAGCGCACCACTTGGGAACATATTAGTCAATACGTAGCTCAACTAGGGGAGGCTGGAAATTATGAAGCAATTAGAGTATGTTTGTTCTCATTGTCACTTACTGGTACTGCTTTTGCTTGGTTTTCTTCATTAGCCCTTGGTTCTATTATGAGTTGGGATCAACTAGAGCGTAAGTTTCATGATTATTTTTTATAGTGGCAATCATGAGATGAAATTAGCAGATTTGGCATCGGTTAGACAGGGTCAGGATGAAATTGTCTCTCAATTTATGAGAAGATTTAAAGACATTAAAAACCGTTGCTTTAATTTGTCTATTTCTGAGGTTGATCTTGCTGGACTATGCTTTAGAGCTTTAAAGTCCTCTATTAGAGAAAAAATAGATAATTGTGATTATTATTCGGTCGCACAAGTACATATTAGAGCTGAGGTAACTGAAGGCCGAATGAATAAAGAGAAGGAGAGTTTTAAGACACGTCGGTCTAATGTTCATATAGTTGATTATGAATCCGATGATTCGACCGACGATGATAATGATGTTTATTTAACAGAATTTGTATGGCCTGCTAATAAGAAAATTGTGTCATGCTCATATTTTAAGCCGATTCATAAAATCGGCAAGAAGACATAAAGTTTACTTTTGATGTGTCCAAATGTGATCGTATATTTGATGAATTGCACAAATTTGGTTACATCAAGATTTCTCATGTTATACCACCTACGAAAGAATTGAGGAAGCGTGCTTATTGTAAGTTTCATAATTCTTTTTCGCGTGCTACTAATGATTGCAATGTCTTCCGTCGACAGGTTCAATCGGCTATTAATGAGGGCCGTTTGAAGTTTCATGAGATGCAAATTGATGAAACTCCTTTTCCGGTCAACACCATGGAATTGCAGCAACCCAAGGTCTTGGTTCAGCCGCATCAAGCCGAATCTACCAAAGGAAAGAACGTGGTGATTGGAGAGGAAAGACCGTCTTCAAAAGAGTCGGTTAGATAAGTGACTTATGAGAAGACGGCTGATGGCAAAGAGTCGTTCAAGGTTACTGTGAAGTCTTCTGGACAAGGGGGACAAGGATCGGTCGTTGTTCCTGGACCACGGGCGCCCGAGTCTGGTCTGGTACAGGCGGTCAGACCGGCTGCGCCAGGCGGTCAAACTGGCTGCGCCAGGCGGTTAGACCGCCTGTCCCCATGGACGCCCAAAGATGCTGATTCCGAACCATCCAGAAGTTGTTACTTGGAAGATGAACGTGACAAAGGAGCAGGGTGTTCAGAAGCCCAAAGTCACGTTTGATATGCTTTATGACAAGTACACCAAGCAAAAGGCCGTTCCGAGCGATCGGCCGTTAAAAAAAAGAATGAGATCACCAATCCGGAATGAGAGGGTTCCTTCACCTCCTTGTATGAGGTTGGATCCGGTGTGGGATGAAAATGGAGTGATGTGGGTGCCATATCATTCAACCGTGCAGCCTTCGTTTCATCCTGGCTGGGAAGGTCCGAGAAGGCGTGTGCAGGACAGGATCGTTTATCCCAGAAGAGACCGATCGACTTTCTGCCAATCTGGTCAAGGGCGCTGGGCACAGGCGGTTAGACCACCTGTTACAGGCGGTCAGACCGCCCGTCAAGGTCAACCGCCAAGAGTTCCTCCGAGGCAGGTTTATCAACCAAAGAAGAAGGGGGAGGTGCAGAATATGGATGTGGACTCAGAAAGGACTACTGAGTTCGATATTATTCAAGTTGGAACTATGGATGTTCCTATTGAGAAAAGTCTGGCTATGAAGCCGACTTCCAGTGAAAAGATGGTGGAAGAGCAGGGATCTAGTGCTAGCAAGACTCAGCCGCGCTTTCTTCCGAAGTGGTGTCCCGACGGTTTGACTCTACACAGAAGAGGAAACTTCAGAGACTTTGTTTTTGGGAGAAGCAGAAACAAGAGTTGGAGAAACAGAGAGATGAATTCTTCAACCAGAACAGGCCTATGATTCCTCAGAAGAAAGAGTGGAAGCCGAAGAAAGACCCACAGGCGGTCCAACCGGCTGTACAGGCAGTCCAGACCGCCTGTCATTCAGAGTCTGCAGCCCAGGCGGTCAGACTGCCTGTGCAGGCGGTCAGACTGGGTGATGCAGAAGCTCCCGGTGTTTCTTGTTCCAGTTCTTCGGCTCGTGATAGCAAGTCAACATCGGTTCCCACTGCTGAGGACGATGAAGAACTTGTTGATTACAGTTCTTCTCTGGGACGCATGAATGTTGATGTGAATGTACTTCATATGTCCATGGATGGTGACATGCTTTCGGAGGAGGAGGTTGTTCATCTCGATTTTGGTCCCAAGGAAGCTATATTCCAGAAGCCTAAAGCTGAAGACAATCACTTGAAGGCTTTATATCTGAAGGGACATATCAATGGGAAGCCAATCTCACGGATGTTGGTCGATGGAGGGGCTATTGTGAATTTAATGCCCTATTCTTTGTACAAGAAGCTTGGTGGTTCAGATTCAGAGCTGATCAAGACGAACATGACCATTAGCGGCATTGGAGGAGGAGAGCCTATTTGTGCCAAGAGGGTGATTTCTATGGAGCTTACTATTGGGAGCAAGACCTTGGCCACTGCTTTCTTCGTCGCTGAGACTCAAGGTAACTTCAGTTTAATCTTGGGTCATGATTGGATTCATGCAAATCAATGCATTCTTTCTACTTTGCATCAATGTTTAATTCAATGGGTAGATGATGATGTAGAATTGTGCATGGTGATACTTCTGCTTGTGTTGCTATAGCTGACAGCTCTTTGATTGGCATTCATGATGATGTTAGATGTTTGTCAGGCTTAGATCTTTCTGAATTTGAGTTTATCAGCTGTACTAAGAATGGTTTCATCCCTGCTGTCATAAAGCCGATGAATAATCGGCTGAATCATCTCATATGATTTAATGGATAATCGAGAGTGGTTACAACAAAGACTTGAACACTATCAGTCGCATCAGAACGATATGTGTGAAGCCATTGAAGACTTTGATGATATAAGCAAGCTAGGATGTGGTTTTATGTCGGCCGATCCTCTTGAGGAGGTAGACATTGGTGATGGTTCTTTGCCCAGGCCGACGTTTGTAAATAAGAATTTAGATCCTGCTTTTAAATCTGAATTAATAAAAATGTTAAAGGAGTATGTCGATTTCTTTGCTTGGAATTATCATGAAATGTATGGTTTAAGCCGAGAGCTTGTTGAGCATCGGTTGCCTATTAAGTCTGGTTTTAAGCCTTATAAACAACCAACTAGGCGTTTTAATCCTGAAATTTATGACCGAGTTAAAGAGGAAATAAATCAGTTATTAGAAGCAAAGTTTAATAGACCTTGTCCATATGCTGAATGGATTTCTAATATTGTGCCCGTGGAAAAGAAAGGAACGGGTAAGATTAGAGTGTGTATTGATTTTAGAAATCTTAATCGTGCTACACCTAAAGATGAATATCCTATGCCAATAGCCGATATGCTTATCGTTGCTGCGTCTGGACATAGAATGATTAGCTTTCTTGATGGTAATGCTGGTTACAAACAAATATTTATGGTCGAGGATATATCCAAAACGGCTTTTGCATGTCCAGGCTTTGTTGGTTTGTTTGAGTGGATTGTTATGACTTTTGGTTTAAAGAATGCCGGTGCTACTTATCAAAGGGCGATGAATTTGATCTTACATGATTTGCTTGGTATTATCTTGGAAGTTTATATTGATGATATTGTTGTTAAATAGGCTAGAAGTGGTTCTCATTTGGCCGATTTGAGACTTGCATTTGAAAGAATGCGTCGGTATGGTTTGAAGATGAATCCACTCAAATGTGCGTTTGGTGTGTCGGCTGGGAAGTTTTTGGCTTCATAGTTCATGAGAATGGCATAGAGATTAATCCAAAGAAGGCCGACACTATTAGCAAATTGTAGGCGACTAGCTCTAAGAAAGAGTTGCAGAAATTCTTGGGCAAGGTGAATTATTTGAGAAGGTTTATTTGCAATTTGTCGGGAAAGGTGAATGTTTTTACTCCTTTGCTTCAGTTGAAAGATGATGCTGAATTCACTTAGGGGGCAAAACAGCAAGAGGCGTTTGATGAGATCAAGCATTATTTCTCTTCGCCTCCGGTTCTTCGGGCACCTAAGAGAGGGATTCCTTTCAAATTATATACCGCGGCTGAAGAAAGTGTTATTGGGGTTGTTTTGATCCAAGAGACCGAAGGGAAGGAATATATTATTGCATATACAAGTAGAAGATTATTGGACACCGAAATAAGGTATACTTTCATTGAAAAGTTATGCCTATCATTATATAATGCTTATACAAAGTTGAGGTATTATTTGTTACTAAATACTTGCATAGTTGCTAGTCAAGCCGACATAATTAAATAAATATTGCATAGACCTATATTAAGTGGTAGAATCGGTAAATGGGCTTATGCTTTAATTGAATATGATTTAGTCTTTGAGCCATTGAAATCTATGAAAGGACAAATCGTTGCCGATTTTATTGTTGAACATAGGATTAGTAAACATCTTGATTTAAATGTCGGCTATATTATTTTTACCCCATGGAGATTGCATTTTGATGGATCGGTTTGCAAAAGTGGTTGCGGAGTTGGTATTATTCTTATATCACCAAACGGTGGTGTTTTTGAAGCTCTTAACCGATTATATCATAAATGCACTAACAACCAAACCGAATATGAAGTTTTGTTATTCGGATTGGAGATTTTACATGATATGGGGGTAAAACATGTGGAAGCATATGGTGATTCTCTTTTGGTAGTACAGCAAGTATCTAAGGTCTGTCAATGCTTAGATGGATTTTTGAATGCTTATCTTGATGAGTGTTTAGATATTATATCTTGCTTTGATGAATTTGTCATTTATCATGTACCAAGGGAAGAGAATCCTAGAGCTAATGCGTTGGCACAACAAGCATCGGGCTATAATGTTCAGAAAAGAAATTTTCATGAAAAGAGGCCGATGTTTCGTGAAGCTGACGTTTCTGCTCTGGAACAGGCGGTTCGACCGCCTGTCACAGCCGGTCTGACCGGTACGGCCGGTCTAACCGCCAGTACAGGCGGTCTGACCGCCTGCGCCTCTGAAGACACCGATTCGGCTATTAATGGTTTTCAATCTATTATGGTCGATGTTTTTGATTAGAGGAAGCCTCTGGTGGAGTATTTACAGGATACTAGCAGATCAATGGATCGAAAGTTCCGACGATGGGCTTTCAAGTTTACTTTGATTGATGGTGAACTATATCGTCGGACCATGGATGGATTGCTTTTGAAATGTTTAGATCCTGATCAAGCTAGATTGGCTATGGCAGAGGATCATGAAGGAATTTGTGGTACACATCAATCGGCTCGGATGATGAAGTGGCTCCTTAGGCGGCCTTGCTTTTATTGGCCTACAATGATAGCCGATTGTTTTCGTTACTATAAAGGATGTGAAGAGTATCAAAATATGACACACAGAGAGGTGATTGAGTTTATTACTGAGCATATTATTCATAGGTTTGGGATTCCTCAAACATTGACGACAGATCAAGGGACGTCGTTTATTTCTAAGGAGGTACGTGAGTTTGTTGAATCCTATGATATTAAATTACTCAATTCATCTCCATATTATGCTCAAGCCAATGGTCAAGCCGAGTCTAGCAATAAGATTTTGATCAAGCTCATAAAGAAGAAGATTGAAGATCATCCTAAGCGGTGGCACGAGGTTTTATCTTAGGCATTATGGGCGCATCGTATTTCTAGACATAGGGCTACCAAGGTTACTCCGTTTGAGCTTGTCTATGGTCAAGAGGTTGTTTTGCCCGTTGAGGTAAATATGGCTGCTTATAGATTGGCTAAGCAAAATGATCTTGATGCTAGCACATATTGTGCTTTGATGATGGATAATATTGATGATGTGACTGACAAGCGTTTGGAGGCTTTGGAGGAGATCGAGAAAGATAAGAGAAGAGTGGCTCGAGCATATAACAAGAAGATAAAACTCAAATCCTTTCAAATTGGTGATTTAGTTTGGAAGACTATTTTACCTATAGGGACAAAGAGCAACAAATTTGGTAAATGGTCGCTGAATTGGGAAGGACCCTATCGTATTGTGAAGGTTTGTTCTGGGAATTCCTATATGGTGGAGACTTTGCAATGATTTCAGTTGCCAAGAGCGCTCAATGGGAAGTACTTGAAGAAATATTATCTAAGCGTTTGGCAACATGTTTGAAAGGATATGGCCCTTAGAGTAAAAATGGCCGACAATAGAGCGTCGCCCTTAGTCTGATTATATTTTTTGTGGTAAGCAAAGTTTTACCAAAAAACAGGGGGGGCATATGTTGATGACCAAAAATGGCTTAAAGCCGATCAGGCTAGGACAGCCGGTCTAGACCGCCTGTACATGCGGTTAGACCGGCTGGGCCCTGTAGCCGATCTGGCAATGTGCCAGGCGGTCTAACCGCCTGTCACAGGTGGTCTGACCGCATGTCCCCGAGTCCGAGTAGAATCAGGTTTTACATGTTTTTAGATCTGTACAAGGACTTCCTTGCGGGGCAAGATCTCCACACCCTATAAATATAAAGGGTCGTGGCCGATTGAGGACCTCTACCCAATCGTACAAATCATTGTCTTACTTTTTATCTCCAAACCCAAGCTTTTCCAACCCATTTGCTTTCCTTTTTTTGTCTCTATTGCATTTTAGGACGTTCTAAGTGGCCTTGCCGACCTTAAAACAACCCTAGGTTCGCCGCCTCCGACGGGGTCTCTCTTGAGGCGACGATCGTAGGCTTTCGCGGAGCCTCTGCCACAGGCGGTCTGACCGGCCCCTACAGGCGGTCTGAGCGGCTGCACTCAGGAGCTCCGGTGAGGAGAATTCGATGACCGCGCGATCTAGCGCTTTCGTGTATTGACCAGATGTGCGCCAACAGTAAGAGAGTAGATTAAAGGCTCATCAGGCGTTTAGCATGCATGCTTACCCGCTAGTCAAACTCCAATCCCTGGGGTGTGCGTGACAGTGAGGGAGGTTGGTACAGCTCCTCTACTGTCTACTCCTCTCCCCAGAGGTGACCACAGAATTTGGCGCGTCCAATAATCTCTGCTCAATGCGAGGCCAAAGAGAATCCCAGCAGGTCAAATCCCAAGGCGTCGGCTGGGCACGGCAAGGCAGGCAAAAACCAAACCAGCATGCAGAGCCAGAGAGCCTACTAGCCTGCCGGGGAACGAGAGGCTCACGCACTCGCCTCGCCTGCCTCCGCGCGACAGCGAGCTCAGCTAACACGCAGCTAATTGCTGCGTCTCACAGGCATCTGCAGTTGTGGCGGCAGATGGTGAGGCGCGGAGAGGGAGAAGCAAGAGGGGAGGATCTGATGGTGATGGGGCCCAGCCGCCGCGGCGACCTGGGTGGCGTCCGTCTCGTCCTCCTGCTCCTCGTGGGCCTCGCCTGCAGCAATGGCGGCGGCCGATGCTCCTGGGCGCAGGCGACGACGCTGCTGCCGCCGCAAGAAGGTGAGTGAGGCATAGGACATACACACTCTGGTATCTTCCATCTTTGGAGTTCTGCTCTTGTTCCGATTGGATTTTTCTTTTCTTTTCTCTGTCTTCTTTGGTGCGCGCTAGTTTTTAGGGGAGGGGAAAAGAAACTTTGGGCATGTTTCAGTTGGCCATGCATCAGATCGTGATTATCGTGACAAAACATGGTTTTTAGCACTCTTCATAAATCGTTGATCTTGCATTTTTTTCTGGTGGTTGGCTTTTTCACGAAGGGGTTGGCAGAGAATAGCATCGATCCAGGGCTCCAGGCACATAATCAAACTTTCGAATTCTATTCTGGCCTGCATGAGCCTTGCAGCAAACTATCCATCGTCACAAAAAGTTCTGGACATCATCATATAGGATGGTCGTTTAAGAACTAACAGTGACGATATCTTATCTCCATCTTTTTCACTTTACAAAGTGCTTGAGGTTGTGCACGAGTTTAGCTTGGCCTTTCTGTACTGACTTGGCTTGTGCAGTCCACGTCGGACAGCCAGCCGGCCATTGGTTTTGCATCGATGCTGTGGTCTAGTGCTGCTGCACATCGTTCTTCTCTTCGCCTCGTTGGGTCGGATGAATTCTACTTTCTTGACATGCTTGCGCTCCAACTTATATATACGCCGTCAATTGGCTTTGTGATACAAAATCTATGCAAATTGTTGTGCAGACATGGCCTGAGCAAGAAAAAAAAATACTGTTATTCTTATGCAAATAAGTTCATGCTTATCTGATCTGGTACTGAAAAACTACACGGCTCAGTTATTAGACTAGTCTCTACCACGAACAGGGAGCAGACGCAAATTGTCGTCGTTATTGACTAGGGTCGTTAGCGCAAAACAGTAACTCAAATTCACTGTGCATGTCATCATGTCGGAGGCTCGGAGCTATATATGTCTTCATCAAGATTAGGCTAGTTCCGTAGTTGCCGAGCGAGCCAACTAAACAAACCCTTTCACGGGAGAAATTCTCACCTTTGGCATTTGACTGCGGTGTTCGCCTTCGAGATTCCAACTTGCGCGCGCCGCCGCGCCGTGGATCATGCCCAAGGCCGTTGGCTGTTGGCCGACTTGCTCTGGTCCAAATGGTGATGCCCGCCACTTGTTTGACGAAATGGCTTAGTCGCATGCTGGCAAGATGCGTTTGTGTCGGTAATCTACTGCTAAGAGATGACCATGGGAGCTGTTGCCTGTACTATGGTGAGTCTTATTTTGGGTTGGCCGTGACAACCGTTTCGCAGTGGTTCTACTGCTCAGTGCCCAGAAATGTTGGACCAACGGCAACTGACTGCACTGTCTTACTGACCATAGTGCTGGTGTGCGACGTTCCGCCGGTCAGGTGGTGTGCCTGCTTTGTAGTTCCTTCCAGTGAAGCAGAATGAAATGCTTATGTTAACACTTGACAGTATATATTGCGTTTTGTACATACTAACTTGGCACATGGCTGAAATTTGAATTGTCCTTGCCTTACCAGTTGAAGCACTCAAAGGTATAGCGAACAAGCTTAACAAGACAGATTGGGATTTCAGTGTCGATCCATGCAGTGGATCAGGAAACTGGAACAAGTCGGACTCGGATGGTCTTTTCATCAGTAGTGTGACATGTGATTGTTCGTTCAAGAACCACACGGAATGTCATATCATCATCCTGTAAGACACACCCCATCATTCCGCTAATTTCTTTGCTCTAAAATGGCTCTCATCCAGAATACTACAATATATATAGTTGTACTGTCTTTCATCAAAACCCGAATTTCATTGCCTTACTCCGTTGTTTCTTCGTATCGTAGGGAGCTTATGCGGCAGAATCTTACTGGAGTTTTACCAGATGAAGTTGTCAACCTTACTTATCTGCAAAATCTGTAAGTTAACTAAGCTACCTTGTCTGCATTCCTTGCAGTGACCTGCAAAATCTGTAAGTTAACCTTACTTCAGTTTGAGACATTCACTGTAATCAGGAAAACCTTGTCTGCATTCCTTGCAGTGACCTGTCACGCAACTTCATTCAAGGAACAATTCCAGCATCATGGGGTGACCTACCTGTTTATAATCTGTATGTCTTGCACTGCACCCATCAATCTGTCAGAAGTATGCATATAAGTGTGTGTTCTTTATTCACCATTCTGTTGGAACTATAGGTCTCTCCAGGGAAATCGTATATCTGGAACACTACCTAAAGAACTTGGACGCATGCCCATGTTGAAATCTATGTGAGCTGTTGTATCTGTACGCCAATTCAAAGTACCTGCATCTTGTTGGGGGATGGGGGTAAAACTGAAAGATGAGAAGAGCTGACTATTGTAACCTTTAAACAATTTCCGCAGACAACTAGAAGGCAATCAGATTGAGGGTCCTATTACACCAGAGCTGGGTAACATCAGCACTTTGGAGAGATTGTAAGCCTCTGTTTCCGATTGTCAAAGTTGCTAGATCTTCATTCGAAGGAATTTTTTTTAAGGAAATCTGCCGCAGCATGGAATCTTGGAATGGCATGGGTTTGGTGAGGAACTGTATGATAGTAGCATCAATGTATCATTGATGTTTAAGTGTTCCTATGTAATTTATTTGTCAATTAGCGTAACCATAATGTAAAAATCCAACTTTATTTCTTGTTTCCCATGACATGCTGGTATATTTGTCCAAATATGAAGATTGCATCTTAAAACGAAATCTATTATTTCTTTCATACTAATTTGTGTGCAAAGTTTCTTGAAGCACTGCTCATTTTTCTCTTACAGTTTCATTTCTGCAAATAACATCACAGGAGAGTTGCCCTCAACCTTTGCCAGGCTGACAAATATGACAGATTTGTATGCCCCATTCTTATTTGTTGTGTAAAGGCTTTCTTCCAGACAAGTTCTGACTTTTCATTCAAACAATTGCAGCCGTGTTGATGGAAACCGTATCTCAGGGAAAATACCTAGTTTCATAAAGAACTGGCAAAGCGTCAACAGAATGTTAGTTTTACTCTTATCTAAAATGTTAGATAAGCTTCGTTGAAGTGATCAGAAGTACTGTCTTCATTTACTCTTGTCGACATATTAATCAGTCTCTTATTTTTTTCAGTGATATGCAAGGTACCTTGATGAGTGGACCTATTCCAACAGAAATTTCCTTGTTGAAGAACTTGACAGAACTGTATGAACATTCCACACACTGCATTATTGCTGTACTAATGTTTCTATTTGAGAGTTTGGCTATTAAAGAGGAATGTGATTGACCAAAGGTAATGCATCATCAGGAGGGTGACTGATTTGAATGGACCAAGCATGAAATTTCCTCCCTTACAGAATGCGCTGCACCTCACGGAAGTGTGAGTTCATGTTTCTGTAATTTTTAACAGGGCGCCTAGTGATCATTTCTACAAGAATATTGAATTTCATTTTTGTTACAGGGTCCTACGGAATTGCTCTATATATGGTGAAATACCTTCTTACCTTGGACTAATGCAATATCTGAAAGTCTTGTAAGCAATATGCTTTGATTAGTCAATTCACAAGCGTAGTATTTTTTTTTTTATCTCCGTTTGGAAAGGTCCGATCACCAATATGGGTGTAACAAAAAAAAAAGAACTATGGGGGGCCATGTATTGGGTAGGCATGGGTTAATACTTATGTGCACCCATTGTCTACTGTCAATATACCTTGTCCATCAGTAATTCTTTCATGCATATGTCACGAAAAGCCTTGATTGTGTAATTACTATGAATGTACAAATTTTCAGGGATATAAGCTTCAACAAATTTACAGGTCAAGTTCCACCAACTTTTGAAGGAATGCGGGCACTGCAATATCTGTGAGATATTCGTTCTGTGATATTATTATTTTAACGTTTGACCTTTTTTCCTGATGTTTTGTCAAATAGCTTTCTATCCCGTGTTAAGTTTCAACTTTCACATCTAATAATTGTCTAATGAACCTCATTTCAATTTGTAAAACTTTTAGGTACTTGACTGACAATATGCTAACTGGAGATTTGCCTGCTTGGATGTTGAAAAACGAGGCAAGCAATAAAGTAAACATGTGCGTATTATGCAACTTTTAGTGCTTTCTATGGACAGAATCTTTGCATTCGTATGTACAGGCCACTTCGGAACTTCTTAAAGAATGACAAGTGATTCCCCTTTTGTCTTGTTCGATTACTTATTCGATGACAACTATTAATGTTTTACAGGGATATATCATATAATAACTTCACGGGTAACCCCCCTTCTGATTGTCAGCAAGCAAACGTGTATGTAGTTTCAAAGATCCTTGCATACAATTAGTTTACTTTTCATGCTGATGCTTACATGCCATTGTGATTACAGAAATATGGTGTCAAGTTTTTCGACTTCAAATGACAATTCGTAAGATTCTTCTCAGAAATATGCTGAAAACAATTTCTATCATCAAATGTCCAAGAAAGAAAAGAAAGTCTGAAATGGTTTATGATTATTTGTTTTTTGAAGGTTAAAATCATGTTTAAGAAAGGATCTTCCTTGCATGGGCAAATCACACTGTAAGTTTACACGCAACAGATTGATCAGAAGTCCATATGTTGATAACAGAATTTGGACATCTAACAGTTCTGAATATTTAATTCAAATATATTCAGATCGCTCCCTGTTCATCAACTGTGGTGGCAAAAGTGTTGAGGTCAATGGGACTAAGTATGAGGATGACTCATCTCAAATTGGAACATCAAGTTTTGTATTATCCGATGATAGAAAATGGGCATATAGTAGTACTGGTGATTTTGTGGGTAACGAGAATGCTGACTACATTGCTAGAAACACATCGAAGCTGAATCTGGCTTACCCAGAGCTGTACACTGAAGCTCGCCTCTCTCCTCTTTCACTGAAATACTATGGCCTTTGCATGGAGAATGGTCAATACACAGTGGAGCTTCATTTTGCTGAGATTGTGTTCACAGACGATCATACTTACTCCAGCAATGGCAAGCGCGTTTTTGATGTCTTCATCCAGGTAAAAGTGTCTCTACAATTGGCTGTTTCCAACCTTCAAATGAATTTGTTCGATCCTACTGGCAATTTTGCAGAATACATATAGAGGTACCTTCTGTTTTCTAATGCATTATTGCCTCAACATTTCGACAACTTTCAGGGTGCTAAAGTTCTGGAGGATTTCAACATCAAAGATGAGGCTGGCAGTGTTCATCGTTCGATCGGCAAAACTTTTACCACCAAAATTACAGACAATACACTGGAAATTCACTTCTACTGGGGAGGCAAAGGCACCACAGCGATACCTTACCGTGGCGTGTACGGTCCGCTGATCTCAGCCATATCGGTGACACATAGTGAGTACTTCACGCACTCCGTATTTTTGGGCTATTTTTAGGCTCGATTTTGAAAAGAAGAAGGAAAAACGTCTTCAGAACCATATATATTGTTATACTGCTTGGGAATTTGCTAACTCAGTATTGGTACAGCAGACAACCACCATGGACTCTCTATTGGAGTGGTAATTGCCATTGTAATTGCTTCGGCATGTTTAGCTATCATCCTTCTGTTGATTGCTTTCTATTTCAAAGGCTTCCCAGGGAAGAAGAATGCGAAAGCCAACAGTAAGTTATATTGTTAGCCCTGTCCTTTTCATCACTATAATTACTCGCTCCGGTCCAAATTATACATTAGCTGATTTGGCATAGCTAGATACCTGGTTATTATTAGTGTGCGCTTAGATATACACTATGTCTATATAAATAGGAAAAAGTCTATTTGTCACCCTTCAACTGTTACAAAAGTCTAATTTTCAATCTGCAACTATAAAACCGAACACTGAAGACCATCCAACTATCCAAACCGTGCAAAATTGGCGCTTTAGGTGGTTTTGGGTTTTATAGAAATAGCAAAAATATTATTTAAACTTAAAAATCCATAACTAATTCATTTTAGACCAAAAAAATATGAAATTAATAACAAAAGTTCTCTTATTGACACATATTTAATGCTATTTAGGTATTATATATTTATATTACTAGTGTCTTATTGTTTTTTTTTCTGAAAATAAGTAATATGAAAATAACTTCTAATGGTGCGCCAATATATATGTCACATTTATTTATAATTTAAATAAATTAATTATGATTTTTTAATACAAATTACTATTTTTAAATTTTTGGAAAACAGAAAACCACCTTCAAAACCACACAAAGAGCCAATTTTGCACGGTTTGGATAGTTGGATGGTCTTCAGTGTCTGGCTTTGTAGTTGCGGGTTGAAAATCAAACTTTGTAACAGTTGGATGGTGAAAACTAGACTTTTTTTCCATATAAACACTACTTATCTATGTATCTAGATATGCCAAAACAACCTACAATTTGAAATAGAGGGGATGTATGGTATGATACACATCTGTGACATTTCTTTTTCGTCAGTGGCCGAACATACTTGCTTGGTAAATTTTAATTACTTTTTAGCGCTGCATAGATATAGTGTGTCTATTTATTTCCCCCCTTTTTGTCTTTTGTAGCAATTGGCTCGAGCATCTGAAAACCAAAATAATAGCAGCCTTTGTGTTTACGATTATGTTGTAGCACGTTTTTCATTAAGGAAAAAAAATAATAGTTACAAGGCTCGATATTGGAAAAAGGTCGCCCTGACCCAAACGGCTGCTTCTTCTGCGATCCCATGCACTAACTGTTGCGATCCCAGAAAGAATAATAGCAGCCTAATTTTTTTTATCAAATAATTTAGGTCCTATTTAGTTCTCAAAAATTTCTAAAAAAACACTATTTGTCCAATTTTTCTCTATTCATTCCATCCCCACCCACAGGACACTATTCATCTATAATGTTTTTTTGATGAACAATTTATTTTTGGGGAATCTTTAGACTATCTAAACACACCCCTCGATTCTACAGGGACCATTGCAAGAAAATGCAATTCGTGTGTAGACCATTTTTCTCATGGATAGGTGTTTATTTGCACAATTGCACGTTTCACCACCCTCAATCAATTGCACTTGTCCAATGTACCCGAAATTTGCTTTGGATCGGGTACAAAGTAAAAACCCTAACCCCCTTCAATTCCATAACGCCGCCGTCGCCGGCGTCTGCCGTGCCGCCACCCTTTGAGAATTCGGTCGCAGCTTTCTTCCTATCCAAGCGCCGCCGCCGCAATCCCAGAGACGCCCACGCCACCCTGGCTGGGGCGCCGCCTCCTGGACGCTGCCGAGGTCCCGTCGCCTGAGGCGCGCACAATCGCGGCGACTCCGCCGCCCTGCCACTCCTTCGGTCCTTCTCCCTTGCCGCCGCGCCGTCGGTCCCCTGGTCACCCGTGACCGCGCGCTGCTTATCCGGTCTCCCAATCTCTGGACAGAGGAAGAAACTCTGCTTCCTTGTGCAACTTCGGAGATGGCTTCGTTCGGTATACCGGAACCCATCGTCAAGCTGCAGTTGAGTGGGGAAAACTACGGGCGGTGGGCATTCTTTATGAGTGTCACCCTCCGAGCCCAAGGTCTGTGGGGGCACATCACAGGCGAGAGCCCCTGTCCTCCCGCCCCTGTTCCTCCTCCCAACCCACCGGCAACTGCTGCTAAGGAAGTCACTGATGCTGCCAATAAGGCCTATCAAAGTGCTCTCGATGCCTACAGGCTGTGGTACGCCGATGACGCCCGTGCCATGCTCATCCTGACTCATAGTGTTGAGGACGACATCACCTACCTGAGGCTGCAGAGCGCGCACGAGATGTGGACATACCTTCAGCGGTTCTACCAGCGGGTTGTTGACGTGGTCCACTACTCCCTGCTTCAGCAGCTCCAGACACTTAAGCAGGATGATGATACTGTGGAACCCTTTTATGTCAGGTTCATTACTCTTTGGAACAGGCTCGATTCATTGCTCCCACTCCTAGATGTTTGTGGAGAATGTGCTTGCTGCGCGAAGCGCAAGCAGCACAATGACAAACGCTGTCTATACGAGTTTCTCATCCGGCTTCGCCCAGAGTTTGAGCCTGCCAAGGGTCGGTTGTTGAGGACTTCTCCTTTACCGTCTGTGATCGAAGCACGTAATGCACTTCTTATGGAGGAGTTTTGGCTCCAGAGCGCTGCCCCTGTTGTTGTGCCTGCTGAGAAAAAGAAGAAGAAGAAGAAGAAGAAGCGTAGTGGCGTTCGTGCCAATTTGAGGTCTTCTTCATCTCCACTGCCCCAGAATGAGGTGGCTCAGATAGTTAACCAGTTTCAAGGCTTAACTCACCAGTGGTCATCAGGGTCTACCAATCTTCCTCAGTTCAGGTACTCACACTCTTAGAGTGCTGTGCAGTTGTTATCAGTTCAGTTGGACATCTCACTTATCATGGTTTTGCTGGTTTTGAATCTGCATGCTGTTCTTTTTGCAGGAACTTTTGGGAGCAATCATGATTGGGATTGACTGCTGTAGATATTATCAATTTATCATCCCCTTTATCCTTGATGGACACAACCTATTATCTACTTCTGCTGCAATGTCCATGCCAACTGTCGCTGCCTCTGCCACTAGTTTATCTGGTTTAGGAGTTATTAGGTCACAATGTCGATCATGTCTATTAGTTAGTAATCTCGGGTGTCCTTGTTTTCCTTGTCATGTCGTTCTTGCAACTTCTGTGGTTGCTAAGTGTTTTGGTGATTCCATATGTACTCATCATTTCGATCTGGTTAACTCTAATGTGAAGGCATATGGTCCTTTTTGAAGGATGATCACAAATTCACAATCCTTATGTGGTTTTCATCAATGATTGCTCTTGTTTTATGTAGGCTTACTTATTGACGAAGATGTCAATCTGTTGCTTTTTGTTTTTCTTGCTACTATGAGTTACACTCATTAGACCCTAATAGTTCAAATAAATTAACATTTTGGTGAAAGTTGACCATATTTGCATCCATATTTCTTACACAAACTTTACTAAGTATATGATAGATATCGTAACACTACTGGTAAATTTGTGTCATAGCCAGATACGATAGTTGAATAAAATGGATAGTAAATATTGATATGTCATCTGTAGTATTCTCTGCGGACCATGGTGCTTTGTTTGAGCAATTCCTTCTGGCATCATTGTTGTTGGTTTGTTTCTTCAGATCTTTCTACTTCCAATCCTGATCTGTTTTCACATCAGGAAAATGTTTGATATGCATTAAATTCGTACAAAAAAACTGTTGACTCTTCTCTGGATAATAATTGTGACCCCTTTATCTTTTTGTCATGCAGTTATAAATATTAGTGCTATGTTTTTTTGTTGAGTTCCTGCTTTGTGGTGTGAGTATTTGCTGTGCACTGAAAGTCCAATATCTCCTCTTATTGCACATTTAGAAAATTTATGATGTTTCTAACACAGTTGGATGTTTCTAATCATCTAATGTAATCTGGTCATGTCCAGTCTGATTGTAACACACTGTATTTCTTCCTAAAAAAAGGACAATGTCGTGTTATGATTGTATGTTAGGGAAGAATGCACATTTACATTATGAACTAAGCTGCATGTTCAATTTGTTTGAAAGTGTTTTGCCTATCATTAAGCTTGTCAGGCCTATAAAACTTAGTTATGGTCTAAGGTAGTATGCGATGTGCAATGAGTTTTATACGAGAAACTTAAAACCACTTGTTTTCATCAGGAATTGAAATTTTTAGATCATTTCTATTTATGTGATGATGTATATTTTACTGTCATTTATTATCACAGATAAACACTCGTTTGACCATGGAAGGAAAACCAATACTTCTGAGCTTCAAACTCGGGCACAGTATTTCTTTAGCCTGAAAGAGATCGAATCTGCAACAGAACATTTTGACCCTGTTAATAAAATAGGTGAGGGTGGTTTTGGACCTGTTTACAAGGTAACAACTATGAACTTTAATATCCCCTCCCTTCTGATGGCATGGAAAAAATAATGTACTTCATTAGATTGTGCCGCTTTCGCATAAACTGTGGTTTTTCCACAGCAGGGACCACACCTGAACTTCACTACTTGTAAAGCAACTAAACTACAGAGCTCAACCCAATCATCGACATAAACTGCACGATAAATAATCTAGAATGATGGAACTTGCAAAGTACTAATCCTTTTCCTGATGATCGATACTGTTGGTAGTTTTTCGTGACATTAGAAAACCAATGCTCATTTTCATGAGATTATTTTGTCACCCCCTTTTTTTCCCACAAAAAAGGAAGGTCAGTTTGTTTACCTTTTGCAAGGTAAACAACTCACCACGACACACTCAATAAGGTTAGGTAACGATGAATAGTTCTGGAAATACTCATCAAGGGAGACAACCACATTTCTAACTTTGAAACAATGATTTTGGTGTAGCACATTTTTTGTTGGTGAACATCTATGCTATTGTTTCAGAGTTATCTGGAAATAAATCGTACACTGATCTGTTGTCTTCAGGGTACACTGGCAGATGGTACTACGGTTGCAGTAAAAAAGCTGTCTTCAAAGTCAAGCCAAGGAAATCGTGAGTTTTTGAACGAGATAGGAATAATATCTGCTCTTAGGCATCCAAATCTTGTGAGGCTCTTCGGTTGCTGTATTGATGGGGATCAGCTTTTGCTAATATATGAATTCTTGGAAAATAATAGTCTTGGACGTGCTCTTTTTGGTAAGCATTCATAAATTCTGGTAGTTTTATAAAGTTGCAGTTCCAGATCTGGAATGAATTTGTTTTGAAAAGTTTATTAGTATAATACTTAATGCTAGTAATGCATCATGTTCTAATAACAAGTCATTTCTTTAGGTCGCTTAGAACATCAGTTGAAATTAGACTGGCCAACAAGGTACAACATCTGCCTTGGAACTGCGAAAGGACTGGCCTATCTCCATGAAGAGTCTACATTAAAAATCGTCCACAGAGATATTAAACCATCAAATATTCTTCTAGATGAAAAGCTGCAGCCAAAAATATCAGATTTTGGCTTGGCTAAACTGAATGATGATTGTGGCCGCGTGAGCACCCGGATTGCTGGAACTGTGTAAGCTGTTTCTCTAGCGTTGTGGTTCTTTAATTTTCTAGTGCAGTCAAATTACCTAAACTTTTACTCTGGTTGCTGGAGTATCATGTTTCTCTGTATATAGTACCATATCTGTCCATAGATATAAGGGATTCTGAGTTTGTCTCAATTTATAGAGGAGTATTGACAACTACTTCATAATGGATCTCTGGATGCTCCCTAAATATTTCTTTTCTATAAACATGGTCAAACTTAGAAGAGTTTGACCTAGGGAAAACTCAACATCCATTGTATTTGTGGAGGGAAGGAGTAGGGTTTTATATACGTACATGTAGTTAATTCCCCATATATCTGACGCTACCTTTTGTGAAATTGTGATTCGTGTTGTTGTGTCAGTGGTTATATGGCACCTGAATATGCCACAAGAGGGTGCTTGACACGCAAAGCAGACGTCTACAGCTATGGAGTGGTGGCACTAGAGATTGTTAGTGGCATGAGCAATATAAACAGCTTGTCTAATGAAGAATATCTGCACCTTCTTGATTGGGTATACCATTTTTCTGCTATATTTTCTTTTCTTTTATGACTTAATTTCCACAATTAACACATTAAAAGTTTAATTTAATCTTACCTGACAAAGCTATTTAGAATTCTGTCTTTTGTAAAGTCACTGTTAAACTTGCATAGCTTTTGTTCATTGTTAGGCCGATTGTGTGTTCAAGGAGTTGCTTTACTAAATTTGTTTTCATCAACCTCAGGCTGAAAGGTTGAGGCAGCAAGGGAAGCTGCTAGAAATGGTGGATCAGCGTCTTGGTTCTGACTACTCTGAAGAACAGGTACTTAGGCTGCTGAACATAGCTCTCCTTTGTACAAACACATCACCGACCCAGCGGCCAAGAATGTCTTCGGTAGTGAAGATGCTTTGTGGTCAGATCCCCATCGAGGTCATACCTGATGACAGCGATCTAAGTGAAGACTTGCGATTCAACATTGCCCAGTCCCACCGGTCCATGAATAATAGCAAAACAGATTGGTCCCAGATGACATCAAGCGATCCTTCAATCTTGCTCCACAACAGCAGGGACAGTGGCTACCTCCCATCTTCAAGCTCCTCTTCTCTGAAGCTGTGAGCTGCAGGCCAAGAGTAGCTAGGCAGTTAGGTTGATAGTGTAGGAAGCTTTTTTTTTTTTCGCTTTCTTTGGTCTGGTGTAGCAGTTGTACATGTTATTCAGGATTATTATCCACTATGTAACATACGCGAGCATTTGGTGGTTTAGATGCTTCTATTAATCTAATTCAATGATTCTGATCCCGATAGTCTGTGGTCATTCTGGATTATTATCTACGGCCTGTTGCCATTTTATCATAGCATGGCATCCACGTACAGAATAATGTTGTGGCTTGTGTGAGTTGCATAATAGTAGACGTGAAGTTTAATTTATGAGGCTGGTATTTTCTGACACAACCTTTTGCTCTCGTATCCTTCTCTACTTCTCAACGAAACATCATCACATTTTGTTGTGATATAGCCTCGGAATGTTCCATGTAACTTGTAAGGTGTCAGCTTTGATAAGTTGGGGACAGAGAAAGGTTTAATTCCAGAGTAAAGCATTTTGCATCAGAGTGCTATTTTGATTCATTTCTCAAATAACCAAAAGGAAAAGTCTTGTGAGCCATGATACCCCCTTCTTCCATTGCATTAAATTGTAGGTGAACATGTTTGGGACCAACCTGTTTTGCTGTTATTCATGGAGCGGTGGGATCCAGCAACAGAGGCGTGATTGCGTGAAGACGCAAATGTGTAGCATGTTGTCAATTCGCCTCCGCTGTTAATTTGGTTGTTTGGTGTTTGTCTAGAGTTACAATCTCAATTTATTAAGACCGTGTGTATGCGCCCTGTATAAGGCCCGCGATGTAAACTAACATTTACTATTCTTCTTTAATAAAAGATACGCAGCTCTCCTGCGTGTTCTCGAAAAGAATAAGGAAGTGTAATGCGCATATTGATTGGCATCGTGTGATCATACGATCAGGCAGCAAGGCAGGAGCTCGAATGGTGTTTTATATCCCGCAAATGGATTGTACAAATTAATGAATGCAAATGTGCTCATCTGGTAGCAAGAAATGTGTTGTTTTCTTAGCATATGGACCAAAAATTTACCATAGTATTGATTGTCCAACCTGTACGAGTTATTTAGACCGATCATGTTATGTGCTCTTCGTAATCTTGTTGCTTTGGTTGCATGACGAGGCAGATGGATGATCAACTGATGAGCTATATGGCCGTCCTACCTCTATTACCCAATATAAAACCGTACTTTTGCCAGGAGTTGCAGAACTCACGAGTTTGCGTCCAAAAAGAGGTACGGCAGGCCTCCACCTGTTTGGAAAGGGGGTTGAATCAGTTGATATAAACTTGAACTAAATCCTAAAATTTCATAGAGTGAAGTCGTCATTCCTTGCAGAGTCTGGATCTGAACGATCTTCTGAACCTGCTGCACAATTGCACCAGCCATATTTCTTCGGTTTCCTGAAGCAGAGGCAGCAAACAGGACACTGTGCCAATCTCCAATCACAATCTCCTGCAGATTTGGGGTTTCATCCGTATGTTGTAAAAGCAGATTAAAAAGTTAAGCACCCAATCAACTAATCTAGCCAGTCATTGGGCAATATACTCCAACCAAGCACAGCAGCAAACACAAGGTAATCATATGGGATATATCTCACCAACATCAACTAATTGTGTTACCGAAACAGGCGTACATGGACACTGCCACATTCACGGGTTTGCCAACTGAACTAGAGTTGCCCTGCCGGAATCGAAGCTGCTAACACCATTTGATTTACCCTAGGTAGCTCCTCCAAGCCACAGTAGTACATACCCTTCATTTCCATGCATTGTTCCATCCTTTCACACTATCACACACACTCACAGATATAATAGTATATACCGATCGACTCTCAGAGGTAGTAGAAGGGAAGAATACAGGTAGGTGAAGAAGGCTAGTAGATTACTGAAACACCCCCCACATGATAAGCCGCCACGTCAGAGATCCTGGCGTATGACGATGGCGCTCGAGCGAGGTCAATTAGCCGCCGGTGGAGTAATGAACTGATGGTTGATCAGGCAGAGACGGAGTTCATCCTGTTCATGCTCTTGAGGAAGGAGGTGCTCTTGGTGATCTCGCGGAGGGGCTTGTTGGTGAAGCGGATCAGGTTGTAGGCCCACGCCCCAGCCACGGCCCCCACCACCGGGCCCACTATGTACACCCAGATGGACCGGTACTGCCCGCTCACCAGCGCTGGGCCCACCGTCCGGGCCGGGTTCATCGACGCGCCAGACACGGGCCTGAATAATGAACAACAACAAGATTATATAAATGCCAGAAATCAATTAATAACTTTCATTTTGGTATTTATTAGAAGCTTGGAAATTACTAATGCGACCATAATCTTGAAAGCTACTAGTATACTTTCTGTATAGGGTGGTCAGTGTTCACAAGAGGAGATTGCTAAAAAGGATAAAAATCACAAGAGGAGAGAGACGCTCTGCACTTGATGAATCTTGAACACACACGGGGTCCTACTCGGCTACTCCTAGAAGTGGCATTACGTTCACATTCATGGCTGTGCACCGGTCGTCACCAACCACACTCAAAGCTGCTCCTGCTCGTACGCCATGACTCCTCACATGACGGCCTTTATGGCTCCATAAAACCCTGCTGCCGACAACGACACCCACAACTAAATCTCACTTCTTTTTCTTTTTTGTTACTTCTTTTTTTGACTTGGGAGAGATTAAGAACACTACTACGAGGTGACAGTTTTATGTGCGGGTGGTGTGAAAAGCTAATAAGTTTTTAAACTCAAAAAGTTATTCTTTGTGATGACAACTGAGCTGATGTCATTCTGGTTCATGCGAAATCCCTACCGCCGATTAATCAGCTAATTAGTAAATCCGTAGTAAATATTTTGAGCTTAAGCTGGTGTCATCAGACATCAGGTGATGATCAGTATTTATTTACCCAGCAATGAGGACGTTGAGCAGGATGGTTGCGCCGACGGCCAGCCCTGCCAGCTCCCCGATCTGCATACACAGTACAACAACCAGGTGCTTCATCAGATTTATACATATCCAACTATCCTTCATGAGGTTAACTAGTTACTGATTACACTAGTACTAGGTATTAACAATTTTCACAGCGAACAAACTATAGCAAAGTAAAAAAGAAAGAAAGAAAATCTTACGGCTCTGTTGTCGGTGGCGACGCCGGAGATGACGAACATGAGGTAGAAGGTGGTGATGATCTCGATGACGAGCGACTGCACATCGGAGCCCGACGGGAGCGTCCCGGGGAAGTGCTCATGGCGGCCGCCGAACATGAGGCGGAGGGTGCCGGAGGCGAGGGTGGCGCCGAGCATCTGGGCGAGCACGTACGCCGGGAGCTGGCGCCACGGGAACCTCCCGGAGGTGGCGAAGGCGAAGGTGACGGCCGGGTTGAAGTGGGCGCCGGAGATGTGGCCGACGGCGTACACCATCACCATCACGGCGAGGCCCCACACGATGGCCACCCCCGGGAACGTGATCTGGCCGTTCCTGCTCGCGTTGATCGTCACCGCGCCGCACCCCGCGAAGATGAGGAAGTAGGTGCCGAAGATCTCCGCGATGATCTGCATGACGATATGCCGCCCAAAAATTAATAATGGTTTTTTTTCTTAATTTGGTTTATTAGAAATTAACCAAGAACAGTTCACTTATTAATTACTTTGTGAATCTTGGTTGTGTGTTTAATTTGACGTGATGTGACTGTGAGTGTTGCTTCAGTTCAGTAGTATAGAGTCCATGGCATTTTGCGAGCTGGTTTTTGTCATTACTCCGTCTAGATGGTGACAGGGCAAAGCATTGGATGGGTGCTATAGCTAAACATCTTGGTGTGACATAACATGCTACTAAACTGTTTTTAAGGATGTGCTAGTTTTGCACGCCATGCACACACGCAAGTCTAGAGCCATACATGCAAAACCCCTGGATCAGGGGCACTTAGTTGGCGTGCTAGAAATTAACGGATCTACAAAAGCACAAAACCCGCCTTGACAAATCTCAGCATCGTAATGCAGATGCAGGGCAACACAGGTCATGAAATAAACTAGCGATCGATCGGCATGAATGGGGAAGAACTCTGAAGAAGAGGAGCAGGGACAGGCCAACCAAGAACTGAGCTTTTTTTGCTCGGTCCATGCCTCACCTTCTGGATGAAGGGTATGGAGAGGGCGGCGCAGCCCTGGTCGGCGGCGAACTCCTCCTTCCTCCCCTCCTCCATGGCCCTCTGGTCACGAGCTCCGTTCGTCTGGGAGCTGTCGCCGCCTCCAGCCATCTCTTTCACACACACACACACTCTCTCTCTCTTTCTTCTTGCTGCGGTGGTACGCTCGGATTCAGACGGAATGAGGAGCAGAGCAGAGCACGGCGGAGTGAAGAAGAGAGATGAGAGGCGAGCAGCGGTCGATGGGAGCTGGCAGATGACCCGGGCGCCTATTTATTGGCGCCAAGCCCAGACACCGCGCTCTCCGATCCAAAGCCTCGTCGTCGCTATCGCTTTCCATGCCGTTTGGATTGACTCGGCCTCCTGGTGGGTGGGGGCAATCTTGCTTTTTTTTACTGGGGAGGTTATTTTAGTGGTGACAGTAATTATGCAGTCCAGAGATTACCGTGTTCTAGAGTTTAATGCTTGCGGTGGAAAAAGAAAATTTTGGATTGAGAGGTGGCATCCAATCCGAGGGCTGAAATGAAGAACTGAATACCTAGGAGGCGAAATACAGAGTTTTTTTTTTTCGAAATAGAGTAAAACACAGCCTTATCAGAAGTACTCCTGTTCTGTTGGTAAATCTTATCGTCACACAATAAAAGCTACCATAACTATGAGCTAGTGTATCAAGTTTGGGGAAAAAAATGTTGTATATTTGCATTGTCACTGCAAATATCTTTGCTTGATAGCTTTATTATTACATTTTTGTAAGAGTAAAGTTCATAGCAGCTACTTAAACTTATCCACATGTGTCATTCAGGTTCATATACTTCCAAAATGAACATATCATAAATTATCAATTTAATTGAGATGGCATTGCATTTTAAAATTATGGGGACCTAGGTGACACCCGAATTCAAGTTTAGAGAGCTGAATATGCATTTTAAGACTACATGGACCTAAATGACACCCGAGACTAAGGGTGTGTTTGGTTGGTTGTACCATTTGATTCATGTATGGAATGGTACAAAATAATAATGACTCTTTTGTTTGGTTGGATGAATTGTACCAACTCATCCAGGATGGAACCATCCCACTTAATACAATGTTGTACTAGTTAGAGTTAACCAAGTGGTACAAGCAATTTGGTTGAACCATCCCATCCAGGATCATCCATGCATGCATCATGTGGTGCATGCAACCAAACACACCCTAAGATTACAGAGTTAAATATGCAATTTGAAAGTATAGGGGCCTAAGTGTACAAGTTTAAGGAGCGGTCATTGTCGGGTATAGAAACCCTGGGTTCCCTAAGGAAGCTAGACTCCTACTAGGATAAGGTCTACTAAGACTCTTCAATTGTAACTGACTAGGAGACTTACCATGTAAACCTTGCCCCCTGGGATATATAAAGCAGGGCAGGGGTCCCTAGATTAGACCATCGAACAACGCTGTCAGGCATTGTATCGAACAACGCCGTCAGGCATTGCATCACATCTCATCTATACAAGATACACCATACAGGACGTAGGGTATTACGCGTATTACGGCCCGAACCTGTCTAAATCGTCTCTTGTCACCTTCGATTCTATATTCTCGACGACTTCTCCTCAAACCCTTCTCTCGGGGCATCCCCTCGAGAATCTAGTCAGCATAACTCGCCGACAGTCATACATTTTACTCTTTTTACTCTTTTCGTAAGATATAACACTAGTCAAATTTCACATTTACTTTGGTGTCCATAGATGGTAAGACAAGTTCCGACCAACCATGTGAAAACTTTAACTATTGAACTCTAAAAATATTAATGTGGAACTCAGTAGATTGTGTATATAAATAAATAAATTGGTTTGGAAAATTGCTTAGTTTCCTTAATATCACAAGTTTTTGTTGAATTTATTTACGAAGACATTAGAGAAGAAAACAATGGCCAAGCATTTATGACCGAAGAGAGTACTTTTAGACGATTTCAGATCATCATCAAGGCACCAATGATCTCAAGATGAAAAAAAAAGCATGCATCTAATCTAAGCACAGTACTAGTACTAATGAACTGCATGCCATTGCCAACTGGATCCCAAAAACACAAAGGGCTTGCGTACAAGGCGATTGGATGCGTCCCATGATCACCATGAATCCATCCTCTTTAATTTCGGTGATTCAATTGGTAATCGGACAGTTGAGACAGCTAAGGATAGGGCGAGATCGTACGGCCGAGAGAGCATAGAGAGGATCCAACAATCACCCCAAATGGAAAGCTAAGTACGGTCCCGGCTCAACAAATCCTTGTCGCTAACTTAAGGTTGCAATAAAGCACGTCGGCCCGGCTCTTCAATTTCTAGCATCGCGTGTTGATGATCGAGAGAGAGGGGAGCGACACTTTATTGCGCGCCAACGAACAGGATTGGCCGGCTTTAATTGGTTCGGACGAGGGGCTCGTTTCAAAAGCTTTGCGTGTTGATCATCATGTCTACATGTCCTGTTTGGGCCATCATCTTCTCCGGTGGCTTCTTCGATCCCTCGGTCCCAGTAAGCAAATTAGTCCCAGCAACTTTTCTGAAAAACGTGTTTTGTATAGTAAATTTCTAAAGAAGTTTATTTCCTAGGAACTAAACTCGTACGCGATGCGATGCAATGCGACCGTCCTCGGATGAATGGAGGCTGCGAGCGCCCTAACTAACTAGGTGGATATGGAGGAACACGATAATGGAGTACCAGTAGACAGCGCAATTAACACAAAATGATCGTCTAGTCACCATTTTATTATGTTTGGTTCTCTATACATCTGTATTGACCCTTCCTGAAGCGTCACCAAACCAATGCAAGCGAAGGGGTCACTGCAGGGATCAAGGGCCAGGAAGTACTCGGTGAAGACGCTTATTAGTGATGGCGTGTACCACGGTTTGGTGACCCATAGTTGCTCGGCGCCCCTCTTTGGATACGAAGAACGAATCAGCTGGCCTGCTACAAAATCTACCACGATAAAAGATTATTGGTCCTCAAAATAAATCAGCTCTCCACAATTTCTAGCATCGAGAAGTCCACGTACTTCTGACAAGCTGGGCCCCCCTGGGGCTCGTGGCATTGAATGATGCGGGGTGGGGTCTTTGCTGTGGCCTGTGGCTGGCCTGCTGGCCACTGTCCATTGATGAAGCGCGCATGCATGCCTTGTTGGCACGAAGCGCTTCATCAAGGCATGATGAGTCAGATTCAGAAAAAGTACTTCTCCAACAAGTTTTTTCTATTCACTCCCTCATAGAACACGCTTTTCAGTGCACTATTTATCTAAAAACTACTTTTTACTTCTTACAATCGGAATACAGCCCTTGTTGGACTGGTTGCCTCCTGGCTGCAAACTCTGCCTACAGTCCTACACACCTCAGTCCTCACTCCTCGAGTCCTCAGCGCCTCGGCAGGTCTAGTGGTGTGTAATTTCTTTTTTCCTCATGGCATCAGTGTAGTTATAAGGGTCGTTTTGACTGTTCGTACTACAAATTTGACTATATTTATAGAAAATACATGTAATATTAAAATTTTAAATAAATTCTATAAAAACTATATTTAAATATCTATAAAATGATATTTAATTTATACCCTAAATTGTAATATATTTTTATATATTTAATTAAAGTAGTTTTTCCCAAAAAAATGAAAAATACAAATTATTTAAGGAGGGAGGGAGTTGTCTACGTACCTGTTTAGAATTTTGACCACTGATTACTTTGGGTACCAAAGGTATGGTTTATGTCAAAGAAATATCTTTACAATGTGTCGAATTCTTAATATACATTCGTAAGTACGTACCTATTAGTGTGCCAAGTCAAGAACTCGAAGCCGGTGACAGACCTACCTAATTTTTATAAGTTTAATTATTGTGTCGACTTGTATACACAATCAGCAATCCTGAAGCAGGAGGCAAACGATCGAGGCTATATAAGCTTCTGCAAAATCATTTGGAAGACTACCGTTCCTCCATAGGCGTGCGAACAGAACGGATGCTGTTGGCTTGTCGCCCGGCAGTACGCACACAGATACGGCAGGAATTGATTAGCCGGAAACCTTGGTGGCCATGATGCAGCGTCTGGTTGGGGAAACGAAGATATAAGCCATCTTTATTTCGCATTGTGGTTGGGTTCTGCCATGCATGAGCAACCGGCTTGGTTTGGTTTGGTTTCCAAGCCGTATGCAATGCATGTACGAGAGTAGGACTGTAGGAGCGCAGTAGCTACCCACGTACGTACGTACGTGCTCATTGAACAATGCGCCAACTGCCTCTTAAATTCGACCGTGAGACAGAGGTTGGAGCAGTAATAAACCAGTAAAACGAGAGGATCTGGTTGTTCCTCCGTCGCTCATGGGTGCCTGTAAAACCCTGTACTTCAATCTGCTTGCATGCTGCGGTGCTGCCTCTCTGCGTGCCAAGCTGACACACGGCTGCTGGACGTCTTTGAGCTCTTGCTCGGTATACTACAGTTGGCCAGTGTGTGAATTTTCCTGGAACACAGACATTTGGCCTAGTGTGTAGTAGCCGATTGTACATCGACGGTTTAATTCGAGGCTCGGATGTCACGGATCTCGGGAAACCAGCATGTGAATCCCACATGGAAACAGTTGTTCCAGTAACCTTTGCATGTATATGCAACAGTGGTCCCTCACACAAGAGATACTATCGTGGCCAAAATTTCTAACTGTAACCATCAGTATCTAATATATCACGTAGGTTAATATATTGATAACACTATATTTATGAAAAAATTTATATTGTAAATCTTTTTATTTATTGTCATATATAAACAAGCCAATTAATGAAGACATTGTGACGGTGTTTCCAATTTGCACTTAGATTATTATAAGTATCTATGATGAAACTCAATGAACTTATATTACGAGAACAATTTTCAAAATGAATGTAGCAAATGTAAATGTCAATATTTTACTCACAATTTATATAAAATTTTAGATATTTATAGTCGAAGCTAAAAAAATTGACCTAAGGCAAATCTAGTTGAACCTATACTATTGATAAGCATTGGTGACCTAGATAATAGTGCAAGCACTGCTAAGAAAAAATACAGTAACTTCTTTTTGTCTGCATGGACACTAGATGCATATATATCACAAAAAAAATGGTGTCCTAAGAACAAAACGTCCAACAATAATATCATGTCGGAGGAACTAGACAGTTTGACACATTAGAAAATGTCATGGGATCGGTGAAAATTTTCTTTACCTTCGTTCTTAAATATATGAGAGCATTGATATTTTTTTAATTTGTTTCGCAATTTATCTGCAAATATTTATGTAAACAGATAAACCTACAAGTTGACATTGAAGTACTTTTGATGACAAAAGTAATAGTATTAATTTTACTCTACTGATCCAATTCCTTGAAGAAATACTGTTGGTCAAATTTGAGCAAAATTTCAACAGTGTAATGTATTTAACAACAGAGGTAGTAGGTAAAAAATACGACGGTGAAAAATTTTATAGAGAATTTTCACAGAAATAATTAAATTCCAGCAAATTGGTCGATCGGGCCTGCTTGCTAGTATGATTTTTATTTAGGAGCATGCAACCAGCAGGGATTCTGCAAATTGACACCAAAGACGCGCGTACGGCACATTTTGCTCCTACGCATCATCTGCTTGTTTCCCTCTCACTTCAGGGTAATGCTAGCTAGCTGGTTCATGCATTTCGCTCCATTATCCACATTTCGTATGCGTCATGTCAGAATCCAGCTCTGAGCTCCCCCACACGTACTGATGTACGTACGTGGTATACTCACTCCTACACGTATTTAATTCCAATCCGCTTACGTCCCGATTAGATCATGCTTACCACATGCGTCGTCCGATCGATCCAATCCATGCCGTGAGGGACTCGGTCCAAGTAGCTTGGACCTCAAGAGTGAATCTCAGCTCTCTAATTATTCAAAAAAAAAAGATCTCAGCTCTCTCGTCTAATTGCACCTCATTAAATGCGTGCGTAGACGAGTTTTCAGAATTACTGATCGGCCGACGACCGGTACGCAAGTAAAACCGGTCGTCGTCAATGCGATGCCATCGTGGCCTCTCGTAGACCCTTGATTAGCTTGGCCGTCGTCGACGTCAGTAGAATCCTGGAAAAAGCGTCCTTGTTATTAGCACTAAACTTAGTGGATCACTCATCATAATCACCCAAAGTTATAAGTAGTCGTCGTTTCGACCAAAAAGTAACATGGTAGAGAATTTGGTGGCGTTCACACACTTTGGCTCAAAGCTATAGCCTATAGCTGCTGGAACATATGCTTAGTGGCTGGCTATACTTGCTCACCGTCACCGGTCAGTCAGTCAGCTGGCCGGCCGGTCTTCCGGGAGGAAACTGGCCGTGCATCACGGTGGCTGATCCGGTCGCCGATGGTGCCTAACACGCGTGTGGAGAAGTTTGGTGATTTTTCCACTCGCTCTTTCTTGGCGGTCGTTGCACACACACGCATATATGCATGTGTGAGTGCAAGCTTATGAGTGGAACGACCAAGAGGCAGCACGGCTCGTATGGAGTTTGATCTGGTCGGGGAGGCTGCCAGATTCAGTGTTGACTAAGGAAGATGAAACTAATTATCAACCTCGATAGCTCTCAGCTACCTACTGGCCGGCCGGTAATCTCGTTATGTAACCGCTGGCCGGATTAAGTGTCCTTGTTAACCAAGCAGTGCGTGAGCATACTGTCATTAGTGTCATGTAGTATGTATGTACACACTAGGTGAGTGCTTGGTTAGTTAGGTTTACATGAGTAGTACAAATATTCAGATTCAGTTGTAGCTTAGGATCGGCTGCTGCGATATTACTTTTTACTGCTCTGCTTCTTTTGGACAATGCCTTGCAAGGGAATTGAATGGGTCCAATGCAATGAATTGATCGATCGGTATGAGCTCCATATATTTGACTGACTGTCCCAGCTAATTAAGCCCGGCCCTGAACATACAGATAGATATATCATATATGTAGTTTGATGATAATCTAAAAAAAATATCCCACTATGTGTCTATCTGTATGTTCAGAGGCTGTTTACTGAACCAAGATCATTTATTTCAGCAGAAAGAAATCACTTCTATGTCAGAGCACACTGCTATCACGCTAGCAGCCCTGGCATTGGCCCTAGCTCCCAACAACAAATTTCAACAAGTCCAGCCGGCGGTGATCGATGGATCAATCGACAAGCTGCCGACAATTATCCGAACCGATCGACCTGCAATCGCCTTTCTAACCCGGTCGTCCTCTCCGGACAAAATGGAGCAGTACACATGCACACACATTATTTGACTTCACTCTCTCCATGCATGCATGCCATTGTTGTGTTGTTGCACCTCCTAACACACCAACGCGTTGCACATATGCACCACGCCGCACCATCGCCTAGCAACTCCTTTTTGACTTGCTGCTCCATACGCATATCCTATTTTGCTGCTGCAACGGAATGTTCATCATTTTGGGCTTTTGGCATCCCAGGGAATTTCTCGTGTTTACATGGGCTTTCCACCCCTCCGGATTAGGTAGTGTTCATCTGTTATCCATACTGATGTGATCGCGACCCTTGTCGTCTTGTTTACTAATAACTTGGAATTGGATGAATAAGAGTACTAGCAGCTGACAGTAACTGGAAGCTTTTAACGGTGCGGTGAAAAAAGATCATTGTTCAGTGTTCACCGCGCGTGTGCAGCTTATGTTGATCCTGCTCTTGACTTCGCCGGCGCCAGGGCCTTTCGGATGCTTCTTCACTGCACGCGTGCTGCGCTTTTGATAGGAAAAGAAAGACAAACAGAGGACAGATGGACCGTCACAAGTAAAAAAGGCAAAAGTGGAAATAATTAAAGAACCGTGACGAACTGATCTGAAGATTCATATGTTTTTTTAGCACGTTTACAGTTTGGTGTGTGGGTTGCGTAGAGAAGTTTGGTTATGTCGCTGCAATGTGCTCTGGTCTGCAACGGACGCAACGGTATCTGTTTGTTTATACTGTAACTAGCTTACCAGTAGAGGTTAATCTCCCTGTGTACGAAACTAAAGTCCCAAATTGACATGCTGCATGCGTGTATGAACAGAGAACGCTGTCATGTAACGTATCACATGATCAAGATCTGCACGAGAAAGATTGGTGATACAGTTGAGGAATTATTGTGATGTATATACATAGTTTACCTATATACGGCTGGACCGTACCTCAGTTTTCTTTATTTTTCTTTTTTTTATTTTCCCAATTTTTTCCTTTCTTTTTTTACCTTTTCGTTTTTTACCTTTTCTTTTTTTACCTTTTCTTTTTCCTTTTTTCCTTTTGTGTTTTTATTTCCTTTTGAGTTTGTATCTACATTAACTAAGACATTTTCCTATAGTCGCGGAGAAATTGCTAGCTTATGGAGGCTTTTCTGTCCTTCGCCTGCCACATGACGACACGTAAAATTTTCATAACAAAAAAAATGCAGACTTTGCTCCGCCCTTTGTTTAAGAAACATGTTATGTCCCTTGCAACCTCCATACAGATAGATCTTTTGCATCATTGGTACCTTACAACAAAATCGATGATCCAACAATCTAGATAGCCATATCGGGCGATTGTTTCCTAGGGGCTCCAAATAGACCATTTTATATCAAATATTTTGATGCGAGGATTAAATATAAATTAATCTTGACGGCAAGTGAATTTTATCGTGGTAAAAAAAGAACGATGGGGGCCCTTCACATCACCAATGCCTCGCGACAAAATTGAGGAATCATCGTGCTTAACTGTGGAAAAAATATCTATATTTATTGGTGGAGTTCTATAAGGAGATAGTGAATAAATGTCTACAATTTTTTGTATAAATAACCTTTGCCCTCCTTTGAGATAGTATTAATGCTTAGGGTAAAGTTTATGATAACATTTCAAAGACTACTTGCACACATTTTGGTCATATGTTTGTACTCCGAAGTTGTGTTGTTGCATTTCTTATTTTTACCCAATTGCTTTTGTGTTTGTAATATATTATTTTAGGACGGCTACAAGATTACTTATGATATTGCTAATGTAATATATGATTATCCATCCTCATATACAATACAAAATTAAACTAAGACACATACATGATCAAAATATTATTTTGCAAATCACCTCTCCCATCTTCCACGTGCCGTCCTTTGGATCGACATCATGTGCCCTAGATTAAAAGTTTACACGGTTGTACAAAGAGGTTAGTTAGCTACTGATATGTTTCCCTTTTCTATTAGCCATTAATCATCATGCGAATTCACATATTTAATTATCCTTTCATAGTTCTCTTTGCTTCTAAATTCACAAAGAATATGATCTTTTTCGTCTTTGCTATTTGTTCTTATCAATATTTCCAAAACCATATTTTCATTGGTGTATTGGGCTCACCTGCCTTAACCAATTAGTTATCGTTATGATTATCGAAATGTAATCAGTAATAAATTGTGCATCTCTTCAGGCGCAGCGGAAGCGTGCCTCTCTTCCTAGTATGTATTCATATTTATATGGGAAAAGTCTATTTTTCACCCTTCAACTGTTACAAAAGTCTGATTTTCAACCTCAAACTACAAAACCGGATACTAAAGGCCCTCCAACTATCCAAACCATGAAAAATTGGCCCTTTGGGTGGTTTTGAGGGTGGTTTTGGATTTTCTAAAAATAGCAGAAATATTATTTAAACTTTTGAAAACCATAACTAATTCATTTTGGACCCAAAAAATATGAAATCAGTGCCAAAAGTTCTCTTAAAATTTAACTAACCTATTGGCACACTATTTAATGTTATTTGGGTATTATATACTTATATTACTAGTGTCTTATTGTTTTCTAAAAAATAATTAGAATAAAAATAAATAATATGCAAATAACTTCTAATGGTGCACCAACATGTAGGTCACATTTTTTAGAAAAACATTTGTACCATATTCTAATTTTTCTAGTTCAAAATAAATTAGTTATGAATTTTTAATAAAAAATTATTTTTTAATTTTTTTGGAAAATACGAAACTACCTTCAAAACCACCCAAAGGGCCAATTTTACACGGTTTGGATAGTTGGAGGGTGTTTAGTGTCCGGTTTTGTAGTTGTGGGTTGAAAATCAGACTTTTGTAATAGTTGGTGTCGGTGCCTGATTCGGTCACACCGGCACAAACAAGTGATTGCAATGCTAGCCACTCGTTGTTCCGATGGCGGACCTTGGTGTCGGAGACGCAAGAGTTTTTATCCTGGTTCCGGCCACGGGGCCGTACGTCCAGCAGCGGTGCGGAGCACCGAGTTCGTGTTGCTCGTAGTAGGGGATACAAGCAAAGTGGGAGAGGGAGATGAGCTCCCAAGTCCCTAGATGCCAACGCGAGTGTGGTGGCTGAGCGTAGAGTGTGTGGTTGTGCTGCGTGTGTGATCCTTGAACTTTTTTCCTTTGCATGGGCTTCCCTCCCCCTTTTATAGTCCAAGGAAGAGAGATGAGTACACAGGTGTGCGTGCTTAACAGTGTTCTTGTCCTAGAGTGACCTAGCGCTGGCGTGTTGTCCATGCCGTGCACTGTGGAGGCGGGAATCGCGCCTTCCTACCCCTGCTGACGGCATGATGATTGTAGCGTCGACTTGACGACTGGTCATGACGGCGCTCTGCTTCGAGGGTTGGACTTTGAGGATCTCCTTCGAGGGTCGCCTTACGAGAATGAGGGCGCCCTCGAGGTGAGCAGAGTGGTTGGCATAGTAACACTGCCGCATTTGGCCTGACCGTGCAGCGTTACATCCAAGTCCATTGTGCCGGGTGGATTTGACCGGGGTCTTATCCGTAGCGTGGGCGGTGGCGTGGTGCAGTGAATCCCACTGCAGAGGAGCGTCATCATGACCAGAGTTGATGGGTCACAGAGCCCCGGCGCAGTTCCTGGTGTGGCAAGCTCGAGCGAGGTGAGCCTCAATCGTGGCGGAAGCGCCCGCTCGAGGGTGGTCGTCCACCTCGAGCATGGCTGGGCTCGATCGTCACGGACATCCCCGCTCGAGGGTGGTCGTCCACTCGAGCGGGACGGACGCCGTGGTGGAGTTGTCGTGATGGGCCTTGCCGGGCTGCAGAGCCAGGCCGACTTCGTTGTGAGCCTTGCTGCCAAGTAGTTTAGGGCCCTAGGGTGTACCCCAACTATTGGTACCTGACGGTTGAAGGGTGAAAAATAGACTTTTTCCTATTTATATATACCTCCGTGGTATATATATCGTTCGATGTCTCAACTGCCACGAGATCGTCGACAGAGGGCATTGATCAAGCGAGCCCCAACGGCCGTTGGGGGTTTATTACTACGTTTTCTTGTCATCCCCCAACTGTAAAGACATACATGTGGCATAGGCTTGTTGCAGATCAAAGCAACACCGGTACCGCGGAAGCAAACTCAGCAGTTCACTGTTGTTCGAGAGAATACCATCTGGCCGAGTGCTATTTGCTCCTGAGTGGCTAAGCCGCTAAGCGAGGTGCCTGTGATGTGCAAAAACAAAAAAAAAAAACGGTCCATATTAAACTCTACGAATCAAAAATATCTTCAGTGCAAGATATATAATGGGGGCGGCCATACGTAACAAGTACTGTATTTGTTTGCCCTCGAGTATAAGTCTATTAGAACATTGAGACGGTTTCTCTGGCAATATCCTTAAAAATGGTATTTTTATATATGACAGAAGAATTTCTCATAATGAATGTACTAACACCAATAATCTTATGTTGTCAATCGATGTGACTTAAAGTTCAATAAGAAGTCTGAACAATATAAATTTACATGTATTATCTTAAAAAAAGTTGGTTTTTGAGGAGAAGTTTAAGAAATTTGATCTACTATTTATAGTTGTTCTAGATTGTTGGAAATTGGATGGTAGTTTTTGTGATATTAGGAGCGTACTGGTGTTCCTCCCGGATGATTTCTTCATTCTTCAGATGTGTACATGAGCTGGCGCTGATGAAGCAAGCTCTTGCCCGGGTGAAAGTTGCAACTGTCGTCAGTGATATATGTAATGTAACCAGTATTCCATGTAGACGCGCACACACAATTAAAGGCCTAGAGTGAATGATGATGAATCAACTCCATCTCTTTGCATTGGGCCATTGTCCTTGGTGAGCCAGAAAGGATAGATAAACGACCAAGAGTTAAGTTTCTATGGCCAGCTCAACTCTTTGGAGCTAGCATCATCAGATAGATCCCATGGCCATCCAAGCTACCTCAAGACGGCACCCATTGCTGATTTGACCCTTGAAGAAAGCTACAGCCAAGAGTAACTAGCTAGATAGGAGGGATATCATCGAACAATGCAAGCAGGAACAGAAGATTCCTAAAAAAACACGCTTAATTTTATTTCTAACTGAAAAGTCTTACACTGGTGTATGCCCGTGTGCAACATGGAATCTGAGCAAGCACGCAACAAATTAGTATACATTACTTGCAAGGAAAAAGTGCGTGCGTTTGAATTAGAGTATATTCATATTTCGTTCATGCTTGCGAAAAACAGTCACCGCGTCCATGCCTTTTGGATCACATGTTGCTCTCTGCCTGCACCACCCAAAGTATTGCATATATAGTTTACTAGTGGTGTTAGATTAAACCTAGAAAGGAGCACTTATGTATACCCTTTGGAAAGAGGAAAATGAGTCCATTTTTTTTAAAAAAAAATCAACTCAGGGATATTCGGGGTAGGCATCAATAGCAATATACTCCCTCCATATCGCTATTAGATGATGTTCTGGCATTTGGAGCGATTGCGCAAAAGGACACCGTTTCACCCTACGCGTGCGCAGTTTGGACGTGTTTGCCCTTCCTTAATTGCCGTCGTTTGTCGCGCCTCGTCTCCCGTCTGCCTCCTCGTTTCGCGTCCGCCGCTCCACTTCATCGTTCCCACTTACTACGTTGCGCTGCGCCTCCAGTAAAAACTATCCGTGCTTAGCTCGTCATTCTCAGCTCGCCAAAACCATCGTCGTGCTCAACTCATTCAAATAAAAGCCACGGAGGTCATGCTGGAGTCCAAGGAGTTGCTCGTACCGTCGTCGCTGGGGCCGGAGCTCATCGCGCCGTAGTCGGAGGAGTTGCTGGCGCAGTCAGTCGCCGGAGCTAGTCACGCCGGCGCCGGAACTCATTGATTGTCAGCGCAAACCAAACATTCGTCGAGCGAAAAAATTCAAAGAGCTCACAACGCCAGCATGCAAAAGAAAACGCGACTCCAAGGAGCCAGCATGCCGAAAATGATGTGCTATCCTACGGCTATCTACCCATACGTAGGATAGCACATCATTACAGTGGGCGGTGGGGGGAGCGGCCGGCGGTGAGGTCGCCGTCGGCCGGGGTGGTGGTCGAGGTGGCGGAGGTTAGGTTTTGGGGGGTTTCGGGGTCCCATGGCCGGCAGCCTTAGAGGAGGACGTGGGGCGGCGGCAGACCGGCGGAGGTGGTGGTTCGGCCGGTGGCGGAGGGCGCCGCCGGCCGGGCAGTGGAGGACCCCCAGCGGGCAGCAGGAGTGACGGGGGCGAGAGGAAGAAGAAGAACAGTGCCGACGGAAAGGGGTGGGTAGATACGCTGTTACGAAATCCGAGTTGAGCCAGCATGCGTGCCATTACGTGAACAAAAACGAGAAAAACAAGAGCTTACGAATCACAACACCATGCACAGTTCTAGCAAAAAACAAATAACCTGCAACAAAAAGGGATCGAACCCAAAACCTACTGGTTGAAACCTAGGTGCACTAACCACTTAGACTGTGTTGGCTTCGTTAGTGGAAACACTTGTAGCGATATTTAATAAGGGCAAACAGGGAAAAATACACCACATTTAATGACTTTTTGGTATGCACAATCCTGTCCAAACATCATCTAATATGAGTATGGAGGGAGTATGTCTATCGTAAATCATCGTGACAACAATATAATTAGCCGACTAGCAGAGGCTAAGCTAGATGACACTCTATGATCAAGTGGGCCCATTGGAAATATGTCGTCTACGTAACCATCCTGACTATGAAACTTGAATATAGATCCGCCTTTCATTTTCAATATGCCTACCCCTTCACATACGTTTATATTTTTCATAATAGAAAACTAGAATTTCATATAGTTACCATCAGTACTGAAAAGACTCACATTCATCTACATGCATTTAGTACCAGTTGCTGCATAATCGATACTAACACGCTATTTAGTACCATTTATTATACAACACAATGGTTGATGGGAATCATTTAGTATCGGCTAGGCACTAACCGATGCTAAATGTCACCGCCTCGACCAGGGGCAATGGCTAGATTTTCCCATTGCTATTTAGTACCAGCTGGACTCCGGTCGGTATTGACCTCCCGCCAATATTAATACCGCCTGGAACCACCAACCTATACAATAGCTGGTACTAAACGTCTTGCGAGTTCCATAACTAATCATGCGAGTTCTTACATGGTTGTGATTACATATAGAAACATAAAAATACACAATACTCGTAGGAAAACTAATCATTAAGAAACATTCCGTGATCACTTGTCCCCCACACGCAAGGCTTCTTTGATCTAGTTCTAGACGAGGAAGTGGCACCGACGACGATCACGTCACCGGTCAAAGTAACTGCCGGCTTGGATCTTTTCCACCTGTACCGGCCTTTCTCTATCCATCCAAGTCCACGCCAAAAGTGTCCGTTGCTCTGCTCCATCAGCGTGACGAACCGCATGGCGTGTGCACGACCTACTGTATACTATACGGCGGCGACCGGCCGGCGGCCACCGTGGCGTCGCGTGCGGCGGCCCTGTGTCAGCGAATCCCCGGTGGTGTCGGCCTTATTTTCTCGGCGCCGAGTCCACTGCGTGCATGGAAACGGCGATCACGCACGAGCAGATGCGATGCTGGCTTCTTGCACCGCTGACCTTGGGCTGGGCCTATTCTGGAACTATGGATGCATGCCAAAATAAACGAATTCAATTTCCACAAATACAGTATGATCACAAGAAGTCGATTTCATAGGATTGTCGATTTTCCATCACAAAAAAGTCAGACTCGGTCGATGCACATTAGTCTTGCGGGGCTTCTTATATTACTGGACCAAGTACTCATCTGAGAAAAAAGATGGGTATAACATGCAACAAGGAGTCAGCGGGACCAGGCAAAGAACCTGCTACAGTAAATTTAACTTGCGGCGCCATTCGTTATTTGTACCTTTCAATCGTTTTGTTTTCTGGCGAAGCTGCCTACTCGACTGCAGCATTTCCCTCTGCGAGTCTTGGCTCAAACATCGTGTCGGTGTCACGTAAAGCATCAACATGTCAACTCCAATTTGGCCATTTTTGGTCGCTTGCGTAACAGGTGTACAAAATATTTGCCTACTGGGTCGTCAAGACGTTCTGGAAAGAAAAAGCACATCGTTTTCATGTCTATACCAAAAGACGGTGGAAATTTCAATCCAATCTAGGCCTGCCTTGTTCGATCATTAGAACCGGATTCAATCCGGGCCATGAATGATAAATGTAACAAAAAAAAATCTATGATGAGTATAATAAGAGACCTGGATTTATTCCAGTTAGAAACAAATTTAGGCCTTGTTTGGTTGCTCGTGTTTGATTCCCGAGCTGGATCAGTTCCATGCATGGTTTGAGTGGTTCTATGCATGTCACTTAAATCATGCGGTTTGGTTCCATGAGGTTAGACTCATGGAACGAAAATAGGCCTTTTGGCATGGAACGGGGTCAAATCATACTGGGTTTCAAACCCTTCCAGACCTAACCGAACAAACATTTTGGTTGGCTTAGGATTGATTCCATGCCGAGATATTTCATGTGGTTTGGAGCCTATTTGTCACACCTGGTTTTAGAAAGAAAACCAGATGCATCTCATATGTGTGCCAGGATCAAGTTTCACACATATGATAGACTAAATGAATAAACAGAACACAAAGTTACAGCGGAAACAATAAAATAAAGACAATACAAACGTTTTCTAGCAGCGGAATGTTGAACTCTTCACTACAGGCAGCAGTTGACTGGGGGTTGCGTACGCCTAGTATCATCTTCAACAACTTCACACACCTTCTGGATACTGAGCAGCAATGAGCAAGGATGAGTACACTTATGGTTGGTACTCAGCAAGGCCACCGAAATAACCAGAACAATTTAATTATTATCAACTTCAAGTATATTAATCATGTAAGGGTCCAGGCCGTTCATGACCGCGAACACAGCTGTTATAACAGTTTTACACTCTGCAGAGGTTGTACACTTTCACCACAATTCGCGTAAAAGTCCCGAGGAACTTTAGACCCAATCATGCTGCACCACAGAGGCGCATACCAGACTTCCGAGGTGTGATTGCATAGGGACGCTACGAGGCCTTTCCAAAGACTCCCTATATGTATGTGTTTGCTCCCCGAAGACCACGGTTATAACGGCAAGGCCTTGCCTTCCGATCCCCGCACCTGCCATCCCGGTAAAGCCCCCAAATTCCACCACTAGCAGTGCAAACACAACACATAGTTCATCTAGGTACTTAGCCAAGACCAGAGCCATATAGTATTGTGGTTGTACGGATAATCCTGGGTGGTTCTCCATGGTTTCCAATTAACACATGATCTCATAAAGCATAGGTAGAAAGATGGTTAGGGACACTTGCCTTTCCGCAAAAGAATAGCACTGCTCAGTCTTCAACTCTTGTTCTTGACAGCTTCGGAACGATGCTCCTCTAATCGTAGCAAACATCGAGCACAAGCACAAGCATGCAAGCAAAGAAATAGATACAACTAAGAACAATACATCAATCAAAAGAAAAGCTTTTAAAAGAACGTACTAAACGATGGGCTCGTTACTACGGTCTCAAGGGCGCAAGAAACGTTGAAAACGGAACAACGGATGGAAAGGATACAACTACCGAAAGATTTATATTATGAAAAGAAAGAGAAGACTATAAGCTTTATTAATTTTAATTATGAAAAGATATGTAACAAATACTTCAGGGAAATATTCAGTATTTAAATTAATTCAAATTATACTTTCATATGAAAACACGGGTAACGCCTAATTAATTTTATTTGTAAATATTTATATAATGATTATACCAATTAAATATTTAACTTACAAGAAAGCATGTGAGAGCATCTAATCGAATAACTTCATATCTCGTGTTGAACTAAACAAGTTATATTGAAAGCACACTCAAGTTGGAAATTAGTCATATCAATTTAAATTACACAAATCCGATGTTTACTCTAATTAGATTTTAATTAGGAAAAAAATAGTTCAATAATTATTAATCAAATTAGCATGTTTGTTTTATGAAACAACGGGTAAAGCACTAGCCATATTTTAATTATACAAGATTGGTTCAATAAATTTTTAATCATATTAACATCATTTGTTTATGAAATAACAGGGTATAAACCTTAATTAACTTTTAATTAGAAAAGCTAGTGAAGTAAATATTAATCAAGTTAACATTTATTCATAAAAGCCGATGTATGAACATGGTCATGTTTTATTTAGAAAACAAGATTCAACATTGAACATTAAGCAAATTAATTATTAGTTTACAAAAACCAATATATAACCTTACTAGCTTTTATTTGGAAAAACATATGACGTAAGCATTATTCAAATTAACATCTTTGTTTATGAAAAGACAAGATATAAATCTTACCATATTTTAATTATAAAAGGCTAGTTCAATAATGATTAATCAAATTAACTTTCATTATAAAACATGAAGGTGTAACTCTAATTAGCTTTTAAATTAGAAAGCTAGTTAAATAAGAATTAGGAAAATTAATATTTATTAATTTATTCCAAAACATAAACAACACTATTAAACTAAAATCTACACTTTTAGAAGATTAACGCAACAAAAACGAGGTTAAACGGAGATTAAACGTGGAAACTATGAGCTTCTAATGGCGGTAAGGATCTAATCGTGAAGTACTAAAGGTTTCAGGGGCTACCTGAGAAAATTTGCAAGACACAGAGAATAGTGCTCACAATTAGGTCAAAGCATGGGGTTAGATCTAGAAAAGGTGCAAGGCTCGGATTAGACTGAAAGGATCTATTATAAACAGGGGGTTTTCTGTAAGTTCACTAGATACAAAGAAAGAGCTAAACATTACAAAGGATTCCAGGGGTCTAATCGCAAAAGCTTGAGAACAGACAGACATGGCGGCCGGCTGGTCTGGGTGCTCTGCTCGTCGGCGACTCGGCGACCTAGGGCTGCGGATAAGTGGGGAAAAACGAAGAGGACAACGAGGGGGTTCCATTTGAGTGCTCACCATGAGCGGAGATGAACTGTAGCGGCCGAAATCGGAGTTGCGGCAGCGCCGGCTTGGACTTCACGGTGAGGAACGACTCCGGCGGCGGAACGGCGACGAGAACAGGGCAGTCGCATGTGGCTCGGCTCGGTGGAGCTCGTGGTGCAGTTGATTTTGCCTGGCGAGGTTTCGTGGCAGCGAATCGAAGGGAGAGGCGGCGCGCCTGCAGCTCTGCTCCGGCGAGCTTGACTTGGCGGCGGCGCAGCGCAAGGAGGAGGGGCGAGGCGAGAGAGGGGCAGCAGGGGAACGAGAGCGCGAGGTTTTATAGGGGCGCATGGCACGGACCGCCGTGGCGCGCGCATCGAGGGGAAGGAGGCGGCGCGTGCAGAGGCTGGACTCGACCAGAGTTCGTCTCGTGTGCGATTGGGAGGTAAGGGATGACAAGCCGGGCCCATGCGTCAGTGAGAAGGAGGGAGAGAGAGAGCACCAGGTGGAGATGGGCTGGGCCGGCGCGGTTAGAGAAGAGATGGGGTGTTGGACTGGATAAGCTGGGCCAAAAAAAAAGAGAGTTGGGCTGGTGTGATGGATTTGGCCCAAGAAGGGAAGGATAGATTTTATTTTGATAAATAGATTACTAATTCAAAAACAAAAAAATTCTAGATAATGCATTTAAACCATAGAAAATGTTCCAAAACCTCCAAAAAATCCTAGGAAAAATTCCAGAGATAAAGTTGGAGACTTTGAACCAAAATAAATTTTTTGGAATTCATGAAAAGAGAATTTAAAGCCTTCCAATAAATGGTTTTGACTCTAGGAAAAGAGAATTAATTCCTAGAAAAATCTAGGAAATTCTCAGGAAAGATTTGATCGACATCTAAACGCATTTTGAAAACTTTAACACACAAAAACACATAATGTTCTTCAGTATGTATGCAACACTTCAATTAATGCCACATCAAGCATATTTATTTAATTTAGAAAAAAATAATTATTTTCCTACGATAAATTTCTTGTAAATTAACCAAATGTTTGGAAAAGTTTTAATAAATTGTGAAAATTGTTTATTTAATTGTTTTTCTAATTCACATCCCGAAATCCTAAATTTCAGGGTGTGACACTATTCCATGCCAAAACGAACAAGGCCTTACTCATGATAGGTGCACCAAAAGAGCCGAAATCAATCCATTAGTCAAGAGGCGTGGAATCAATTTAGGTCTCTTGATGCATTTATTATGAGTAAATTAGTTTAGGGCCCGGAATGAATCCGGGTCTCTTGTTGTACTTATCATAGATTTCTTATTACATCTATCATTCCCGGCCCAGATTGAATTCAGTCCTAACCGAACAAGGCCTTCGAGCATGGAAGGATAAATATAACAAGATGTTTATGAGAGATATAAGAAGAGGCAAGGATTCATTCCGGGTCAAGAGCTAATTTACTCATGATAGTGGCACCAAAAGACCGAAAACCAATCCACTAGTCAAGATGTGGGGAATCATTCCGGGTCTCTTGTTGTATCCATCATGAGTAAATTAGTTTCTGACCCGGAATAAATCCCAGTCTTTAAATGTACCTATCATAAATTTCTTATTATATCTATCATTCCAAGCCTAGATTGAATCTGATGGAACCGAACAAGCCCTTGAGGTTAAGTGAGACGAGAAATGTTGTGCACGGTATAGCCGTATGTAACACAAGTCGACGTCAAGCTTGCTTAAAAAAACACAAAAGAGTTGAAAGGAGGGTGTGGTGGGGCGAGGGCGCCACGGTTCCAGCTGAAGCGGGCCTCTCCAAGGCAACAACGACGGGTCGTCGTGCCCTGGGCTTGGGCTCAACGGCAGCCTCACGGACGAGGCCCAGCTCACCGTGGGAAAGCGCAAGAGCTTCCAAACGGTGGCGCTCCCTCCAAACGCTCAGGGGACACGACGCGGGCTCAAGCCCACAGTTACTCCTCCTTCCAACTCTGATGCGTCGGTTGTACATTGCGTATTTGACCCTGCTTCAACGGTATTAGCAAACCGATACGGTACTAAACAAAATACACACAACCACCGCCGCACGGAGAGGAGTACGGCCACCATTGCGACCCCATAACGTAATCCTTGGCCCAAACCACACCCACTACGGTGTAAAAAAAACCGGATTTTCCTATACTATCTTTCGGTTCTTACGGATCTTACCATGTTTTAAGATTCATTCAAAACAAGTCAAACCATAAAACACCCTCCCTATCCCTACCTGCACCCACCAGCCTCCGTTGTTTCCACAAACGAAGATTGTCATAATCTAATGATCTAGAAAAAAATACAAATTGAATTGAAAATAGATGCTACCGAATTACTAACGGATATTTTTTTTTTTGAAGGGCTACTGACGGATATCTTTGTTGGAAAGAAATGTTACTGATCCACTTGTCTTCTCAGAAATAAATTTGTTTTCCATTGTTAAGCTTGAATAAGCCATAAATAAGAAATTAATCTTTGACTTTCATGAGTCCACTCCAAAATTGTAAATATCCAGGCTTCCTTTGTACTTTTCCTAATGTTTGGTTATTAAAATATTTATTCCTGAGCAATGTTTGTCATACCCCTTCATTTTTAAATTTAAACAGCCATTTGCTCAACAGACACACATTCTGTATTAAATTGTTTTGTATTCATAACCCTTCTTAGCCTTTCGGTTGACATATTATACTATGTTTTGTTAATCTATATTTTTTTATCATCACTTTGCATAAAAAATCTAGATCTGTAATACTCTATTTTCTCAAGAACTTCTATAGAGACATCAAAAAATGAGAGCATAAACATGGATAGACTTGTCATTAATAACAAAACGGAGAGGAAGCTGTGTTGCTCCGAGTAAAAAGAGCTGAAGGAGAGGCGGGGCGAGCAGAAACGCTTCCGCTGAAGAAGCTCAGGCTTCCCGGGAGGCAACGATGGCCCCGTTTGGGACAGCTTCAGCCCAAATCACTTCTCTCCAAAGCCAGATTCATGGAGAAACAGCTGTCCACAGAATCGTGCCTAGAAGAAGCCACTCGTTTGGCTTCAGCGCGTTGAGGGGAAGCGAGGCTACTCCTCTCTGCTGCGGACGACGAACCATGGAGGGAGCCCGTACCAGCGTGCAACGAGCAGGAGCACGGAGCCTGTGCCACGCGTGCGGCGACGAGCAGGAGCTGAGAGCCTGTGCCGGCGTGCCGCGACGAGCAGGAGCACGGAGCCTGTGCCGTGATGAGCAGGAGCTGGGAGCATGTGCCAGCGTGCCACGACGAGCAGGAGCAGCCCTGCGTCGGCGTGCCGCGACGAGCAGGGAGCGCGCGGAGCACGAATCTCTCTCTGCAGAAGCGCTCTTCTCTCGATTTGTGCTTCGATTCGTGCTTAATCGATGATTTGTGCTTCCAATCGGAGACTTGTGCTTCGAATCAACAATTTGTGCTTCGATTCGTTGCGTGTGGTGCGGCGCCTCAGGTGCTTCGACCGGTGCGTGTCTCCCTTGAGCTCGCCGGCGCCGCCGTGGCCGGCGAGGGCTCAAGCTCGGGCGGCCAGCGTATGGTTGAGCTCGCCGGCGCGCTCCTTCGGTGGGGTCAACGCGGGAGGGGCAACGGTGGCGCCCCGCTCCTTCGATAGGGCCAACACAGATTGCGCTCGGTGGAAGCACCCCTCGGGGTTGATTCTGCGTTGTAGTGTAGAAGGGAGTGTCGTATGAAATCGCTTGCGTTGTAAGCGCTTACGAATCGTGCCATTGGGAGCCCTCTGCCGATTATTTTCGATGGAAGCCGCCCAGAAGCGGTTCCAAACGGGGCCGATGAGCCGTGGCTTGTGCCAGACGGCTGCCTCCCACAAACAGAAGCCCAGCTCACCGTCCGAAACCATGGGTTCCGGTCTTTGGACGGGGGCAACAGGCCGCATCGGGCCCTAAAGAGTTGCTCAGGGGAATCAACGCAAGAAAGAGTTGCTCAGGGGGAGCTGCTCTCCCCCTCCTCCTCTCTTGATCTTTCTTCCTCCTGTGTTTTCCCTCCTCTCTCCGTATAGGAAAGAGATTATTTCATATTTGTTCCTAGAAAAACTACATTTTTTTTCATTCCTTATTTCACACTCATTTCAACTTTCATTCTCAATTTGACCGCCATTAGTTACCCTTTACCGCCAAATACAACTAGAAACATGTAGTTTTGTTTTTTACTAGATGAAATTACTCCTAGCCATTCTTTGGTCCCATGCCGTCAGGCAAAATCGATTGCCTCTGTTCCCAAGATCCCTCCCATGGGCACCCCGTGCAAATCATGGTGGTGGCGGCAGCAAAAGCAACGGCGGCGGTTGGGAGGGGCGACCCCAATTCACGGCGACGACACAAATCCAGAGTTTGCGGAGGCCTCGATGGGCCCGAGCCCGACTTGCCTCGGACCTGTGTTTAGTTTTTAAGGAAAAAGGTACTTTTTAGGGAAATGTATTCTACGAGGGAGATAAATAAGAAAGTTGGAAAAAGATTTTTTTTAAAAAAAAACGTGTTATGTGATGTGGATGAATAGAAAGTAAAAAAATACCTTTTAAACTAAACACTATGAGACCATCATCCCTGGTGCGAGTGCCATCGACAAGCGACTACGGATTCCCTCGCGGAGGTGGAAGATTTTTTTTTTTGTCAATGGTGCTATTAGAGCATCTCTCTTCCTAATTTCACTCCCTAATTTTTTAATTTTTTTTTTTTGCACAAGGGAGACCAGCAGAGGGGACTCTCACTGCCAGCGCTGGGGCCTGAACCCTCTTTAAAGATTAAAATCTTCATGTGGTATCTTTACAAAAGGGTAGTGGTCACAAAAGATAATCGAGCAAAAATAAATTGGAATGATAGTAAGCATTGTAGTTTTGTGTAGTTAATGAGACTACCGCCCTCCTGATGAATAGTATTGTAACAGCAACTCCAAAAAGCTCTCTATATCGATCCGAATTTTTAGGAATAGAGATTTTGATGAAAAAGTTTCCTCTAAAGTGGTTATCTAAATATAGCTATCATCTATTCTAGATTTATTTATGGCTATCAAAATATAGATAACGAAAATAGCTCTCTAGAGTTTAAACAAGGTGTAGAAAAGCTGTTGAAGATTGAAAAAAATAAAAAAAAAATATGAGATTTTAATCTTTAAAGACTTTAATGAATCTACTCTAAAAATGTAAATTTCTAGGCTTCCTGTACTTTTCCTATTGTTCATTTTTAATATATTTATTCCCGAGGAATGTTCGCCATACTTCAGTTATAAGTTTGAACATTTGCTCAATGGGACACCTGTTCTGTATTTCAATGTTTTGTATTCCTAATACTAGTCGGCCTTTCGCTGGACATATTTTACTATGTTTTGTTAATCTATACTCTACTTATTATCACTTTAGCGAGTGAAGTGTTGCTTCGAGTTAAAAAAGAGCTGGAAGGAGAGGCGGGGCGAGCAGAAACGCTTCCGCTGAAGCTCAGGCTTCCCGGGAGGCAACGATGGGCCGTGGCTTGTGCCAGACGGCCTGCCTCCCACAGACAGAAGCCCAGCTCACCATCCGAAACCATGGGCTCCGGTCTTTGGACGGGGGCAACAGGCCGCGTCGGGCCTAAAGAGTTGCTCAGGGGAATCAACGCAGGCTCAAGCCCAATAGCTTCTCCTCCCAGCTCTGATACGTGGCCTGTGCGCCGCTTATTTGAGCCAGCTTCAAACACACTTGCAAACCGATACGGTACTAAACAACCGTCCCGTGTGCGTGTGCGGTTGCGAGCCTTGGCCCAAAACCAGGCCAAATGTGTGTCTCTCGCGCGCTTGTGAAAAGATTAATTGCGGTCCGTTTGCTTGCCTCATTTTGTCTTTTGTTTTTCTTTCTTTCGCAGTCTATAATCCATATCCACATGACTAACTTAAATTTTATGGCCACACAAATGGCAGCCTTTTGATATAACTCAACACTCTGCTCCTCTGGATTGTTGCTTTTCGTAATCTACAAGCTGAAACAGACAACAAGATCACGATAAATACGCATAGTACTTCATCTATTTTCAAAATGTTGATAGTTTTTATGTTTAGTTCTAAATTAGATTTTTATAACTTTGACTAAGTTTAAAAAATATGTTATATACTTTATATTTAATATAAACGTAACTCAATTTGTAGAAGTTGGTATATTTTCTATAAGCTTGGTTAGACTTGAGAAAAAAAAGATATGGAATCAAACTAAAACAAAAACACCTTACATTTTGAAACACCGTAATGTATATGTGACATTGGATATATATTTGTTTCGGTAAAAGAAACTTGCCTAGTTTTCTCTAGAGCACCGTCGAATCCATGACTTGAGTAGTGAATACAACTCAAGTTCCAACTATTAAATTCACTTGGATCATAAACACATTGAATGAAGGTTAGTACTAGTTAACTTGTACTAAAAGAAACATCCTTGCTTCAGACTCGAAGTGACACGTAAGAGTTACCCCTTTGTCAAATTGTCAACTCAAATTTGGTAGCTCATTTGAACTAACCATCTCAAAAGCTTGGGATTGTTTTCTACAAAAGTAAAATTCACTTTTATCTTGACGTCTATCAATCCCTGAGGAAATTCTAGGGACTTCTCTAATCATGGTACCGACGGCTTGTGTCCACATCAATTTTAAGTGTACGATATAAGATTTAGCTCGTAATTTTATACTGAAACCTTGCAAAGTCTTAAACCAATAATCAAATTCTAAATGTTTTTTTCAAATTTAGCCAAATACAATTTGAGATACTCCGTAGGTGTTTGCAGGATAATTTTTTTTAGAAAATGCAGGATAATTCATTGCCCCGTGGGTTTCCATAAAGAAGAAGAAGCACAAGCCCAGCCCAACTACCAGAACTAGGCCCAAACTCTCGCCTCAGCCCACTTTACCAATGGATTTCCTCTTGGGCCAACGTGTCATTAACGCAGACGGAACCTTGATTATTTTCCAATTAACCCCCCGCAAGCCGCAACCTTTCTCCCTCTGCTCTCTAGCTCGTCGTGTCGTCTCGCCTTCGCCTCGCTCTCCATCCAATCCCCTCCAATCAACTCCTCCCCGTCCCAAACTCCAAATCCGCGGCGACCTCAACCGAAAAAAGGCGCCTCCTTTACCAAACGCAGGAGCAAAATTCACGGATTGCGCCATCCGATCGCCGGCGAATCGACCTGACGCGGCACGACCGAACGGCACATGGCCGGGACCGAGCGACCCCTCCCTCCGATGGACCCGCCGCGGCCCGGCGGCGGAGGCGACTCGCCGGCGAGGTGGGACAACGACGGCGACCGCGTCGAAGGCCTCGCGGTGAGCTCCCCCGCCTTCCTTCCCCCACCCGGTTTCCGGGTTTCGTCTCTGTGAAGTCTGGTTGCGTGTACGGTTCGTTTAGGATAGCTAGGATGAGGTCTTTCTGAGGAGCTAGCAGATCGGTCCTCTGCTAAAAATAGGGGGAATTCGGGTGCATTGCTTGGCGCCAACTTATGAATTATGATGCTCCAATTGCTGATTAGGGTTAAGCCAGGAGCGAAAAGTGTCAAGTTTTTATGGGCGCTGCGAGCCTGCGACCGGCGGGGGAATTGTTTTTTTTAAAAAAAAACCAAAATTGCTTTGTTGGGTTTTGTTTTTTAGCATTTTGTTAGATGTTAGGGCCTTCCTGAGATGGAGTGGACTCGTTATGGTCTTTTTCTGCTTGGAGTTCAAGTCCAAGTGATCAATCATTCAACTTTCCTGAGTTTCTGCTATAATTCAATTTTGCTTTCCTAATATAGGGACTCCACATATTTGACCAAGAAGCAGACAAGTCATCAGCCAAAAATGGCATGGCCAACGACCATGATGCTAGCTGCACTCCCGTTCCTAATAGATGCATCACTGATACAACCGAAACTTCCGTAGAGGCGGAACAAGGAAAGTGTTTCTACGATGAACCACTTCATGAGCATACAGGCATCTGGGTGCCTGTTTCTGTCCCGCCAATGACAGCGCAGGACCGTGAGGATTGGCACAAGGGGTTTGGTTGCAATGGTGGGTACTTTCCGGAGGAAGAATTTAGCTGGGAGCTGGGTGAAGAGAATAAGGAGATGACGATGTGGGATGTGTTTGCTGATATGGTTGTTGCAGCAAAAAGTAAAATGGTGTCTGCTGCAACATATGATTTTGGGAGACATGGGATGTCAGTGGTTTCCAACTTCTTTCTCCAGGAAGCATGGAAGGATATGGCGCAGACACTTGCAGATGCCAATGCTGGTGTTGCGAACGAGCTACTTGAGACAGAGCCAACAAAATGGTTGCCTGACAGTGCTGCTAATGCTTGCATGCTCTGCGGTGTGCGATTTCATCCATTTATGTGCTCTCGGCATCATTGCCGTTTCTGTGGTGGTGTGTTCTGTAATGGTTGTACAACAGGTAGAAGCTTAATGCCTCCAAAATTTATGACTTCAGAACCTCAAAGGGTTTGTGATGTCTGTGGAGTACGGCTTGAGAGTATACAACCACAATTGATGAATGAGATCAGTCGTGCATCACAACTTCCAACTAGGGACGTGACAGACCTGAGTACCTTGAGGTCATGGCTGAACTTCCCTTGGGCACACACAATGGAATACGAGATATACAAGGCCGCCAATTCTTTACGCAGTTACTGCAAGGTATGCATTTTTCCTGTATTGTTTGCTTAGTTTTGACTAGGCAGTTAAATAGTTATCCATGTACAACAATTTTTGTATTAGTACATTGTTTGATAAACTGAAATCTGAAAACCTTGTTGGGAAGTTTGTGACAGTTTACAACTACTCAAATATGGTTATTTTTATTTCATATATTTACTTGTTGGATGAACACTTTGACTAAACCAGTTATTCTGGGTAAAAGATGACATGGAATGTTGTGGTGATTGGTGACTAATCAAATATGCAATAATACGATTTGAATACATGGTTAATCAAATCAGTGCAATGCACCTTAATACACAAAAGAAAATAGGGAAGACGCAAGTAGTATGAATCTGTTGGTTAAGTAATTACTGTTTTATCAGATAATGTGTCACTAACTCCTACTCTCTTGTAGAAAATACTTGAGCCTTTTTATATTTATCTGCCTTGCATTTTAGTATCTGTAGACCATTTAAGCTCCATTGACATATGCATTGCATTTTAGTATCTGTAAACCATTTAAGCTCCATTGACGGACGGATTCCATTATTTGGAGTGAGCCAGCCATTGTATTCCTGTGAAATGCTGAAAAAATAGTATTACTCTGCATGCAGAACTGCCAATTGTCCATTGTTCTGAGCCTGTCTGGAGTACTGTAATAAAAACTTTCTTTCATGTACTTCAGGTGGGAAGATTGAAGCCAGAGAAGGCTATTCCTGATGCTATTCTTAGACAAGCAAAAGGGCTTGCTATAGTTACTGTAGTAAAGGTCGGGATGATGGTTACATACAAGCTTGGTACTGGGCTGGTTGTTGCTCGAAGGGCCGATGGTTCCTGGTCACCTCCATCTGCAATCTCCACCTGTGGTGTTGGATATGGAGCTCAGGTGATACCAGCTTTTCAAGTGTTACTTTACACAGAAGATTCTTGTACCAAACTAGCACCTTCTAAACAAATCAGATATTTGTTTGACTCTCCCAACAGGCTGGAGGTGAGATAGCTGACTTTATCATTGTGCTGAGGAATACGGATGCCATCAGAACATTCAGTGGAAAGGCGCATCTATCTGTTGGTGCTGGTGTTAGTGCTTCTGCTGGTCATATCGGAAGAGTAGCTGAGGCTGACTTTCGTGCTGGTGATGGTGGTTATGCTGCATGTTACACATACAGTTGTAGCAAAGGTATGCTTGAAAGTGCTATTAGCTGTAAGTTACTAAGGTTCATTAGGTCAAGTTGGAAAACCAGTTTACAGTCCAATATTGAAGGCATTGTTTGCTGTTCCAGACAGTATGCGATGCTTAGTTTACTGATGGTAATGCTAGTTTAGAGATGTTGGGTACTCCATGGTTTCTTAATGAAAAGTCGTATTTAAGATGCCATTTTTTCCCCTTGCAAATTAGAGAAGTGCACATAAACGGTACGCTACTCTTCTTTGATGAAATTCTATTTTTTTTCTCTCTTTAGAGCTTAGTCCTCTGTTGTAATTCTGATGCTAAAATTGCCACTGGGGAGGTGGTCAAGTTTTTGGTACTAATGGGCATGTTTACCAAGTGATGTGGACATTAGCAATGCTAAAGACCTTATGATAAGCTTTACAAAGCTGGGAGCTTCTGGCAATTTTCTGTCACGAGGTGACCAGGCCAAGGCAAACAAGTTGTTGCTGTTGTCTTAGTGAAATCAATCAATAATTGAATAAAAGATACTACTGCAAAACCAAAATATATTTGTTGACCAATGGGCCAAAATATATTTGGCGCCATTAGCAAGCAGTAAATGTGCCATGTTTCATATCAACTTTTTCTCTTAAGAATCAGTTGGTATATTTTAATTGTTGAACTATAAGAAAACAGTAGCTTGTTAGCCCCATTTTTCATCATTTTCAGCATATGGTTTGGTGGTGATTACAGTCAGCAATAGAAACGGGTGAGGAAATTACATCATTAGTTCATTCGTGCAATCTGCTTAGTGACATCTTTAATTAATTTGATAACAATAATGCACTACTTAATTCATCCCAAGTGCTTGTGGGTTAACTGTTGAGCTTATTCAAGACCTATTAGTGATTGTTTTCTGAAACCTGTTATTGTGTCTTTGTCAGGTGCCTTTGTGGGCTGCGCGTTCAATGGCAGCATAGTATCAACTCGAGACACTGAGAACGCTCGATTTTACGGCGGCCCTGTCAAGGCCTCTGACATCCTTCTGGGATCCATGGCCAGGCCACCTGCAGCCTCCCCTCTGTACAAAGCTCTGTCAGAATTGATGGACAGGGTTGGGAAGTAACCCTCCTGATTTAGGCATCTGGCATGACATGCCCTTGTAAATACAGCCAGGACTTCAGATTCATGCTCATCGCACATATTTGTTGGAAGCAATTACACAACTGTACATTACGCCATTCTTCACATCGAAGGCTCGTTTCATTCGTCGGTGTTTGGTGGAGTTCCATAAAGAAACCTACTCTGTAAATACTTGTACATTGGATTGACAATTGCATCAATATACGAAAGAGAAAAGGCTTAGCTATCAGTGATTTGGAACTGTGCTTCATCATTACTCATTCACTCCTGTCTGGGTGGCCCCGTCGTCACAGACTAGTTTTCGGTTGCCTGCGACTGGTTTTTCTCATCACCGTGCGTGTGAGCTCATCCATCCCTGACTAAAGTGTCGATGAGTATCTACTGCATACTGGTCACGCACGCAGTGGTGTCAGGTGACGTCCGAATATCTGGTGCTGACACAATGGCGACGAAAATGCCTGCTCTGCTCCACAGCCATGGCGCGTAGCAGGCGGAGGGACCTTGTGTCTCTGACATGGCAAAGGTGTGCCCAAATAGTCCTCTCCAGCATCAAGGGAATACCGTTAGTCGAGTCTGTGTCTGACACGAATTGGACGCCAACAAACAAGTTAGGGAGCATCAAGGGAATACCGTTAGTCGAGTCAGTGTCTGACACGAATTGGACGCCAACAAACAAATTAGGGGTTGGGGCTCTCTTATCACATCGATGGATTGACTATAATCGCGAGACAAATCTATTAAACTTAATTAGTTCATCATTCACCATTAAAATGTGTTAATGCCGGTACATATTAGGCTTAATAAATTCGTCTTGCGATTTATAGTCTACCTATGTAATTAGTTTATAACTATTACATATTTAATTAGTGTATAGGTTTGCAAACTTTACAAACGGAACTAAACAGGTCATAGTCAGCCTGCCGCCTGCCCATAATCAGTTTCCAGAAATGTATGGAAACTGAAGAGATGTAAAAAAAAAAATCAACTAAAGCAACGGTTATTTTTTTTACAAATACAGTAATAAAGCCAAAGAGATTAGCCAAATAAAAGCACACACAGCGCACAACACATTAGCTTATACAGCTAAAAGTTTTCCATTATATTAGCAATAATAATATTCCAACAGTCTGACACTCAACGGTTACATGAAGACATCACTTCCCATGCCATGCCTCTGTTTATTTCTTTTTTTTTCGAGAAGTAAAAACGGAACGGAAATGTTGGTTCAAAGTTCAAACGAAAACCGACGACGACGATGAAATGAAATATAGGGAAACAAAGTAAACGCCGCTCTGGCCTGAGATCTGTAGATAGACTACGCTGAGTCCCCTATAAAGGTTCCCATCAGCTCGATCACGCGCGTCTTCTTCGTCTCGTTGCATGCAGGTCGGCGAGCTCATCAGGCATTCAGGCGCCATCCTTGCGGGTCTTGGAGTTGCCCAGGGTGAGCTCCAGGGCCTCCTCTTCGTCGTCGGTGATCTCCATGCTAACCTCCCCCTCCCACCCGAACGCGAACTCGCCCGCCGCCTCCATCTCCTCGTCATCATCTCCCTGGCGACGACGACGACGGGCCACCGGCGCCGGGGAAGACGTCCGCCCGCCGCCGCCATTGCCACGTGGCGACGCCGGTGCAGACGCCCGTGGTGGGCCGCCGCCGCTGCTCCTCTGCCCCAGGCCCAGCCTCAGCCCCAGCGCCGGCGCCGGAGAAGAACCAGCAGCAGGAGGAGGAGGAGGAGCATTGTTCTTGCCGGCGGCGGCGGTGGATATCTGGATCCCCGCCAGCATTCTCACCGGGTCACCGGCGCCGCCGCTGCCGATGGGGCTCGTCGGCGGGATGGCGGCGGCGGCGGCGGGGTTGGTCCAGTGCGTCAGCTTGTGTTCCGGCGGGGAGCCTTTCATCTGCGGCGGCAGCGGCGTCACCGGCGATTTGGAGGAGCCGGTCCCGAAGTTGGGGAACATGGAGCCGGTGGCGAGCTTCTTGAACCAGACGGGGAGGCCGCTGCTGCCGCTGCCGGCGGCGCCGAGCGTGATGTTGGAGGACGGCGTCAGGCCGCCGTTGACAGCTGTAGGGCTCACGGGAAGGGACAAGGTGGGGGTCGCCGGAGCAGACCGGCCGCCGCTGCCACGCACAGGAGACGAAGGGGGAGGCGCGTCTCCCTGCAACACACATGCAAAATGAACACCGTCACAACTCACAAATCTTGGCTTGGACATAGATGAACAATCACAAATAAAAAAATTCAGAACTACTACATGCATGTACTACAGCATCGATCGAAATTCCTCAACAGACAAAATAAAGGTTCAGAGAAGTCTTATTCGTGCATGAAAGAGAAGATCGATGTGATGCAAAGCCTTGGCTTTCTTTCTTTGATGACCGTATCTGTCTACGGCCACGTCACTACCTGTTTGTCTCCTGAATCTGCACTTTGTCTGCACATGACATGAGCTGATCGAAAAAACTATAAAATGCAGCCGCGCCATAGTAGGACAATCAGATCAGCACCCAGAAACATTACAGTAGACACCGAAAAACACAGTAACAAGAAGTATATGCAAACAGTATATAGGGCATCTAATAAAGTTTTGGACAAGATTTAGATACAATAGTTGCGTTCGTTATGTCTAAGCAAACAAAATAAATCCAAAATGAAAAAAAAAGGTAGATCAGGGAGCTTTTGTGGTAGGCAGCAGGGCCACGCTCTTCTCGGCATTGATCCTACCATTAAAGAAAGACCGGCATACCATCATCCGTTCATACCACAACTAATAACTGATGCAACATAGCAGCAGCGCATGGAAAACAAAAAATCCAGAGAGAGATCAAGACACGACAACAATCTACATGGCAGAAGTAACCTTCGCCACGTCGCGCCACCACATAAGAGAAAAGAAACCACCTCCTATATCTCGGAAGAAAGGAACACGCGCATCAAAAGCTCGGACAAAAAACCACTGAAACAGTGGGTATTAGATGGCGAGTATTAAAAAAAGAAATTTTGGATTTTCGTGGAAACAAAAAGCATCGGGCGACGTGGAAAAGAAGGATATATGGCTTGCAACTGTCGATACATAGATGCAAAAACACCACGTACAGCTCGATCGATCTACAAAGCGAAGCAACCCTGAACGAGCAAAAGAACTAAATCCACGGCGGAACGACAACACAAATCGCTCGATCCGTCACCAAACCTCATGATCGATGCTAACGAAACCGAACAAACTACAAGATCGCAAGCGAATGAAGGGACTGAAAAGGAGCAGGGAGATATATACATCTATACATCTATACATATATATACCTTGCGGTAGGTGGTGCCGTCGGGCTCGACGATCCATCCGGCCTCATGGCAGAGCGCCCTGAGCACGATGTTGCTGTCGCACAGCCTGGGCAGTGCGTACCTGCCGTAGGCACGCAGCCCGGCGTAAATCTTCGACGCGATCGACCGGCGGTAGCGCTCCCGCCACCGGTTGTTCTCGCGCTCAATCGACGTCGTCTTCCTCACCGCACCATGCCTGTGGCTGTGCCCTCTCCCTTTCTCACCTCCTGCCCCGCCACCGCCTCCGCCGCCGCCGCTCCGTCCCGCTCCGGCCGCCGCCATTGCTCCTCCTCCGCTCTTCATCCTCGTCCCTCCCCTTACTTGCTTCGCTCTTGCTAGCTCTCAGAGCTCGAGAAGCTTATGAGCAAGCGGATGCTTGGTGGGGGTGGCGATGTGTGTGCTTTGGCTCGCCGGCTGGGCGCTCAGCTATATAGCGCCGCACTCGTAACTGTCAGCGACTTGGTTTTACCATTATGCCCTCGGGTGGAGTATCCCGTTCAACACCAGATAAGCGCCAGGGGCGGCAGGGTAATTATAATTGGGATTTCTACTCCATTACTGCCATTTTTTAGCAGTGTTGCATTGCATTTTAATTGCCTGCTAAGGATGGGTAGTGAAGTAGTGATCTGGCTTCGATATCATTAGAGATTGCCAGTTTTAGGAAGCTTCGTGATCATTGTACCATGGTGATGCTGGAACTAGGGACGTTGGAGACGGTGGTTCAGACCGGCCTGGAGCATATGCACGTAGTGGTTTATTTGGGTCCGGGTAGGCTCATCCTAAGGAGCAACAATAGTTCCTTTGTAGGGTGTAGTCCGAGCCAAGGAATGTGCAACCGTGAAATAACCCACGTGCGGGTTTGATTCGGTACAAAGGCGTTATCTTTTGCATGGTTGTATAACCCGAAGCGTGCGGGTTAGATTCGATACAGAGACGTTATCTTTTGCATATATAGTTGTATAATGTAGAGCGTGCGGGGTTGATTCGATACAAAGGCGTTATCTTTTCCACGGTTATAATTATACACCTCAGAGCGTGCGGGTAGTTATCTTTTGTGTGATTGTATAAATAACTCAGAGCATGTGGTTTTGATTCAGTACAGAGGCGTTACCTTTTGCATAGTTGTATAACTTAGAGGGGTTAGTAACGCACCTTGTTCTCATCGAATGGCAGTGGTAACGGAGACTCTGGGGAAAAAGTGTCACAAACTTTTATATCACGTGGCGTTACCGGAAATAAAGTATGTATCTGGAGTAACCGCCACATATGTGTGAGGTTGATTCAATAAAGAATCGAATCTTTTGCGCGGTTGGATTCCTCGATGGCAATAGTAACCGAGAGTCACACAGGGGCAAAAGCGTCCCAAACCTTACGTCATGTGGCATTATCGGAAAGGATTCATTCCTAGCATTTACGGAAGGTTTGCATTATCATGCATGATTGGCCACGCGACGCTGGATATGCGTATTGTTCTTTGTACATTTATGCGACAAATAATCACTGTAGGACACGCATACTCACATGCATTATATTTCAAAAAGATCACTTTCCTATGTATTAGACATCAGCAAGAAAACGTTTTTTGGAAAATCGAATGGTTTACAACACACGCCTCTTAACCATAGTTGTAGTTATGCTATAAGGGGGATGATCCTTGTGATCGCGCAATGCAAAAGAACAATTGTGTATCTAGTTATGCTATAAGGGGGATGATCCTATGCAGTTCAAATGCTCTTTATAGAACACTCCGGTTACTTTCATCTGTGCAAGTCGAGATGTTAGCAAACCTCTAGTATTCCACCTCATATGAGTCATTACTTACATGGTAATTATAGCTGCAACAACATCTATTCACTATGCAATCGGGCATTACCATGAAGCAACCATAGGCATGCACAATACAATCCAATTACAAGCATACATATGTCGTTACATTTTTGGAAAAAAAAAATGGAGCTCTATTTGTATTGTGGTTTATTACTTTTGTACAATAGAGTTATGATACCATGCAATTCGACAACCTAGGACAGTTCATTTAGAATGGAACTCAATGCAATTCAACATTTTGAGGGGCATCAAGAATACATAAACAAAAAACTCATTTTCCTTTTCAAAGTGCATAATAGGATGGTCCACCGATCTTTTAGACTTTGGGCCGTTAGGTTCTTGAAATCACTCTTTTAAAACAAATCGTCAGTTGTGGGCTCCTTAGCGGGCCGGGCAGAGGCTCCTACAGTGAGCGGGCTGAGCAATCCAAAGAACCTGCCGGCCACAATCAAGACGACCGATTGGTCCCTTTTTAACAAATGTTAGGGATACCTCTACCTCTCTTTTTTAAAAAAAAAATATAATAAGGAAACAAAACCGATCTGCCTTGTGTGAATTGGTTTCTTATTGGATTCGGCCGAACCAAACTGTTTCATTGGTTTAGCAGTGACCTTTCGCTTGTCGAGCAGTACTAGTTCGAGTGCATGCACAAGGTTAACTCCACTGTATTCAGAATGGTGTGCCGTTTCTTTTAGCACGAATGGAACTCCTTCCTTTGATTCACTAGAACACTCAAATATTTGATTCACTGAAGACGCCTCTTTGTGCACTCGCATTTGATTCATGCCTACTACCTCACTGCAATGTTATAGCATTTTTTCAATTCAGAAGAGAAAGATTGGGCAATTGAACATCACCAATAATATACAGTGACGATTGATCTTGCCAAGAAATTGAACAAAAGGTGCTACACTATTTGATTATAGCTAGATTTTCCTTTGGATTTGCAGGAGATGAAATAAAATTTCAAAAAAGAGGATGCCGAGGTATGCATGCATACCATTCATGTACTACCTAAAATATTACTAGTATTTCTTATTGAACTCTAAAAAACTACTAGGCATACAGTGTACTGCTGCTTAAATAAAACACTATACGCTTGATTTTTTTTGGTACTAAACTTCCCTGTGCAATGTTTAGCATTATCTTAATGCACAGTATAGTTTAACCAAACATCCCTAACAAAAGATTCTATCCCAAAACTCAAATGATGAGCAGGATGCTGCACTGTTGAACTGGAGTTCAATTTACATACTATGCATACACTATTAATTATAGATTTTCCTTTGGATTTACGAGAGATGAACATACCATTCATGTACTCCTTAAACACTACTAGATTTTTTTTTGAATTGGAAAAATCTACTGGATATATACAATTTGCTACTTAAAACACTACTAGTAAGTGGTATATTGCCAGTTATGGATTCATGTTATATTTTGCAATGTGTTTATTAGTATTATCTCAATGCACAATATAGTTTAACCAAACATGCCTAACAAAAGATAGAGTGCATTTAAATTAAATTTGTGATAAGCCAGGGGAGGTTAGTTCTATCTGAAAACTCGAGTGATGAGGGTGCTGTAACGTGGAATTTAATTTACTTTAAATTAGAGATAAAATTTCAGAAAGAAAGAAAGAAAAAATCACATCACCACGAATGTGGACTAGCAGTTGATCACTGTTAATTAGTGCAGATATGGAGGTGGTGCCAAATGTACACTCCCATGTGATGGCTGCTACTGCTACATACCAAGCGCAATGTTTGATTAGCAGCCCTTCAATTCAGCGGAGGCGCCATCAACCGCAGCTAAAAAATACTAGTCGTAGAGAGGGAGTGTAGAGTTAATACGACCCGGTTGTGATTAGCCAGCTGGGGGACGTTTCTGCAATTCTGCATGGTTTATTGAGTGAGGGTAGATTTGTCTTTTCTTTTTCCTCTCTTCAAGTTTTATACGGCAGATCCGCGCCGCGCGCGTTCGTGTTAGCCATCTTTTTTTTTTTTTTTGCCTTTTTGTACCGTGTCGGCCGGCCCCGGTGACTGTGAGTGACGATGGATCGCGCGCGAGAGATAGACTTCGCCCTCTGATAGCGTGTACGCACACAGAGCTAGCGTTACCGCGAGCGCTTTTGGAACGAGCAGTAGCGTGCCGATTTTTTTTTTTGTTTTGAACCAAGGCTAGCGTGCCGAGTACCTCTGGATTTTTGTGCTGATGTCTTCTTGATGATGATCATCAGCGCGTGGATGGGTTCCAGCTCCCTGGTCAGATAAGTAACTCACCCAGTAATGCCACAAGCTAAGCCAGCCGTGTCGTCTAGCAAAGTTTGCTATATATGCTAATGGCGCCCAACTAACTGCTTGCTAATCCTAACCTTTAATTTGTTGCGTTTGCGTACTTGTTTCTTTGTCCAAAACTACGAATGCACACAATCGTCAGAAAAGGCGAGCTAGCTGCTCGTTCGTCCCAACTCCCAAGTTATGAACATCTCGTCAGACAACTAAACTTTGTTATTCTTCCCGGCCCTGAGCTAGCAATCTCATGGTCATTTTAATTTTTAGCCATGACATATTAACATAGATCGTTATTATTGTTCTAATTCACCAGCTAATAACCATGGGTGATCGAGGCCGGTCCATACTCCATAGGCTGCTCTTGCTCTGTTCATGTGTTACTCAGGTGATCACAGGTCCCTTTACACGTTTGGCTCGTTGGCATATGATCCACGTACAGCCGCTTTGCCTTTCCGATCCACTTCGGCCGAAAATGAAACTGTCACAGCGGCCGCGACGCCACGTCGCCACGGCTTGCATGCAGTGCAAGCAAACGAAAGGGGGGGGCGGGTGGGGGCCACGCGCTCCTCCTCGTCTGCTGGCTCGGTTGGCCTGCGGCGCGGGTCCTCGTCAGTTTTGCTGCCACGCGCGCCGCGCAGCCAACGTGAGCGCACTGGGGAGGGGAGGGGAGGGGAGGAGCGAAGCTGAGAGGAAAGTTTTCTTTTTTTATCATAGGAAAAGACTATTGCTCAGCCGTCGTCTCGTTTAAGAGCATGGTTAATATATACGCGCTCAACGGGCTGCAAGTCACCGTGAGCTGGCGTATGAACAGTAACCGGCCCCACAAGCATTTAACGGCATCTGCATTCATCATTATTGGGTCACTAGACTTTGCGCATATTGGGCTGGCCTATTCACGTCCTCCTTTCATGGGCTGCACAATATGAGCACCATTTTTATTACTGCGTTACGGGTGTACAATTTCTCAAACAAAAAAATGGTTCGGTGTAATATACAATAATTACACAGTACAAACTTAACCTCAGTTAAAAGGAAATACGGTAACAACTCTTGGGCCGCACATGGTCGTAACAGGCCCACTGCAGAAATCTGGCAGATGCGACCACGGCCGTGTCCATCGTCATCACACGATTCACACGACATCACTGCCGACCATCCACTGCATTAATCCCCCCCTCCTCTCCCCGACCGAAGTCGGCGTCGTCCCCACGAGGCCACGACACGCCCCGGCGCACGCGCCGCGCCCCGCCCTCACCTCACCACCTCGCAGAGCTGCGGAGCCCTCCTCTCGCTTTCTCTCCCTCCCAGTCTCCCACTAGAGAGAGACGAGTCCAAACCAAAGGCATCGAATCCCTCCTCCACTCCACCGGCAGGCGCTCGCTCCATCCCCCTCCCTCCCTCCCTCAGCCAGCCCATGGGGCTGAGATCCCTGCTCCTGCTCCTCCTACACATTGCCGCCGCCGCCTCGCGGTCCGATGCGGCCGCGTTCGCCTCGCCGACCACAGGTGGTGCTGGGTCGGGTTGGGGTTTCTTCGATCGATCTCGCACCTCTTCCTCCTCCGCCTTCTTCTGACTCGTTCGCTTGTTCCCGGCTTCCCGCTCGCTCTCTGGGATGTTTGGTTTTGCAGGGAGCATCGTGAAGCAGCTCTCATCGGTGGTCAAGTGGCCGCGGGGCGCCGCCTCCCCGCACGGCGGGCCCAAGCTGCCCGCCCACTCCCAGTACGCCTCCGGTGAGTCTCCCGTGGCCTGTTAGTCCACCCCTGCGGGGGTTTCGCTTTCCTAGGGGATTAGTTAGCAGCGGGGTTCTGCGGGGTACCAATGTTGCCAACCCTGCGATGCGATTTGTTGCTTCCTCTGCTGCGATTAACCGCTGTGCCGCTTCCGCGTAGCTTAGCATGTAAGTAAGTGCCGGTGAGAGCAGAAGACCAAGGGTGAACAAATCGGCAGGACAAAGGGTTGGGATGGGAGAGATGCGTTTTTTTTTTAAAAAAAAATGTAAATCGTAATCTCTTGGATTTGATAAGAAGCTTGTGCTGTTCAGTAGAAATGAGAAGTATTCTTAGACAGTGATGCGAAGGCTCGTGAATCGTTTTTGTTTAACTACCTGGGCTAACCTTCATTGAATCATTGAGGTCTGGCACAGCCACCATCTGCGGCTTCAACAGAAACCACTTCCTTTAGAGCAGCTGTGCTTTTCAATCTGTGCGCCAGTGTCTTCCACCTAGATATACTCCAGTTACAAGCAGGTCTTTCGAAGTTACTAAAGCTAGGGACTAGGGAGATTTGAAGTATCCCTCACTGTTACTGACCCAGTTCTGTTCTGTCTGCCTTCAGTTTAGCTGGCAATCTATTTATGACCTAACTTCTAAGCACAAACACACCTCCCAGCCAAGTTCACATTGAAGTTCAGTGGTCCCTTTTTGGAATGATCTTAGCCAAATCTAGATCCAGCAGGCCCAAGTGACTGGGTTTTTTGCTTCATTTGTGGGCTGGCCAAGGCACTGAATGCACATTACAGCAATTGGTGATATTTATCTTCTTGTTTTATCTCTTGGTCATGGTGTTTGACTGTTTTTTTGTACAGATGGGCATGTGGGTGTGTCCCTGCAGTTTGAGAGCGGCTACTTTGTTGAGACGCTTGTTGAGGGTGACAAGCTTGGTGTCACGCCGCACACCATCAGGGTATCTCCTGTTGAGGGCGGGGAGCTCCTTGCAGTAGACTCAGCACATAGCAACATTGTGCGAATAACTCCTCCACTGTCTGAGTGTATGTTTTCTTCCACCCACCTTAGTTTGGTTTTTGTTTCGTTTTTTTACTTTTCTTTTTATGCACTACACACTGTACATTATATGCAACTCTTGTGGTATGTTTCTGCTTTTTGGTGGGTAGTGGCTGTAATTATATGTTAGGAACTCTTGTGGCATGTTTTCCATGATTATATGTCAGGGAAGTTTAAATTTAAAAATTCTAAATACTAATATTCTGGCAGATTTTGTCCGGCATACCATGCTAAGATATATGCATTCTAATATTTTGTGTTTAATTTTTTTTTAAAAAAAATACTAAGGGCTAGTCTTTTAACAGAAGTGCTTGAATCACTTATTTATGTATGTAATATCACACTGATCATATGGCTCAATGCACTTTACTGCGACTTGAGTTTGGTGACCTGTCTATCTTCCATTCATAAAGTAATAAGTTCAGTTCAGGTCTCCAGTTGGCTAAGATTATGCATATGTAGAGATGCTGTAGAGAGAGAAAAAAGAAAACCAAAAGGGCTGTGCTTAAAAAAAGAATCATGTAAGTGTTGTAAACGAAGTCCAGCAGTGGACTGATACTAGGAGCTCTGCAGATAGCAGGGGAAGACTTGTTGCTGGTTCTTTCCAGGGGCATTCTGGTCACATAGATGGTAAACCGAGTGATGCCCGATTCAAGCGTCCCACAGGAGTTGCTGTTGATGACATGGGAAATGTCTATGTTGCTGACACTGCAAACTTGGCAATTCGAAAGATTGGGGAATCAGGTGATTAATAGTTAATTAGATATGTGATCCATGCATTGGTTATGTAAACAATTACCGAATTGAATTTCTGTGCAGGAGTGACCACCATTGCTGGTGGAAAATCAAATATCCCAGGGTATAGGGATGGCCCCAGCGAAGATGCAAAGTTCTCTACTGATTTTGATGTTGTGTATGTGAAGAAAATGTGCTCTCTTCTGGTTATTGATCGTGGAAACGCAGCCCTTAGGAAAATTGCCCTTCCGCAAGAAGATTGCACTTACCAGGATTCCTCACTCTTATCGTCAGGTCCATTATCTTTCACCTTTTTCTATCTGTTGTGCAGTACATGTTGATGTTTCAGATAAGAAAAAGGTAACTGCACAACGTGTACTGTTCTTGAGTGATGCGATCAAGGTTCATTTCGAGAAAGTTAGTTAGAAAACAAAAGAAGTAAAATCTGCTGATTGTTGTGTGCACACCTTATGGTGGTTATGTGCAAAAATTATTACATATATCCATCTTGCCTTGGATAGACTGGTGACAAACTCAGACCCCCATACGGGAGTAGCAGAGAGCCAGAGACTGAATACTTTTAGAAAAAAAAATAAGGTGGCAATTTTTTGCAATGGAGTAAAATGAGGACTGAGGAGGTTGAAGAAATGCTAAATAATTCTATGCACATCATCCACTGAATGTAATGTGTATGTACCCTGTGGTCCATTCAAGAAAGGGGATACTCCTTAGTTCTTATATGCGAGCAAATAACTCTCCAAGCTGTGATCTGCCATAAAAACTCTCTATCCCTTGTATGTATGCTGTCACCTTAATTTTATTGTGGGTTTAGACTTCATGTAGAATTGTAGATGTGAAAAGGTCATTTTGAACCATGTCATATTCTTGAAAGACAAAGTAGAAGGAGATTTCTGGTAGTGCTGTATTGGCATTATTTTTCCCTTGGTTTCTTTTAGTTGAAATATGAACATATGATGATGCAAAGCTATCTTTTCGTACCCCACTTGATGGCTAAACTTAAATAGTCCTGGTGGATGAGACTAGTCTGGGAAGACAGGGATAATCTGTCTCCTGTCTGCCTTTGTTAAAATGTTGACTGAAAATTATTTGACAGCATTTATGGAACTTTCTCTAAGAAATGTAAGTATAGCGTCCCTTGATCATGTATTGTTTTATGTGAAGTTCTTTTAGACGTATAGTTGAAGTTTGTTTAGGCTTTAGACGTATAGTTATTCACCTTTTTAAATTCTTTCTAAACCTCAGTTATGATGTAGACACTATCACTTTCTCACCCTTCAAGAAGAACATAGATGAGATGCCACTTTCTCTCCCTTTTAGAGTAGCATTGATGGCATGATTACTTTCTCATCCTTTCAGAAGAACATGTGAAACCATTCTTCCTATCCACATCTTTTCTAAATAGTATGCAAGTCATAGGTGCACATCTCTGATACACCAATGCCGGGGATAGCCTATCGCGTATCTGATACGTATCAGATACGGATCATTTGGATCATGGATACGACCAGCTGTGCACTGTGGAAGCCAGACATGTATTGTGTTTGGGTTGTACTGGATACGTATCTTTGGCTTCCAGGCATGAGGAGGATTCGTAAGGAGTAAGGACTAGGGAGAGGATGACAAGGAGAGGGAGGAGACGCATAGATGTACGATAGAGGTAGATACCAGAGACGACGAGCTGACCAGAGAAGGTGCTATGAGTCTTCTGCTGTCCGAGACGAACAAAAACACAGCAGGGGCAGTATAGTCTGCAGGACAGCCACTACTTAGCCATATCAAAATACTTGGTTAGTTGGTTCTCCAGAGAAAGCATGTGTAACAGAGAGATGAGGAGTTGAGGACAGGGGTGACTAATTTTGTGTGTACTTGATGCATGTGGATGGTTGGTGTCTGGTGGTGAGATTTCAGACGGCTGTTTCTCTTTTTGTGTGCATTCAGAGCTAGGACACACTATTTAATTGGGCTAAGTGGGCCACATACAGGAAATGGCAGCCCAATAGCAAGTTTTATGATACAGTATATGGTATATTAGTTGATCATATTTTATCAAATACCCATACATGTATCTGGTCAACATAGGCGCACATGCTATATTGTGATTAACAGTAACATATATATAGTGAACTGTAACTTGTGATTTAGGATGATGGGGCATCCCATCATATCCAAGTATATATCTTGCATGTTGAGATTTGCCTGGAACAGAACTTAACTGTGTAGGCTGAATACTTAACAGACTGTTCTCTAGGATTAGTGTTACTCCTGGATGCAAAACATGTAGCTAGCTGTCTAGCTGACCAATCGACCTTTACTCACTTAAATCTTATCATCAGAACTGTGATTAGTTTCATGATAATTGTAATTGGCATATGCAGCAATGATGATGGCTAGTAATTCACTAGTTGTACTTAATCTACTGAAAATTTAGTTCCGTACTTGATTATTGGCACTGTTTGTTTATTACACAGATATCATATTGGTAATTGGTGCTGTTGTGGCTGGATATATCTTTTCTGGTTTGCAACATGGGTTTGGATTTTCAAGCTCCGAGAAGGTAATTGTTTGTTTATGTTGGCTCTATATTGTCCATTTACATAGATTTTTCCACTGGAGATGCATATTTGTAATCTCATCGAAACTTGGTTTCAAAGGGTTCGTAGTCATCTTTAATAACATTCTGTGTTTTTCATAATCTATTGTGGACTCCCTGAAACTGAAAATGTATGCCACTGTTCTCTGTTATCTGAATTTTTAATTGCTGCTTATATGGTAGTTTGTCTGTTGATGCCAATCCAGGTAGAGGCACCTGAAACTGAGCAACACGAGAGCAGCACAATTGGGAAGCCACCTCTTGTTGTGGAGAGCCTGAAAGAGGAACCAGGAGCTGGATGGCCATCCTTTGGGACACTTATTTCAGATCTCTTAAAACTTGCTATTGAAGGGGTGGGGAAGCTGCTTTTCAGCGTTGTCCCACAACGCCTGCAACATGGGAAGAGGAAAACAGACCTCACCCCGCTCAAAGACAGGCTCGTGATGCCTGAGGACAGAGAGGAGGCCCCCATGGCGCAGAAGCTCAGCAGCACCCCAATGAGGCCCGAGACACTCCACGCGCCTAATGCTGTGAACGAGACAGCGGCAAAAGCCCAGAAGAGCATCAAGCCATCCAAATTCAGGGACTCCACCTTGTCAAGCAAGCATAGGTCCTCCAAGAGGCAGGAATACGCCGACTTCTATGGCACCTCTGAAGCTGCTGCAGTGAGCTCCAAGGTCCCAAAGGACCGGCTCCGCCACCGCCACAGGGAGAAGACCGGGGAGGTTGCCTACGGGACCGCTCCCTCCGAGCTGAAGCCCGAGGCCAAGCCCACAGATTACAGTGACCCGAAGTATGACCACTACGTCAGGAGCAAATATGCTGCCGAGAGTGGGTACAGGTACTGACGCTAGCCTCTCCTTCATCCTGCTGGCGCGACCTGGAGATGTTGTAGTGTGGACATCCACAAGTGCAAAGCGAAGCTCAAAGCTGCTGTTGCTTATGGTGGGTGCTTATGAGATGCGGCAAAGCTTCTTTCTACTAGTTAGGTGGGTGGGAACCTGTGCCGACTGGCATCCGGTTTCAGGATGCCCGGGTGTAATCTTGTGATAACTGAGGAGAGCGACATGTAGCCTAGCAGAGTAGTTTTAGATGTATCCTAGTAGCAGTATGCCCGTTTTCGGGTTGCTTGAGCTTGTCACCTGCAGTACGTGTCGGCGCCTTGATCTAACGGGAGGCGACTACTCGTGACAGGTAAAAATAACCCCTTGCCGATTCAGTGAATCACAGGTGCGGTGTTACAGCGCTGGGCACAGGATAATTTTTCGTGCAAGCCTAGTGTTACAGCTGATGCTGTGCTTTCCCGTCCCTGAGAGCGATGCCTCCTCGGTTCAGTCCGGTTCGGCGAGAGCTGTGCTCCTGTTGCCATCCAAAACCTGACGCCGAAAGAAAAGCGTCGCGTTGAACATCGTGACATGTGTAGTCGCTGTTCTAGTACAGTAGTACATTCTTCCAGCGCTGGCGTGCCCGCCCTACTTTGGTAGCATCGCATCGATGGCATGTGGCCGGGAGAAGAATGCTAGGTGTGGCAAAGTCGAGGGGGCCGGGCTGCTTTTGGAGAGCTCCGATGTCGCGAGGGGTGGCGGTCAATGGGTGTTCTTTCTGGGGGAGCCCAATCCAATGTCCAAAGGCAGGCTGGAAACCCGGATAGAAGAGCTGGACCTGGACGCGACGCGACCGATGTGTAGGCCGTTACGTAGACCAGTCTTTCACGACTTGTGTACAATAGTCGTCATCATGCAGCTGGACGCCACTCTTGGAAATTGGGATTGGAACCTTCCCAAATCGGTGGTCCTCTTCACAGGCATGGAAGCATGGAACAAAGATGGGGGAAGAGGTGGGTGTGATCCAAATGTTGTTGGCATGCACGACGCCTGGCGGCCTCCGACGGCCCTCTTTTTTTTTAAAAAAAAAAATGAAGAACAGCCGGAGGAGCTGTCGCTCGCAAGTTGCAAAGGCGCGCCGCGGAGGATTTTCCGTGCTGATTTCTTTTGGGAAATTTGGGGCGGCTTGGTCGTGAGTCGTGCGTGAATGGCCCTCAAACTCGCCGAAGAGAGAACATGCGGTTGGCCTAACAATCACAGACCAGACCATGCCAGGTTGCCGGTACACACCGGAGGCGGAGGTTGGAGTCCAAAAACGAAACGCTTCTCCATCGTCGCTAGAAATCTGGACTCGAGTTCTGCCAAACAAGAACACATGGCAACGATCAGAGGGAAAAACATTGGGCGTAAAGTGACACGCCCCATCGTGACTCATGTTTGGGCGGCTGGTCCCAGCACAGAGGACCCCTCCAGTCCTCCACGTCGACTATCATTTATCAACGCACTGCCACTTGGACCAACAGCGAGGTCTCCCTGCTGTACCCGCTCAGGTCAAGCGGGTTGGCCCGCGAGTGGCGCGCACGCAGCTGCATCTCGTCTCGTCTCATGGCATGTGCCAGCGACGCCCGGGGTGTCGCGCACGATGCATGCATCCGACTCCGACCCAGGATCGCGGTGGACCAGCCCAGAGAGGCGACACGCGAGCTAGAGATTCGAGAGATCCGGAGACCCCCCGCGGCCACGCCGGAGCCGGCGTCCAGAGAAAATCGCCGTGGCGGCGGCGGCGCTTTTCACACCGGTGGCACATGGCGCGCCGCCGCGCCGGAGCCAGAACGCGACGGGCTCGCTCATTGTTTAGCAGTAGCGACGAGATCAAAGGATGGGTGGGTTTTTGGTAGGTAGCGACGCCCGGGCAGCTGATTGCCAAGCTGGGTGCAGTGCATATATAACGAAATAACGAGTGGGGTACGTACAAAACGGAAACGAGGAAGCAAGAACCAAGAAGGTTACGAGCTAGTAGTACGTAGCAGAGTACACCAACACCCATCGACACGAGAAGACAAACGCTAAACAACAGGGAGATGCAGAAGCCCATGATCCCAACCAACAACAGACGACGACATGTCAATCAACATGGACCCCTTCCATGGTAGTAGGTTCCGGTCCCTAAAATCTTCGTTACCTCCTATTTAGTTCCAGATATTCATATTATTATTCTTCTATTTTTTTCGTTTCATTCAAAACCGTAGTTTCTCTTACAAACTTTTGCTATAGTAAAATTTTGCTATAGGAATTTTTCTTCAATCTCAACAAACTAAACAAGAAAATATCAACACGGAGGCTTACGAAATGACCCTGGCTCAGTGGCTCTCGTAACATGATCGTTGACACGGCCACATTCAGCATGTTCGTACGGTGCTCAGCAACGGCATGACACGGCACGGGCCAAGCCTACCTTCTCCTCGCATGCTACCGTCATCGTAACTGCTACTCCGGCGGCGTCACAGCTCATGATCTGATCACCCCATGCTGCTTACGTACGTGCATGCACACGGTGCCACGGGCGGTTGCTGGTGCATTGTATCGAGCCGTCGGGCCGTCGGGAAATGTGCATTGTTGGACGAACGTGATCCGTGTGAGAGAAAGGAACAGGAATATTAAATATCCAATGAATAGTGAATTTCTAGACAACTTCTCTATGAACTAAACAACTTGTGAAGCATGCATGCAAGAGTTCGTTGGTGTTTCCTCCTTTCGGAATGGGGATCAGTCATTCAGTCTGCTGCCCCAGGATTCTGATGGACCGATATAAAGATGGGACACACGACAACTTGACATGCTGGTAATTGTGCCCTTTCACATTGAACACGTGAACTTGTATTCAATTTTTTCATCTCAACAAGGGTTTGGTTTCGATCAAGAGTGGATTTGCTTCCTCTCAACTTGCAGGCCAAATGAGACGCTTGGTACGAGGACACCTTCTACATACGGAGACAACGCACTGTATGATGCTGGTACTTAAAACATCGCGAAAGTAATTCACTGATTTACCATGAGGTTTAAATCAGCTTAATTTCGTGGCAAAAAAATAGAAAAAGAAAAGAAAGGATGGCATAAAGCTTGGAATACATCTTACCATGAGAAAGACCATTTTGCCCCTGCTGTAGCCAAGTCCCATTTTTGGCAAGGAAAGGTCTATTTTTCACCCTTGAATTGTTACAAAAGTCTGATTTTCAACCTCAAACTACAAAACCGGATACTAAAGGCCAATCAACTCTCCAAACCATGCAAAATTGGCCCTTTGGGTGGTTTTGAATTTCTAGAAATAACAAAAATATTATTTAAACTTTAAAAGCCATAACTAATTCATTTTGGATCCAAAAAATATGAAATCGATGCCAAAAGTTCTCTTAAAATATAACCAACCTATTGGGACACTATTTAATGTTATTTGAGTATTATATATTTATATTACTAGTGTCTTATTGTTTTTTTAAAAAATAATTAGAATAAAAATAAATAATATGCAAATAACTTCTAATGGTGCACCAACATGTAGGTCACATTTTTAGAAAAACATTTGCACCAGATTCTAATTTTTCTAGTTCAAAATAAAATAGTTACGAATTTTTTAATACAAAATTATTTTTTAACTTTTTTTTTGGAAAATACAAAACCACCTTCAAAACCACCCAAAGGGTCAGTTTTGCACGGTTTGGATAGTTGGAGGGTCTTTAGTGTCCGGTTTTGTAGCTGTGGGTTGAAAATCAGACTTTTGTAATAGTTGGAGGGTGAAAAATAGACTTTTTTCTTTTTGGCAGGAACAAAAGTATTTGAACATAGGGGAAAATATCTCATATATCCAACGGAAAATCGTCAAAGTCCAAGTCATTCGCCAGTCCCGTAAATCCCTGATTCCCCATTTTATGAATTTTAGAGTACGCACACGGTACCCTTGCAAATCGACTAATCCTCGGCTGTTCATCCTTTCACTTCGCAAAAGTACTTTTTACTCTCTATTCATCCCCCTCACAGAACACGCATCCCCAAAAATTCTTTTTTCACCTTTCCTAGTCATCCCCCTCACACAAGGCCATGCCCAACGCGGTGACATGGATAGTAGCCCCAAGTATACCCACCTGATAAATTGTCCACCTAAGCCAAGGCTAGGTGCCTGAAGAAGGACAGTGTGACTTGCAGAAGTTGTAGTTGCTTGGCTTCAAAAGCAAATAGGTGAGAGAGACAAAGTATGTTAATGGTGTGTTTAGATTGTAGGAAAAAACACTGTAGCATAAGAAAAACACTATAGCATTCGCTGGGAAACGTGTTTTGTGAGGGAGGAATAGTGAAAAGTTGGAATGAATAGTGAAAAGTTGAAATGAATAGTGAATAGTTGGAAATCTGAACATGGCCTAAGAAAAGTAGACTTGGAAAAAAGTTAAAAAGAGAGTGTGACTTGCATTGTATACTTGGTGGCCTCAAAACTTTAGTGATCATGTGGAATACAACTTTTTGATGGGGCTACTAGCATTAGGGTGTGTTTAGATTGTAGGAAAAAACACTGTAGCATAAGAAAAATACTGTAGCATTCGCTGGGAAACATGTTTTTGTGAGAGAGGAATAGTGAAAAGTTAGAATAAATAGTGAAAAGTTGGAATGAATAGTGAATAGTTGGGAATCTGAACATGACCTTAGGGCAGTCCCAATGCTAGAAACTACCATAGTTTCTATACTCTAGGACATTGTGCCAAGAAACTATCTTCTACAATGTAATTTTGTATCATAATATCCCATGGCCTACTTGTCTCTCTCACATATAGTCTTAGTTTGTGTGAAGACTTGATTTCTTAATTAGACTTGGTTTCTTCATTTTTTTTCATCTCTCTTCAATAAATACCCTACCACATCAGCATTTTGCTTATATGGCAGCATAATTAATGGCTTAAGACTCTATAATAGAGTCTGCATTGGGACTGCCCTTGGTAGCTTGCATTGAGCTTGCCCTAACACGCATAAAAAAAAATACGTTTTCCCGTACTCACCGGAACACAGCCCTCGGAGACGATTTTGTCATGTGCGGCCTGCAAAATTGACTACGGAGAACGGAACTGTTCAGTGGCACGTTACGTCAACGCCTCGCATCCCTGCGTTGAGCGTTGAACAGTTAAACGACACGCATACTACTAGTATATATAATACAGACACATATGTGATTATATACAAAGTATGCTGTATGCAACACACAGCACAGGCTTTGACGCCTTGTCTATCCCAGAGTATTCGCGGCACGCTCCCTGCTGCCGCCGATCAGTTCGTCTTCCCCGTTCGTCCAAGAAATCAACGGTAGGTGCTAGTCACTCCGTGCAAAGAATCGATTGATGCAGTTGCTACTTGACTTTGACGGTTCCGATACCTCGTGTACAAACACAAACACAAGGCTGTGTTCATATTCACGAAAAAGTAATTCTCTAATAAGTTTTTCCTATTCATCCCACTCACAGAACACGCTTTCTAGTACACTATTCATCTAGAAAAAGTACTTTTTACTTCCAATCTGAACACAGCCCAAGTCTGCGTACGATCGGTTTGGAGAACTTGCTGACACGAATGAATGAATGAGGCTGTTTTCACATTCATGAAAAAGTACTTCTCCAACAAGTTTTTCCTATTTATCCTACTCACAGAACACGCTTTCCAGTACACTATTGATATGGAAAAAATACTTTTTCCTTACCATCTGAACACAGCCTTAATGAACTGGCTCGAATGCGTACAGCAATGCTTCTCGGCCGTACCCGCGAACGGAATAGTCACGGAACCGCAATTGATTAAGCCACGTAACTGAGCGTACACCTCATTTTTCTTTTCTTTTGTTTTTTCGGGAAACGTACGTGTCCTTGTGATCTCGTCAACGAAAACGACGGTGATGTACCATCCAAACCTCTTTCCAACGAACGAACGGCAGTTGATTGAGAGAAATACGTCTGGATCAACCAGTTTTGATTGAAACTCGAAAGCATTTAATCCAATCACGTGTTTCATTCTCTCTTTGCTTTTCCCTTCCGGAACAGAAATGCCTTTGGAATTTAGGAAGACGTTCGGTTTTTTTTTTTTTTTTTTGCTTCAGTGGTGTGGCCGTGTGGCCGACGGGACGGGGCCACCACGCACGCAGACACGCAGTATCCGATAGATGGCGCACTGCCGGGCACAAAGGGTTCCGGCCGGCCATAGCTAGATAGCGCACCACACGGTATAGCACAAAGCCTGAAGATGGAAGCCCTACTACCTCTCTTTAATTTGTTGCTGCTGCTGTTTGCGTTTGAGTGCCTTCTTGAGCCCTTTTCCTTTTGCAGAAAGGACTCGAGATTTTTACGATACACGAGAGAGAAAAGAGATGAGATGCTGACCATGGGCGACATGCATGGGCCATGGCCACCACTGCACAGCGGTGTGGGTACACACGGGGCACTTGGCACATTGCCGTCCACCGGTAACTGCGCGGCCAATGTTTGTGCGTTCCTTGTACGTTTTCAGCATTTTTCGACATTTGTGGCCACAAGATCCAAGTTTACCCCCCACTGTATTTCTAGGAAAATGCTCCTCCACTCTTTACCTAAGATACGTACAAACAATACTCCTTGGCTCTTGTGGTAAGTTGAGAGTGAAGATCGAAAAAGAGGGAGACGTTACGTTCAAAAAAAAGAAAAGAGGGAGGCGACGCAGGCAGCGCAGAGAGGAGATTGTGACGGGTGACGGTACAAGAGCACGGCCACAGAGGCCCACACGGATGAGGTGAGGTGGGCGACGCCTGCTCCCTGCGACCCTGCCTGCCTGCCTGCCTGCCACCGCTATCTATCTCTGCGTGGCAGACTGCGGACGTTGACTTTGCTGGAGTCCCAACCCACAGGTACGCATCCCTAGATTTCCAGGCCTTTTGAATGCCTACGCCGACTGTACTTGCACCACCCTACGCAGCCTACCGCAGCCCTACGCCTGGTTTTCAAACAGGCTTGCTTTGACCACTTTACCCTCCCCTGTTTCAAGTATTGAAATGGCATGATGCTACGGTTATCTAGTGCCTATTGCTATCAGCCCACATTTCATCCATGGAAAACACATTTCGTCCATGGAAAAAGTTTTGTTAGGCCATGTTCAGATTCCCAACTATTTACTATTTATTCCAACTTTTTACTATTCATTCTAACTTTTCACTATTCCCCCCTCACAAAACACGTTTCACAGCGAGTGTTTTTCTTATGCTACAGTGTTTTTTCCTACAATCTAAACACACCCTTATAGTAGTGCAAACTGCAAAAGTAGGAGCTTGTTTGGTTGGAGAAACTAGTCAATACCAGCGAGCATCAACTACATCAGATATTGTTAGTTGGAATTTGGAAATGGACTGTACGGTTAGGGTGCGATTGGTTTCTGTATCTGCTCAGGTTGGCTCGTAGTATGCCAGAGCCAGGCTCCAGCGAGTCAGGCGCACCGCATGCGAGACTGACACGTTTGGTTACCTACATTTGTTTGACCTAGCTGACTAGAGCCGTCGATTGGTTACCCGCATTGCATAGCAAGAATAGCCTGCCTGTGTGTGCGTTTGCCCAAAAGACCGGCTAACAGTGCACTAGCTTGCACCGAGCCGAGCGAGCCTGTCTCGCCAGAAACGCCGATTTATCTTGTATCTGTGGAGCCAAGTTATAGACTGCTTTTTGGACAAGGTGAGCCAAGCCCTAGAGCCAATACAGCCAACCAATCATCCATGAATAAAAGGAAATCGAAACAATACCTTTGCTAGTCCTAGGTTATATTATCACAATATTTCGAACATATGAGGTGTTTAGTTGGTAAAGATAGGTGGAGATTTCCTGTAGCAGATATGCACTGTAGCAATGAATAGTGAGGAAATGATGTGATAGATGTGATGGGAGGAATAGTGAATATGTGGAATCTAAACAAGTTCATACACAATAAGGGTGTGTTTAGTTTGGGAAAAATTCCCCGAAAAAGCACTGTAGATCTGAAAAAACAATGTAGATGAATAGTGTTCTGTGAGTGGGAATTGTTGGATGAATAGTAAAAAGTTAGATGAATAGTGTTTTTCTTTGGGAGATTTCCATATCTAAACGCAGCCTAAACCATTTTACGTTCATATGTCTAGGGGTTGTTTTGTAAGCCTCCGGTTCATGGTAAGCAACGTTTTCCCGTATATTCATCTTGTCAGGGAAAAAGAAAATCATTTTGCGAAAAAGCTCATTTTTGTTTCGTTTACGAATTTGAGAAATCAAATACTTATGATGCCATGAGAAATTGCATTTTATTTTCCTTTTTCTCCACCACTCTCGTAGCCTAGCTGTTGCCTCGTCATGCATTTCTGCCATCGGAATGACGAATGAGCCACTATTTTTTTTTTTGGCTTGGCGCGTCCAAAAAATAGAGTTTGGCTTTTTTGTGAGCCTTTCCAACGGAAGTCATTTTAATAGAGTTTAGTACCAGAGGGGCACTTAGAACCCAGTTTTCTTTGCTTCCGATATACATTAGCCACATTTTTCTGGAGTTTCTAAAAAGAAATTTAGGGAAAGAGTTTTCAAGAGAGTAAAAACACAACGTGAACACACACTCTCTTCTCACGGTACGCGTAGGCGTAGCCGCGTAGCATTACTCCCGATGTTTCGTAGGAAAAAGAAAAAAAACACAGGGGAAACCGAAGAGAATTAAATTAAATAAAAATTAAAAGAAAAAAAACCGTGGATCCCGATGAAGCGAAACGCCCGAAGCGAGAAAAGTTGACATGTCAGCGGCTGGCACGGTGGGCCCCACCTCCATCCTCTAGAAGACGAAAGCCGTGGTCAGGGCCTGGCTCTCTCTTCCTCCTCTCCCCCCTTCCTCCGCCTCCTCCCCTCCTCGCCTTCTCCGCCCCTCTCGCGGCCGGCGACTTCTTCTTCTTCCCTGCCGCAGCCGGCGGCGCCACCGCGCAACCCGACGCGGGCGGTGGTTGCGCCCGCGTCCGCGCCCACGCCTGCCCGAGCGCGACCATTTCCGCGTCGTCGCCGCCCGTCCCCCCCACCTAACCTATTGCCCCCACGACCCCCAATCGGTCGCCTGCCTATCCACCTCACCTCGTCAGGCGTGGGGAGGGGAGGGGAGGGCCGGTCGGTCAAAGGGAAGGGGGACTCCTCCTCCGAGTGAAGCGAGGAGCGGGCCGCCTGGGAGTCAGCCATGGCTGCCGCCGCGCCGGCAGCCTCGGCCTCGTCGCCGGTCGAGTTCCTGCTCCGGCGCCCGGCGCCTCGGCAGCGGCGGCGGCCGCCGCTGGCCGGCGCGTTCTTCGCGCCCACGGGGCTGTCGGGAGGGCCGCTGCTCCGCGCGCTGGCGTCGCTGGCGGCGGACCTTCTCGGGACCCCGCGCACGCCGTCGCAGCCGCGGAACCTCGACGCGCTCATGCGGAGGCTCGCGCTGCTCTCGTCGATACTCGACTCGCTCCTCCTCGTCCTCGGCGACGAGGAAGAAGGGGCGTTCTCCGACGCCACCAACCTCTGCTTCCGCGAGCTCTACGTCGTGCTCTTCCGCGCTGACCTGCTCGTCTCCTACGTCGCCTCCGCCGGCCGCGCGTGGGCGCTGCTCAGGGGACCCCACCTCGCCGCCTCCTTCCGCGACCTCGACGCCGAGCTCGCCGTCGTCCTCGACGTTCTACCCGCCGCCTCGCTCCGTCTCCCGCGGGACGCGGCCGAGCACCTCGACCTGCTCCGCGCCCGATGCCGCCGACGCGCGCCCTGTCAGTACCACGACCCCGCCCAGGCTGCTTTGCGGGATCGCCTACTCGCCACCCTGCGCCACTTCGAGCTCGGCCAGCCGCCGGATCCGTCCAAGCTCAAATCCCTCCTCGCCCAAATCGGCATCTCGGATGCCGCTTCTTGTCGCGCTGAAATCGAGTATCTGGAGGAGCAAATCCTGAGCCAAGATGAGGACACCGACCTCCCCCTCATCGGCGGTGTCGTCGCCTTGCTCCGGTACTGCCTCTTCTCCCTCTTTGATCCCGGCAACACAAAGACGTTGCGTGTTTGGCCGTCGCCGGGTGATAGACAGCGGCTGCTCTCCTGGAGCAGCAGCGACGACAGCTCCTTCTCGGTGCCCAAGGAGTTCTCGTGCCCAATTTCTTTGGATTTGATGCGCGACCCCGTTGTGGTCTCCACCGGGCAGACGTATGACCGCCCGTCGATCATACAGTGGATCGAGGAGGGGCATTCCACCTGCCCCAACTCCGGCCAGGCCCTTGCCGACAACCGGCTTGTGCCAAACCGGGCGCTCCGCAGCTTGATTTCGCAGTGGTGTGGAGTGCATGGCTTTCAGTTTGATTCACCGGAGAGCAACGAGGGGATGATTGAATGTGTTGCTGCATCGTGCAGCAGCAAGGCAGCAATTGAGGCGAACAAGGCCACAGCAAGGATTTTGGTCAGGATGCTAGTGGAGGGATCCGATAGTGAAAAGCCGGTTGCAGCTAGGGAAATCCGGTTGCTGGCAAAGACTGGGAAGCAGAACCGGGCATTCATTGCCGAGTTGGGTGCAATCCCATTGCTATGCAGGTTGCTTTTGTCGTCAGATCGGATGGCACAGGAGAACGCGGTGACTGCGCTGCTCAATCTGTCGATCTATGAGCCGAACAAGACACGAATTATGGAGCACGAGGGCTGCCTGTGGCTTATTGTCAGCGTGCTGAAGAATGGCTGGACTACGGAGGCCAAGGAGAATGCTGCAGCAACGCTCTTCAGTTTATCCGTGGTCCATGATTACAAGAAGAAGATCATGAATGAACCAGGGGCCGTGGAGGAGCTTGCCTCTATGCTGACCAGAGGGACGCCAAGGGGGAAGAAAGATGCAGTGATGGCACTTTTCAACCTCTCAACACATCCAGAAAGCTCAGGTCGGATGCTTGAGTCATCTGCAGTTCTTGCTTTAATCGAGTCATTGAGGAACGACACTGTATCAGAGGAAGCTGCTGGTGCTCTGGCTCTTCTGATGAAACAGCCTACCATTGTGAATCTTGTTGGAAGTTCCGAAACTGTGATAACTAGCCTTGTTGGACTAATGAGGCGAGGAACTCCAAAGGGCAAGGAAAATGCCGTATCAGCTTTATATGAGATATGCCGTAGAGGTGGATCAACATTGGCACAGCGAGTGGCAAGGATACCAGGATTGAACACAGTAATACAGAACATCACACTCACAGGAACGAAGCGTGCCAAGAAGAAAGCAAGCTTGATTGTCAAGATGTGCCAGAGAAGTCAAATGCCATCAGCATTGGCACTAGGAAATACCTTGACAGTGGTTGATCATTCATTGGTAGGGAACAGCACATTGAGGCGTGCTGCAAGCTTCGGCAGTGGGGAGTTATCAAACCCTGTGTCGATTTCAGTGCCTGTGCCCTAGGTGGAAAAAGTTTCCATTCCAGTGCCCACATAATTGTCACATTTGGTGAGTTTTGTCCCCAAAATTCTTTCATTTCATGCTCAAATGAAGGTATACAAATTTAATCCAAAAAACCAAATATATCACATGTGCCTGTATGTATGTGGTTGTGAATAACTGTGCAGATATAGATTTAAAGGTAGAATTCCAGCTTGATGTTTCCTTGACAAGCTTGGAAATTGTTTATTTTTTTGTTTCAGTTTCAAAAGCAGAATATGTATGCTACTTGCTGTAAACTCTTATCAAATTAGTAGTGTACTCTGAGGCAACATTGGAAAGACATGATGTATCATTTCACTGATGGACTTGTAATAGAACAGAGAATGAATTATCGCAAACACATCTTGAACATATCTGGTGTTGCTTTTGATGGGGGGAAATAAAAAAAAACTGGCACTGATTTAGGTAATATGTGCCAATCTGAGGAATATCCCTGAAAAGCAGAGGGCCTTGATTCTTGAAGATGATCTTCAGCTGAAGACAACCTTTTTGCTAAAGAATTGAGCTCTGACCAGAATCTGAATCTCCTCCAGAAAGATGAAATTGAAGATTCTGTAAGAGTGTTGTATATGTGTGCAAGACAAATCTCTTGCTGAACCATGGAAAAGACTCCCGCTTAAGATTAAAAAGGAAAAAAAAGTCTGTTTTGAGAGGAGCTGAGTACCAATACAGATAAACAAAGTTTTGCAATGATGCTGGTCTCGGTCTGGGGGGTTCACACAAAAGTTTGAATGGACTGGGTGCTTGCCAGGATCTACAGAAGGGAGCCACCTCCAGCAATGACCGCTGCAGGTAAGCTGAATGGGATCTTGAGAAGGCATCTAATCATCTGATGATTGGTATGGGCTGCTTATTTCTGGTGGGCCACAGCCCCCCATTCTGCAGCTGTGAGTTTTCATGACAAACCGTGTGGAATATGGTGCTCCCAGATGGAGATTTGCCTACACCAATTTCTGATACTCAGTCTGTTTGCATGTTGCAACAACCGGACAAGTGGATCATATCATGATGATAAGATTGGAGACAGACTTATTATGGAGAAACATCCTTAGTTAGGCTGAACCGTCATGCCCTTGATTCTCTGATAATCTGGAGAAAATTCTTGCCAGCACCTATAAAAAAAATAAGGGTCTTGCCAGCATGGCATTTCTGTCCACTGAAACTCTTTTTGTTCTGAACATAAGAATGAAACTTTTTTAGTTAATTAAATTCAACGGAACATTTTGGACAAACTTTTAGTATCCCTTTAGAAAGTTCAGAGGACCTTTCCAGAATTCAGGGATGCACAAATCATCACCCGACCCTTTTTGTCAAAACAAAAAGGTGCAGCAACAATTCTCTTGTTTGAGTAGAAGACTCCTACAGGCCTGTGCATATTGCTCATGTTTTGTTAACGCCAACTAGTCTCCTTTTTTGTTCATTCTTCCGGCAACCTCATTTCTAAACGAAACCGTGTGCCTTCTGCACGTTTCTACGCCGGCAGCTCCGTCCAGTTTCATACCACAGAATTCGTGGATGCGTCAGAGTTCAACCAGGCCAGGCCTTCAAGGCTGCCAGACTTGTCCACACCTCATGTCGATGCCAGTCGACACGTGCCGGAGGTTTCCAGTTGATCGTTCGTGTTAGGTTTTGAGCTGGACTCACACAAGGACTTGTTTAGATGGTAGATATTTACTATTTCTTCTATCACATCATCTCATATCCTTTCCTTACTATTTATTGCTCTAGTACATATCTGCTATCTCCATATTTCTCCACCAACTAAACACCCCCTTGACGGGAGAAGCTGGGTGTGTGGTTTTCCTTGTGATTTCTGAAGCTGATGTGGATGTGCCGGAGCAGGCTGATCATTGAACTGCAAGATGCGTATCAGGCGAGCTGGAATTGCTTCAAGATTGATTGTGTGGTTGTTACAGATTCAGGTCACTAACGTGTAAAACCCCCAACTACCTTTCACCGTCGTCAAACCGCTCTGGGCAGTAGGTGAAGTTGACAGATCTGGGGCCTTGAAATATGACATGTCCATGCTAGAACGAAGCAGACTTCAGCTCCTGGGTTATATGTACTTCCGTGTATAGACTAACTAGTACATATCGAAGCACAAAACACGAAACTATTCTGTAAGAATACATGCGTACACGGCTTGTTCGGTTAAAATTTCATTCCAGGTGGTTCATGTGTGTGTAGGGAGGGGTTCCACCTGGAATTTCGTTATCATTGGAGAGGCAACAGCAAAGACAGATTTTAGCTAAGCATTTGCATTTTTACTTGTCTTCATGGAAGCTGAATACACAATGCTAATAGTATTTCTTCCCAGCTCATTGAAGCAATCTAGTCATGACAAGGCATAAAGTTCGCTAAGACTTTCTTTTTCCATCAGAAGTATGAAATGCTTCATCAAATTTGTAAAAATGAAAAATCGTTAGTATTTGTGTACGGAAATCCAGAGTGAAGATAGGGAAATCAATTGGGCTGTTTCTGTTAGAACTTTCCAATGAGTCTCAGCTCCTCTGTCCCGTGGTGCACTATGGCCGTTGTGCTGTAACAAACTATATTTTCTAGTGTAAAAAGCCCATTCTTAAAAAAAAAAAGGGTTACAGAACCAGGAGCAGGATGACCAAATTAAAAAAATGCTTGTGACATCTTTGCTGACCCAAATTCCTGTTAAAATATATACAGGTACTACATTAACATGATAGATCATAAAATAAGTTAAATCTCACCGTGGGTCCAAAATTGATAATGCCACATATTTGGTGAGGAAGTCAACTTGAATGAGTGCTCTACATGACTTCTTTCGTTCATAGAGAATTAGAGAGGTAGTGCTCTCCATGATAACTTCCGATAACCGGGATAAAGTCTATACAGTTTAATCCAAGCTCGCCTGATTCCTAAGACCCTAGTTTTTTCCTGCCAATGATAGGCCTCAGCTGCATAACTTATGTTCACCTCAAAGGAAAGTTGGTTTTCAGATAAGAATTGCATGATTGAGTGCCAAAAGTTCAGTAAATCGATTCAGAACAAGGACCAAAGGTGCTGGAATTTGCACAAGTGTATGAACTGCATCATCAGAATGCTGATGCCAACAGCCATCAGAGTTTTGTTTCCACTGTACAGAATGTTAGTTTCCTCAAGACTCGAATGCCACTAAGTCTCCACTCCTTTGGAGAATTCTTTAATCTGGTATCTGGACACTGGTCTTTGCCGAATTTTCCCTCCAGGCTCCAGACAAGTCGTAAACTCCCATGTCTCTCTCCCCTCATTTCTCTCTGAGATCACCTCTCCAACCATCCATCCATTGTCCAGACCCGAAGATCACAAAATTTGAAGAGATCTCCATGTCCAGTCCAAAAACTCGTAAACCAGTCATGCATGGGATTGAAAGCTTGCTACTCCTCTTCATGATGTCCATTCCATTGTCCCATGCTTGGTCCATTGATTACCCTAGTCCAATTGCCAACCTTCCTTCTCTTTGGACCAACAATGAAGCTACTATCCCTTACAGTACAATCTACGCCGATGGCTCCACGATCAGAGCCATTCTTGTCAGGCAGAAGCCTGCTGGTTTTGGTCCATCCTTCGGCTGCGGCTTCATCTGCACTGCTCCCTGTAATGTCTTCCTCTTTGCAGTCTTTTTCATATCCATTGGTGATCCAAGCAATCCTGCCTTCAATGCAACAGCCACACCAAGGGTCGTGTGGACAGCTAACAAGTACCGTCCTGTTAAGGAGAATGCATCAGTGCAGTTTACAAGGGATGGAAATCTCATTCTCAGAGACTTCGATGGTTCATTAGTCTGGTCTACGAATACAACAGGAAGCCCTGTTGTCGGCATGAATCTTGCTGAGAACGGGAATCTGATTCTTTTTGATGTGGTGGGTAAGACGGCATGGGAATCATTTGCGCATCCAACTGACACACTCCTCATTGGGCAATCACTCTGGCAAGGGAAGAGGCTTAGTTCCACTTCCTCCGTAGCAAATAGTACTCAAGGTCAGTTCTACCTCACTGTGCTAGACAATGGCCTCTATGCTTTCATTGACGCAGATCCTCCGCAGTTCTATTATCAGAAAAGCTTTAATATTACTGATGCAATAGTTCAGTCAAAGATGAACATATCCTCTGATCAAGCAAAGAACAGCACGGCTCACATTTCCTTCTTACAAGGAAGCTTCTCAGCATTTTTAAGGTTCAACAGCACACATATCAAGTTATTTGATATTTCTCTGCCTTTACCATCGTCAGCACAATTTATGAGCCTTGGGGATGATGGGCACCTGAGAATTTATGGATGGGACGGTATTACATGGAAAGCTCTTGCTGATGTTCTGCATGTTTATCCTGATGAATGTGCATACCCTACAGTATGTGGACAATATGGAATCTGTTCACAAGGACAATGCAGTTGCCCAAGTGGAAATATTGATGATGACCTTTTCCATCAGTTGGATGACCGGCAACCTAATCTAGGCTGCTCCTTAGAATCTCCTCTGTCCTGTGACTTTATCCAATATCATAATCTTATAGCACTCCCAAATGTCACGTACTTCAATTTCGCATATAATTGGACTACAGATGAAGAAAGCTGCAAGGAGGCATGCTTGAAGACCTGCTCATGCAAAGCAGTGTTTTTTCGGTATCAAAATGTCTCTAACGGCTCCTGCTTTCTGGTGCCACAGATTTTCTCACTCATGAATTACCAGCCAGAATTAGTTGGATATAATTTATCTGCATATGTCAAGGTTCAGATGTTACCATCACCATCAAATAAGAAGATAAATGCAACTGCTTTCCACATTGGTGTTCCTGTTCTAGCTGCAGTCATCTGCTTACTCATTCTCATGATCAGAAGAACAATAGGGAAGAGGATGGAAGAGGACGATCCATTTAAAGGAGTGTCTGGCATGCCTACAAGGTTCTCCTACAAACAGCTGAGAGAAGCAACAAATAACTTCAGCAAAAAGTTGGGACAAGGAGGATTCGGGCCAGTCTACGAGGGAAAACTTGGGAATGTCAAGATTGCTGTCAAGTGCTTGCGTGACATTGGCCATGGAAAGGAAGAGTTCATGGCCGAAGTCATCACCATTGGTAGCATCCATCATATTAATCTTGTCAGATTGATTGGGTACTGCTCTGACAAATTCCACAGACTCCTTGTCTATGAGCATATGAGCAATGGGTCTCTGGATAAATGGATCTTCAGAAAGAATCAAAGTGGTTTACTCAGTTGGGAAACCCGATATAAAATTATCCTTGACATTGCAAAAGGCTTGGCTTACCTTCATGAAGAATGCCGTCAGAAGATTGCTCACCTTGATATCAAGCCAGGAAATATCCTCCTTGATGACAAGTTCAATGCAAAGATCTCTGATTTCGGTTTAGCAAAACTGATAGATAGGGATCAAAGCCATGTGATGACCAAAATTAGAGGAACAAGGGGTTACCTAGCACCGGAATGGCTGTCATCAACAATTACTGAGAAGGCAGATATTTACAGCTTTGGTGTAGTTGTGCTGGAAATAGTAAGTGGAAGGAAGAACCTGGAAAACAATCAACCTGAAGGAAGTGATAATTTAATTAATATACTGCAAGAGAAAATCAAGATTGGGCAAGTTCTCGATATAGTCAGCAATCAGGACGAAGAAATCCAGTCACATGGATCACAAATGACAGAAGTAATCAAGCTAGCTATCTGGTGCTTGCAGCGCGACTGTGGTAAACGACCAGCCATGTCGCAGGTTGTGAAGGTCTTAGAAGGTAATATGGAAACAGAAAGCACTGGAGGCTATGATCCAACGACCAGAGACAATTATTCTGATGCTTCATCCCCTTTGTCCCCAGTACCAGTGTCAGCAAGATGATAAGCTATAGGGAAAGTAGGAAGACAAGGCTACTTGCAATTATCATGTGTGTTTTTGTAAATTTCTTTCCTAACATTTTTAATGTGTGAATGGGATATGAAGTTTAATGGATTTCCCAAGAGTATAAGGGAAGGGCAGAGATAGTGCCAATGCCAACTTATTTCGTCTTCCAGGGACACTTATATGTTTTTACCAAACAGCTCAATTTATTTTCTCAATTTGTTGACAGTAGTGCCATATTCTGCAGAACATTTGCCAGTTAGCCCAGAAAACAGCTGCATGGATGACACAACTGCAATTTAGTAGCACCATAAACTGATATACACGAAATCGTGTGCTATGATAGGTTTTGTTACCTTTCGACTAGAGTTAGAGGTGAGACTTATATCAACTAAACAAGCAGACATGCGGCATGAGCTCCGACAGATAACTATGATGAAATAATGATGATGATATTTCCCAGAACACTGGTGGGTTATGTTGATAAGATAATATGTATGACTAGCGTTTGTGCGAAAAGTGAGAGCAGGTCAATCGTTTTGTGGATCACCCTTAAGTCGTACACAGCTACGCCGCATGCCATGGCAATGCCAGTACGCATCGGTGCCAACTCGTAGCAAGACGAAGCCATCACTAGATGGCTCCGAGAAAAATGTGATGGTAAACGGGAATGCCGGAAGGGTGCGAGTTCGGAGAGCGTACCGCGCCGTCGTCGGACAAGAACGCCGGGTAGTGCCTGGCTCCGCATTTCGTCGAACAGCTCGCGGGCTGCCCTGCAACCGCTCGTGGAGAGGTGGAGCGATCCATCTCGAGCAAGAAGCGCACATCGCATCCGTTGGGAGTCGAGCGCCGAGAGCCGCGAGCTGGGCGGCGCGGTGCGGCTGGTTGTTGTGTGATCGCACGGCGCCGGCTTGCGCGACTGTCAACTCTCAAGCGGCAAAGATAGCCCATACCATACGTCAGGACAGGAAGCAACACGTCATATTAGTTTCGAACAACGTTGTAGACGGTGTACAATTGGACAGGTTAATTATCTCGCCCAGTTGTTGCTGTCTCATCCTGCCGTATTGTTGGCTCGAATGCGGTCATTGGCTCTCGTGAGCCCCACAAGGCCACAAGCACAACAGTGATCACATCAGAGTTCCTTTACACCGCCGTGAAGGCGCGTCACAGAAACACGTTCCTTTACACCGCTAGAGCCTTTCTTAGTTTCTTTACCACCCACGTACTGGAATGGCTCAGCTCTCTCCAAACTGATGGTCTATGGACTGGCCAAGTCACAAAATTGTAATCCAAGAAACGCCTACGTTTTTTTTTTTGTTTTTTTGAGAAAGCCAAGAAACGCCTAGTTGTCATCGTGGCAGATACATGGTGTCGTGCTAATCACTACCTATCTTATTAAGTTCTGTTAGTCAGGCCGATTTATACACATGGAGTCGTTTCGTTTGTTTAGCTTTGAGCAAAGAGGGTGTTTGCCTCCGGCTGAAAATCAGCCCATGATTCAGATGCTAATTGAAATATTAAACGAGCTAATTATAAAACTAACTAATTGCAGATTAATGGTTGAGAAGAACCTATAATAATTGCAATTGTCTAATGATTAGCATACATAATGCTACAACAAATATGTGTTTTGTCCCGACAATTAGTCATGGCTATACTCCTATTGTACATAGTATTCCACGAGCTCGTAACATTGCATTGGGCCCCGTAAGCCTCCATTTAGAGCCTCTTCTCCACTACTACTAATAAAACATTCCCATGCGGCCTTTTCCTCTGGGAGGAGAAGCAGACCCAAATGCACGAATCTCAAAGTCCAGGCCGCTGCGAGTCGTGGGCGCACCACGTGCACGCAGCGGACCGCAGCAATTTGTGTGGTCCGCGCCTCCCCTCCTTCCACGCCGCTCTAGCGGCATCCCCTTCGTCGTCATCGTCGACGCGGCTCCCGATTGGCTGCCGTCCTGTGACTCAGTAGCAGCAGCCTCGATCCCGGCCTCCCAACCCAATGGCGCGGTGAGAGCAAGATCCTTCCTCCATCCCGCTCGGCCCCTTGCTGTCGTGTCGTGTCGTCTCCTCCAGGGAGGAGGGAAGAAGATGAGCTGCTCCTCTTGCTGCGCCGCCGCCGCCGCAGTTTCGTCTCCTCCGGTGGTTCTCATCAGGCCGCGGGTGAGCGCGCTCTCGCACCTCCCCTCTTCCACCCCCACCCGCCTCAATTTCTTTTCCCCTTGTTTCTACCTCATTCTCGTCTCTCTGGGCGAGCGCTCCGCCGTGTTCGCGTATTGCGGAGAAGTCCCCATTCGAAAAATATGTCGAAACCCCAAACATCAGATGATACTTGTCGTTAGGGATTTGCATCAACAGCGGGAGCAAGAACGACAACCAGCCCTGTTGAATTCCTAGCTGAGGCTGTTCCAGATTTAGGCATTTAGTATCTGCCTATGCTCACAAATGGTCCCATGGTCTAGCGGTTAGGACATTAGACTCTGAATCTAGTAACCCGAGTTCAAATCTCGGTGGGACCTTATTTTTTAATCTATTTTTTTTTCTCGTCCAATCCGCTGGAATCTGGTTGATCAGCACAAGTACGTCCAATTACTGAAAGCAATAATACCTTCAAAATCCTGATAGCCCAATATATAAGAAATTGTTATTTTGTCACCAGGTGAGCTTCACTGCTTCCTGCTCCACAAGAACAGACCAGAAAGTGCTTTTCGTCGGTTCAAAACGGTTTCCACGGATCAGATACAGCCCATCGGGCCGTCCCTCATCACGGCTGTCGCGTAGAGAGGTCATAGCTTTTGCCGGGCAACAGTCGTCTTGGGACATTGGCAGATTTATCAGGACTTTGTACTTCTTCAACGGTCCCCCAAACCCTCTCAAGGTTTTGTCGCTAACTTTTGCATTCGTTATACATTCAGTTTGGGGTTAGGAATGATGCCTTGAACCCTTGTGTCTGTGTTGTAGATTGTAGAATCCATCATTAGCAGTTTCACTGGCCCTGCTTCTAGCGAAGCGCCTAAGATAATGGAATCATCGGATGTGGTGCTCGTCACTGGAGCCACTGGTGGTGTTGGCAGACGGGTGGTTGACGTCTTGCGGAAGAAGGGCATACCAGTTCGAGTATTGGTATACTGTCAACGAAATTCATATTGGCTTTTCATATTTCCCATGTGTCACATGAACTGTTGCTCTAGTAATGTTTATGATATTTATTCCGTTTTTCTGACTCCAGGCTAGAAATAAAGATAAGGCAAGGAACATGTTGGGGCCAGACGTAGATTTGGTACGCATTTGTTTATTTGAATTTCTACATGCACTTCTGCACCTACTTGAAACCCACCAGTTGAATTAGCGACCCAATGACATTACTCAATAGTTTGCCAAAATAAATAAGTTTCCAAAAGATTTCATTTTGGCATACTCGGTACTGGTCAACAATTACGTTACCTGGCATAGATGGTGCTGTTACCTGTGTTTGGAACCTGTCTGTTCATCTGTTGGCAGAAAAGAAAGCTGTGGAGATGGACAAAATTATATGACAAAACTGATATGATATTTTTGACATGTAGTGGAATGTGAAAATTAAATAATGTGCATAGATATGCTGACTTATGGCGTAGCTTCTGATCTCATTTTGCCTGTGGTTCATGTTGTTGTTCATGATGTTATATACTCGCCCGCAAAGAATCACACCGAAACTTCATATTTAGAGTCACAGCCTCACTGCTGGTTTCAGATTATAGGAGATGTTACAAAGGAAGATTCGCTGGATCCTAAGCTCTTCAAAGGGATCAAGAAAGTAGTGAATGCAGTCTCTGTTATAGTAGGGCCAAAGGAAGGTGACACACCAGACAGGCAGAAGTACAGTCAAGTATGCCATATGCCCAATACTTTGACATGTAAAAACTTATGCATTGTACCATCTGGTTACAATGGTGTGACACTTCAGTCTCTTATTTATGCAGGGCATCAAGTTTTTTGAACCTGAGGTAGCACATCAAGAAATGTTCTCATGTATAATAAGTAGCACCTGGTTTCTCCTAAAAACTGTAACTTTTGCTTTATGAGACTCAAGTTCACTACATTATATGTTTTTCCAATCAGATCAAGGGACCTTCACCTGAAATGGTAGAGTACATTGGAATGCAAAACTTGATTAATGCCATTAAGAACAGTGTTGGACTAAATGAAGGGAAACTTCTATTTGGGCTCAAAGGTACACAACCTTTTCATGTCTATTCAACTTAATTTTATATGTCATCTGGCACAACTACGCTCACCACAGACCTCCATAATGCCACAAAAGTCAGAGTTAGTACAAGAGATACCAGCGAGTGTATCACTGATGATAGGGTTCCTAGCCCTACCGGAGATCTCTCGCAGGGAATACGAGTGAGAGGGAGGTGGAGGTGGTGGACGAGGGCGGCGCCGGTGTGCCGTGGTCGCGGAGGACAGGGAGAAGGGCGGCGCTGTTAGAGGCGAACAGGAAGGCGGCGCTACAGTACTCGCGGGTACTGTAGCGCGAGGGAAGGAGTCGAGGGTTTAGGGTGGCCCTTCAGGCCAGCAATCAGATTGATTGCCAACTTATTCAATCCTTCCAAGTTTGGGAGTATATATCTCCAAATTACAAAATATCTAAGGAAACTAATCCATCTAGGAAAAGAAAACTAATCCATCTAGGAAAAGGAAACTACTAGCCACGATTACGGAAACGGCGGCGGAAATAGGTGATGTGCCTGTGGGGCGCCACCACCCCTGGCTGCGCCGCCGCCCCCTGACCAGCCGTGCCTGGGCCCTGGTCAGGCTGGGCCGTAACATCTCTCCCCTCCTCCACAAACAGCTTGTCCTCGAGCTGAAATGCAGGAAAGCGCGCCTTGAAGTCGTGGAGGGGTTCCCATGTGATCTCCTTCTCGGGCTCGCCTTCCCACTCGACCTGCAGCTCCCAGGAATCCAGCTTCCGCCGAGCCCGTAACACCCTCGCCGGGATGGACACCAAGCGGCCCTCCTCCAGAGCCGGCAGAGGCGGGGGCGGTGTCGGTGGAGCGCCGTAGAATGGCTTCAGCAGGCCGACGTGGAAGACATCGTGGAGGCGAGCGCCTTCCGGCAATGCCAAGCGATAGGCCACCTGCCCGATGCGCTCGACGACGCGAAAGGGTCCCGTGTAGCGAGGGCCAAGCTTCCCTTTGGCGCACAGCTCCAGGGACTGAGTCGGGCGATGCAGGAGGCGCAGCCAGACCCACGCCCCAACAGCAAACTCCAGCTCGCGGTGATGACAGTCGTAGTAGTGCTTGGCGTAGTTGCGAGCTTGCAGGAGGCGTTCAATGATGTCAGCGATGAAGCCGTCGCGGTCTCGTAGGAGCTGAGAGGCCTCTTCCGACACCTCAGCGCCTGGCGCATGGTGAAGGAGAGGCGGAGGGGACCGGCCGTACACCACCTCAAATGGCGTTGCGCGGAGCGCCGTGTGGTACGAAGTGTTGTAGCAGTACTCTGCCCATGAGAGCCAGTCCACCCAGGCACGGGGGCGGTCGCCAGTCGCACAACGGAGGTACATGGCGATCACCTTGTTGACCACCTCCGACTGGCCATCCGTCTGAGGATGGAACGCCGTGCTGAAGCGAAGCTGGACGCCCGACAGCTTGAAGAGGTCCCTCCACAGCCGACTTGTGAAGACCGGATCCCGATCGCTGACGATGGAGCTCGGGTAGCCGTGCAGGCGGACGACCCCGTCGAAGAAGGCGCGGGCGACGGAGGCGGCCGTGTACGGGTGGCTGAGGGGGATGAAGTGGGCGTACTTCGAGAAGCGATCCACCACTGTCAGTATCACCGAGCGCCCGTGAACCTTCGGCAGTCCCTCGATGAAGTCCATAGAGATGTCCGCCCAGACCTGGGAAGGCACCTCAAGGGGCTGTAGCAGGCCAGCCGGCAGGAGCGTCTGGGTCTTGTTGCGCTGGCACGTCGCGCATGCCCGCACATGATCCTGGACGAGGCGCTTGTCGTGCGGGATGTAAAACTCTGCACGGAGGCGCTGGAGCGTCTTTTGCACGCCCTCATGACCCACCGCATGGATCAGGTCCAGGGTGCGCGTGCGCAGGTCGGCAATGTCGGGGATGAAGATGCGCGTGCCGTGTAGGAGAAGACCATCGGCCAAGCGCCAGGGCGCCCCCATCTCGCCCGTCTGGAGGCGCTGCGTGAGGCGGTTGGCCTCGCTGTCCTAGAGTGTGGCCGCCCGCAGCTCGTTGAGGAGGGCGAAAGACGGCCCCGAGATCGCCAGCGCCTGTGGTGTGTCGGAGGCGTCCTCGTCGCGGCGGGACAGGGCGTCGGCCACGGAGTTCAAGCGTCCTGGGCGGTATTCCACCGCGAAGTCGAACCCGAACAGCTTGCTGAGCCACTGATGTTGAGGAACAGTGGACAGCCGCTGATCGAGGAGGAACTTCAAGCTGTAGTGGTCGGTGCGGACGAGGAAGCGCCGGCCCCAGAGGTAGGGGCGCCAATGCCGTACCGCCTGGACCAAACCAATGAGCTCCCGCTCGTAGGCCGCCAGCTTGCTGTGGCGAGCGGCGAACGGGCGGCTGAAGAAGGCCAGGGGTCCCTCCCCCTGATGGAGCACGGCGCCGAAGCCTGTGCCCGAGGCGTCGCAGTCCACGATGAACTGCCGGCTGAAGTCCGGCATCTGGAGGACCGGCCCCGTCGACAGCGCCCGCTTGAGCGCCGTGAAGGCCTCCGCCGCCTCCGGCGTCCAGGCGAAGGCCTCCTTGCGGAGGAGGCGCGTGAACGGAGCGGTGATGGAGCCGAAGTCGCGGATGAACTTGCGGTAGTACCCCGCAAGTCCCAGGAAGCCGTGCATGCCTCGCGCCGACCGGGGCACCGGCCAGGAGGCGACTGCCTCCACCTTGTCGCCATCCATGGCGACGCCGTTGGCGGAGATGACGTGGCCCAGATAGGCCACCGAGCGCTCGCCGAAGGAGCACTTGGAGCGCTTGACGTGGAGGCGATGTTGTCGGAGGGCGTCGAGGACGAGGCGGGTGTGCTGCAAGTGCTCAGTCCATGATGAACTGTAGATCAAGATGTCATCAAAGAAAACAAGCACAAACCGACGTAAGAACGGCTGGAGGACGTCGTTCATGAGCGCCTGGAAGGTAGCCGGTGCGTTGGAGAGACCGAACGGCATCACCAGGAACTCGAAGTGGCCGTGATGGGTACGGAACGCCGTCTTCTCCACGTCAGACAGGTGCATGCGCACCTGATGATATCCCGAGCGCAGGTCCAGCTTGGTGAAGAAGCATGCGCCATGGAGCTCGTCGAGGAGCTCGTCGACCACCGGGATCGGGAACTTGTCCTTGGACGTCTTGTCGTTGAGGGCGCGGTAGTCGATGCAGAAGCGCCACGAGCCGTCGGCCTTCTTGACAAGCAGCACTGGTGCAGAGAATGGCGACGTGCTCGGCCGGATGATGCCTTGCGCCAGCATGGCGGAACACTGGCGCTCAAGCTCATCCTTCTGCAGCTGGGGGTAGCGGTACGGTCGGACCGTCACTGGTGCCGTCCCGGGCAGGAGGTGGATCTTGTGGTCGTAGGGGCGGGACGGAGGGAGCCCTTGCGGCTTGGCGAAGACGTCGTCGTACTCCCGCAGCAGGTCGTCGATGAAGGGGCGGTCGGGGTCGGCGTCGACGGAGTGGGCGTGCGCTACGGGCCCCTCCGAGCGGGGCGCCCCTAGCCCCCGCCAGAACACGCGCCGTCCCCGCCACTGAAACGCCATGCGGAGGGAGTCGAGGTCCAGCAGGATGGTGCCGAGGGTGCGCAGGTAGTCAGCACCAAGCACCAAGTCGAACCCGCCGAGGCCGATGCTGAAGCAAGTGATGGAGAACTCCTCCCGTCCCACGAGCATCGGAACGCCTCGTGCCACCGCTGCGCACGGCACCTTGTCGCCATTGGCGACCGTCACGCGAAGGTTGGCCGGCTCGGACTCCAGCTGGATGCGGCGTGCAACCGCCGTGTCGACGAAGGTGTGGGAGGAGCCGGTGTCGACGAGGGCCTCCAAGCGCTGGCCGTTGATGAAGACCGGGATCACGATGGTGTCCCTGGTGCGGATGCCCGCGATCGCATAGAGCGACACGCGCATCGTCTCGTCGGGGGATGGCGCCTGCTCCTCCTGTGTAGGCTGCTCCGCCATGAGGGCCGCGTGTAAGGCGGCCTCCGCCTCGGCGTCGGCCGCGCCGTCCTCCGGGTCGTCGGTGATGAGGAGGTTGAAGAGCCGCTTGCACTGATGCCCGCGAATGAAAGGTTCGTCGCAGTTGTAGCAGAGTCCCAAGCGGCGGCGCTCGACCATCTCTGTCGGTGTGAGACGGCGAAAGGGGCGCGGAGGCGCCTGCGTCTGGGCTGGTGGTGCCGCAGGCGCCGCAGCCGGGGGCGCGCTGGTGGGAGGCGCCGGGAGCGCCAGAGGGGGCGCGCGCGCCGGCGGCGGGAGCGGGAAGCGCAAAGGCGCCCTAGGCGGACGGGGTGCGGTCGGCAGCTGCGATGCCGCCGCGCGCCGCTCGTACGCCCGCGCCAAGTACATGGCCGTCTGGAGGTCGTCCGGTTGACGCAGCTCGACGTCGACCCGAATATGGTCCGGAAGGCCGCCCACGAACAGGTCCGCCTTCTGGTGAGGCAGAAGGTCGTCGGTGTGGCAGACGAGTTCGTTGAAGCGCTCCTGGTACTCCTGGACTGAGCCCGCGAAGGGAAGACGCGCCAGCTCAGACAGGCGGTTGGTGCGCACCGCCGGGCCGAACCGTTGATGACACAGGTCCGCGAAACGGTCCCATGTCGGCACGCCTTCGTCGATCTCCAAGGCGTAGTACCATGTCTGGGCGACTCCCGTCAAGTGGAAGGAGGCGAGCCAGACGCGGTCAGCTGGCGCCGTCTGTTGTCCGCGGAAGAACTGTTCGCAACGGCGCAGCCAGTTCAGTGGATCGACGGACCCATCGTAGGAGGGGAACTCCAGCTTGCTGAAGCACGGAACACCCAGCCCCTGGTACGCCCCGCCACCCGCGCCGCCGAGAGGGGGCTGCTGGTGGGCGCGGTAGGTGTTGGGTGCGCCCCCTGCAGCACCGCCCGTCCTGCGACTGGTCACAGATGGGTTCGGCCGGTCGGTGAAGAGCGGTGGCTGCGACGGCGAGTGGGGGAATGGAATCTCCGTGATCTTCTTCGGCGCCGATGTCCCCGGAGGGATCGTCGTCGTCTGCTCGGATGTCGGCGGGATGCCGCCATAGCCCGGCAACCCGAACTGGAAGCCCTCGGGCATGGCGACGGTGGTGGTCGGGGGAGCCGTCTCGAGCGCCTGGACGCGGGCGCCCAAATCCTTGATCGCCTGGAGGAGATCGCGCATGGTGGGCTCCGGGCTGGCGTCCTTCATCTTGTCGTCGTCGCCTGGCATAGCTGATACCAGGTTGATAGGGTTCCTAGCCCTACCGGAGATCTCTCGCAGGGAATACGAGTGAGAGGGAGGTGGAGGTGGTGGACGAGGGTGGCGCCAGTGTGCCGTGGTCGCGGAGGACAGGGAGAAGGGCGGCGCTGTTAGAGGCGAACAGGAAGGCGGCGCTACAGTACTCGCGGGTACTGTAGCGCGAGGGAAGGAGTCGATGGTTTAGGGTGGCCCTCAGGCCAGCAATCAGATTGATTGCCAACTTATTCAATCCTTCCAAGTTTGGGAGTATATATCTCCAAATTACAAAATATCTAAGGAAACTAATCCATCTAGGAAAAGGAAACTAATCCATCTAGGAAAAGAAAACTACTAGCCACGATTACGGAAACGGCGGCGGAAATAGGTGATGGGCCTGTGGGGCGCCACCACCCCTGGCTGCGCCGCCGCCCCCTGACCAGCCGTGCCTGGGGCCTGGTCAGGCTGGGCCGTAACAACTGATATTTTGGCCTGGGAGCACGTAATCGTGTTCCCATAATTGTGTGTAATTGATCATTTGGCTATTGCTGCATAGCATATTAACTCCTGTTATTGAAACTTAAATAAATCCACTTTTTTTGCTAATCATGATGGTTTTACTTCTTGTTGATTTGTTTGTTTAACTTTATTTTTTACATGTCATTAATCTTAGCTCAATATTCTAACTTTGCTGTAGGCAACTTATCTGGAAATATTGTGTGGGGAGCTCTCGATGATGTTGTAATGGGTGGTGTTAGTGAAAGTACATTTCAAATCCTACCAACAGGAAGTGAAACTGGTGGACCAACTGGATTGTTCAAAGGTTTTATTTTTATTTCTTGAATATTGTATATGAGGCGCTGCGTTTGCTTGAAATGTTGCTATTGCAAGCTCACCTGTGCATTACCTTTATCTAGGTACTGTATCTACATCAAACAATGGTGGGTTTACTAGCATAAGGACAAAGGTAATTACTTCCATGTATTATGGGAAAAGGAAATTACTGCTAGGCATATCATTATTATCTATGTGCTATGTTATTTGTAATCAATTTTATCCTATGCTGTTTCATGGAAATAAATGAAATTTTTCTTTCTGGCAACAAAGAAACTATGCAGACACTCAATAATTTTTAACTTCATTGTTATTTTATTTGCCAGTGAATCCTGTTTGTAGTGATGTTTGATTGTTAACAATATATTGCCACATTCGTACTGCAGAATTTTAGTGTAGCAGAGGACCTGTCAGCATATGATGGTATTGAACTACGGGTTAAAGGTGACGGGCGACGGTATAAACTCATTATTCGGACTAGCTATGAATGGGAAACCGTTGGCTATACAGCAAGCTTTGACACCACTAAGGGCGAATGGCAAAGTGTATGTCATACGATGTTGTAAATATCCTCATTATTTGTTTCAGTGGCTTAGGGCTATGTTATTATTCCTGGATCAGGTTAAATTACCTTTCTCTTCTCTGCGGCCTGTATTCCGTGCTCGTACTATGACTGATGCTCCACCCTTCGATGCAAGCAACGTCACTTCACTGCAGGTATCTCTTTCTGATTGCTTTTGTATAAACTATGAAACCATGGTAAACATTTAACTAACAATAATTTGGTATTCGTAGCTTATGTTCAGCAAGTTTGAATATGATGGAAAACTCAATCCAACATTTGCTGAAGGTCCGTTCGAGCTTCCCTTTTCAAGTATTAGAGCATACATAAACGAGCCAATCACTCCAAGGTTTGTCTATCTATTAGTTTTCAGGAGACGACAACATTTTAACGACAGAATAAATATAACTACTTAACTTTGCAGTTTCTTTGTGGAATTATTAAGGACTAATTGAGCTTGTTTGTTTTTTATGCACAGGTTCGTTCATGTGAGTTCTGCTGGAGTTACAAGACCTGAAAGACCAGGCCTAGATTTAAGCAAACAACCACCTGCTGTTCGGTTGAACGAAGAGCTTGGCTCCATCTTAACTTATAAGTTGAAGGTATACTTATAATCATGTCTTTGACTCAAAATTATGAAAGTTGAAGGCCTTCTTATTTCCCTGCCATATTATATAAGAGAATTGTACAGTCTTTGAAGGATGTCTACTGTGTTGGTTCCCTTGAAAGTAGAAACCTTTATCTAACGTCTAATATGGCATTTCAGGGTGAGGATTTAATTAGGGAAAGTGGTATTCCGTACATTATTGTGCGACCATGTGCATTAACTGAGGAACCAGCTGGAGCCGATCTTATATTCGATCAGGGGGACAATATCACAGTATGTACAGGAAGCACCATCATCATGACATCCCAGTGTGTTTTTTCTTTTTCCTGTGATCCATTTAATAAAGTTATTGCATCATCTCAGGGAAAGATATCGAGGGAAGAAGTTGCCCGCATTTGTGTAGCAGCTCTGGCAAGCCCAAATGCAGTGGGGAAAACGTTTGAGGTTAAAATTCTGCAACTTGTTTCCAAGACTATTGAAACAGAACTTATTTTCAATTATCTTTGGGAGAGCTGAAAGCTAATGGTGGTGATTCTTTTGATCAGGTCAAGAGTACTGTTCCATTCAGCGAAGCATATGTGGTTGACCCTTCAAATCCCCCTCCTGAAAAGGACTATGAAATGTACTTCAAAGAACTCAAAGAAGGCATCACGGGTAAAGAGGCACTAGAAGCAACACCCGTTTAAATCTGAAGAATCGCTGCATGAATAATGCCATCTGCTTTTGGTACATTTTGACATGGTAATCGTCCACTCTCTGCAAGTCATAAGCCATTATAATGCAGCTTTTCATGGTTCAAGCTCAGACCAATGAATATTCCTGAGAACTAACAGTGCATCCTAAGCTCAACTGAAACATGAAACTCATTGTTTGTACGGTGTCAACAGCTGAATGATTTGTGCTATAATCCTTATTTTTCATACTTTGCAGCCAGGGCGACTTTAATACAAAAGGCGAGATACTCTGTGAAATATAGATGGAAATGCTTTTGGTTTCATGTAAAATAAGCATGCAGTGACAATATCATTTGAATCTACCATGCATGTGTCTGAAGTTCTAGGATATGATATGAATTTACCATGCACGTGACATTTGGATGACAGATCTAGGATATGAATCAAGTACAGAGCAGATTACATGGTGCTTTACAATTATATACCTTTTTGCTTTTCTTTTTAACTAGATTATATAGTGGCTGTAATGTCTGCCCAATTTGTAAAGTGAAATAAATTATCAGAACCTAGAATAGAGGGGTATGCAAGGCCTTCTTTATTTATTTTTGTGAGTGTTTGAGGACATCTTTGCACGATCTTTTGCAATGCAACCTGTCATCAACATAGGATAGAGAAAAATAAAAGTGGAACATGGAAACAGAATATAATGACATGAGCTCAGAAATTGTGGCTACAAGCAACAACACTAACATTCAGGGCAGAGCTCAAGGTCGGGGCTGCGCCTCGCCGGCGGCGCGAGGTCAGGGCGGAGCTCGGGGGCGGCGACTCGAAGGTGTGGGGAGTGAACGGAGATAGGCACCGGTGGGGAAAAGCTGGGCGGCCTCCGATTTTGAGCTTCTCGGTTCTGTAGTTGTACACAAAGAATCGCTTCTTCTGAATCGGCTTGACAAGTTTGGCGTTTGGGACGTGTGACAGCTTAATAAGAAGCCAAAGCCTTGTCATGGAGGCCAGATAACCAAGGGAGGGGGAGGGGCATCATGGATTCATGGCTCCAACTCTGGCGTTGGTACAACACAATTTCTTTTTATTTGGCCCAAACATGTGTGCTCACGATCATGCCATGATCAGAGTTATAACGATATTTCAGCCAAGCCCCGAGCCTGTCTACCCATGAGCATCTCCGAAGGACTGAGCCGGCAGATCTGGAGATTCACGAAGTCACCACATGCGCCTCGCTATCGACGGGGACATCGCTTACCACCGGATACATAACACCGGTAAATCCTAAATTCAGGAAAATACAAGCACCAAGATTTGAATCCTGATGAGTAGATTTTACCATAAAGAACCCAACCAACTGATATATGACCAGTTCGCATCTGGCTGGTTTTTTTTGACCAATCATGTTCCATCACCGGGCTAAAACCCAATATGCACCAGGCCCATGGGCTGAGCCGATAGTGCTTAGTATAGCCATACTCCTCTTTTTTTTTTAATCTGAAATGCTTCTCCAATGGACTAATTTGTAGACAGCCATAAATTGTTCATCTTCTCAAAACTAATTTTAAGCTATGCCAAACATGACTCCTTCACAAGAATCTATAAAGAACCAGTACATACAATGTTGACTTGAAAATATATAATCGAATAACAAGAAATAAATAACTCACACACGCGCGCACGCGCACGCACGCACACACACGCGCGCACGCACACACGCACGCGTGTAATTGTATGTTGGAGTCTAACATAGTCGGCAACATGCTTTGATTTTAGTTTGTTTTTCCCACTCGGTATGGAGGACGAAGGTGTCTTATATATCAATTTTATTTGGAGGAGAAAACAGGGGCAAGGCTTCCTATTGGGGTCCGTGGACCCCGACGAAATCTTGCTAATTCCACATTAATTACTGTTTATTATTGTTTGTTAGCACTACTGACCCCATCAACTAATGACGATGACCCCGGTGGCTATTGTTTCTAGCTTCGCCCCTGGGAGAAAATGTTATGTGGTTGATTGGTACATCTTTTTCTGTTCTGAATTTCCGAATATTGCACCTAAATATCAAGCAAATATGCCCCTCAAATATACTACATCTGTACCATTGTTAATTTATTATACATGCATGGGTTGTCCTACGGCATTGATCCACTCCTCGACGTCGTCGTGCGTTCACCCTGGCTGTGGCACAACATCTTTGACAAAAAGACAAGTGGTCTACCAAGAGCTATCACGGCGCATCATACGCGCGTGTGGATACGCCCAAAAGATACGCGTACGTCCGTGGCTTGTATGGCATCGATACGACGATATTTGGCATTCGCTGGCCGATCGCGACGTCCCGAAAAGTTGACGACAGTCGCGCCCCCGCACACGCGCACACACAGGGCGAAATCGCGACGCAAATTGCTTGCAATGCCCACTTCTGCTAGGTAGCTGCATGCCAGGAGGGGTGTGCCCAGCTCACGGTACGGCGCCGTAGCCCGCCCTCACCTACCTCGTAACATTCCTGATTTTTGAATGTTTGAAAATGTGGATTTGAAAATTTTGAATGAGATGTGCAACAATTTAAATTTTCCTAAGGATAAAATTCTCCTCTCATATAAATCGTAGCAAAACTATATTTTATTTAAGGATAATATATTTAGAGTGGCATTTGGATTTTAATTGGATTTCATTTGGATTTGTTTGGATTTTATTTGAAGTATACAAATACCTATGAATTTGATTTCTAAATTCAAATTCAAACCTATGGGCTATATTCACTATTGAGCCGACACCTAAACCAGGCCCGTTTCTCTCTTTCTCTCTTTTTCTCTTTTCCTCCGCAGCGGGCCGCTTCCTCTCTTCTTCTTCTCACCGCACACGGCCCGCTCGTTCTCTTTCCCTTCGCGCCGGCCCAGCCCAGCAACACACCCGCCTTCTTCGTCTCGCTGCGCCGTGCCGACAGGCGGGCCCCACTCGTCAGCCGCACATCCACAGTAGCGTCTTCTTCCTCACGCCACCGCGGTCACGCAGATCGTGTGACCTCGCCTTGCCGCGCTTGCGCACGGGACCACGCCTCCAACCGCCCTGTCCACGCTGGTGTATCAACCCCTCGCCCAAGCCATGTCCCAGAACCCTCTAGAAGCCGCTGCGTGAATAACCAACTGGGGGAGGTTTCTACATGATTCATCATTGAGTATAATAGTGCAAACCAAAATAAACTAATGATCCAGAAAGTAAAATCGTTTAGCAACTTATAGACGATAACGGTACAATATTTAAGACATAACACAACGAATGTTGCATACACACACAAACACAAGTTCTCAGTTCAATCCGACATGTCCTAACACGTCCATACAGAACATGCTACTCTCGAATCTTCAAATGTCGAATGCATAATTAAAAAGATAGGTTACTCCGACACCTCCAGTTCGGAAGGCTGAAAGTTTAGCTGATCAGATAAATGACGCAGGTTGAGATACCATTGAGGCCTAGCTTGAGAGCCACACTGCGATCTCTGATGCCGCCAGCTTGTATATGTCCTCTGCCGATGGGTTCTTGTCGCCAGCTCCATTCACTAGCTGTTTTGTAAGAATGCACGAATCGTTAGTGGGTTGAGTGATTGGCTTAAAAGTTTACATATATACGCAAACAAGATCTGTCATACGAAAATGTTATAAAAGACTAAATTAAAGCATCTATTGGTGCTTAGATTCTGTTTTAAAATTGTGCATGATACATTGGCACATATTTGTGATTGGGTTTGGCTGTTTGGTAATATATGCATGTTTGTGGTAAACTATGCTATTCTATATGCATGTTAGTGCTAGAGGGAAAAATAGATCTTGTGGGAACTCATCGTCGTTGGTGGTAAACTTTGAATTGCCTTATGGTGTATGATTAAAGTAGAAAGTAGTACTGATTACCGAGTGGCCATTCTAGTAGTGTGCTACATTAATGAAAGTTAGGAATGAGAAAATAAACCTCTCAATAAATTTTTATCCTGTTACTAGGTGGACCAGAGGGTTATGGAGATGTGTAAATTTGGGATGTATGTGTTTGCTTTTCTTAGAGACTATTTGCTTAGAAATAACAACAAAAGATCATTTGCAACAAATATAATACAAAGACTCGAACTAGGTTTTGTACAAGTAAAAAAAACTTGGCCCTTTTGTCTCACTTTATTCTATCCTTTTATTAATTCTAAGAAGAAGTTTTGCATATTTTAGTGAAAATTCTGAATACATGGTCTTCCATGTACCATCGATTAAAGATACAGGCACATGAAGTATAGTATTACCTATACACCCAAATTACCCAACTACTAGGAATGTTTCCCATAAAAGTAAGTGTGTACATTGCAACAAAATAAATCTCTAATACACTAGGAATTTGTTATCTTACAGGTAGACTTTCATAGTTTGTTGCATCAAGTCAAAGAACATGCTTGTCCTAAACATATACACTGCAACAAACTAGACCTATAACGTTGAACTATTTTCCTACTGTTAAAAAAACCATACAACCTCAAGCTATGGAAACCACTGGCAAAATAACATCTTTGATCGATCAAATGGATGAAACACAACAAGGCAGAGTAACCATATGTATTTGTGGATTAGTTTAGCTATATTCATATAGGTTGGTATTAGGATAACCTTCCCCATTAAAGTGCGACAAAATAGATGTCTAACGTACTACTTTCTTAGGTTACCAAAGCCGTTTGCAAACCAACACTTAAAAAAGGTTAAGATATAACAGGATACACCAACAATATTTTTTGATTAGTTTATCTAGATTCAGTTTGATCATTATTTGGATCTTGTTCCCTAAAAAAATACAACACACTATATAGTTTCTTTATTTCTTACGGTTACGTGAACTACATAAGTAGTTTCAACACGTCTAAATGAATAGGAATCATGATAGACCGAGCAACCATATTTGTCTATTACTATAGCTTGATTACGATCAGTTACTTTCTATATCCCTTCTTTTCAAATCTATATTCGCCCGCCTCAACTTATTGTGATTCAGCAGTAAAAAGGTCTTTCAATTCAAATAATGAAAAAAGAGTTGTTTTTTTCTAAGTCTTGCCAGCAGTGAGCAGTCCTACCGCCAAGTGAAATAGATCCTACTGGGGTTTATTCAGATTGTTGGGGATTAGATCCAGTCCCTTCGCATTTCAGGATGGGAGCACAAAAGTGAGTTTAGTGGTCAATTTCAGAGATGGATTTAATTCTATTCTATCCAAATAAACCCACGTACAAAAAGTACCGGGTTTGTTACTAGAATGTGCCAGCTCCTATTCCTGCACCCACATAAGCAGTTGTTGCAAGTACATCACCAAAACCATGTACAAAACTAGAAGGGTGATCGAGATCGGACATGCTGCGGCCGATACATGGGTATATACAGTGAAGAAGCTCCCGGTGCTGTCGGCCGACACCTGTGCCGATACCGCGTCTATCCCGTGCTTGTTTAGCACGGAAAGCACCAACGATAGCATGCAAGGTTTCCATGGTGCATCCACGTTGATGATCGCTTTGTCATTGTTCAATATGCTTAGCACAACGTTTGGAATTGACCACGTCTGGAATCCAACAGGCCCTGTGGTTGCAGATGCAACATGGTGATGCGGTGGCACAGGGCCCCAACCATCCGACGTGGCCACCATCCCTTGCGCGGTTTGTGTCACTGACAAGGAGGCCACAGCTTGCTGTGCGGAAGCTTGTTCCTGCTTCTGCTTCTCTAGTTGGGCCTTTGTCTGCTCTAGGTCCTGATGAAGTCGATCGTCTCTCCCGCTAGGGTACCCCTGTCGACCTGAAAGTGATAGAACTGTTAGAGATATAGTGTTATTCTTGTAACAACTGGACTCTATCAGATATCTAGAGTCGGTTCAGTTAGAGATAGAATAGGAGATAGAATAGTTTGAATCAATTGTAACAAACATATCTCTTGTATCTCTTTGACCTCTTGGTCCTATATAAACGTGCAACCGTGGTGAGCCAAGATAGACAACCACGTTCCCTGATTTTCCTTCATGGTAATCAGAGCCCATCTTCCACAAACATCCTAGCCTCAACACCTATGGCGTCCTCAAGCTCGACGCAATTGGCACTTGGCCCGGCGGTTTCTGAGAAGCTGACCAGGGACAACTTCGTGCTATGGCAGGCACAGATCCTACCTGGAATCCGGGCGGCTCAACTCATCGGCTTCCTGGATGGGACGACACCAATGCCGCCGGCAACTATGGAGGCTGCTGACAAGGACGGCAAGAAGACGATCGTCCCCAACCCGGAGTTAACAACCTGGTTAGTAAAAGACCAGCAACTCCTTAGCTACTTGATCAACAGCCTCACCAAAGAAGTGTTGGCGCAAGTAGCAACCCTACCTACGGCGGCACAAGTCTGGAAAGCATTGAACACTATGTTCTCTGCTACCTCTCGTGCGCGAGCAACCAATCTGCGTATGCAGCTTTGCACGACCAAGAAGGGAAGCTCCACCATGGCTGCATACTTCACCAAGATGACATGTTTAAGAGATGAGCTTGCTGCCGCTGGTAAAGTTATTGATGATGATGTGATGGTGTCCCATATTCTTACTGGTTTAGATTCAGATTACAATCCAGTTGTTTCATCTATTATGGGTCGCACTGATGATATCACAATGAGTGATCTTTTCTCTCAACTCATGTCCTATGATGCTCGCCTTGAGATGCTCCGTGAAGGACAGTCCTCGCCTTCCTCGGCCAACACTGTGTCGAGGGGACGTGGCGGCTTCCGTGGTCGTGGTGGTGGCAGAGGCCGGGGCCGAGGAAATCAAGGAGGAGGCCGTGGAACATCCAGCAACTCAGGAGCTCCCAAGCAAGGGGGCAAGATGAAGAAGGCCATCCAATGTCAGATCTGCAAGAAACCAGGACATGATGCGGCTGTGTGCTGGTTTAGATATGAGGAGGATGAAGAAGAAGAATAAAATCCCAGGATGGCTGGTGCAATAGGAGGATATGGAGTGGACACGAACTGGTATGTGGACAGTGGTGCTACTAACAATATTACCAGCGAACTTGAGAAGATCACAGTTCGTGACAAGTACAATGGTCGTGATCAAGTTCAAGCTGCCAATGGTTCAGGTATGCACATTAGTAGTATGGTCACACAATTTTACATATCCCAAATAAGATTTTCCATCTAAAAAATATCCTTCATGTTCCTAGCGCCAGCAAAAGTCTAGTTTCTGTTCATCGTCTTACATCTGACAATGAAGCTTACATTGAATTCCATCCAAAATTCTTTCTTATTAAGGATCGACAAACGGGTGAAGTTCTACATCAAGGTAGATGCAAGGGTGGTCTCTATCCTCTCGCCACAGATTGCCCCCAGAGAAGTCCCAACAAACAAGTTTATGGTGTCAATAAGCCGTCTCAGTCAAGATGGCATAGTAGATTAGGTCATCCAGCTCTTCCTATAGTCAAGCGTGTGCTTAGATACAATAAGTTGCCCTGTGCGGCAAAAGATGATACTTTTTCAGTGTGTGATGCGTGTCAAATGGCCAAAAGTCATCAATTACCTTATTCAAAGTCTAATAGTATATCTACTTCCCCGCTTGATCTAATTTATTCTGATGTACGGGGGGCGGCACCTACTTCTGTTGGGCGTTTCTCATATTATGTGAGTTTCATAGATGACTTTAGCAAATATACATGGATCTATTTGCTCAAAAATAAATCTGATGTCTTCCAAGTTTTTCAAGACTTTCAAAACTTGGTAGAACGCAAGTTCAATAAGAAAATAATTGCAGTTCAATCCGATTGGGGGGGGGGAGAGTATGAAAAGCTTGATGCCTTCTTTCATAAGATTGGTGTCACCCATAGAGTCTCTTGTCCGCATGCTCATCAACAGAATGGGGCAGCAGAGCGCAAACATCGCCACATCGTGGAGGTTGGTCTTTCTCTCCTTGCCCATGCATCGATGCCCTTGAAGTTTTGGGATGAAGCTTTTATCACAGCTACTTATCTTATTAATATTTTACCCAGCAAACTTCTCAACTTTCGCACACTATCTGAAGTACTTCTCAAAGAAACTCCTACCTATACCTCCCTTCGCACTTTTGGATGTGCATGCTGGCCAAATCTTCGACCATACAATACCAAGAAACTTGCCTTCCGCTCCACTCGATGTGCTTTTCTTGGTTATAGCCCACAACATAAAGGATACAAGTGCCTTGAAATTGCATCAGGACGGGTTTACATCTCTAGAGATGTTGTATTTGATGAAAATGTTTTTCCTTTTGCTAGCCTTCATCCTAATGCCAAGGCTCTTCTTAGAAAAGAAATTCTTCTTCTTCCATCTCATCTACTTGGGGATGTAAACTGTGGTGATCCTAATACTACTAATGAGCTGTCTAGTGATGATACATAGGATGGTTCAGATGATCAAGAAGGTTCTGTAGAAAAATCTGCTCAAAATAATGGTGATAGCACTTATTTTCAAGAAGCTTCAATTCTTCCAGTCGCAGAAAATCTAGGCGATGGGATCCATGCTGATCCCCTGCTCCGATCGGGTGGGCAATCCCAGGCGGATCCGCCTGGTTCTTCCCAGGTTGCGGGAGCCTCTGGTGCGTCGCCACGTGGGGGGACAGCGCCAGCGCCGCTCGTGTCTCCTGTCCTGGCCGAGCCGCCGCACCCTGGATCTTCTACATCAGGCGCTGGATCAGGTGTGGCTACGCAAGGAGGAACAAATACTCATCATTCTGGTGCTTCTTCTGATCAGCCGCCGCCGGACTTGTCTCGACCAAACACTCGGTTGAAAAGTGGTATAACCAAACATAAGAAATTTCATGATGGTACTGTATATGGTCTTTTGTCTGCTACAGATGAACCTCAAATTGTAGATGAAGCTCTAGATGATCCTAAGTGGAAAAGAGCTATGGAAGAAGAATACAAGGCATTGTTGCGCAACCGGACTTGGCACTTGGTACCACACAAACAAGGTAACAATGTTATTGATTGCAAGTGGGTTTATAAAATCAAAAGAAAATCTGATGGATCAATAGATAGGCACAAGGCTCGGTTAGTGGCAAAAGGTTTTAAACAACGGTATGGTATTGACTATGAAGATACATTTAGTCCGGTTGTTAAAATTACTACTATAAGGCTTGTGTTATCTGTTGCAATATCTAAAGGTTGGTGCTTGAAGCAATTAGATGTTCAGAACGCGTTTCTTCATGGTGTTCTAGAAGAAGAGGTTTATATGAGTCAGCCACCTGGCTTTGAAGATCCTGCTTTACCTAACTATGTGTGTAGGTTGGACAAAGCGATATATGGTTTGAAACAAGCTCCGCATGCTTGGTATGCACGGTTGAGTTCTAAGCTTTGTAAGCTTGGTTTTGTGTCTTCTAAATCAGACACCTCCCTCTTTATTTATAGGAAAGGTCTAGTTACGATTTATATGTTGATTTATGTTGATGACATCATTGTTACTGGATCATCCAAGGAAGCTATTTCAGCATTGCTACAAGATTTGAGACAAGATTTTGCTCTTAAAGATCTTGGAGATTTACATTATTTTCTGGGAATAGAAGTAACCAAAGAAAAAAATGGTATACTTTTATCTCAAGCCAAGTATGCAAGAGAGATATTGGCACGTGCTGGGATAACAAATTGTAAGGCTTCACCTACTCCATTGTCAGCCTCAGAGAAGCTCTCTAAATTTGAAGGAGAATTATTAAAGGAAAAAGATAGTTCACATTACAGGAGCATAGTTGGAGCACTTCAGTACTTGACTCTTACAAGACCTGATATTGCATATTCAGTGAATAAGGTCTGCCAGTTTTTACACTCACCTACGACTATTCACTGGTCAGCCGTTAAGAGAATACTTAGATATCTTAAGCATACTACTGATGTTGGTCTAATGATTCAAAAGTCTAGTTCTCGGTTGATCAGTGCTTTCTCAGATGCTGATTGGGCTGGGAGTATAGATGATCAGCGATCAACTGGTGGTTTTGCTATTTATTTTGGTGATAATCTTGTTTCATGGAGTGCAAGGAAACAACCTACCGTTGCACGGTCAAGTACAGAGGCTGAATATAAATCTATGGCTAATGCTACTGCTGAGATGATTTGGATAGAATCATTACTTGCTGAACTTGGAATTTCTATTGAACAGACTTCATGTCTCTGGTGTGATAATTTAGGAGCTACCTATTTGGCAGCCAATCCAGTGTTTCATGCACGTGCCAAGCATATTGAAATTGATTTTCATTTTGTCAGAGAAAGAGTTGTTAACAAAATGTTAGATGTTCGGCTGATCTCAACTAATGATCAGCTTGCAGATGGATTTACCAAGGCATTGCCGGCTCACAAGTTTGAAATGTTCAGAAGCAATCTAAATCTTGTTAAGAAAGATAGTTTAGATTGAGGGAGGGTGTTAGAGATACAGTGTTATTCTTGTAACAACTGGACTCTATCAGATATCTAGAGTCAGTTCAGTTAGAGATAGAATAGGAGATAGAATAGTTTGAATCAATTGTAACAAACATATCTCTTGTATCTCTTTGACCTCTTGGTCCTATATAAACGTGCAACCGTGGTGAGCCAAGATAGGCAACCACGTTCCCTGATTTTCCTTCAAGAACAACATATCCCATCACATAACATGCAGCAGCACTAGATCCTCTCACATATAAGCAAGATAATTGTGCACCTGTATGATCCAAGCCCTAACCAACACAACATATATGAGCTTCTTATGATTGACCAATGTCGTATAAGAGGCTTACCTTCCCAGGGACATGGGACATGAACTCGTGCAGGGTTCTGAACATGTCCTTCATCTTCCTCTGGCGCTCCCGCTGCATGATGATGTTCACCTTGAGGTTGCCGTCATCAGCAGTAGGCAAACAGGAGCCCTTACCCTTGTGGAAGTAGTTTCGTCCAGCGATATTTGGGACAACTTCCTTCCCTTTGCTGGCATCCATACCCACCGGCCGGGCTGCTAATCCTAGATCCAGTGTTGTCGTTCTGAGCAGGACCAGGGAAGGTCATGGTTGGCGGTGGCACAAAGCTGTGCTTGTTGGAGGAGGCAGTATCTTGATGCTTGTATGGATTTTGGATTAGGGGAGGAAAAAAAATGAGGCTTTGAGACAGGAGCACAATAGTGCCCCTTTGTTTATAAGGATAGATGAAGAAATATTACCACATGTTTTCTGTTTTTCTTTTTTAACAAATTACAGTGCAAAAGGATGCTTAATTAACGTACCTGGACGGATTAGCTGTTTCACAGTAAGTTGGTAGATCCATTGGAGGGGTGTTATCTGCATGACGACCTCAATTCCAAATGTTTACTCAGCAGTAGATGAATCAGTGATGGTTGATGCCTCGCAATGTGAAACTATATTTTTTTTCTCGAACACGCAGGAGAGCTGCGTATCTTTATATTAAGAAGAAAAAATAGTCCAAATACAAAAGACAAAACCCACCTTGGACCAGAATGGGGTTGGTAAAAATCAGACACTGTTACTAACTATTACATATAACCACTATGGAGAGACCTGACCCACGCAACTTTAGGACTCATTACTGAATCCCTCGGCCAACACCAAGATCAGCGAGGCCCTTCGCACCCGCAGCCTGCCAAACATGTAGTTCTTCTCTGAAAGCTAGTATGACAGACTGTAAATTGGGAGCAGATTCATCAAACACACATGCATTTCTGTGCTTCCAGAGAATCCATGCTCCAAGAATGACTAAGGAATTAAATCCCTTCTTGTGCTGTTTGGGAATTTTTTTACAGCCTTTCTTCCACCACTCAGGAGGTGCAGTGTCGACCAGGGACCAAGCTTGCTAGGTTCAATGGTTGAAAGATTATGAACCAGAATTATCTAGCCTTCCACAAGAGGTGAGGAGATGTTGTATTGTCTCTTCCTCCTGATCACGATTTTTTTTGAAATAATATTATTTTAATAGAAAATTGCAGAAATAGTAGGTGAATTGGGGAAGTTGTAGTTGTAGCAGCCAGTCGGCTGTTGAGTAGTCGATAGGCCTCTTGTCGGCTGTTGAGTAGCCGATAGGCCACCTATCGGCTCTTGAAGAGCCAACTTCCTTACGTGGCCATCGGCAGAGGACGGCAGACGAGCTGTTGGCGCCGAAAAGTACCTATCGGCTATTGAACAGCCGACAAGTACCTCACCTCAACCAAATTACCCTATCGGCGGATCCTTGGGTGCGATATGCCAATCGGCCTTTGCACGGCCGATTGCATCGCTTTCACAATAACCGATGTCACCAGCTGTATTTGTTTTTTTTTTGCCAAAACTTTCATTTATATTATTATCTTGATATGTTCGTTGATGTAAGAAATAAGTAATTAAGGAAATAGGTAATTAATATGAAGGTTCAATTGATAAAAAAGGAATACCTATAATTTAATTGTACATAGATAAATAGAGGAGCTCTCGTAATGGATTTGAATGATAACGAAAACTGCAGTACATAATAAAATAGTGCATTACATAATTGGCATGTGAGGACCTGTACCAAGCATAGGCAAATAGGTCCTTTCTAAACCTAACATGTCTTAGGTAATTAAAACAAACATGCGTTAGGAAACTAGAATAATCACACGGATCTAGCATGTGAACAATATAGGTGACTTCGATCCTAGTACTGGTTCCACATAGCGAATGGTGTTGCCCCTTCTCCATAGTATCCCCCCATTGCTGGCGGTGGCGGCGGCGGTGGCGACAAAGTTCCCTTCTTGTGGCAAGGGCAGTTGCAATACGGATCAGTGCATAGTGCCACCTGTGAACCGGCACCCTTGTCCTCCTAGGAGTCGCCACCCTTGTTTGTCCCATACTTTTGCTCGGTGTAGTGATCAACTTCTGTTTCTAGGTCTTGGATACGATTATGTAGGTATTGGATGTAGTCATCATGTGGATGAATCGGAGTAGGATCGACCCACCTAGTGAACTTGCAGTTAGCTGGAGCGCTGGAAGACTGTGACAAATTCAAATGGTCAGTACTAGAAAAGAATAGAAAGAAATATTGCACTAACTAATATTAATTGTAATTACCCATGCTCGAGGGCATTTGAAGAAACGTCGGCCTCCATCCACCCCCCAATCTGCATCTGCACTAAGCAGTCCTCACCATGCATGCATTTGGGGCACTCCTCTTTGCGGTTATCGTATCCTCTTTAAGAGGGCTCTCGTTGGTGAAATCACTTTTGCTTTCAACTGGAAACTCAAATACGGGTTCCCCAAAGTAATCAGGACCAATAGAACCCTCCCACAAAATTACAGGGACCTTTTTTTCCCCCTTTCTCCTCCCTGAGCTGCTACCCTTTCCATTGGACGACCCTCCAAACATAGTCAACACACTGAAACTCTCGATTTCAAGTTAGTAGTACGTAAAGATCTAGCGTTGCATATATATAGCTAGGCGGACGAAGGTGTGATACCCATGGCTAGTTCTAGTAGAGTAATCACGATCATCATAGCGTGCACCGGCCTACATGAAAAACGAATCTAAGGAAATTCTACAAAAAAGAGTCGTGATAGTCATCATCGCCTGCAACGTCCTAAAACAAATCCAAGGACATAGTAATAGATTGGTGTAATACCAGCCTTTGAACGAGCAGCATATACATGTGAGCAAGGATAATGTAGAAGCTTCGGTTTGTTGCATGTGCACTCACAATAGCCTGCTTCTGGCCAGAGCTGACATTCCATTGTAACTGTTGAATCTCCCATCCCATGACCTCCCTTCTCACGGATTGTCACCTCATATACAAAGTCTTGATTGCCGATGTAATGGACACGGTGCAGTTGCCCCTTTTGACTTATTATCTCAATAATTCTTGTCATTTCCTCACAAAAAATGCTTTGAGAGTCCTGACATGCCACATATGCCTCTCGGAACCATTGACGTAAATACTTGATAGTCCCGCGAAGTATACACTCCACAATTGCCACTAATGGCAGTTCACAACAACTCTTAAGTACCCAATTGTAAACCTCAGCAAGATTTGTCGTCATCATGCCCTATCGAGCCCCATGTGTCTCAGCAATCAATGCCCACTTTTCAAGTGGCTCATTTTTTATCCAATTAGAGAAGGATTTTAAAGACATCCCACCTTTTCTTCTCCTCGTTGCTTCAGGGGGCTCATCCGGTATGGGCTCTAGTCCTCGGGGCTCCTCCTCACGAGCAACAATTGGTTTCTTATGGACATCTGCCATGTGGCTTGTAGTGAGTTTGTCCAGCTCAGCCCATATCTCATCAAACTTATCTTTGCGATTTTGTTTGCATAACATCTTGAATAGATTCATCAGCCGCTTACTTTTAAATTGACTATAAAAATTTGCACCTAAATGCCTCATGCACCACCGACTTTGGAGATCTAGCCAAGGGACATCCACATTCATATTCTCCTGCAACCTTTTCACTGTGGCCAATATACCCTTGTGACGATCATGCAGGACATAAACATTTGGCCTTTCACGGCCAACACCCCTCTTCAGCAGGCTAAGAAACCACAACCAGCTTTCTGTGTTCTCTGATTCCACGAATGCAAAGGCAATAGGCACGACTCTTCTATCCCCGTCTGACCCTATACATGTAAGAAGCTGGCTTCTATACTTTCCGGTCAAGAAAGTACCATCCACGGAAAGAACAGGACGACAATGTCTGAAAGCTTCAACATGGAACCAAATGACCAGAATGCACGTCTGAGGATCCTATCACCACATTCATTTATGTACCAATCAGTATCAATAAGAGTCCCTACATTTCTACTTTGCAACAATTCTAAGAGATGTGGCAAATGGTGATAAGAGTCTTTATATGTACCAAATCTCCATTCCAATGCTTTTTGCTTGGCTCTCCACGCCAAGTCATATGTTATCTTATATGCATACCTATTCTCTATTGCAAGCATAATCTAGAACGGAGAAATAGATGCCTTCTTCATGATCTCAGCATACATGACTTTGGCCACAAAGTCTGCGGACATGTTCTGATGCTTACACACGGTTCCCTACAACTTGCATGTGTGAGCAACAACTATTGAGACTATAAAGTTGCTCTCACACTGAGGCTGATAGCCATGTACCCGCCATGGACATCCAGGGGATAAGCACTTCACATCATACAAGGTAGGGTTTGATATTACCACCTTAAACGGTTTCTTATCGGCAAAAGCCCACTTCTTTACCGTGTGCTGCAAGTGAGCCTTGTCATGAAATATTTGCCCTTTGGTCACCTCAATTTGGCCATAGTCCCAGTTAGAGTGGTGCCCATCATTGACTATAAGGTCGTCCATATCAAAATTGCACCATTGGTCTGGGACATTTGTTTCATCCTCAAACCTACTTCCATCCCTCCCATCAACAAAGGTTCGATACTCCTCGTCATCCAACTCCATCTGATCAACAATTGCCTCATCCTCCTCACCCTGATCAATGCCCATTGTCACAGCATTTCCTTGATCTTCTTCGTCGTCAGGACCTCCAGCTTGTGTCGGAACTTCCTCTTCTACCACGGGATGCCCAACTGCATCTCGCACAGCAACATCTTCATTTGGACACATATTTTCTTCAATCGTCTCAGTCCTACTACTCTCACCCTCTATGACATTGGCCATTACAGATTCAACAAGTAACACAATCTGAAACTTTTGTTGGCCGTACATAGCCATATGCACAAATGCCCGCCAGCACTTCGAATTCCTCAAGTCATACAAGTCCCGCTTCCACCCATGTTCACCCTGTCTAGGAATGAGACCGCTAACTTTCAGCCTGTGGTGTTGCGGACTCAATTGCAAAAGATTGTGCAGCCACCCTAACACTTCTTCTCGTCTCATCTCTATCGGCTTGATCAAAGATGTGTCGATGAACGAGTACTTGCTCAAATCTACACCAGAGTCACAAAATGTGATGTAACCGTCACCATAATAGACTCTGATATTCACAACTTCCGGATCCATACCTGATTCAACATCACGTTATCTAATATTAGCCATGTATTATCGCCACTATTTATCCCACATACGAAGAGCACTACTGAATCGCGTCATTTTTTTTATCATCTCATTTCTACAATCGATACTATCAATTGTTATATTGTTTAGTTACTGCTCCTTCACCATTAAATCCTCTTTTTCCAAGTATTTTTTGTCATGTCCCATATCTTTCAAACACTATTGCCCGTTACATAAAATAATAGGTGATTAATAGTGTGCATCACTCTAGCGCAAAATATTTTTTTGTCAAACTACTTTAAATTGCTAAATAAACTAGTTAAAATCGCTAAATAAACTAGTTAAAATTGCTATATTTTTATCAATGTAGTTTAAAACACTAAATACACTAAATCTAGCTACTTTAATTCAATCAAAGAAAGTTTACTCTACCTAGTTTATTCAGTAGAACAAATAAATCTATTATACTATAATTTACAAAAGTAAAAAAATAGCTACATTACAATTTCCAAATGAAAAAAAACCTACCTCCCGTCGGCCGGCCGCTGGCCGACGGCCGTGCAGACCACCGCTGCCTCCCGCCGCCGGAGCCGCACAGCCACGCCGCCAGCCCGAGCCGCCGCCGCACAGCCGTGCCGGGAGCTCCAACCTCCGCCGTCAAGCCCCTCCTATCCGAAATGCAGTCGGGTGTGGTGGGACGAGCGAGGCGCGGAAGTAGAGGAAGAAGATGAATGCGCGGTAGAAGAGAGAAATCGGCTATTCAAATGCCGATATGTCCTATCAGCTATTGGATGGCCGACTAGGCCAAGAAATCGGCTATTCAGCGGCTGATATAGCCTATCGGCTATTGGATGCCCGACTAGGCCGACGTGGCAGCTTCTCAGCCACTCGAGAGCCGATTGACACCGACACCCGACCGACAGCCTACGTGGCAAAGGCAGTCGGCCACCCAAGAGCCGATAGGTTCATGTCGGTCGCTGAAGGGCCGATACGGGTCTAATCGGCTATTCAACAGCCGACAGGATCGTAAAAAATGCAACTTCCTCAATTCACCTACTATTTCTACAACTTTCTATTAAAATAATATTATTTCAAAAAAATTTCTCCTGATCACAAAGGGGGCAGCGAGCTGGGTGAGGCAGTCCCCTTTTTTGTAATCGGTCAGCTGTCCAATATCTGTTCCTAATGGCCAGCCACATAAAAGTCCTACATTTGCCAGGCGCCCAGGATTTCCAAATTCTCTTCCACGGTTCAAAATGAATAGAACCAGTAAAGAAAGCCTTGGGCCGACCTGGTGGAAAAAATACCAGAGCCATCAAACTTCCAAATATGGGCATCTTCATTAGTGGTCAGAGTGATATCAGATATGATGTCCCAAAGTTCTAAATATTCAGCCTGTCCAATCCAGCCGAGAGCCTCTCTGGCACTCCTTATATCTTCTACCCAAGTCAGCTCATGGAGAGCTTCTGCCACAGTTCTGTTGTTCCTTATTATTCTTGGGGGGATACACTTAACAACATTAGGTGCCAACTCCTCTAGACCGCAGCCATGAAGCCGAAACTATATTTTTAGCTACTATTTCCTGTCATATTTACTACTGTATTAAGTTACTACTTTGGCTTAGCGGTGGCACATTCCTCTCAGCTATTCTCTGAACTTCCAAGTTCCACTCACTCTCATAATGCGTGGATTCAGCTTAATTTTCTGATATAGTTTCCAAATTACCTTTTTCCTTATAGTTACTATAACTCTCCTTTGGACTGATCAGTAAAACATTACATTGGCGTGTAAGAAAAAAAAAATGTAAGGCTAAACTATAGTACTAACCGATTTGTAAGTGCCAAACCAATGCATGAATCTGAACAAAAAGGAAAAAAAAAGTAGTCCACCCCACATAAGCGAAAAGATGTTTCTTGTGCGATTGCAAGCTAGGATACAAATTCAGTTCTGGATCACTTTATTTATAGTATGCGAACAACATTTCACGCATTGTGCCCAACTGTTTCTCGTCTCACCTTTGGCTATCGCACTAAAAACTTGGCATATCTCACCAGATCACAAGCAAAGGCAATGCCCTTTTTCTCTTGAGTGCCGGCCGGGATACAGCTTTGTGCCTTAGTGCATTTGGCCCCGAGCGTCACAGGAAGCTTCCTTGCATTCTGATGTTTGTGTTTCGTTTCTGTTCAAGCGCCTCAAGAAAATCCAACGCACAGCTTAAGCAAGGGTTATCCTTGGGGCAATAAGCTAAGCCAAAGGTAGCAATGATCGTCCTCGTCCATAGACATCCACGTTTTTTTGGGTGCATTTCTTGCTTGGCATGTTGCTGCAGCTTTTATACGCGCGCGCATTATTAGTTGTTCTGCTATACGCATGTGGCCTAATGGCCTATGGTATTCGTGAAGTAGTGATACGTTTGCATGGAATGCGCGTGTGGTGCGAATAGAAGCATATAAAAAACATGAAAAAAAAGTATCTTTATACATGGCCGTCGTTTTTCTTCTGTGAATCAATGGAGTTCCACTTAACAATCATCGCTGACTTCAGACGCCTTAAAAATGTTGGCCCTCCAGTTTCCTGATTGGCATGGCACACTTCACTGGAAACATAAAAGGGCCATGCTACGGTACACCATTTACCTTTGAGGAGGTAAGAGGTCAAATGAATCTTAGCCATTTAATTTTCTAAGGACTAAATCATTAAAAAATAACAAATCATTATTTCTGCATAATTACCTTGCATGGCAGCATGCAGATCCACAATTTATGGACCGATTGGCTGCATGCAGATCTATTTAGGGAAGAAATAGCTGCATTGCCGAAAACATGCATGACTGAAAAATTGTAACTTAACTTTGTAGTTTAGATTTTTTTTTATATTCACTCAAAATATATAGCATCTCTCACAAAACAAATATCAATAAGATGTGCACATGTATTTCTCTCACTAGAAAATAAACGCTTGCATCTAAAGCACTTGACACATTTTATTTCTGAAAATTTGAATGTGCCATGGTATAAAGTTGTCTCACCTATCACGTTTAATTTTTTAAATTGTGTCACGATTCACATTCACGTGAAGAAACAAAACTGAGTGGCCATGTGTGTTGTTTTTCTTCCTTGGGAACAAACCCATATAAATTCTGGGGGGAGAGCAAAATAGGAATGTCAAATCTTATACAACCATGCATGGAAGTTACATCTAACAAGAAGATATTTTCCTATTTTCGGATTTTAAAATATAAAAAAATAAGCATTAAACTTATATTACCTCATAGGAGGTAATATGTCCTTAGACTTTCCTTCTTTAATGATTTGGGAGTACTTTAGCAAAACCCAACATAAAAAGTTGCACAAGAATGGAGAGGACTGAAATTTGCAAAGAAAAAACCTCAAAGTGGACCCCTCATAGCGATAATAAAGGAAATTATACTTGTCTAATTCACAAAACATTTTTACTTGTGATTTCCCTTGTTATCCTTTTTTACTAGAATCAGCAGGGGAGGCCCCTACCTATATTTTTATTTTACTGATATAAATGAATTTATGTAAAAAGAAAGAAAACATATAACATTAGAGACTACTCACAAAATTAACAAGTTTCTCCTTCAGCTCTGATTTTTCCAGTAGGGTAACCATTCTAATCTTATTAAGGAAGCAGACCCTCCATGACGCAAAGGACAGAGAGTCACTGTAAAAAAACAATACTATTGCGGTGACACCAAATGCTCCATGCCGGCATGCCGCTATGATCACAATTTCTCTATAGATGCTTGACCCAAATCTTTCTCTGGAATGAATCACAATGTCCAATGGAGGTAGGTTAGTGTCCCACTCAATCCCCAAGTATATCCAGCATGCCATACTAAAGGGCCATTCGAAAAACAGGTGCAGGAGAGTTTCTTCCACGCACACAGAGCACACAGTGATATGAATCAAGATACATATTTTTCCTTCTCAGTAAGTTTCTGAGCCGATCTCTAAGAAGCAACTAGGAAAAAACATTATGCTTGTTTTGAACCTAGGATTTCCATATCCATTTAAACAAAGGTGATGCAGGGATAAATCCACGAAGATGATTATATGGTTGCTTGGAAGTAAAAATAGGGGACAACCAGATATATGTCCATTCATCGCTTAACTGATTTCCAGCATGTTGTTGAAAGCAAGTCTATGAGATCAGTCAATTGATCTGCAGCTTGTTCAGAGAGAGGTAACCTGAACTTTTGTTGGGGTTCAATGCTAAGAAACTTAAACACTTAGGTTTTTTGTTGTTTGGCAGAGGGCAACAATAGTGTGAATCTCCATTTCAGAACACCCAAATCACACAAATCATTCTAGAATAGAACAATGTCACATTTCTGCACTTTTGCAAGAGGCAATTTTGAAGTAATCCAATGAAAGAGACATAATATCTCTCCACTAGAAAGTACCTACATGTTGTCGAGCATGACAAGGGGTTCCATTTCTATATAAGCACTTCCATGTTAGACTCACCCATGGGAGGTCAACTTTGTTATAGAATTTATGAAGAAATTTCAGCAACAGAGCTGTATTTTGCGTCCTGAGATTTATAATGCCCAACCCCTCCTTCTTGAGATTTCCCTTATTATCATAAAGGTATTTTAAATATGACTTAACATTTTGTATATTTGTGATATTTTTTCAATAAGAAGAATAGTCAAATGTTGTGAGAAAAAAATCAGTAACGACAAATATTTTGATACGGATGGGGTATGATTTTAGGCTTTTTAGATGCTATATGTGACAAAGTTGTTGTTCTAACTGTCCCTAGGAAATCATATCCTTATCGTGTTCCCCTATTCAGATGATGTGATAAGATGAGTTGATCATCGTGTGAGTTTTCGTTTCATCGATCGTTGTGTGTGGCTATGAGGAAGCCAAACATCACTTTTCAGGGACAAGGCCTGAAAGCAATCTTTGCAGAAGACACTTGCAAGTCACAAAAATGCATCTGTCGTATTGATGCATGTGGCTTTGTTGCAAAGAAAACATAAGCTTGAAGATACATGGGCAGATCCAGCGGGTGCTGGATCCTGGGTTGGGGGCATGAGGCCCCCTATCGTGTAGGCCATACGGAAATGGACAATGCTTGTACAATAAGATCAATCGGAGCATTCTGGGGTGTTAACCTATTCAATTGTTTTTAACTGGGCTCTAAATAACATAGCAGAAGAATAACTGGAAGGTTAATTATCCATCAATGGTGCCATCACTGCCAATCTTGTAGCTAATAATTCTAATTATCTATCTCATGTTCTATTTAATCCATTAAATATTCCAACACAGTATTCTAATAATACATATTTGTCATTATGTAATTGCAACAAATTTTATACATTTTGTTAGTAACTATTTTTTTCAATATGCACCACACCTTCATGTGTGTTTGATATGTATTTAACTGAACACTTTATATGAGTTGTGTGAACAACATGAAAATCTTTTGTCTTCCCTCGCACATGAATATATGGTGACACTTATATTGACACACTTTAAGATTTTATTATAATTATATAATTCAGACTTAGAGTTAGGCATCATTTTAACTTTTAATAATGACATCATTGGATGTTTATATGTAAATTTAGGGGGGTTGTTTGACATTATTTATCAATAGTATAGGAGGGTAATTTACATGAAAATTAGTGGTTTTAGATTATGTTTTAATAATGACAGAGGTGGGTAATTTAGGTATATGTTTAGGGGTTACTTTAGTCTATTTTATAATGACAAAGGTGGGTAAGGTATTAGAAAAGATAGCATATCCAACAATGGTTATGATTTGAATGGCCAAATTGATGGATGAATGTTTATGATTTTTGTGATAATTTGTATGAGTTGTCTATTTTCTAAATGGTCATAGGATTTTAGGTGGCTTCGCGTAGAGACTTCAAGAAATGTTTTACATAGAGACTTCATAAGAATACTTCAATTAGTAATAGTAAAATTTTGCATACTTATCCAGATTCTTGACAAACTAATCAGTTAACACACCATCATCACTACATATGTGCCCACAAGCATCCTACTACCATCTTTACATTTCCCAGTACAATGCAAAGTAGTTTTCTTCAAACAGAAGTGCAAATAAACTATTTTTATACTAAACTTAAACTCTTAAAGTACAAAACAGTTACAGTAACAGACTCCACTAAACCGCGGAAGAATTCATGAGTCACCAACAGCAGAGCACCTGCATCACAAATTCAGAATTCAGATGACAAGAACAGGAGTTAGGCCAGGGAGTGGAGCACCTGCAGCTAGCAGCCTTGGACATGTTTCTTCAGACAGAGAGCTCACCGTGCCAACCTTCCTCCTCCAGCTCCGGCGATGTCTGCGCTTCCCTCGGTCTAGCTGCGCGCTCGCGATGACCTCGGGCCGGAGCACCAGCGGCGACCAGAGGCTGCTCCTCCCGTACTCGAAGCCGAACTCGCCGGCGTCCTCGAACTTGCCGAGGAGCTCGTCGGAGACGTCCCTCGGCACCACCTGCACCACGCTGCTGCCGCAGCTCCCCACGGAGGAGTCATCCTCGCCGTCGTGAGAAGGCGATAGGCTCATGAAGTCCAGGAGCGACGGTGACGACGCCATGGCTTGTCCTGATCAGGCAGACAGAAAAAATGCATGGGGAACAAAGGACTGACTGGTCAGTGGATGGATAGGTGAGATATGTGAGCTGTTGTGCTTGCTTGGTTGCAGGGCAAGATGCCTGTGGCGGCAGGGAGGGATGGAGATTGAAGAGAACACAAAGAATCTGGATGTCTGTGCTGCGGTTGGTACCTAGTTCTGGATGGTGAAAGGACCTGATTTATTGGTTTCAGTGTCCTCTGTTTAATGTGGATTCTCAAAAAGATAATATGCTAGAATTAAATTATTTTCTGTAAGTTCTAGTCCCTGTTATTTTAGAAACTGCCATGGTGCCATGTGACGTGGCACGCATGGATACATGATTAGGTTTCGGACTCTCTCCACATATGCTCATTGAAATATTAAATGTGTAAGTGCTGGTTATACATGCATTTCAGTCAGAGCAGCCATTGTTCATGAGTGTCCAGCTAGCCGATCCTTAGAACTTTCTTTAGGTCCTTCATCATGTGACGCATCGCTGTGAAGATCAGATCTGCAGACGTTGCCATGTATGATGGCGATGCAAACCAAGTACACAGCACGCACGCACAACACAGCTTAAGATACAGAACGGTTAGGCTTCTCTCTCTTTTTATTTTTTAACAACATGCTGCAAATGGTTGCAGCAAGTTTGACACAAGGCATTAGATGCTCTCAACAAGTCTCAAGTCGTGCCGTGTACTTATGAGATAGCACGTGTGTTTGGGTTTGGATCCCTTGATCTGGATCATGACCTTTTTAGAAAAATTTATCCAATCCAAACTGCTGGGTACTTGGTTTAATGCTCTATCAAAGCAAAATGATATTTCGATTGGGTTCAATCAAACTACTAAGTTTTTGTTCATTATTTTCACTTTATATTATAAGGCTGGAGTTTAAGAATAATAAGTCATATTTGCCTTGAAAAAAACTGGAAAGTTATCTTTTATCTCTTGTTCGGGGATGACTGCATTGACCATTCCAATGCACTAAATCTAAGAAAAATACACATGTATTTCTAAATTTGCAGCAACTTTTTGTGTGCATTCTCAATGAAGAGAATTAAAAAATTGAAGTACTAAAATGACTACAAATATTTTTCTTTACTATGTCTTCTCAGTAATAGATTCAAAATGACTTTACAAGTATTAAACGATTTCAAGTTTGACCAAGTTTATACAATAAATTATGAATAGTTTTGTCTTTAAATAGATTTATTTATTTAGTATATGTATAAGTTTAAATAGATTTATTTAGTATATGTACAATAAAGTATGAATGATATTTATTTTTTATCATAAATATTATTATTATTTTGTATATGTATAAGTTTAGTCAAACGTGAAATTCGATTCATGTGAAGAGAGAGTTGCATTATTTTTGAGTTGGAGGAATAACATTATCTGATGTTCACTTGCATAGCATATGTAGATACATTCGTGCCATTTTTTTTGAACATTTCGTGTCAAAATTCATATCTCAATTTGCACCACTAAATTAGTTTAATAATCGTAGTCCTCTTTTCAAATAATGGAGATAATGGTTAATCGTCGAGCCTTGGATCACGAATTCAAGGTTTGCCACACAGATTTGGACGTCGAGCTCGCGCTGTGAGCCTGCAGGTGTGTCCGTGGTGCTTTGGTATGGAGCAATCTATTCCTGCTCGACCTCGTCAAGTCGAGGGAGCGCCATTTATAGATGGCCAAACGGGCCAGGCCCGTTGGGCCGGCACTAGCACGGTCCTAAAAAGCACGGCTCTAGCACAGTCCGGCCCGATGGCAATAGTGCTAGTGCCTGGCCCAGTGCCGTGCCTGGGCCGCCACCTCGCCCCGCGGCACTAGCACGGGCACGGCACGGTAAATGGCCGGCCCGACAACGGCCCGACTATCCCATATAAAAGCCCCCCAAACCCTAAATTTCCTCACTTCTCTCCCTTCCCACAGCCAGCAGCCGCCGCACACCCCGAGTCTCCGATTTCTCTCCGGCTCCCCCATCTCTGAGACTCCAACTCCGTCGCTCTCTCCCTCTGCACTCCGTCGCTCCCTCCCTCTCTCCCCGCCATCCTCCCTTCTGCACGGAGCGGCGGCGGGATGGAACGGCGGCGCGGCGACGGCGGGACGGCCGGATGAAACGGCGGCGCAGCGGCGGGATGGAGCGGCGACGGTTGGCCAACCTCGGTAGTCGGCACCACCTAGCGGGCCGACACAGGCACGTCGTGCTGCCGTGCCCAACGGCACGACTCGGCACGGCTCTACGCTCATAGTGTCGTGCTAGTGCCTCAACCTTGGCACGACGGCCCGAGGTGGCACGGCACCGCTAGGCACGAGCACGGCATAGTGCCGTGCCACTTAGTGCCGTGCCAAACTGTGCCAGTGCCGTGCCGGGCTGGCACGGCCCGTTTGGCCATGTATAGCGCCATTTATGCACAAGGACCCCTAGTGAACAGAAAATTTACACTTCGGGATCACCTTCTCCAAATCCCAATCCTCCGCAGTCCGTCCGCACCGCCCAGATTTCGCCGCCTCCTCCTCCCGCCTGCTTTCCTCTCCTCTCCGGCCACGTCAAGGCTCGATCCGCCTATTCTGACTAGAAGCTGCTACGCCGCCGCTGAGCCGGCCAGATCGCCGTCGGGTCCTCCTGGTTGGGGACCGGGAAAATGGTACGCGCCCCTCTGCCTCGCCCTACACATGGCAAGATGCATGAGACCACCCTAGATTTGCTTTCTTGAATCTGGTTCCTCGGGAACATGCCGGAAGTAAAGTAGCTTCCGGATGCTGGGAAGCTCCTGTGTCCATGAAGATAGGGGCTCTTCATTAGAGATTGCGCTGTTGACGTGTATGCAATTGCAAACACCTGAATAGCCTTGGTATTGGAATGCGTATGATTAGAGATTTTGCGTTCCTGATGATGTTCCAGTGGGTCAAAGAATCAGTCTTGCCCATGCAAACCTGTGGCAACCTTGAATTCGTGATCCAAGGCCCGACGGTTAGCCATTTGAGGCAGCGAAGGTGACCTATCAAAGGGTGTAGATTGCTTACATTTATCAGTTGTTCGTGATGTTGGGAAATGGAGGTCAAATGCATGTTTGCTGTCATGGTGACAAACTAGAATGCCAAACTGATCTGCTCTATTTTAAAGTTCAAATATGGTGCTCGTGTCATAACTAATGCTCCTATCTGCTTGGGATTTGAGATAACAAGGTTATTACTCATGTACCTTGAAATGTTTTGGGGGAAGGCAAATCCAGAGTAGAGGAGTGGCAAGAAGAATTCATGATTAGCCTATAAAAAAATTGGTGTGTATTGCCACTTAAGCAGTATTGTCTTCAATTTATTATTTTGAAGTCCATATCAACAGTAATAAGCTGACAACTTGTTTCAATGCCTTAGTCTCAACTTGGAGTCACACTGCTAATTTGTGGGTTTAATTGCTTTGATGGGTCATAGCAAACAAATGGACTCGTCACCTTTTCTCCTAGTTTTTCGTATACTGGATATGTAGTCCTGATTAACTAGTGATATTTTAAGTACTCTATTGTTTTTAAGAACGGTTAATAAGAATTGTGTGAATCCCTTGTGGCAGGTTTATCACTCTAGTTTTGTTGATGATGATGGTATCACCAAAGCGTGTGGCTGTCCTTTGCTTCCACTAAAAACTCATATAAAAGGCCCTGCCCCAGCCTCTGACCCAGGTATCATGGCAACGCTGGATGTAACTGTTGATGATATTTCCACTAATACAAGAACACTGACATTTTTGTGCTATTACAGATAAAGCGGACATAGTTGATGAGGCCATAACTTTCTTTCGAGCAAATGTTTTCTTCAAAAACTTCCATGTGAAAAGCCCAGCAGACAAATTACTGATCTATCTGACATTTTACATCAATATTGCCTTGAAAAGGCTAGAAGGCTGCCGGACATTGGCTGTTGGGACTAAAGCAATCATCAATCTGGGCTTGGAGAAAGTTCCTGTGCCTGGGGAACCAGGGTTTCCTTTTCCTGGACTTTTCATGCTTCCTGTGTCCCAGGAGGAAGCAGGTATTCATCTTCGTCTACTTCAATTGCATGATCCATTGTGTTTATTTATTTGAATTAGACTGTCTTCTCTGCATAGATGTAATAAGCTGTCTCTCACGTTAGTAGGATTTTTTTACACTGTAGACTAGTCAAGTAAATCATTCATATGCCTATGGATTGTGATGATGAATTATGAATGGGATTCTCTATCCAAATGCAGAATTATTGAGGAATTATTTGAAGCAGATAAGGGAGGAAACGAGTGGAAGACTGCTCAACTGTGCATACAGAGCTAATGGCTTTCCAAACAAATGGTGGTTAGCTTTTGCAAAGAGAAAGTTCATGAACATTGTCATCCTTTAGACAACATAGGCATTTCAGCAACATGTTACATCTGTTGTAGTAATCCTGGTCTCTTGTGATCATGTGAAGTATAAAGGAAAGAATCATTTACTCATCCTACATCTAGAGGGAGAAACCATAGTTCTAAGGATGTCATAAATTAAACTATTTGTTGCAAATTTGCCATGGAAGAACTGAGAACAGCTGTCATGTTGTCTTGCCTAAAACTGGGCATGTCCTCAAATGATGCGTCTAATCTAAAGACAAGACGGCATTCCTCGTATGTGTATATGTTCTTAACGTGGCATATATTGTGTATATGTTCTTAACGTGGCATATATGTGCAAATTTGTAATTTCTCAGACCGTCAATACGTTCTCAAAATTGGTCTATATAATATAATTAAGAGCTAGGGGACTGGCTGATTTTTCATAGTACGATTCTCATATTATATATAGATCTTCTCTAGTCTCAACAAACTGTCACTGAAGAAAGAATGAACTTGCAGCAGTGTGCATCAGATTGGGCTGTGAACTTCGTGTCCCTACATGAACGGGCTGGCACATGGCTGTATTACGTTGCATTTATGCTGTTGTACAAAGAAAAAATTACGAACAAATTTGTCCCTTTTATCTTTTAAAAAAAATGTCCGCTTTTTTTAACAATGATATCAGACCTGTTGCTCTCAGGGCCAATACAATGGCTGAAGAGTCATTCTCAGAAGGGGCGCCGGCGGGGGGCGCCCGGGGTGGGTGGGGGGGGGGGGGGGTTGTCTCGTCTATCAGTAATCCACTAATCCTACTCAGCTGAAAATACACGCCCGGGAGGTTGTTAATTCTGAATATATATCTAAATGCATCTGAACCCATGGTCTCTGCAAGCCATGACCATACACGTACTAGTGCTTTCCAAAAACCCCTGACGCATCACTGCCCGAGAAATACTGGAACTATCAAGGGGCACCAGACAAAGGTGCGACCTGGAGATCATTCCACAGACACAAACAAGTACAAGGGCATCAGAAAAGTTTTGAATTTGCAGTCCAAAAAGATGCAGCCCTTGACACCGACTATGTGGCAAGGGTTCAAAAAAAGATATTCTGGATTGGGCTACACAAGTAAATCACTCAACACGACTTTACTCAAGTTCTACCATGCAGAATTAGACCATCTAACAAAAATCCCTGGAGTTCCATTTGTGGCAGAAGAGATCTATGAGGACGCTTTAATGTTCTCCGCAAGGAACGCCTTCCCAGGGGCACGCTTGGACAAGGGACCATGAACACCATACAGCTGCAAGACAGGCAAAAGATGAACCAGTGTAAATAGACCAAAACAGGCATTGCATTTAGGGCATAAACACAGAAATAGTATGAACCATATGATGCTAGAAGACAGAAATAATGAGTAACTACAATAACTTTGCACCTTAGCATTGACACCATCAGGTGCAATTCTACCCTCACTCTTGTACTTCAGATACTCGGCACGGTTGAACTTGGTGAAGCCCCTGAAAAAGCATACAATGCACCGAACAAGTCAAATTCATACCTTTCATCAGTGCTATGACATGATATTGGGTTCAATAGCGATCATCTTCATTCCCACATACCACTTCCTGCTGCGGATGATCTTTTGACGGCCAGGGAACTTGAACTTGGCACGGCGGAGGGCTTCTTCAGCGTGATTAGCATTGCTTTCCTTGCAGCGCACAGAGAGGAGGACCTGGCCAATGGCCACACGAGCACAGGTACCCTGAGGCTTGCCAAAAGCACCCCTCATTCCAGTCTGGAGCCGATCAGCCCCAGCACACGAAAGCATCTTGTTGATACGAAGAACATGGAACGGGTGGACCCTGACCCTCAGGTGGAAGGCATCCTTCCCAGCACTCTTGGTCATGTACTTGTTGCAAGCAATGCGGGCAGCCTCAAGAGCCTCACTGGAAACATTCTCCTTCTCCCAGCTCACCAGGTGGATGCAGAAGGGGAACTCATCGACTCCTTTCTTCTTCATCCCAACATCATAGATCCTGATCTTGGGGTCAGGGACACCACGGCAGTACCGTGATTTTGGGTACGGTTTGTTCTTGATCTGGCGGTAGCATCTAGCAGGTCCTGATAAGAAAATCAAGGGAACCTAGTTATAACAATGTGCAGGAAATGACATAAAAAACATAGCATAACATCAGAACTAGAATGGCAAGCACCAAAGAGTCCATCCACCTTTTAAAAGATTCAGTGACACTAACAAATAGACTTTGCCATCTTTCTATCACAAAACTATCTGACCACATCACACAGATTAATGTCACTAGATTTGAACACTCGTAGAAGAACAGCAATAGCATTAACACATTTTAAACATAATTAGATGCTCACATGAAAAAATGGCATGCCACACAGTATCAGCCTTAGGACAAAAAGGCAGTTGCTTGTACTAATGCGACTCAGCATCCACATAGCACATACAAATCCATCCATCAATACAGAATAGAAGAAGAAAGAGAACATAGACCAAGAGAATTCTATGCTTTAGACAGGTAATAGTAATACACAAATCAGCAGCTCTAGTATAGAAAAAGAGACCATATACTTGCTAGAAACAAATTCCCAAAGAAACCAAGATGAACTTCTTGTTCATACGGTCTATGCAGTGCTGGAACATCTAGCACCAAAGTAACATTTCAACAAGTCTTTACTACCTAAAAATGAACCATTTGACGATTCCACGATCACGGTAGGCATGCAAGTAATTCAGACGGTCCAGGGTCCAGGCTATCAAGTAATACCTGAATTCAAAAGGCACCGTAATTAACTCTACTTTTTCATCTTAACCGCAATGTGATTCATCTCATTTTGCACATAACTACAATGGCAAGAGCTCAATTCTGAAACAAAAAAAATCATTCGGCAACACAAAACACGAAGCCACCAGAGTTAATTGCACATGGTTGTCACAGCTAACCACCGCAAAATCATCTGCGATTTCTCTTTGCCCACCACGGTAGGCATATACAGCCATGACCAACGGGATCTAGCAAATCCCCATCCTAGAAAGACGACGCTACAGTAATGCGGCAGTGATCGGAGCAACGTTGAAAGGGAGAAAAGAGTCGGGAGGAAGAGGGGGCGAGCCGAGTGGTCTTACTTCTCCCCATGGCGACGGCGGAGGCGAGACGGCGTGGAGAAGAAGGCGACGGCGGTGGGGGAGCACCAGTTACTTGCTAGGGTTGGAGGGAGACTCTTCTTATATAGGAGGTGAGAGAAATGGCGTCTGTGTGGTGGGCTTGGGCTTAGGTCATGAATTGTGTAGGTGTGGCTGGCCATAATAAGGCCCAGCTACCCATTTTACGCCTCAGCCCTTCATTTTTATTTGCGTCTCACAGCATTTTACTCCATTTTTTTCTAGAAAAACATTTTACTCCATTTTTATTAAAAAATAGTGCATTCCACTCCCTCTCAAACAATCTCGCATTTTTTTCTCCTTGGAAAATAATTCTCCGCATTTTATTTATTTTCAAACCTCTTAAATATTTTATTAGTAAGATGTTTGTTACCATGCTCGGAAGGAACCACCGGTTCCTACCCAAAACGTGCTTTATTGTAAAAGGGTATTTTAGTGTTTGATTCGCCGGGAAACAGATCGGCAAAAAAGATCGTCGCATCTGCCCTATCCCCAGTTGACCACGAGCGCGAGTCCGCGAACGTGATGCCACTGCCTCGGCCTCGGCGAACTGCGCGCTCAGACTCAGCAGCCACGTTGGATGGGAAGAGCGAGCCTCCTCCCGTTTCATGCTCCATCCAGTGTGGCGTGCTCGCGCAACAGGTGCCTCACCTCGGCGCCGACGTGTCTAGCGCGTCGAACAGGATCCAGTGGAAGTTGAAGCACCCCTCGATGCGGGATGCAAGGCTCGGCGAGTTCAGGTCGACGTCCTCGTCGGTCACTGTTACCAGGCACGGGTTCAGCGCGCCGATGGTGTCGAGGAACGCGTCTCTTCGGGCCCGGCGCACCATGGCGGATCCAGCTCTGGCAGTTAACGACGAGCGCCTCGCCGTTCCGGAGCGCCAGGGACGACTGGTCGGACAGCACGGACGCCCGTCCTGACAGAGCGCCTGCTTCGTAGGAGACGTTGAACTCTAGGTGCCAGCCTTTGGCCATCCGGACGACAAACAGAGGTGGAACGTCTGGTTGGGTAGACGGCACGTTGATGCGGAGCGCCGGCGAGCCCCTGGGGCCGCCTGGACAGCATGTCGATGAGCGTCGGCCACTGCATGCACGGTGGCGCTGCTTGCTAGTGGCTACTAGCTCATACACAAGTTTGATGATTAGTCAAAGTACGAATATACCCTTTTAATTAATTTAATAAATGGTTCATGGTCCACCACTTTGGTTCCTCGTAGCAGGTTCCTTTTAACTTTGAACCATTAGATCTGGGATAATAAACGGTTGTTATTATTTCCAAGCACCGTAAAAAAACCTCTTTTAGTAACTTAACAAATTACATGGCCCCCTGAAAGGATCAAGATGTCGCCTAGAGGGGGTGAATAGGCGTTACCGACAAATTATTCGAATTCTTCCCTCCTTTGCTTTGCTGCCAGGCACAGGCGGTTTAGACCTCCTGTACAGGGAGGGGGTCAGACCGCCTGTCACAGTGGGGTACCAAAATCCAAACTCGAGCTGCAAAATAATTTCTAGCACAATACAACTTGAAGAGTGACTTATATATATGATAAAGAGTATCCCAGCACACAAGATAACCACACCCAAGTAGATCGAAGCGGAAGCACAATATTTGCTAGAAATGAACAAGTGAGGCAATGCAAATATAAAGGAGAGACACAAGATTTGTTTTACCGAAGTTCGGATCCACCACGTGCCTACCACGAAGGATCCTACTCTCCGTTGAGGAACTCTTTGGGCGGAGTCTTTTTCAACTCCTCCTACTCAAGTTGGGTCTCTTTCAACCACTCCTCACTTACACTAGCTTGCTTCTTTCCTTGTGGAGGTGAAGCACAACCTTCACAGACTTCCCGCTGCTCACCACACCTTGGGAGCTAGCCGACGACGCCTAGCCGTCTAGGAGGATGAACCTCCAAGAGTAACAAATGCACCAATGGCTTTGTTGACGCGAATCACAAGTGCTTAAGCTATGGAATGCTCTTCTCAGCTCTCTAATGCTCACTGAACTCACAAAGCTCACACAAAGCTTACTCTCTCAACCCAACTCAAAGATATGGCTTGAATCTCACAAAGATAGGTTGGGGAGAGCTTGGCTGCCTTCTTTGGTGTTCTTGGGCGTGTAGGTGGTCAAGGGAACCAGCAGCCACTCAAAGAGGGACCAAAGGGTATAAATAACCAGCCAAATCTGAACTAGCCATTGGACAGGCGGTTAGACTCCCTGTAGGCGGTTAGACCGCCTTATTTGAAAAACTAGCCGTTGCCCTACAGGGGGTCTGACCGCCTATACGAGTTAGTACCCAAAACTCACAAAAAGATTGTTAGTTCATCCCAAAGGTTGAACCAGCCATTGTTAGCAGAGTTAAGATGTTTAGTACTCTCATTAAGTCACTCAAAGGATATTCTCTCATAGGTTTCCTAAGAGCACTTTTGATATTTGACAATAAGCAAATGTTGCATCTCTCTTGATAGTACGGCATACCTATACTCAAGTCAAAGAATAAATATATGAAATCCATTTGAGTTTGTTCATCTTCATCAATACCATACTTTCATCATTATTCATTTTGAGGGCTTCCAACATTGCTATCACAATTGAGCAAATCCAATCTTGAGCTAGTGACTTGAGATATTCCATTTTGCATGATTAACAATCCTTTAATCACAAGTCACTCCACTTTACCAGTCATAATATATTTTGCTATCCAAAATGATACTCATTTGACCGTTGATCCCTCGGTGATTATCCATTGGCTTGACTCTTCACCTTAGCTAGGTTCTTCGCGGCCAAGTCGTCACTTGCCCTTCACCCTTGCCTCGTCCATCGATTCAATGCACTAGACAATACCTTCACCATTCGGCCAATTAAGCTTCACATGAATGGCAATATAATATATATGCATATGAGAGCATTCTTTATACACTTGTTCTTGATTGATAGAGAATAAATCATATATTGCAAGCTTCCAATAATTAGACCATCAACTAAGATATATCACCATGTCCGTGTATATTGAACTCATGAAGCCTTGCAATGTTTGTTCGACAATAAACTCATTCTTTGATAGATGATCCCTTCACTAGTCAATCAAGCTTATCAAATATTCTAGAGACTTGTCAATATGTATCTTCATCGTGAAAATCATCTCTATGTGTAATTCAATCCTTGCTTGACATTTTGTTCATAATATCATCATGAGATCATACAATAGCTTGCTTACTAACATTGTGAGCCATTCAACTTGTATTCAACATATGAGACAATATTTGCAATATAGATGTGACAATCTCAACACGCTCACAATCTTAGATAAACATATTAGATATTTAATTGTATTGTCATAAATTCACAAAAATCCACTTAGGGGCCTAGATGCACTTTCACCCCCATTTAGTTATACTCATCCGAATTTGTTCTTTTTAAATAAATTTTTTTAAAATAAATAACAGAAAGTCATAAGCTCTGCCGTCCATTCGAATTTGAAGGAAGGTGAAACAACGGCTCTTCCTCAACACCACAATGCGGGCATGCAGCACAAAGCACCAACATGAACGATCAAGTACTGCCGATATAGCGACTGGTCCGCGCACCTGCAAAGGGACAGCCCCAAAACTGAGTCAGGAAAGCGCAAACAGTAAATACCAGGTGAATCAGTTTGTACGCTTTCCCTAAAAAGATCAGTTTGTACACAGCAAAGAAGTTGTGAGCCTATTTTTCTTTGTGGAAGCAAATTGTTTCCGAGAAGCGAGGATGTTATTGTGATGGCAAGGGCATACGACAAGTGCTTGCAAGACGCAGCGCAACCAGCTTTTTTGCTCCAAAGCTCTTTCATACTCTAACAAACATAGATAATGAAATAGAACAACTAAATATATTCTGAAACTAAACTTGTCTCACACGATTCTGACAATTGAAGAAGTAGCTATTGTATTTAAGAATGAGTAAAATATATCAGAGATTCACTGACTTATAAGGAACTGACACTTAGGTCCATAAACTCCGAATGTGTATTTTTGGATCACAAACTTTTTAAGTCGTTCATCATAAATACATGCACACGTCGAGGGGTGTGGACCTATTATGCACACCATTTATAATGTTATTGGATAAAAAAATAGCACTTTTAGAGTTGATGGACCCCAAAAACACACTCCCCTACAAATTGATGGACATCTCATTTTACTCTTGAAAAAATTATATAAAGCAGGGCTAGTTTTGAATGGCAGGGCAAATCTCCTTTTGCATGGATGGCAGTAGCATTACTGACAGATCTAGATCCACCAGCAGCCTCCATGCCAGAGGAGAATTGTACTGTGATTCTCACCCTGAGTACTCCATTGTTTGGCTTGGCTTCAACATCGACAAAGCCTTTTTTTTTTCTCCCAAGTAGCCCTATCTTCAAATGTTTGTCTTACCCGATCTTTTTCTCGCCTTGTGTTGTGTTCTACTAAGTATATGTATATATATATATATATATATAGGGACAGAGCAGAACTAGGAAAAGGATATGGATATGCTTGTAGGATATTCTTCGTAATCAGGACTGTCATTGCTTCAAGTTGCCCATCAAAATTTGAATGGTCCCATATTCTCATCTGATCCAAAAAGGCAGTTTTTTTTCACATCTCTCCTTTAGTACCATTGCCGGTACAGCATGCAAAGGACAATATATGATTTTTTTTTCCAAATCTTTTTTTCATGGACATGCATTGGTGGAGCATACGAACAATGTTCCTTTTCATGTGAAGATGCTGTTGATATTATGCTTCAACAAGGAACATTCTCATGGATCTTCTCTCATTACATGCCCATTCAAGCTGTGAATAACCTTATATGCATCTGGTGCTCTAAAGAAGTAAACCAAAGTGTGCATGTTGAACTGCTCTTGGGTGCTTTCACAGGCAAAGGACATCAAATAATGTAAAGTTGATTCTTTCATACTCTTTTTGTGTATACCAATCTTCTTTTCTTTTTGGTGAAAATACAGGACCAACTATCAGTTTCGTGGACAGCTAAGATGTGTGTTTATTGTTTACATCATACTTCCTCTATTACAAATTATAGATCGTTTTGACATGTTACTAGGCAATGTATATCTAAGTACATAACAAAATTGATCTATGCACTTAGAAAAGATAAACAACCTACAATATGGGATGGATGGAGTACTATTCAGCAAGCGGCAATAACAAAAGGAAAAATGATAATCCAAAACTAAGGTGCTATTTGGTTTATAGAAAACTTGGTTATACATCCGTGGCTGCTTATGATTCTACTGAAATTGGTAGGAAAATGAAATACAATATGAATTCAAACAGGAACATTATTTTTTTTGGGTCTGTCCTTTATAGAATGTGCATATCATGTTTTTCATTAACAAGAAGAAACCGTTTGGGGGAGGGGGGAGAGAGAGCAAGTACAAACAGGGTCGATACATTTCTTTAAAAAAAAACAACTAAGATAGCGGTTTATCACATGGAATCCAACAAGCAACGATCCCTTAAACCCCACTAGGACCGAGCCTTAGAGGTTCTAACCACCGAGCACGAAGGTCCAAAAAACGCATAGTTTCCCCTCAAAAAATAACCTCTCCTGTCGGGGAACACATTAGATATTTACCTAAACATGTCGGTCCTTGGGCAGACCCTACATTATCACACCGAATAAAATCATAGATAGCATATGCATGTATTATTTCTTTAGAAAACTTATTCAATAACATGTAACATATTTAGTTTTATTTGTCCTTTGTAGAATGTGCATATAATGTTTTCATTAACAAGAAGCAAACGTTTGGGGGGAGGGGGGGGAGAGAGAGCGCATGAGCAAATGCAAACAAGGTCGGAACATTTCTTAAAAAACAACTAAGATAGCGGTTTATCACCTGAAATCCAAGAAGAAACAATCCCTTAAACCCAGCTAGCACCGAACTTACCGCCTCCTGTAGGATCTTCTCTACCAACGCGACCAGCTGCAGTCAGATTGTGCACCCTGTTGTTCATTTGTTTCCAGTTTTTTACGCGACCAAACAAGAAATTGCCTTTTTCCAAATAAATTCGTGCCAGCTTTCAGGATCAATGATTGCCTTTTTTTTCCCTTATGATTGGACTTCTAATTCTTCAATAAAGCCATGAACTCCCTGATCATTATCTGACATTTACACTGAACCTGTGCAAGAAACAGTGTGTTATTGTTCAGATATATACTTGTCTTCACACAAAATTAGGACTGCTGTATATCAATTATTTGCAGAGTGATGAGCTTTATTTTGGTTGGTCAATGACCATTAGTAGTTCTATATGGGATGAACAATCACTTAATCTTGCATGCAAAATTTTTAGCCATCTCTTTTCTTAAAAGAATCAGATCCATTCTGGAGGGAAGATCCATAAGAATGTCCCACGACAAAGCATAACATCAGTAGGACAAATAGGATCTGGAGAAGGACATGTTGCAGGCTTGGTCCACTGGGTGGATGCTCACATCAAGAATGATCTCCTTTCACCACTCTCTATAACGAAGTTATATCTGTATAATCACATGTCAACGATGGAAGTTCTGTCTACATGGAGCAAATTCAAAAGTAGCTTCTCGAGCATTCTCTTGATTTGGGCATATGCGGAGGGCATATCCAGATTTTGATTGAAGAGCTTGCGGTATATATACCAACCATGAAAACTTAAAACTACAAGGCAAGGAAACATTGGAGGCAAGGATATGAACACAAACAGTACAGCAGCTTGAAGAAGGTCATGTGAAGTAATTCAGGGTGAGAATCACAGGGCAGCTCTCCTCAGGCATGGAAGCTGAGAGAGGGATGGACAACAGATATTTGATACAATTTCCAGCCTTTCTGTGCCAAAGGAGAGCTGCCCTGCCATTCATTAACCCCGCAGTCATAAGGCAGACCGGCAGAGTCTCCAGAGATGTTTTCAGCAGAACATTGTCAAATGTACTGCATGTGGGTAAATGTTTTGTGGATCTGGTTTTGTGTCGCTTTTATCCATGCATGGAACTTGCTTTCTTATTGTACATCATTCATGGAACATTGCTACTTCCTTTCGTAATTGCTTATGAAAAAGAGTTCGTAAGTTGCCATTTTTTTTTAAAAAAAAATTGTTCTTGGCCCGTCACCATATGCATCCAGGCCCGGCCCTGCATGCATCAGGTTAGCCAAGACGACATCATGTAGCCTACCATTGATAAATAATTATCCAAGATTAACAGAATAAATCCACTGAGTCAAAAACTTGATCTTGGGTGCACAGATCCTAACAAAAAAAACCTAACTAGTTTGCATGGATTCTATGATACTACATCCAGAATCACTATATTGTATAATAATCTTCTGTTGATATAATCAAGACCACACGTTTCATATACTAATGATCCTAAGAGAAACCTGAAAACATCATCTATGTGTCTGCATCTTGCATATATCTTCGATATGGCCCCCATTGATTACCTGGTATTGTTGGATTTTTGTGATCTTGGCTAACAACCAAAACCAACGTAATTATGCTTGTTCCACTATTAGAGATAAATGTGACAAATAAGACAAAATAAGATCGAGTTCGTGCTGTGATCGGCGAGCACACCTAACACAACCAACTAAGAGTCGGCCCCAACCCCACAATGTTGTACATAAAAATGAGGAGGGTGCCTCAAAACACCAATCCAATATAATCTCGTTATTAGCCTAAACTCAGATCAATTAGGGCATTGTAGGGGTTGGAAGTGCGACTTCTTCTTCTACTTCATGGAAGGCGACAACAGGAGGCTGCTGTTTGTCGACATTAATCTACATCAATAGAGAGCTCCTAAGGTCTCACGTAGGTGAAGATCACCGTTAATTCTACTACATCAACCCTAGTACGACTCTGGAGGCGCTAATGACATCTATAGGCTCTGGTTAGATTCAGAACTAAAGTTTCCGTGTTAAATATAATAAGTAGTCATAATTAGACTAAGCTAAGACCCTATTTAAGTTAGTGACATGCTTATGCTTAAGTTAAATTATTAACAGGTAGGGGACATATATGGTGGAAACCAACTTCTTATGGAAACTTCAACCTGGACCACACGATGTTGATACAAGGGCGCACCAGATCAGGTGGAAGAGGTGATTTGCAAAGCTCAGGGAAGGTGGGAGGGCGATTTGCAAGACGCTTTTGCAAATCACCCCTCCCACCCAGGGTTCCCCTTACCGAACCGGACGGCCGAACCGCCGCCCGGCGGTAGTGGTAAACCGGACCGGTTAGACCGGTAACTGGTGGAAACCGAATGAATTCGAATTTTGAATTCAAATTCACATATCCAGCGGTTGGAGCGGTTAGCCGGTCGGTTTGACCGGTTAGCCGGACGGTTTGACCGGTTTTTTTCTTTTTCTTTTTTGATTTAACTTGTATTTGCCAAAAAAAATATCAAATGAGCAAATATTTGAAAACTTTTTACACCAATAGATTACACACACCTTGAAGTATTTTTAGGAATTTTTACGACATTTTTCCATTTTTAAATTTAAATTTGAAAATTTTGAATTTTGCCTAGTTCAAACCGCCCCGAACCGCTACCGGTCCGGGGCGGTTTGGTCGGGAACCGGTCAAACCGGACCGGTTCCCGACAGTTTGGTTAACCCTGCTCCCACCTGATCTGGTCACGCACTTAGATCAATATCGTGTGGTCCAGATTTTAGTTTTCATAGTTTTCACGGAGAGGTTGGTGTCCATAGGATAAGTTGCCTAACAGGAATCCCTACATCGTAATATAGATATTTGAATTATCAAATTTTGCCATTTATTGAAATCTAGGTTCTAAAGCACCTGGACAAACACTAAGTAATTGAATTTGTCCCTCATAAAAAGCTAGGTAACCATGTTGTAGATTTGAGGCATCAGAATACGGAAAAGGTTCTTTTTTCTGTTTTCGTTTGGTGCATTATGCTAAAAAAAAAAAGTAAGAAAAACCTCCTCTTTTCCAGGGTAAAACAGAATAAAAGGCACCTCTCCAGTCTTTGGTAATTTTATTTTACCTTTTTTTCATAGGAAGCTTTGGAAGTCAGCCCCAAGTTCATGATCAACTCAGATGCACATCTCCCTGGCTACTAAGTTGATGCCGAAGCACCTAACTAATAGCTTAACCAACTTGGTATTCTAATCCGGTTGTCTGTCCTTGATCAAGAGAAGATAAATGTTGGAGCCAGTCAACCAGAGAGATGGAGTACTGGGTCTATTGTTGATGACAAACAAATCACTAGCGAGCAGTCTGAGCCTGACTGGTTGGGTTCCAAAATATGCCAAGTTAAAATCAGAGCAAGTTAATAAATGTTGGCATTTGATTAGTTCAAGTCCAAAAAAAATCAGTGTAAACGTTTCTAAATAAAGCTATAACGTATAACTCGTCTACATTTTGACACCTTATCAATTGTCCACATATATGCTAACATGAATCATGGACTGTTAGCATTTGTGTTTTGAGTTTTGACATAACATCAGTCGGTGGCTACAATTTTAATAGTCAAATTTTGGCATCTAGATATGTGATCCTAAAATTCTTGCCAGATTTTAGCTAAAAGATTTGGCATGCCCTAATTTTGGATGTTTTGAAGTCCAACCATTCTGTAGATTGAATGAGATTCTTGTTTATTCTTCCTACTGGGCTACCGGCATTGTAAAATTAATTCTGAAATTTATTCGAAAGAAGGAGTCAGCCTTGTTTAGAAAAAAAAACTAACAGCTCACTACTACTAATTGCCTTTTTCCAAAATATAATATGTTTCACCACCGGTTTGAATTGGATTCTGTGGTGAAAATATATATGATCACCAATTCCAACCACAAACCAGTGGTGAAAATGGAATCGACTTTCACCGCTGGTTAATATTACAAACCAGCGGCGATAGGTGGGTTTTCACTGCTAGTTCATATTATGACCCGTGGTGACAATAAAAAATTATAATTTATTCGTATTTAGCCGGATGAAAATAAACTTGATATCAAAGTTATAATAGAGCTCGATGAGATTTAAAACTTTATAATTTATAAATTTTTCATTTGAAATTACTTAGATTCCAAATTATTCAAAATACTATATATCATACCTATCAAACAACCTCGAACAAAAATTTAATCAACAAAAAAATTCTAGTACTCAGTGAGATCTAAAACTCTGCAATGGATAATTTTTTTATTTAAAATTATTTAGACATCAAGAATTAATATAAAATAATAATATCGGTCTCACGAGCCATGTCGTGGGTTCAAATACCTGATGGCGCACACTTCATGTATAAGTGTGAAAAATATGACCGTTGTATGGTTAAATAGTCGGTCATATGTAGTTCGGGTAAAAAATACTTTTTGCTGGTTTAATAATTTTTGGGCTGTTTTTGAAATATCATCACTGCTCGCTGGCTGTTTTTGAAAGTGGCGGTGATAATGAACGTTATCACCACCGACTTAAATATCACGCCCAAATATCGGTTGTGAAGGAGGGTTCCGAACCGCTAGTGATAGCGTACAGTACGTATAGTAGTGGCTTGCTTAGCTAAAGGGCAAAGGCCTAAAGGAGCAGTATTTGAACATGCAGCAATGGCTGGGAAACTGATGAGAACCGCACTGTGATTTTTCACTCCTTTGACCAGATCACCAAGAAAAAAATCTGAAGACGAAATGTGGCTGGATATGCCTTGCAGTGCATATGCGACATAGAAATCGGAACCAATACGGAGCTCTCTGCTGGTGGGTGCCTTGTCTGTTACATTTACATAGCAGAGTAACTACTACTGCTCTTCTTGTGCTGCATGCCCTCGCCGTGGTACATAGTGTAGTGCATGCATGTTGCATGGTCCTCCTCCGTTGTCACTGGTCAGTTAGACAGTTACCAATACCATTGCGTTGCCTTCTTTTAAAGGAAAAAGAAGAACCTACCGATGATATTCGTCTCTCCTAGCTTGCCAATTGTTTACCTTGCAATTCAACAGAGTGAATAGTACAATGATGCTGCCATTTGACCGGCCAGGTAGTTTTTGGAGATGGCGCCTCGATCACCCTTGAATCCCTATAGCCTGGATCATACATCAGATAGATTAGGTTTCACAGTTGTTTAGTGGATGTTTGCACTGATAGACCCCGGGTTTGTAACCTTGCTCTGGAAAGAAATAATCCAAAGGAGTCAGCTCCTATACAAGCCAATGTTAATGTTAAGGACTCAAATAAAAGAGGAAAAAAAGCTAGTGCTCGATTAAAGCTTCCAACTCTAGGTTGAAACATCGCCTTTGAACATCTCTACCAGAGGGCTATGAATGGCAGGGCAATTCTCCTTTGGCAAGGAAGGGCTTACAGCCTAGCCATGTGGCGGGCTGCTGTGTCTTCGGGCCAGAGGAGAACCGCACTGTGATTCTCACCCTCAAGGACATGCTTGATCTTGCTCTTCTAGCATGTTTCCTTCTTCTTCCTCCTAGCTCTGTCACCTGCTCACCTTGCAATCCAGGCTCTTACCTGGCTGCCTATATATATACACACGCTGCAAGTGCTAGCGGAAAGATCTGAAGACGAAATCTGGATATGCTTGGCATATGCTACCAAATCGGAACCATTCCTGTCAGGGGGGAAGCTTCTCTATTCTGTTGGCTGCGCTGCGTTATAGGCATACATGTGCCATTCTTTCTCGCTGTCTCACCTTGGAAAGTGCATTGTTCTCCTCCACCCTTTCTGTGTTTTGCCATTGTGGAGCAATTACATCTCCTCCAATAACCACCTTGATCTTCAGCATCCTCCTAGCCTATAGCTGCTTGGTACATACAATTCGACATAGAGTAGTACAAATGATGCCGTGATTTGACTGGGCAATTAAGCCTGAAAGTAGACCCTGAAAACACACTGTCTATTAATCTATTGGGAGTTTCTTAGTTTTGCCTTGACGAGGGAAGGATTGAATGAAGTAGCAGAGCAGAGTAGTACAAGTTGTACTTGCAGAGTCGGAGCTCATGCACTCACATCGCATTCTCTCTGTGTGTGTGGACCATGCGTGGTGAATGAATCGCATCTCGTCAAAGAAAAAGAAACATGATTGGGCCGTGCCTTTTCCATGTGTGAAATTGTGCCTTGCCGCAGGACATTCCCATGGATCTTCTCCGGTTTCCTGTGCTGTTCTTTTTTCTTCCCCGCCAAAGAACCTTGGAAGGGGCAACAAATTTGCTTTCAAAAATATTGTCAAGTGAAGGTTGGGGCTCCCAAGGGCCGCCTGATCATTTAGCCAGGCATTGCAGTTGCAGACCAGTCAGTGTTTAAAAGAATGAACCGACGAGCGACGAGACGTGCCAAAACTCACAAGTTCTGTGGACCTGAAACGAGGCCGTGTTTCAAGGATCTAAAGTAACTTCATGTTTCATTTGCATAAAAAAAAACTCCATGTTTCATTTCAAGTTTAATGACCTCTGCGACATCCAATTGTGTTCTGTTAGTTAGGCAGCATCCAATTGTCGAGCTGAAACATTTCTTTTCTGAATTATGGGAGAGCAATGCGATCCTCTAAAGCCATGATCTACATACAGCACGGCAAGTTGGCAATCTGGCATCTTTTGCAAATTGCACTTGTTTACTCGTCGCGGAGGGAAACGGACAAGCCGGCTAGGCGAGATCAGGTGGTGGCCGCAGCGGCGGCCCTTCTTCGCGTAACAGGCAGGATCCATCTCGATCGGAATAAAGCGACGGATGCCTGCTGCCTTTTGTTGGCGGCTTCGTTTTTTTTATTTCTTTCTCCGGCTCATGCTTGGTCGCAGACGCGGCGAAAAGGATCGGAGGAGCCCCACACGGATGAAGCATGTCCTGCCGGATATGCCGTTTCGGGCATGCCATAAGTAGGAGACGCCGCCGCTCGATCCTCTCACCATTGCCCAAAACGGCATGGCTTCCTTCAGTAGCTTCCAACTTCCACTCTGAAGCTTGCGTCAACCCAAACTTTTGTCCAGTAGGTTCAGCAGCACGATGGTATAACTGTATAAGTATGGTGTATCTGATGGTGGAGGTCCATTGCAGGGCAACACTCCGTTGGCAGGCGCTACGAAGCATGCCGCCGCCACCTGCCAAAGGGGATTTGCCCGGCGATGTGCCTGCACTCGTCTTTCGCTAGATGCTGCAATGCGAGCTCAACGAAGACGACGGCCATTTTTTTCTGTAAAGGAATAAAACAACAAGACGCAGCCGAATAGCCTTTTGTTTTTCTTTTAGAGAAGCCCAACAAAATAGCTCGATGCGAACAGAATCGGCGTGGCTAGGCCCAAAGGCCGCCATCATTACATGGTCATGTAGAGCCCAAACAGGCCCATGGCGCCGCCACACTCTGCTCTCTCAACGCCCGCTTCCTCCCCTACACTTCCGCCGCCCGCCGCCCACAGAGGAGGAGGCGCATCCGGCTCCGGCTCCGGCCGTCTCCTCCCATGGTTCTCGTTCTTCCCCCATTCCATGCTCGTGTCGTTGACGGAGAGAGTGGAGACTGCATTGGTCACACCAGCGCCGCCATGGTGCTCGAACAGCTCAGCGGCCAGTCCCCCGTGTTGTTCTTGGGTGAGCAAGGCCTCGCTCAGTCGACGAGTACGAGCTGCTCAGGAGGAACTTCGCCTTGACCGGGTGCTTCGGATTTGTCATCCAGGAGAGAATCGACCTTGGTATATCATGTAAGGCTCCGAGAACCTTGCGACGATTCCCTTCAAGGGATGTGGATATATGCATCGTTGTGCCAATGCATTTCTGTGTATGACTATTGGAGCATTGGATAATTAACTGGAGCATAAACGTGGTTTCACTTCGTTTTAGGTTACATTTGTTTTGTTTGTCTATTGGATCATTTTGACTGAACCAGCGTACTAATTGATTGCAAGGCAAGCTTGTATGCCAGTGGCTGTATTATATTTGCTCAATGCCACTCCTTGCACTTGTTTATTAATGCAGTTTGTATGGTTTGGGCCACATTTACAATTTGGATCCAGTTCTCGTGTTGAAATTGAATGTACTCTTTGTACTTTAATCATCAGTTTATCCTGCTGCTGTTCAAATTTTGTCTGATACACCATGTACTGCTATTTGTGGTCTTTGGTTCTTAATCGGTTAATAATATGCCAGTGGTCATTATTTCAGTTTAACTTGAAGTGGTACTTGATGTAAATCCCAGAAATCAGCTCGACATTGTTTACAGTGAGGTGAGATTTGTTTATGATTTTTTTTAATAAGCTATACACCATGTCTACCAGAGGCCGGTCCTGTAGTATATATACAGAGGCTGTTGAATATTCAAACTGTTAGATGCTTCAGTTAATAAAGCTCTTCGGGTGATTTTAGCAACTTTCCTCGCTGCCTATATTTCTTCTGAACGAAGTTTACATCTGCTATAATAATCAGCAAGACCGCAGCAAAATTAGAAGACGCAGTATACATTACAATATTAATTAATGCTCGGTATAAAGCAAACTACTAGGATAACCATCGCTCTGTAGATGGAAATTGGAAATTCTGTTGAGAACCAGTCAGCCTGAATTTATATTGTAATGTGGTGACATCCTGCCTCAGCAATCTCCACTCAGGTTATAATTTTACATTTTCTTCTGAAGCTTATTATATCTGATCTCGAGGCCATGGCAGCTGATCCAATTCTAGTGGCCGGCTCTGTAGCAAGTCCCGTCCTTCGGATGCTCGATGGCATCATGGCACGCGAAGCAGTAGCGAGCCTCATCTTCGGCAAAATCTTCCCACGGCTCGCCGCCGACGCCGCCGACACGATCGTCCTCGGAATCGAGGGAGCGGAGGCAGGTGGGGACCATGGTGTCCCTCCCCAGCTGCTGGTGCAGCTCGGCGAAGAAGAGGCGCCGCTCCTCGCCGGCGACGCCACGTGGCCTGGCGACGAAGTTGACGTGGGCGTACCCGACCATGATGTAGTTGCTGTCCGTGGCCTCGACGAGCTCGTACTTGACCACGTTGCTCGGGTCGGCGTTGTAGTGGTCCAGCGCGTACGTGGCGTATCTCTCCGCCTGGCGCTGCGCTCCGGCGAGGTCCGGAGGGTCGTCCTCGTAGATGTACTCGGGGGCGTCCGGCCACGCCTCGTCGTCCGACTCCGACGACGAATAGTAGTACCCGGCGGCAGCGTCGACGTCGTCCTCGGCCATGTCGTCGTCACCGTCGTCGTCGTCCACGATGGGACGGTGGTGACCGTATCCCGGCGAGGTCGGAGATCTTGGGCGGTCAGCTCTTGCGTAGATGGCCTTGTCCTCCTCGTCGTCTGACATGTGGTATTGCACAGGCGGACGATCAGGCTCCACCTCGGGACCTCCCCATCCTCCGCCTGCCGCCGCCATTGCTATGCTCGATCGGCTTCTCGCGGATCGAGTGAAATATTAGATCGATCCGATCCTGAATGCACTGATACCGCGGGCGCTGTGCGTTCGTTTGTATCGGCCGCCTGGGCATAGGATTCATTTCTGAATCGGACTCTAGTCCGTTAAAGTTTCCGGATGGGCATAGGATTCATTTCTGAACGTAGATTAATTTTCATCAGCTGTAAAAAGGAACAGAAAAATATACTCGCGGCTAGCTAGACATCTCATGTCCATGGTTCATCCCAGTGCCCGGCTCTGTAGCAAGTCCCGTCCTTGGGGTGCTTGAGACCACCGTGGCACGCGAAGCAGTAGCGTGCCCCATCAGCACGCGCGTGATCTTGCCACGACGGCTCGCCGTTGAGGCCGCCGGTCAGATCATCCTCGGAATCGAGTGAGCGGAGGCAGGTCGGGACCATGGTGTCCCTCCCCAGCTGCTGGTGCAGCTCGGCGAAGAAGACGCGCCGCTCCTTGCCGCCGCCGGTTCGCGGCCTCGCGACGAAGTTGATGTGCGCGTAGCCGGCGAGGATGTGCTTGAAGTCCGTCGCCTCGACGAGCTCGTACTTGACGACGTTGCTCGGGTCGGAGTTGTAGTGGTGCAGCGCGTATCCGGCGAGCTCCTCCGCCTGGCGCTGCGCTCCGGCGAGGTCCGGAGGGTCGTCCTCGTACACGCAGTCCGGCCACTCCTCGTCGTCCGACGAAGAGTACACGTCGTCGTCGTCGTCCACCATGTCGTCATCGGCTGCTGTTCCAGCAGCGTCGGGGACGGTGGGACCGTAGCTGTAACCCGGCGAGGTCGGAGATCGAGGGCGTTGAGCTCTTGCGTAGATGGCCTTGTCCTCCTCCTCGTCCGACATGTGGTACTGCACCGGCGGTTCAGGCTCTCCTCGTCCTCCGCCTGCCGCTGCCATTGTGCGGATCGATGGCTTTGATGGGAACGAAGTATCAGGGTGTGTTTGGTTGGTTGTACTATTTTATTCATGTATGGAATGGTACAAAATAATTATGATTCTTTTGTTTGGTTGGATGAATTGTACCAACTCATCCAGGATAGAACCATCCCACTTAATACAATGTTGTACTAGTTAGAGTGAACCAAGTGGTACAAGCAATTTGGTTGAACCATTCCATCCAAGATCATTCTTTCATGCATCATGTGGTGCATGCAATCAAACACACCATTAGCTGCGCTGTGATCGACGGCAACGTTGTGCCAGGCCAGGCTATACATGGCCAAACGGGCCGGCACGACACGGCACGGCACGGGCACGATTGGGCACGGCACTAAACGGCCCGCCATCTAACCGTGCCGTGCCCCTTAGTGCCACCGTGCCTAACCCCATGCACTAGCACGACACGGCAGATATGTCATAGTGCCGTGCCGTGCCAGGAGGCACTATAGTGCCCGTGCCGGCACTAGCACGAAAAACCTATCTAGGAGACACAGATGACAGATTTAACAAAAGATAGAGCTTAGTGCAATGGCTGCCTCATTAAAAACCTATCTAGGTAAAACTCACCCTTGTGAGAAACCCTAGATAGGAAAAGAGTACAGCCAAGCTCTAATATAGTTCATTACATCAATGATTCAATGTTCCATGAGCAGAAAGTCCAAGTCCAAAGCCTACTCTAATTATTACAGACCATTACATAAATAGATCATGAATCAAGCTCAATGCCTTTGAAGGCATCTTCAAGCTCACTGTCCTCGGCAAATTGTTGCAGCCTCAACTCTGCAGCTTCCCAGTCCTTGATGCAGGTGAGCATCTCCACCATCTCCGGCTTGAGCTTCCTTCGACGCTCCTCGATGATCCTGCCAGTCATGCTAAAGGTAGACTCTGATGATATAGTAGAAACAGGACATGTTAAGATGTCTTTAGCCATGATAGAGAGGACTGGATAAGTAAGTTTATGCTGATGCCACCAATTCAGAATGTTAAAGTCACCAGAAAGATGGTTGACAGTATCACAGTCTAAATATGAGACAAGTTCAGAAGCATTAGAAGCAGAAGCAGATGAAGTCACTGCATGCAAAAGAGAAGTTGCAGATGTATCTCTAGACATGGTAAAAGAACCAGAGATAGAGGAAGTGCTACCACACACAGCAGAACCTGCATCATCATCATATATTTCATCCCAAGCAGTCCTTGACTTACCAGGAGGCTGAGGAGGGTCATTTCTCTTCAACCTAACTGCACCAAACTTAGCATCATATTTGTTATACACATCAGTCAACCTAGCTCTAGTTTCAACTTGGTAAGTAGAATAATCTGTACTGGTGAGAGCACCCAACCTTCTAAGCACCCTATTAAAACCTTTCATTTTAGCTCTAGGGTCCAAGATGAATGCAAAAGAATAAAGCACAGGTATGTCTCTCCAGTATTTCATGTATTTATCAATCATTGGTTGAATAACAGATCTGATGTGCACATCATTAGAATAGTTTTGCAAGTGCAGAGCTATCTTAAGAAGATGATGAATCATAAGTGGTGATGTGGGATAATAGACACCAGATAAGTCAACAGTTGCATTATAAAACAATTCAAGAAATGCAGTAACTTTCTGTGCCCTCAACCAATGCTCATCAGTTAACAGCAAGCCCTCACCTTCAACCCTAGGGTACTGAGCATGGATGAAAGTAGTGAAAGGGACCTTATGAGGAAACAAATGCTTAAGCATTAGATAGGTAGAATTCCACCTAACATCCATATCAAGCTGAAACTTTCTAGGTGTGGCATTAGTTGCAATGCAGTAGCATTTATATGCAGCAATTCTTTGATTAGATGAATTGATCCATGATATAGCAGTTCTAAATGTTTCAATCAAAGGCTTAAGAGAAGTGAGAGCCTCCTTAACAATCAGATTAATGATATGACATGCACAACACTGATGCAAAAACATACTATTAGCAGCTTCAGAATCATCATTACCAGGAACTTGAATGCCAAGGTATTTAGACAGGATTGGTCTCATCTTTTGCATGGCAGAGACATTAGATGAAGCATTGTCTAGTGTAACAGCAAACACCTTCTCAGTCAAACCATACTCATCAATAACAGAAGTAACACGTTCTGCAATGTTTTGTCCACTATGGGACACATCAATAAGAACTAGACCAAGCACCCTTTTCTCTAGTTGCCAATCAGAATTAATATAGTGTGCAACAACACTAAGATAATCCTCTTTGGCATTACCAGACCAAATATCAGATGTCAAACACACAGCATTAACAGAGGACTTGAAAGTTTCAATCAGATTAGCCTTGCACTCATTGAAGTACTTGCTTATATCTCTAGTGGTGGTTTGCCTAGAAACTTTAGCATATCTAGGGTTATGAGCAATTTTAATGTATTCTTCAAAAGCCGCAGATTCACCCATAGAGATAGGGACATCAAGTCTAGCTATCAAACGAACAAGCTGAGTACGAGCAACCAGAGGACAATAGTCCCAAGCACGAACACTACCATCAGGATTAAAGGTAATCTGAGACTGAGTCAAGCGACACTTCTCACGCCTCTTAACACAAGCAGCAATGTGGCGAGAAAGGTGTCCAGTACCACCTCTGGAAGAACCAGAGTACACCTTCGAGCAATGGAGGCATTTGGCACCAGTCCTTACCCGCTTACCATTGACGATCGTGTAAAGTTTCTCGAAATCATCCCAAACAGGAGAGGTGGAGGGACGTGTGCGTTTGCCGGTGTTGCCGTCGTCCGGCAGAGGCTCAGGCTCAGGTAGCTCATCATCGCCGTCTGCGTCGACGATGATGGGAGCATCTCTGCCGAATAGAAACTCCCGGTCCTCGCACAAGTCATCCTCGTCGTCATCTCCGGCCAGCCCGCACCCCCGTCTCTCATCGTTCATGTCGATCTCGACCGTCTCCTCGTCGGACGACATCGTCAGCCGCCAATGACTTGGTCCCTCAACGGCTGCTAAAGAAACAAGATCTAGGATTAGAGTTCGTACCACACAAAAGTGAAGAGAGACCAGATCTAGGGTTAGGGTTCATACCTTTGCAGCCGGAGCACCAAAGTCGTCGGCGGCGATGACGATGGCTGGAAGCCGAGTGGTCCCTCAACGGATCTAGATCCGGAGCACCAGCAGGGACAGAGAGTGAGCAGGACGGCGTCGGCGACGAGGACGAGGACAAGGACAATGAAAGGATGTAGCTACATCTTCTGTTACAAATCGAGATCAGGGTGGTAGATGGCCGTGCCGTGTGCCAGTGCCGGCCACCGGCGGCGCGAGGCCACCGGAGATCTAGAGAAGAGAGGACTGGAGAGGGATGAGAGCAGCCGCCGCAGCGAGTCATGCGAGAGAGAGGGGAGGGAAATGAATTAGGGTTAGGGCGCGACGGATGAGAGCGACGGCCGACGGCTTATATAGGGCGCCTCCCAACGATCGGATCCAACGGTCGGGAGGCGCCCTCGCGCCCATCCGACGGCGCAGGCGTGCCGAGGCCGTGCCGCCTGCGGGCCGAGGCCGTGCCGGCCGTTTAAGCGGGCCGTGCCCGTGCTAGTGCCGCGGGCCGGCTCCGCGGCCCAGGCACGGCACTGGGCCGGGCACGGGCACGGCACTAGCACGATGGCAATCGGGCCGTGTCGTGTTCGGGCCGTGCCATTTCGGGCCGTGCTAGTGCCGGCCCAGCGGGCCGAGCCCGTTTGGCCATGTATAGGCCAGGCATCCGTTTCCAAGTTCCAACCATTATATAGGCCCGTGGGCACGCCAGAGCTAGGATCGATCATCAACGCCGAGTCGGGGACGAGTTCGTATCCGTTTCGAGCGTCTTACGGCCTGATTGGTTGGTTTTTGTCTTGTTGAGTCTAGCCTGGATCCAACGCTAGTTTGATTGGTTATACATGTATTCAGCGAACCAGGCTATGGAGAAATGGTGTTCGGTTGACCGCATGAAAACATGTTGCATGAGGTAAAATATGTTAAGCAAATGTCATTGTGATGTTTACCCTGTATAAGTATATCTTAATTATTCTTAAGTTACGTAATTATACCTTAATAATAGTGATAAAACACTAAAAAATTTTAGAGCTTTTTTACAATGATTGGCAAGTACCAACTGGTACTACCAGGTACTTGCAGATACTTTAAGTACTTTTTCTAGTACTTACCAGTACTTTTAACTAAAATTTTGAATAAATAAATAAATAAATAAATACTTGGGCCCATTTCTCTAGTACTTGGTCCCACCATTTTAGTACTTTTTGTACTTTTGGATGGAAACTTTTAGGTATTAGACATATTTTTCACCGTTGGATTCTATATTCTGGTAGTACCATGGTACTTGCCAATCATTGTAAAAGAGCTCAATTTTTTAATATAAGTTAATTACTTCGGTAATGCTACTGGTCGGTCATCCGAACGGACAGAAAAAAATCAGACGCTCCCGTAGCAGTTGTAACTAGAAAAAAAATCCCCCGCAACATTGAGTTCGTGTTGCATGCAACATCACCTACGCCCGTGCCCTTCGATTTGAAAAACTCCCACCACAACATTGGGTCGTGGTCGCCGCAGACCTGCTGAAACACTGAGGAGATGCTCTCGCAACAAAGTGAGCTATGCCTGCAACGTCAAAGGGGACGCACCGAGCGGTCAGGCCACCGAGGGAAAATTCCCGCCGCAACATCGGGCCTATGTCCCGTGCAACATCCGTTCGGGGTGTTTCTGAAACATCATGGCGAGGCTTCCACAACATCACGAGACCGCTGCCGCAACATCACGAGACCACAACTGCAACATCGTGGATCCACACTTGTCGATTCGGAGGCGACGACGATGGAGAAGAGCGAGCAGATGACCAGGTGTTTTCTAGATGTTGTATGCACTGGCTTCGTATGTTTCAAAAGCATTCTATCGATGTTTCGACAGGTCTGCGCCGATGTTCCGGGACCGCCCGATGGGAAAGTTCGCGAGGAAGGATTTTGTCTTGACGAGGTAGAAGATGCGAACAGTTAGGATGCGCTATGTTGCATGAAACATTGGGCAAATATTGCGGTGGGAATTTGCTCCGTCCTAGCCGCGACCGTCCGATGGGGGTCGCTGGCGTTGGCAGCACGGCGATATTACATGCAACACGACCTAATGTTGCGGTGAAAGTTTTTCAAATCGTAGGGTACGGGCGTAGGTGATGTTGCATGCAACACAAACTCAATGTTGCGGTGGGATTTTTTTTTCGGTTACGATCACCGTCCGACGCCAGCGCCCGGATCCGACGTCCGGGCGCTAGCAGCGCCGTAATTACTTATCCCGATTCGGGCGCTAGCAGCGCCGTAATTACTTATCTAATACTGTCATTAGCGAAAGCCTCCTCGCATCCAGCGAGCCAGGCCCGTGGGAAACGGACTCCGTCTCGTTTCCCGGGAGCCAGGCTCGCTGGCTCTTCTTGCATGCGCTAAGCCAGGTTCGAGTGCATATGCAGGCATCCAAACTAGCACTCATGCATCCAAGTAGCCTGGCCGAGCGGTGGTGCAAGCAACCAATCGGGCCCTTAGACTCAATCGTAGCCCATAGATCGTCCCTAGGTATATGTCCACGCGCTTTCATAATGCGCCTGAGTGGTTACCATATTCTTAAGTTCTTAACTTATAACACTCTTGGCACCTAATATTACCATGACAACTTTTCAGCATAATTTTCTTCAAATGAAACTTTCACTCATAATCTCTTTGCCGAAAAATAGCATGACAACTTCTTCAACATATTAATTTTCTCCGACATAATCTTGGTATCACAACTTTTTGTATCAAGATTTTTTTAAAAAAATAACTTATACACAAAAGATTTCTCTGTTCACACTACTACAGAATCTGTTTTCAGAGGCGGGCAAAAAGGATTTTCGGAGGCGGTTTTTGCGTCCGCCTCCGAGCCGGGGCTTCTGTTAATGAGCTATTTTCGGAGGCGGTTATGTGTCCGCCTCCTCCGTTAATCTGAGAAAAAAATAAAAAAATCCAAAACCTAGATGGACGGCGGCGGCGGACATTTTTAAGCGTCCGCCTCCAAAAATCGATTTATGGAGGCGGACATTTTAAGACGTCCGCCTCTGAAAATATACGATTTTGGAAGCGGTTATTTTATAATGTCTGCCTCCGTTAATCGATTTTCGGAGGCGGTTATATGCAAACGCCTCCGAAAATAAAAAGTGTCCGTCTCCGTTAATGTCTAGGATTAACGGAGGCGCACAAATTTTAGACCGTCTCTGAAAACAAAACAGCAGTGTCTCCTAAAATCCTATTTGTAGTAGTGTCAATCGAAAACTTATACACAACTTATATAGCATAAGATTTATATATACATTAGTTTTCTTTGACAAACTTCGTCAAACTAGCTAAATAAATGTTTATAACACACACGCGTGCACGCACGCACACACATTGAAGGGCCTCTTTGGTAAGCTCTCAGAACGTTCTCAGCTGAATCTATGAGGAGCTCTATCCAATTTTGTGCGGCAAAATGATTTAAGGCTGATTCTGTGGAGTGACTCTCTGAAATGAACTAAGTAGCTTGAAGCTGAAAAAAATTAGCTTCCCTCGATTCACTTCTCGCTGAGTATTACTTCATGGTTAAATTTAACCTAGAGAATCATGTAGAATCACTTTAAGACTCAGAATCACGTCTCATAATGAATTAGTATTAGAAAGAGCGCTACAAAGAGACCCAAAATCGGTATATTAAATTTGGAAAAAAGAAAAGAAAAGGATAAGGAAAACATTAGGATTACCCCTGAATGCTATATATATAATCACGAGTTGGACACAAGAATGGGAGCTCAGTCAACCATGAGTTTAAACAATTACTCCTTCTGTTGGAAAAAGTCTATTTTTGGCCATCCAACTCTCGCCTCAGTTTGATTTTGGCCATCAAACTCTAAAAAACCGGGTATCTTGGGCCATCCAATTATCAAAACCGTTCAAATTTGGCGATCAGGCTGTTTTGATGAGCGGTTTTAATTTTTTTATTTACAATTTAGTCCTTAGATCTTAAAATGATTATTACTTTTTGCCCGTACCTCTAATTTAGGTGATTCTTGCGGCCACATGTTCCTAACAACAAGAATTATCTTTTAAAAGGATCTTTATACTATTTTATCATTGTTTTTTATATTATTTTTGGTCGTTGTGTAGAAAAAATAATATAAGAAAAATTAAACAAACAATTATAAAATAATACAATCAACATTTCAAAATGCAAAGCTCATCGTTACGAACGCATGACCACTAGAATCACTTAAAATGGAGATGCAAGAAAAAAATAATAATCATTTTAACTTCCAAGGACTAAAAAGCACTAAATTAGTCAATTTTAATCCTTGGATCCTAAGATGATTATTATTTTTCTCCTATCTCTGATTTAAGTTACTCTAGTATTCATGTATTCATAATAATGAACTTTATCTTTTAAAATATTGATTATATTATTTTATAATTATTTCTTTTACTTTTCTTATATTGTTGTTTGTACACAAAGACAAAATAATAATATAACAAATAGTGATAAAATAGTATAAAGATCACTTTAAAATATAGTACTCACCGTTAGTAACACGTGACCACAAGAATCACCCAGGTCGGAGGTACGAGCAAAAGGTAATAATCAATTTAAGATCTAAGGACTAAAATATAAATAAAAAAATTAAAATCACTCATCAAAACAGCCCGATTGTCAAATTTGAACAGTTTTGATAGTTGGATGGCCAACGGTTTTGGAGTTCGATGGCCAAAACCAAACTGAGGCAAGAGTTGGATGGCCAAAAATGGACTCTTTGCCCTTCCGTTCCAAAGTATATCTCATTTTAATTGTTTCGGAGAGTCAAAACATCTTAAGTTTAAACGAATTTATACAATAAAATTTAACATTCATGATAACAACTAATATTTGTCGTTAAATATTTTTCATAATATATCTATTTTGTACCATAAACCCTAAACCCTCGTATATGCGCCGGAGCTAATTGGATCGATCTCCGCAACGGTGCCAAGTCAGTTCGCTGTTCCTCCTAGCCGGAGTCCGTTGGGTTGTACTAGCAGTTGATTGGCCTTTTACACAATCACACTCGATCGATCTTTGTCAAACCGAAGTCCTACTATAGTACTATATGACGAGGCAGACAGTTTGGGTCGCATTCGGGTAGAGAAATCCGCTTCCTGGCCAGAGAAACGGCATGCATGGTTGAGCTACCGTCGAAGGTCACGGGACCTGAAAACGACACCGCAACTGACTGTGACGCGGCCCGTTTGTCACCATCTTCGTGACTCTGGCTGGCTATGTGTGGTGCCTGGTGGGTAGTAGGTGCTGCACGTAAGCACACGATCAGGAATCGGGATATCTTTCGAGGAACAACCATTCTAATTTCTTATTTTTCCAATAGGCCATCTCAATCGTTAAAGGAAAAGAAAAGCTATCTCAATCACACCACCAACAATGTAATAATTTTTTGAGGTTGTACACAACCAATGTAAAAGGCCGCAACCGTATTCCATTATCTAAACAAAATCGCATCACCAGCATTTGTGGAATCCAAAAATTCTCCAATGGCCACAACAATTGCAGTGTAGCTGGAGCTGGAGGTAGAAGAAGGCAAGGCCAGCAGCAAGAAGATAGAATCCGGTGATGCATCCAAGATTCTTGCACCTCTCTCTCCTCTTCCTCCTCCTCCTCGCCTCGCCCTCTTCTTGCTTCACGCATGAGCAAGAAGATCACGACGGCGGCGGCGCAGACTCCCTCCACGAGAGCTTCCACCGCTGCTTCGTCAACCTCTCGCCGGCGACCACCAACCCATCCCAAATCATCCACACTCCATCATCGTCCTCCTACCCTTCCCTCCTCAACGCCACCATCCAAAACCTCCGCTTCGTCTCCCCACATACACCCCGCCCATCACTCCTCCTCACGCCATCCACCATCGCCGAGACGCAGGCCTGCGTCGCCTGCTGCCGCCGCCATGGCCTCACCGTCCGCCCCCGCAGCGGCGGCCACGACTACGAGGGCCTCTCCTACCGCTCCGTGGTCGCCACCGGCGGCGGCGGCGCCCCCGCTCCCTTCGCCGTTGTCGACGTCGCCGCGCTCCGCGAGGTGCGCGTCGACGCGGCGTGTCGCGAGGCGCGCGTCGGCCCCGGCGCGACGCTCGGGGAGCTCTACTACGCGGTGGCGCGGGAGAACGGCGGTGGTTCCCCCCTCGGGTTCCCCGCCGGGATCTGCCCCACCGTCTGCGTCGGCGGCCACCTCGCCGGCGGCGGGTTCGGGCCCATGATGAGGAAGCATGGCCTCGCCGCCGACAACGTCGTGGACGCCGAGGTGGTCGACGCCGACGGGAGGCTCCTCCGCGGCCGCGCCGCCATGGACGAGGCTCTCTTCTGGGCGATCCGCGGGGGCGGCGGCGGGAGCTTCGGCGTCGTCGTCTCATGGACGGTCAAACTGGTGCCCGTCCCGCCGGCGGTCTCCGTCTTCACCGTCCGTCGCCTCGTCCGGCGAGGTGACCTCCGCCAAACCGAATCGATGGTCAAACTCCTCACGAAATGGCAGCGCGTGGCGCACGCGCTCCCCGACGACCTGTTCGTGAAGGCGGCGATGGAATCCAAGCTCGACGACGACGGCGAGAGGCATCCACTGGTGACCTTCAAATCTTTGTTCCTCGGCGGCAACTGCACGGCCATGATCGCCGAGATGAACACCCACCTCCCGTCGCTTGGCGTCACGACCAGCGACTGCAGAGACATGAGCTGGATCGAGTCGATGCTCTACTTCTACGGCTACACCGACGGGTCCCACCCCGTCGAGGTGCTCCTCGACCGGACCTTGCAGCCCAAGGATTATTACAAGATCAAGCTAGACTACCTGACCTCGCCCATCCCGGCCGCCGCCATTAGAGGCCTCCTGGAGAGGATCGTGGAGGAAAAGGGTGGGTCCATCGACATCGACCCTCAGGGAGGGGTGATGGGGGAGACGCCGGAGTCCGCGACGCCGTACGCGCACCGGCGAGGGTACTTGTACAACGTGCAGTATTTTGTGAAGTGGGGAGGCGACGCCAATGTGTCGTACGAGGACGAGCACCTGAGCTGGGTGAGAGGTGTGCACGGGTTCATGGCGCCGTACGTGAGCTCGAGGCCGAGAGCGGCGTACGTCAACTTCAGGGACCTTGATCTGGGGATGAACGTGGACAGGGAGACGACGAGCTACGAGAAGGCGAGGGAGTGGGGGGAGATGTACTTCAGGGGAAATTTTAGGAGGTTGGCAATGGTGAAGGGCGAGGTGGATCCTGAGCAGGTGTTCTGGAGCGAGCAGAGCATACCTCCCCTCCTCGTTGCGGCAGATGCAGGGGAGAGGCAGAGTGAGTGAGAGTGGGTTGGTTTCGGTTCGGACAGCTGATTGTGTTTCGGATGCTGACTGCGGCCACGGCGACACTCATCAGTTTATGTACGACATGATGTTGCATATCATCATTATGTTACGATAAAGCGACCTCATGATTTTATGGTGTGACCTCTGTTGGCTGTTCAGTTTACGTCGGATCACTAGCTCACTGGCTCGTTGCTAGTCACTCTGTTCCAAAACGAGTAAAAAAAAACATTCTGAGTTAGAATGATCTGAACTTTATAATATTGTTTTAAAATATTATTAAATTTAATAATTATAAAAATATATGATATGAAAATATATTTCACGATAGATCTAGATACGATCATTCAGTGTCATAAACAGTATTAACTTTTTAGATATGAAAATACATTTTATTATAAATTTAATAATAGTAATATTTTATTATAATTTTTTTATTGATGGAAGAGGTGGCGTGAGTGAGCTTGTGTTCTTGCATAATGTGTCTGTCGATCCAAATACTTTATGCAAATGTTCTATAGTGTGCTATACGGGCATGTACAACCTACAGACAGCAGCTGTCTTTATACTGCCACGTAAACATATGACATGTACGATGATCAATGAGGAGAGAAGGGCTTGCCGTCTTCTCACCAGGCGACGGCACCAGCTCGTGCTCCCATGCGCCTCAGTTGTTGTTTGCCATCCGATGGGCCCTCCTCTTGATCAGCTGTGGCTAGACCTGAGTATTTGTGGTCCGGCCCGAGCCTGGTGGGTTTTGGTCCGCCCATACTTCTAATGGGATGGACTGGGCAGCGAAAACCAAGCCCGAAAAAAATCCGGGCCGGTCCGAGCCCGCCCAGATGATTAATTTTATTTATTTTTCAACTAAAAAAGGACGGGAAGTCCGAGCCCGCCCACGGCCAGGCCCGAGCCCGACCCGAACTTGCCCATGGGATAGGCGTGGGCACAAATTTTTGGCCCGAAACAAACCGGGCTTTTTTAAGCCCGGCCCGCAAAATGCTCAGGGCCGGTCTAGCTGTGGCTCGCATCGCTTGACTGTCGAATTCTCTTCTGTAGTTCTGTGTCACCCTTTTCCCTCTCATGTGCCCGTAGCAGGTGCACCGTGCGCGGATGGAGCCAGTAGAAGTCTTGTGATGAACGTGGTAGCATCGAAAGACAACTCAACAAGTTTTTTTTAATTAAACATAGACAACTCAAGAATGATTTAGTTGAACACATGTGGCAGCATTATAGAAAAAAGTCAATAATATTATATATGCTTATTAAAAGGCTCATACAAAATATTTGAATATATCATGCTTTTCATCATGTAAGCAATAAAATGGCTACAAAGATCCAATTGTGTAATTGATCACGATGACTTAGGAGTCAAATAATAAATTAAATAACTTACGGACAGCAAAAAGACAACCGTTGTCTAAATTATTGTATAAGTTGTCTATTCAGCTATATGTGTGCGACAAAAAGACAACTGTTGTCTAAACTGTTGTACTTACCCCATGGCATTATGTTATTATTGCCTAGACAATCTAGTATTATGTTATACTCCCTCCGTCCCAAAATAGATGTCATTCTCGCTTCCTAATAAAAACAGCATCTTTGAGCATTAGCCAATTATATATAAAATAATATTAATATTTATAGTACATCATTAGTACCATTAGATAGATATTTGAATCTAGTTTTTTAACAAATTTATTAGAGATATAAATATTACATATATTTTTCTACAAATTAAGTCAAAGTTGAGAAATTAACACGTGCACGCATCCCATAGCGTCATCTTTTTAGGGACGGAGGAAGTATATTATTGCGAGAGGTCATACGCTTTTTTCTATGTCGGGTCACGTAGTTTCAGCATTTCAGTGAGGCGTTGCTGGCATTGCGAAGGAGTATTGGTGCCCATGCCATTTACAATTCCAGATCTGAAGCAGCAGCCTCTCAAATGATGGAGCAGTGGAGGTTGACTAGGAATTACTATGCGTGACGGTGCAGTGCAGCCTGTAAGCCTGTTCGCGTTCAACGGTTGAAGCCGTCGCGGAGCTTTGCTCAGTCAGTGACCACTACTATACCTCCATCTGATGAGAACGAGGAGGAGGAAAGTATGGGGCGGTTGGGCAAAGGGCCAAATGCCTCTCACGCTTCGAGGTGGCTTTCCCCAACCTGACCTCAGACCTGTTTGTTTGTGGCAAGTGGTTGGAGTGACGGACAGACGGAGCCGAGTGGCCGCCGCAGCAGCGAACCGTCGCAGCATCATACGAGACCAGGGTGCTTGCTCGTCTTTATTAACCCGCATTAGTGCCAAAGCAACGGAGCAAAACCAGCGGCCAAACCCAAAAGCCCACAGCTTTCCTCCCCCTTCCCCACCCCGGCGCCGCCCAGCAAGCCTGCTAGCTCCTCCACCTCCGTCCCGGCATGGCGGCTCTGTCCCGCGCGGCCTCCTCCGCGATCCGGCGGCCGCCGCTGCTGCTGCCGTCTAGGCTGCAGGCGGCGAGGTCCATGGCGTCGTCGTTGTTCGGCCACGTCGAGCCGGCGCCCAAGGACCCCATCCTAGGCGTCACCGAGGCGTTCCTCGCCGACCCGTCGCCGGACAAGGTCAACGTTGGCGTCGTAAGTACCCTGATCCTCTCGCCGCGATCGCCGTCGCCGAATCTTGCTTTTTTGCTTCCTTTGCTTGTCCGAGGTTACTGATGGAATGGGGCGTGCCGTAGGGCGCCTACCGGGACGACAACGGCCAGCCCGTCGTGCTGGACTGCGTGCGCGAGGCCGAGCGCCGGATCGCCGGCAACCTCAACATGTCAGTGAGATCTCCCCCCGTCTCTTCTTTCCTTGCCCGACCGCCTGACGTTCTTTTTGCTTTCTTCCCCCATTTTGCGGTCCCGTGAAAATGACAGTTCTGGAAAGACGTTGCGTGTTTCTTTCCGTGACGGTATCTACGATCCAGCTCGTGGCTTAGCATTTCCCATTTCTTCCAGCTCTACTTATTAGGACACCGATTTGAACTTGCTCTTAGGATTCAGTAACACAACAGTCGCTTTCTTAGTACAATCATGAAATTGATTTGATTTGTCAATCTAGGACATGGTGCTAGCCATTTGTTGCAGTACTGGACGCCATGCCCATGGGTTCTGATCACCGTCCTGTTGTTGATTCAGTTCGATTTTTGAAACAGGGAGTACCTTCCAATGGGAGGCAGTATAAAGATGATCGAAGAATCACTGAAACTGGCATACGGAGAGGATTCCGAGTTCGTCAAAGATAAGAGGATTGCTGCGGTGCAGGCACTTTCAGGCACCGGTGCCTGTCGGCTCTTTGCTGACTTCCAGAAGCGTTTCTTGCCAGATTCACAGATCTACATACCTACACCAACGTGGTCCAAGTGAGTTAGCATCTTGCTGTGACACCGGTTGATTCTTTGTTTACTTCTCAGAAAAAGCAAAGGAATGAAACAGAGCTATGGGGATTACAGATTAGTGCATTCCATTGCTATTTATTTGAGAGGGAGTTAGTCTTAATGTCTCATTGTAATTATGGCTTCTATTGCACCCATTCTGAATTATTCACCGAATTGCATTTTCCTTGTCAGTATTATTTGTAAATGCTATAGCTAACTTCAATATGGGAACTTCTCTAGCCATCACAATATTTGGAGGGATGCTCAAGTGCCACAGAAGACATTCACATACTACCATCCAGAGTCAAGAGGGCTTGATTTTGCAGGACTGATGAATGACATCAAGGTGATTCATTTCTTTGGCACTTTTACATGTTCAATGTTGTTTCATTCGGCTTCCTACATTCTCGCAGCTTCTGGTATCAAACTTTACACAGATTTTGTTGTTAGATCTCCTGGCTAAGCAGCTACCAACTTAGCTTCTCATGTTAGTCTGTCGCAGTCTAGCCTTTATAATTGAGATATCTTTTGTGCATTTAATCCTTTTGGCACAATACAAATACCTAGTCACTTGAAACTTAGAAATTGGAACCCAGAGTGACCAACTATTTTCTGCTTGGCTCTGGCCTGTGTCTGAAATTTCATTTGTGTTATGTTTCCTCTGTCACTGCAGAATGCTCCAGATGGTTCTTTCTTTTTGCTCCATGCATGTGCTCATAATCCTACTGGAGTTGATCCTACAGAGGAACAGTGGAGAGAAATATCCCATCAGTTCAAGGTAAGGGGAATGCAAAAGTATCAGACAACAGTATTTCACTATTCCCTGTACTGAAATTTTACAATCCACAACTGTGAAATTTCACTTCTGTTCCTCTATAGGTGAAAAAACATTTTCCATTCTTTGACATGGCATATCAAGGGTTTGCCAGCGGTGACCCAGAGAGAGATGCCAAGGCAATCCGAATATTCCTTGAAGATGGACACCAAATTGGGTGTGCTCAGTCATACGCAAAGAACATGGGACTTTATGGACAGAGAGCAGGATGCCTGAGGTATTCCCTTCTTCCTACTTTTTACATATAGCGTTGTCACCTGTGGTACTTTTTAGTATAACGGCATGCGTGCTTTTGTGAAATGAGGTAGGTCTCTGTTGCCCATTTGTGAGAAAAATAGCGGTCGGATTTCTCGAGGATATAAAACAATCAAAAGGCATACTTGACTTAGTGAAATACCTAAGTTTTTTAATTCGAGTTCTCGTTATTCCAGTCTTTGTAGCTAATTGGATGACATTAAATAAAATTAAATGGCCCATTCCTTGAATGTTTAGTCCAATAGTGACTATAGTCTTATCACATCTACTTTAAGACTAGTGGTGCATCTCAGGCATCTGCGTCCGCTAGGGATGCACAATCAGTTCTGATCACTATAAGGATTTGTTTTTGTTGCCGATATGCAGTATTTTGTGTGAGGATGAGATGCAAGCAGTTGCTGTCAAGAGCCAACTGCAACAGATTGCAAGACCAATGTACAGCAACCCACCTGTTCATGGTGCACTGGTTGTTTCTATAATCCTCAATGATCCAGAATTGAAGAGTTTATGGTTAAAAGAGGTCAAGGTAAACTATGAAACCTACATAACTACTTAAATTCTTGATTGTCTAAATGCTTAACTCTATTGTATGTAATGAAAGAATGGCATTAACAAGCAATTTTAATCACCATTGATTGTCTCAGGGTATGGCTGATCGTATCATTGGAATGCGGAAGGCACTAAAGGAAAATCTTGAGAAGCTAGGTTCACCTTTATCATGGGAACATATCACCAACCAGGTAAATACAACTCTGAATATAGTTGTAAATATTAATAGAGTGCCTCAGTGACATGCATGCTCTACCAGTTTACTACAGTGGCATGTATTAGTACCTTATCAGAGGTTTGTGGATTGTATCTTAGTGTTTTTGGAATACTGTTCAGTGTGGGGTTTGGAGTAAATCACTTACAAATACAAAGGCTATGTTGAGCTGGCTCACCTTGGCAGTAATAGTTGGGTATGGAGAATGACCCAGAGTCCCTAACGGTGTGGCTGATGAGTTTTGGCTTCTCTTGTGCTTGATTCTTTGAACAGTCTAAAATACATCCTTTCAACCCTTGATGGCAGCCAATATAATTGTATACATGTTTTTTAAGAGGAACCAATTATACTCTTTCATGCAACAAAATAGCTCATGCATATTGGTGGCCAAAACTTTATAAAATGTTGAGTGCATGCATTCGGCAACAAATAAAGTAGAATGGAATGACTATATCCTAATTTTTGAAGTTCCGAACCAAGAACCAATAACCTCGGCAATTGCTTTTTAAGTACAGAGTTACCTACCCTGACCAATCTCGTGTGGTGCTAACAATTGCTGATATCTTCAACTGGATAGGAATGCTCCGCAATACTGCAACTTAGATCCCCATCCATTTGTTTCCTGCCACTGCATTTTATTTCATTGTTTATTTTTTAGGTCAGACTCTTTGCGTGCAAATTTTTGTTAGTTATTTGGAGAATTTGTATGTTAATAATGGGTACATATCTTTGTACAGATTGGAATGTTCTGCTACAGTGGGATGACACCTGAACAAGTTGACCGTTTGACAAATGAATACCATATTTACATGACCCGCAATGGGAGGATAAGGTATTAACACTTACTGCCTTTTACATCACGAATGCTGTATCTCTTCATAGCTTCTGCAGAAAATAAGCTAATCTTACTCTACTGCATCTATTTCAGCATGGCTGGTGTAACAACAGGAAATGTTGCTTACTTGGCAAATGCTATTCATGACGTTACCAAACCAAATTGAGTTTCTCCTTCCTATGCTCGATGAAGCAAGGCTTCCGAGCGGCGTTTTTGGTTCCCTGACATATTGACATTGTCATTCTCGAGAAATAAGTTCAGCCTGTTGGAGCTGCCCAATGGTGAATTACACCAGCATGAGAATTACAGATGTGAAACTTTCAGTCTTGAAAGCTACATGCTGATTTTGTTTCTTTTCTTTTACATTTCGCCCATCTTGTCATGACAACTTTTATGCAATCCTCAAAGGGTTGTAGCATGATTTACAGCGATGAAGAAAATAAATGTATAATGGAAAGGTAGCATGATTTAGAAAATATATATGTGTAGATTGGGAACTTGGGCTTTTTTCGTTATAGGCTGCAGCGGCTTGCAACTTTTGCAGTCTTCCGGGCAAAGGACCAAAAGCTGTTGCTAATGACCATTCTAAGCAAGGAAATTGACAACACCAGAACTCTTTAGCCCAAAGATTTGTATTAGTTTTGGTTGGGGTGCGCCTGGTCCTGCCAGCAGTGCAACGGCTGGGCGACGCTCGAGGGCCCCAATGGCAAGCCATTGTGGTGCTCTCCCCAATAAAAAATAAATTTAATATTAAAGTGGGCACATGACCCACATACTACACTTGATCTTAGCCAAAAGGCCGAGAAAGGTATGAGTTGCAGTTGGGCACCCCTTCCTCTTCTTATAGCGCGCCTCTCGCTTGGTCACAGTTCAGCTGGCGAGGTGGGACTAAACGCTGCACCGCCTGGCGATCACCCCGCGCGCAAGATGGTTGTTTGGGCCCAATGTGCCGGCCCAGATTGGTGGTATCATGGGTGGGCTGTAATTCACTAATTCCATAGACGCTGCAAATTTGCAACGTTATATTATTGGTGCCATCGTCATCGAGCTGTTCTTGAACCAACATTCAAAAATAAAAAAAATAAACAAAGGTCTCTTTTATGGCCTGAGGAAGCTGAAGAGAACCTAGGTAGCCTTCGGAGATGTCCATACAACCGACGATTCTGATCGAAACAACCATACCTCACGGAATTATGGCCTGACATCACGTTGCTGCGACTAGCAATTTGACGTTAGAACTTAGAACAGCACGAGCGTCTCATCAGATGGAGTTCACCATCCTTGCAAAAATTTCTGCTTGATTACTCAAACTACACAAAACTCATCGTGGTCTCACTGTATGACGAGGATGCAGCTAGGACTGTTTACAGACAACATATATTTCAAACAAGTCACGGCAAAATCGTGAGCAGAGTAAGGATGGCACAAGCAGGGCAAAGCTAGGGCTGAACACACAGGTTTAATCTGGACGGATCATGCGACGAATGACAATGATGATCTACCCAGTTCCAAGTTCAAGATCGTCTCCAAGGTGCAGCAGTCCCCAGCAAACTCTTCCCAAGTAGAACTACATCCAGGATATACATGCTTTGTACAATTTTATCATTCTTTTCTCTCCCATAGGGACCTACAACAATAGCTGTCATCTGGGACCAGACAGCTCAATTGGCTCTATTATGAAGGATGACGAATCATGAGGATCCTCATGTCGTATGGAGAAACTGTAAGTGCCCCCATAAGGAACAGGTTCCCTATGCAACTCGACGCTGCTCTCTGACAGAGTGACGTTAGCTTCAAGAGCGTGTAGAACTTCGGACATCTTAGGCCGCAGGATAGGATTTGTCTGCGTGCATTGGATGATCACGTCAACGGAACACTCCAGCTCAGCAACATCAAATGAATCCTTGAGATCCCTGTCAACCAGTTTATCCAGTTTCTTCTCCTCCTTTAGTTCTCTAACCTGGAGAGGAACATGGGTGTTAAATCTCTCCCACTTGGGAGTGAAATGCAGTAAATAGTATATAATTATGTGCATTGGAGTTTACCCAATCTAGAATCATGCCCTTCTGAGACTGGGCATGTCCATTGCTCAAGGTTTTAGGACCAGTTATCAGTTCCAACAGGAGAATACCAAACCCATAAACATCAGTCTTTTCCGAGGACTGTCCAGTTGAGAGGTACTCTGGAGCAATATGCCCAATAGTGCCCCGAACTGCAGTAGTGACATGTGATTCTTGTCGGTCAAGAAGTTTCGCCAATCCAAAATCCCCAACGATTGCTTCAAAACTTTCGTCAAGCAATATGTTTGCAGCTTTGACATCCCTGTGAATGATCTTAGGATTGCATTGTTCATGAAGGTAGAGTAATCCCCTGGCAGCCCCAAGAGCAATCCGCATACGTTTACTCCAATCAAGAGATGGCTTTCCGTTACGGTAATCTGAAAATTGTAGCTCCATATTAGAGCAAGAAAAGGCTATGTAAGCATAGGATAATCCAACAGTAGCAAAGAATCAACAAAAACACAAATTAAAAGCAAAACTACATGGAAAGAGAAACTCCCACAGAATGACAATAGTGAACAGAAATAACAAACACTGAAATGTTGTAGGCAGACAGTTAAACATACCTCTCAAGCGGTCTGCAACACTACCATTTGGCATATATGGATATACAAGTAACCGTTCTTTCGAGGTCATGCAAAACCCATACAAGCGCAAGAGATTCCTGTGCACAGCAAGACCAATCAACTCAACTTCTGTTTGAAATTGAACTTCGCCAGTAACATCAGGATCTTTCAATCTCTTCACTGCCACTAAAGGTCCATTTTTCAGACAGCCTTTATAAACAATACCAAAGCCTCCTTGACCTAATATATTCTTCGAATTAAAATTGTCCGTTGCATTTTGCAGATCATGAAATGAGAAATGCTTCAGATGACCCAATTCAAACTCTAGATCTTGATCTACACAAACAAACAAAAAATAATCAAATCATGATTTTTTTCACTAGTAGGAGTGCATGTGGTTAGATAATTACCAGCAGAAGCAAAAGGCAAGCGCCATCTGCAGCAACTTAGCCAATACACGAACAACAAAACTAATATTGTGGAGCAGGTGACGCTTATAGAAATTGCCAGTGCTAACTGATGATGGGTCTTGGCCTTTTGCACCTGTCTAGATGCCGTCCCTGCCATTAACAAATAACAATTACAATTAGTAAGTATCCGGTTCTAAGAATAGATATGTTAAAGACAGGGCATCTGGTAAAGAAACTACCATTAGTCATTGCTGTCAGGTCCGAACAACCATGTATAACTGACGAGTTGCAAAGGAACAGATTTCCCGCAAGACTGAGAATATTAAAAAAAGTATTAAACTATCAGAAAAGAAAAATGTCCGTGCTAAGTTTGAGCATAACCAATTGGACTCTAATAAGTGAAATAAAGTATCAGAAAGGTAGGGAGGAAATAATCATCCATTACAGCTGATCAAAGATTTTGGATGAGCGAATGGAGCAAAATAGTACCCCCATTCATTTCAAAAACATGCAGCATATTTTGTAGTCTTATTTTCACATGTAAGGCACATGTGAAAATTTAATGACCACAATAACTATTCTATTTCTTATTCCTGAGAGATTCCAATCACGGTCACGGACGCATTGACCTTTTTAATTTCTAAGTGTTTGCGAAACACGCTTCAAAATAAATTTGAGCAAGAGAAACAGAAGCTTATTGTGCATATACTCCCGACGCTTACCTGTAGTCGTGTGCATAGATTTTCGGAACTGGGCCACTTAAATTGTTGAATGATAAGTCACTGAAACATATTTCCTTGTCAGTTTAAAACCAATAGTTAAACAGAGGTCATTTACATGAAAAGAGAAAGAAAAAAAACAAGATGGTAAGAAACATACAGGAATGTGAGGCCTGGAAGCTTTGCAACATCTAAAGGGATCAACCCAGACAAGTTATTCCAATCAAGACGCCTGACAGATTGACAATGTAACAGTCAATATAGAATACATGTTGGAAACGAAAGAAGTATGTAGATATCAACTCACAGATAATTCAGTCGAGTCAACTGCCCCAATGGACTCGGGATATCCCCAACAAATTCGTTGCTAGAAAGGTCAAGAACATTCAGATTGGTCAGCTTCCCTATCTCTGGTGGAATATTACCTGAGATTTTGTTGTTTTGTAGTGACCTGAAATAAATCGGCAAAGAAGCTGAGCTATTGAGCATAGATACTGTTTGAATTTCACAAAAATGGACAGTAAATTGGTAAGCATGTGAAGCGCTGCAGCAAGTAAGATACAAGACCATAATTGGGATGAGCAAGTACTGTCTGGTGATCATCAAATAGCCAAATGTCCAAAGATTTTACGATGGGTGAAACCAGCATAATTTTAAAATTGGATCACCATCCCACCAACCCAATCAGACAGTTCTGCTCTTGCTGTCACATTCAAGAATTACTTACCAATCTTAGCAAATAGTGCTGCCAGTGTAACAAAACTTGTGAGGTTAAAGGTTCCACATCCAACAGAGTAACACCAGGCACGTGTAGCGCAACTATGTAGTATGTACTATAAACCGCCGCTGTGTGGTTAAATGGCCTTAGAAGAAATGAATACTATAATTGGAGTGTCATGATGGAGGGGGTCTGCAACACATCTACTTCTATTAAAGGGCGTACCCAGTGCCGTAGGCTCCCGCACTGCGCGGGGTCTGGGGAAGGGATGTATGCGCACAGCCTTACCTGCACAAAGTGCAGAGGCTGGGGCTCGAACCCTGGACCTTCCGGTTACAGACGGTAAGGCACTACCGCTGCACCAGGGCCGCCCTTCCAACACATCTACTTCTATTATGATATATATATTCAAAACCAATTTAACCTGTAAAAATACCAACCTATGTATTTTGTGGCATCACTCTGTGCAATTGCGTAACATCGTACATCAACCAATCCGGGTTCAGAAAAGTATCTATCACGCAGATATGCAATCTTCTACAGAGTTAAGGCACATAGCAGAAACATGTGTGCACAAATTGTACTGTGTGTTGAGATGTTGAGGGCACCCTGATGGGAACTCTAGCCATCATAACATTGTCAATGGTTTGGATCTATTTTCTTCCATATGGTTTAAAAAAAGAACTGGGTACACCGAGACCTACTTTATTGCCAACAAAAGGGGAAATGGTGTCATCAGGAAGGTTTCCATGCCCATCGTCTCTTGTGTAGTGAACTATTACATCATATTTTTCAAGTTGTTGTCCTGACCACAGAGAGTTGTGAGTTGACGTTATAAGCAGTGCATAGATCCTATGGAAGATTTTCATCAACTTAATAACAAGCCAAGAGGTTGTCAAAATGTTTCCTGAACCGTCAATTAACAGCTCTGAAACTGAGAGTCTGAGATGATAGTGACACATCAGTTGCTAAGAAGTTGGGGAAACTGGACAGTCTTGTTTCCCTGCTCACTGTCGTTTTCCTAATTCGAGTCACACCCACGAACCATGCAGCCCTAAATCAAACCCAGCTCCAGAACACTGCGATTTTACAGTGTCACGAGACAGACAATGCTAAGACGCTAAATAAAACATACAAGAAAAAAATGGAATAAGGCGAGACCCTTACAGTGTCTGCAGGTGGCTGAGGTTGCCAATGCTCGGCGACAGCGTCCCGGACAAGCCGTTGTTGGCCATCTGGCTGCAGCTCCAGCACGGAACCAATCAGAAGGCCGTCATTGATACGCGAACAAACAAAGCAAAGCAAAGCGGCGGTGACCCAACCGGAGAAAGGCCGGGGATCAGAGATTGGTGGGAAAGGTTCGGGGCTGGACTCGAGAGACGAGAGAGAGGCCACTCCACTCACAGCGAGATGACGAACTTGTCGGGTGAGCACGCGACCATGGACCAGGTGCAGGGGTCGACGGAGGTGATGTCCCACTGCGCCATGACCCCCTTCTCGTCCCTCAGCCGGCTCTTCACCGCCACCAGCGCCGCCACTGCAGCCAAACGAAGAGCATCATCAGCAACCCACATCCCTCCTTCGGAAGAGCCCCAAGCAACCAAACCCTAAACCCTCTCAAAAATCATCCCACCCCCCGCGCACGCGCACCTTCGTAGTTGAGCCCCTTGGGCGAGAGCGGCGGGTCCCCGGCCGCGGCCCAGCCCGCAGCGGCCAGCACCCACGCCGCCGCCAGGGCCGCGGCGAAGGTGGGGGAGAGCCGCGGCGACACCACCGCCACTGCCATGGAGAGCGCGGGAGCGGAGCGGGGCGGGGTCAGAGTGGGGAAGCGCAGCGGGAGCGGAGGAGGAAGGAGGAGGCGGCGGCGAGGGCGTGGGTGGCCATGGTATATTACCCACCCGGCTGGGAGCGTATCGAGCGCAGTGACGGAGTAGATTAGTATAGGTGATTAGGGCGCGTTTAATTTAAGGCGCGCGGGTGGGGATGGGGGATTTGATTTGGGGGGCGTTAATTAAGAGGAGGGATTAGTGAGTGGGCCCCGCGCAGAGGGGTCCGAGGGCGAGAGGAGTGGAAGTGGAGACGGGTGGCTGGCTGCGGAAGGGCGGGTGGGGAATTGTGCCCGGTGTTTGGCGACCCCGGCGGCCTCGATTCCCCTTCTTTTTTTGTCGCCGCGGTTTTGTTTTTCTTGGGCTCGGCTGCAAGAGAGATCCTCGAGATGGATGGATGCAAACTTTGGGTGGGCAGGCCAGGGAATTGGCGCTTCCGGTCTGCCAATTACGCCACCTGCTGCTCCTTCCACTGTTTGTTTGCTCGTGCTCGTTTCTTCCTTCACTCTACCGACACAGTTGTTTGTTCTTTTCTTGGAAGTCCACATGAGGTTTTTTTTTCTCTCTCCTAATGCTACTACTCCTAATTTACCATTACACCATTACTTTGCCCTCTGGCCTCTGTGTCTGCCCAGTTTTTCTTCCTTCCTCTGACAAAGTCGTTTTTCTTTTCCTTTCTTTTCCAAATAGCTCATAGCATGTCTAGCATTATATCGTAGCACACCCTAAAATTAACATGGCCACATAAACCATAACGAGCCATGGCCACATAAACCATAGCTGATTGTTACAGCAATTAGCAGTGTCAGCAAACTTGAAACAGGGGCCATGCATATAGTTCTTTTTTATTAAAAAACACTAATATAATAAGCTTCTTCCCAGCCGAAAACGTCCTTGTAATTGAATTGGCATATTTTCAATAGAGTTTGCTAGTCAAAATGTCGTCCCAAAATGTCCTTGTAATTGAATTGGCATATTCTTTAGCTAAGTACTTCATCCATGGATAAGCTTGGCAGCATCATTCTAATGTGCTCAACAATACAGTACGCTTGTTAGCTTCCCTTGCCTCTTCACGCTCAGAAGTACCATCCGGCGTGCGAGGTGCGACCCGCATCTTGTTGGGTTCCGGGGGATGTATTTTCCCAAAGACTTAAGTGGGGGCATATAAAAAGGGGATTAAAGGGGGAATTAACTAAAGGTGCTAGAAGCCTGGTTCGAATCCACGATCCCTAAATGCACTTTACTCAACTGACGGAATCCATAGCTCCACCTGCTCACTTGGAAACCTGAACTCCTGAAGCACTGTTGATTTTTCAATTGCAACATGTTCGTGCCGTGATTATTGACCATATAGAACACTTGAAATCATATGCATGGAGCCACCGTATCAAATCCAAGCAAGCATCAACCATTATGAATATTTTAAACTTTCAATGTAGAAATTGCATACTTTTAGCAACATGTAGTCTGTAAGGTCAACTCCAGAAGACGTTGATACTAGTCAGGACACAAAACTGAGCAGGTGTATCACGGTGTCGGCGTCGCGATAAAGCGAATAAATGGCAGCCTGCTCAACCACGGGCTAACGAACAGAATCAATCGCCAGTGGACCACGACGTAGCGGACAGAACTCATTCGGCCTCACCTGTGCCTTTTATTCACCCAATTATAGCTTTGTTGGTTCTTCTGCATTGCACTAGACACATGCCTATTTCATTCTACCTCAAAGGCAATTCACCATATATAACATAAAAGGCTAGGAGTTCATATAAGGATGACAACAAAATTCGCAGATGTCCCATTTTCGTTCATATAAGGATGACAACAAAATTCGCAGATGTCCCATTTCCATGTGATTCTAGTAACTCATAAAAAATGAATATGCACGTGCTTTAAGTTGGGAGGTGTCATGGGAGTTTTATGGCGATACATCAACGGGTTTTTTTTTTGACATGGTAGGGTAAAGAGAGAAGATTGAAGTTTTATCACTTGAAACCCGTCTGGCACAAACGCATATTTATTAATCCATGAAACACAATGAAACTTGCACCGAGGATGTTATAGTTTCATTCATGACACATTTAACCATACACCATATGTGAATTAAATGTTGTAACTTCTGTATAAAATTATGATATGGAACTATGCACTGAGAGAAGGGATTTCATTCCATTGTAAAGGTGACGTGACAGTCTTAGTAATTGTGTGATGAAACACATTAAGATTGTCCTAAATAATTAATCCCTCCGTCCTAAATTGTAAGTCATTCCAAGATTCTTGGAAAGTCAAACTATCTCAAGTTTGACCAAATTTATATAACAAAGTATTAAGACTTATGATACCAAATAACTATCGTTAGCTTCTTCAATAAGTATATTTTTAGATTATATCTATTTTGTTCCATAATTTTTTGTGATTCCCTCTATAATTTTAGTCAAACATAAAAAGAGTTTGACTCTCCAAGAATCTTGGAATGACTTACAATTTGGGACGGAGGGAGTAGCAATAAAATCAACATAAGGGAAAACATGAGTGGTTAGAAATCTCATACTTTGTGTCGGTGCCAGATTTGGTCACACCGGCACAAACAAGTGATTGCGGTGCTAACCACTCGTTGCCCCGATGGCGGGTGGAGAGACGGGAGTTTTTATCCTGGTTCCGGCCACGGGGCCGTACGTCCAGCAGTGGTGCGGAGCACCGGTTTCGTGTTGCTCGTAGTAGGGGGTTACAAGCAAGGTGAGAGAAGGAGGTGAACTCCTAAGTCCCTGAGTTTGGGTGTCGTTGGCTAAGTGTTTGTGTGTGTGTTCTATTGTGTCAACCTCTTCGTTCCCTTTTTTTACCCTTTGCATGGGCTTCCCTTCTCCCTTTATAGACGTAAGGGGGAGGGCGTGAGAGTACATGTGTTCGTGGTGCTGACGCTGCTAAGTGCACTGTGCTGCCCATGCCGCGCACGGTGCGAGCGGGAATCGCGCCTTCCAACTCTGGCTGACAACATGGCAGTGGTTGACGTGATGTTCTTCTTGCGACATATCAGGACTTCGTGGGTGGCAACTTGAGTACGGCGTCCGGATCGAAGCTCCGTAGTTTCCTTCGAGGGCTGCCTTCGAGGATGGTAGCGCGTCCGAGGCAAGCAAAGTCAAAGGAATGGTTGGCACAGTGCCACTGCCAGGACCGGCCTGTGCAGCGTCAGATCAGAATCCACCGCGCCGGGTGGATTTGACCGATGTCTTCTCCGCAGCGTGGGCGGTGGCGTGGTGCAGTGAATCTTTCTTTTTGACCGTAGAGGAGTCATTTATGATCGGTGATGATGGTCGCAGAGTTTCGGGCGCCGTTCCCGGCATGGCAGGCTCGAGCCTGGCCCGTAAGCTCGAGCTTGCCGAGCCTCGATCGTGACGAAAAACGCCCACTCGAGGGTGAACGTCTCCCTTGAGCCTGATTGCCGAGCCTCGAACGTGACGGAAGCGCCAGCTCGAGGGTGAACGTCCCCCTCGAGCTTGGCTGGGCTCGATCGTCACGGACATCCCCGCTCAAGGGTCTTCAAGCGGGACGAGCGCCGTGGTGAAGTTTGTCGTGGTGGGCCTTTACTGGGCTACGAAGCCAGGCCAAGTTTGTTTGTGGGCCTTGTTACCGAGTAGTTCTAGGCCTAAGTTAGGGTACCCCTTTTACAGGTACCCGACAGTAGCCCCCGAGCCTCCGCAGGGGTGAGGTGCAACCCTACGGGGGCTGGTGTCTGTCGAGGCTTTCGAGGCCTTTGTCCCTCGACGGGCCTTCCTCGAGCATTCGAGCTTCGAGGCTTTCCCTTCGAGGGTTGGAGCCTTGAATGCGCCCTTCCTTGTTTCGCGCGGGTCATGATGACCACCGAGGAAGATTTCATGGTTTCGTGGGAGAAGTGGGCGCGCCTTTTCAGGCGAGGCGTGTGGGCGCGGTTCGACACGTCCGCACGTTTATTGCGCCGGACTCCTCGAGTATTGCGGCGTGATTAAGGCGGTTAGCACGGTTGACGCGGCCAGCGCCGTTACGTCTCCTGGGGTGGGCCTGACTGTCAGCCTAGGGGGCTGGCGTGTCATGGCCGGTGTCCTGCCGCGCCTTGCTCCGTGGGGGAGTATAAATAGCGCGGCAGGGGCTCCTGCCAAGGGCACGCCTCCCTTGCCTTCCAGCCTTTGCCTTCTAGCCTTCGCCTTCTAGTCTTTGCGTCGTCTTCCTCTCTCGCCTAAGCTTCCACCTGTCGCCATGGTCCAACTCGTCGACCCCATGCCATGGAAGCCATCGACGGCCACCAGACTTGTCTAGAGGGGCTCGTGGAGGTCGGAGTGTTGGCGCCAAACGTTGACGGCGAACCGCCAGTTTGGATCTCGTCGGGGGCTGCCACGGAGCCCGCCCCACCGGCGGACTACGTCGTCAGCCTCGTTCGTCTCCACGAGCGAGGCTTTGGTGTCCCGGCGGGATGATTCTTGCGAGCGTCGTGCTTCCACTATAAAGTGGAACTACACAACTTCTCGCCCAACGCGATCTCGCAGGCGGCGGTATTCGTCGCCGTCTGCGAGGGCTTCTTGGGCATCGAGGCCCATTGGGACCTGTGGCGCCACCTCTTCTTCGGCGAGCTTTTCTTAGAGGGCGTCTCCAAGGGGATCCGTCGCCCTGCTCGTCTGCTCAAGTCCGGAGGAGCCGCAGGGAGCTCTACATCCCTTGTTCCATGGTTTCCAACAACCAAGACTGGGACAAGGGGTGGTTCTACCTCCGCAACGACGGGGGGCGTTTGCCGCCCTACACCGGCAGGCTGCTGACGGAGAAGCTGGACCACTGGGCCTACGGGGTGTCACCGCCGGAGCAGAAGGACAAGCTCGCTCCGTTGATCGAGGCACTCCAGAGTCTGTCGAGGCACAGCCTCACCGCCGGTGGAGTCATCGCCAACTTCCATCGGCGGCGGGTGCTTCCCCTTATGCAGAGGAGGCTTCCGCTGTTTGGGATGACTCCTGGCGCCGATGTTACTGGCACAGCGATGGCGGTGGAGCCGTTGCCCGACGCCATCGCCGTTCAGTGGGCGCGGCGTGCCGTCGACCGGCTGGCGGACAACCCGTGGGCGGTGCCCATGCGGCCCGAGGATGGCCACCTGAGCTTCGTAAGTGACCTTTCGACCCTCGTATTTACTTTATGTTTCGATTTTGTGTGTTCTTTACCTCGTGACTAGTGTTTCGCAGGGGCTGTCCCGCGGCCACACTTCCAAGCCTCCTGTCCCCGAGGACAAGGCCGCCAACCGCGCCCATGCTGAGCGGGCGAAGGAGGCGAAGGATCGGAAGGAGGCGCAGCGGAAGCGGAAGGAGCGGAAGAAGAGGAAGCACTTGGAGGAGAACCGCGAGCGGGAGAGGCAGGGGCTCTCACCGCTACCAACGCCGGAGACTTCCCCGGATCCCGCTGGTGAGGGATCCGAGGAGGACGGTGGGGTGAGGAGCCCGTCTCCTCTCGAACTTCCCATCTCCTCTCGGGCCTCCCCTGGTGGGGCCGCCCTTGCTGCAGCGTCTGGGGGCGGCAGCGGAGGGCCCATCAGCCTCGAAGCTCCGCCGTCGACCACGGTGCCCACTCTTGGGAGTCCGTCCGGGGTAGCGGCGGCTGCCCTCGAGGGACTCCAAGATCGAGGCGAGGCACCCGAGTGACCGGGTGCTGTCGAGGAGGCCCCAGCTCGTGGGCCGGGAGTAGAGGCCTCCCAAGTAGAAGCCGGCGCCTCCACTGGAGGCGAGGGGGTTTTGAGGGTGGCTCCTCAAGGGGAGGCCGACGCCTCTACAGGAGGTGAGGTTTCGAGGGTGGCTCCTGTCTCAGCCTCGAGGCTGAAGCGGAAGCTCCCCATCGTTCGGTAAGTTTTCTTCGTTGCTTACTTGTTCGTCGAGACTTCAATTTTGTTTCTAACTGGATTTCTTCTTGGCGCAGTCGGTCTGGTGGACGGGCCGTGCCTTCGCTTGCGCCGACCAAGGCCCTCAAGGTCGGGCCAAGCTCGTCGCCTCACCCGTCCTCGCAGCTCCTGGGCCCGGCGAACGAGGCCGTGCAGGACTTCGTCACCTGTTTCGACGCTCAGGCGGGGCTGCAGGTCGAGCGACAGCCGTGCGAGGAGGCGCCCCGGGTCCTCGAGGAGCCAAGGCCGCCTCCACTCCTCGAGGGCGCCGTCGAGCCCCGTGCTGAGGTTGCTCGGACCGAGGACGCCACCTCCGCGCCTCGGGGGGCTCCTGTCGTCGAGGAGCCATCTGCGGCGTCCGTGGAGGCGGACGTCGCGGTGCCCCCCCCATGAGGGGGGAGAGGGGTGAGCCCTTGGCGGCGGGTTTCCCTATCTGTCGGAGCTGGCCGAGGCTCTGGATGTACGAGCCCTCGTGCCGCAGGAGCACGAGAGCGGCGGGGCCGCATCGTCGGCCCTCGTCTCGCTTCCAACGGGGCCAGCGTCGGGCAAGCCCAGTGGGATACCTGCCCGTGTCAACGAACGCGGATCCCCCGTAATGTGGCAATCCCGCAGCGAGCTTCCCGAGCAGTTCGTTCGTGAAGCCGCAGCGGAGGAGCGCCTGTGGGACGTCCAGTTGGCGCACGGTCAGGATGTTGTCCGGGCGCTGCGAGACGCTCTTCGTCTTCATGAAGAGGCCGGCACAGTCCACCAAGTGCGTTTTCTTGCGGCCGGTGTTTTGTCGTAATTTCTTTTCAAAAGATGCTTAGCTCGTCTTTCGCAGGAACTCCGCAAGGAGGCGTTCGCAAAGAACGACCAAATTGCGGCGCTGTTGTTGGAGCTCCGCCGCTTGTCGGGGGCGATGGAAACTCGAGACCGCCAACTGGCCGACCTCCTCGAGACCAGGTCGCCACCGAGTGTCGGGAGAAGGGCGAAGTCATCACCCGCCTAGACGACACAGTCGGCACCCTGCGCGACCAGCTCACGAACAGCAACACTTGGCTGGACAACGAGCGAGCTGCGCGTAGTGCGGCGGAGTCGGCGCTTGGGGAGGAACGGCGTCTCGTGGTGGAGGCTCGAGACCAGCTCGAGCTAGAGCAAGCAGCTCGGGCCACGGCGGAGCGGCAGGCTCGAGAGGGGGAGAAAGCCCTCGAGGCTGCCCAGGGTCAAGTCGAGGGTAAGCCGATTTTGCTCGGGTTTCGATCTTTTTTGCTTTGTTGTTTTTTCGTTTCTGACAGCCTTGTTGGTGCAGCGCTGAGGCAGGCGCTCTAGGCCGAGACGGAGTCGAAGGAGGCCCTGCTGGTGGCACACTCGGCCACCCAGCGTGAGCTCGATGAGCTGGTGCAGGCTGCTTCGGCTGCCTGCAACGAAATTGCCAGTGCCGACGTGCAGCCCGGCAGCTCCCTCGCCAGCCGCCTTCGAGCGCTTGGGGGGCACTTCACCTCACGTGTGAAGGAAGCCCTCCTGCTCGGGATTCGGAAGGCGCTTGGAGTGGTCACGACCCACTACCAAACGGACCTCTCGAAGCTCGCCGTCGGGTACGTCGTCGCTGACAACCTTAACGACGAGGAGGCAGTGGCGGCGATCGAGGAAGTCGACGCTGCCGCTGACGAGACGGCGCGAGTGCTTGCAGGCCACTTCGAGGGCGTCCTCTTCCCTGGCGAGGATGGTGGCGGCTGGGACGACCTTGGCGGCGGGAGCAATCCCTGAAAGTCTCGGGCCATCGAGCTCGAGTGTAAAAAAGTAGTTTAGGAATTCAAACTTTTTTTATGTAAGATTAATTCGCTTACATCCTATTAAACATCGTTTGTTTCACTTAAACGAGGTGTTATTTTCATGCGGCATCTTCGTGACGCGCATTGTGTCCGATGCATGTGCCTCGAAAGGAAGTCGCCACTTGGATCGATCGTACGTGAATGACTTAGGCGGAGGGAAGTGAGGTGTTGCCGTAGCCTCGAGGCGTAAGCGAACACTCGGCTCAGGCGACCCTACCCTTATCCGTTTCACTCCTAGCGCGTTCCCTTCGAGGGTTTGCAAAGGAGTTTTGAAAAAAATGACAATTTTTTCGGTGGTCCTTCCCCATTTAGCCCCCGAGGGAGGGGTGGCTCTACCAAGGGTAGAGCCACTCCTTCCTTGAAGCGTGATGGAACAAAAGTTCGTTTTATTCATTCTCAAATTGTGGGGGTTAAAAGCCGACACTTTAATCAAGAGATTTCTACAAATCTAGAGCATGTACAAAAGTTTCGAGGGCCACGGGCCACTCTAGGGATAGAAGCGACGTAGCTGTTGGATGTTCCAGACGTTCGTGAGGATCTGCCCCTCCTTGTCAGCCAGCTTGTATGTCCCGGGCTTGAGGACTTCAGCAACGATGTACGGCCCTTCCCATGGGGGTGTAAGCTTGTGCCGTCCTCGATTGTCCTGCCGAAGCCTCAAGACGAGGTCTCCTTTGCAGAGGTCTCGGTGCCGGATCTTTCGAGCCTGTTGTCGACGCAGGCTTTGCTGGTACCTTGCCGAGTGGAGTAGGGCCACGTCTCGAGCTTCGTCGACCTGGTCCAGCAAGTCCTCTTGAGCCTGGCAATTTCGCTGTTCCTGGTATGCTCGGAGCCTAGGGGACCCATATTCCAGATTCATGGGGAGGATGGCCTCTGCCCCATAGAAGAGGAAGTACGGGGAGAACCCTGTTGCTCTGCTTGGGGTTGTTCTTAGGCTCCAGATCACCGATGGCAGTTCTTGCACCCACCTGTGCCCAAACTTCTTCAGCTTGTTGTGAATTTTAGGCTTCAGGCCTTGCAGAATCATGCCATTGGCACGTTCTACTTGACCGTTTGTTTGTGGGTGGGCCACCGCCGACCAATTCACTCGGATGTGGAAATCGTCGCAGAATTCTAAGAACTTCTTTCCTGTAAACTGGGTGCCGTTGTCGGTGATGATGGAGTTCGGAACCCCAAACCGATGGATTATGTCGGTGAAGAAGAGCACCGCCTGCTCAGACTTGATTCTATTGATGGGTCCAGTTTCGATCCATTTGGAGAATTTGTCGACCACCACCAATAGGTGTGTGAAACCCCCGGGCGCTTTTGCCATTGGCCCGACAAGGTCGAGGCCCCATACGGCAAAAGGCCATGTGATAGGGATGGTTTGTAGCGCCTGGGCAGGAAGGTGCGTCTTGCGTGCATAGAACTGGCACCCTTCGCAGGTTCGTAACACCTCCGTGGCGTCAGCCACGGCGGTGGGCCAGTAGAAGCCTTGTCGAAAGGCGTTGCCTACGAGCGTGCGTGGGGCAGCGTGATGTCCGCACACACCCGCATGGATGTCGAGGATGAGCTCCTTTCCCTCGGGTATCGGGATGCAACGCTGCAAGACCCCCGCGGTTCCCCGTCTGTATAGTTCCCCTTCGATGATGAGGAACCGCTTAGCCTTCCTTACGACGCGCCTCACCTCCGTTCGATCGTTAGGCAGAACGTCTTGATCGAGCCAGTCAAGGTACGGGCTCCGCCAATCTCGAGGCGCTGGGACTTCGTCGATTTTCATCGCCTCTGCCTCGTCTTCTTCTTCCGAGCAAGCCTCGTACCCCATGGGCTCGTTCTCATCTGCCAAGAGCTCCGCGCTCGTGAGGCCGAGGGCGGCCCCTTGAGGGTCGACTGCGGTCGAGGCTCTGGCCGAGGGGGCGATGGCAATCGAGGGCTTGTCGATGTCCTTGGCGAATACGTTCGGGGGAACGGTGGCTCGTCCTGACGCGATCTTGGCCAATTCGTCGGCCTCCTCATTATATCTTCGTGCGATGTGATGAAGCTCGAGGCCGTCGAACTTGTCTTCGAGGTCGCGTACCGCCTGGCAGTAGGCCGCTATCTTTTCGTCGTGGCAGCTCGACTCCTTCATCACCTGGTCGACGACTAGTTGCAAGTCGCCACGGATGTCGAGGCGCTTAATGCCGAGCTCGAGCACGATTTTCAAGCCGGCAAGGAGCGCTTCATACTGCGCCATGTTGTTGGACGCGGGGAAGTTGAGTCGCACGGCGTACCGGAGGTGCTCCCCGTGGGGTGAAATGAAGAGTAGGCCGGCGCCTGCGCCGGTCTTCATCACCGACCCATCGAAGTACATTTCCCAGCAGTCGAGGCTGGACTTCAAGGGGTGGAGCTGGGTGTCGGTCCATTCGGCTACGAAGTCCGCCATGATCTGGGACTTCATGGCTTTCCTTGGCGCATAAGTGAGGGTCTCCCCCATCAGCTCCGTTGACCATTTCGAGATTCGCCCAGAGACCTCGCGGTTCTGGATGATTTCGCCCAGTTGGAAGGACGACACGATGGTCACCGGGTGAGCCTTGAAGTAATGCTGCAGTTTACGTCGAGCTAGCACAATGGCGTAGATCAGCTTCTGGACATGGGGATACCTCGTCTTGGTCTCAGTCAGAACTTCGCTGATGTAGTACACCGGTCGCTGGACCGGCAGAGAGTGTCCTTCCTCAGTTCTTTCCGCCACTATAACCGCGCTGACGACTTGAGTGGTCGCTGCGATATAGAGGAGGAGAGGTTCGCCCTCTTTTGGTGAGGTAAGATCGGCGTGTTCGTTAACGGCATTTTGAGTCGATCGAGAGCTTCCTGGGCCTCCGTGGTCCAGGTGAAGTGCTCTGATTTCCTCAAAAGTCGATAAAGTGGTAGCCCCTTCTCCCCGAGACGAGAGATGAAGCGGCTTAGGGATGCCAGGCACCCCATTACCCTCTGTACGCCCTTCAGGTCTCGGATCGGTTCCATCTGCTGGATGGCCGTGACCTTCTCGGGATTGGGCTCGATGCCTCGTTCGGAGACAATGAAGCCTAAGAGCATACCTCGAGGCACTTCTCGAGGTTGAGTTTTACTCTGTGCGCCCTGAGGCAGCTAAACACGACCTCGAGGTCGTGCACCAGGTCGTCCGCCTTCCTAGTTTTTACGACGATATCATTGACATATGCCTCTACGATACGACCTATATGATCCCCGAAGACGTGGAGCATACAGCGTTGGTACGTGGCCCCGGCGTTTCGAAGGCTGAAGGGCATCGTAACGTAGCAGTACATGCCAAAAGGAGTGATAAAGGAAGTCGCGAGCTGGTCGGACTCCTTCATCTTAATCTGGTGGTAACCGGAGTATGCATCAAGGAAACACAAAAGTTCACATCCCGCCGTGGAGTCTATAATTTGGTCTATACGTGGTAAAGGAAAAGGGACTTTTTGGCATGCTTTATTCAAACTGGTGTAATCTACACAATTCTCCACTTCCCATTTTTCTTCTTTACTAGTACAGGATTAGCTAGCCACTTGGGATAAAAAACCTCCTTGATGAACCCGGCCTCCAGAAGCTTGCGTACCTCTTCGCCGATCGCCCGCCGTTTCACTTCGTCGAAGCGGCAGAGGCGCTGTTTGACCAGCTTGGAGTGGGGGCGGATATCAAGAGAGTGCTCGGCGACCTCCCTCGGAATGCCTGGCATGTCGGAGGGGCTCCACGCAAAGATGTCAGCGTAGGCGCAGAGACAGTCGACGAGCACCACTTCCTATTTGTTACTGAGGGAAGAACTGGTCCTCAACACCTTGCAGTCATGGCTGTCGGGGTTGAGGGGGACAGTCTTGGTGTCCTCGGTGGGCGCGAAGTTCCCAGTTTGCCGTTCGTTGGCGTCAGGGGGCGTGTTCACGATCGCCTCCAGATCCGCTACGAGGGACTCGTCGAGGGCAAGAGCCTCCGCGAGCTCGATGCTCTCGACGTCGCACTCATAGGCGTGTTCGACCGTTGGGCCGACCATGATGACTCCGTGAGGCCCCGACATCTTCAGCTTGAGGTAGGTGTAGTTGGGGATGGCCATGAACTTGGCGTAACATGGTCTTCCCAAGATAGCGTGGTAGGCTCCTTTGAAACCTACTACCTCGAAGGTGAGTACTTCCTTGCGGAAGTTTGCCGGGGTTCCGAAGCAGACGGGCAGATCGATCTGCCCAAGTGTTTGGACGCGTTTTCCGGGCGCGACTCCATGGAAGGAGGACTTGTTGGGGCGCAGCTCACTGGTGCTGATTCCCATGAGCTCCAAAGTTGGAGCATACAGGATATTGAGGCTGCTGCCGCCGTCCATGAGCACTTTGGAGAAGCGCGTGTTGCCGATGACGGGGTCGACGACAAGGGGATATTGTCCGGGGTTCGGGATGTGGTCGGGATGATCCTCGCGACCGAACGAGATGGTCTCTGAAGACCAGTCGAGGTACGAAGGGGTCGTTGTTCGGGCCAGCAGGACCTCCCTACATTCCCTCCTCCTCTGTCGAGGTCTTAGGTTGGCTGCGGGGCCTCCCATGAGGAAGAACACATGTTCCACCTCGGGGTATCCGTCGTCGTCCTTGGCGCCTCCATCCTTGGGCTGACCGCCATCCTTTCGAGGGATGCGGTTGTAAAACTTCCGCAGCATCTCACACTGTTCGAGAGTGTGAGCGACTGCGGTCTTGTGGTACGGGCATGGCTTCTTGAGGAGGTCGTCGAAGATGCCCCCACCACGCGGAGGACCTCGAGGTCCCTTGTGGTTAGGGTCGACTGCGAGAGCCTCGTCTTCGATGTCGCTTGCTTCGCGGGGCGCCCAGAGCTTTTTTCCCTCCTTGCCGTGTTTCCGCTTCTTCGAGGGGCCCTTTGTCTTGTCGTCCCCTACGGTCGTTTCCTTGGGGCGCTTTCCCTTTTTACCATTAAAAATGGCCTTGGCCGCCTCCTCCCCCGAGGCGTACTTCTAGGCCACTTCAAATAGCCGGTTTGCGTCGGGAGGTGGGCTCCTCCCCAACTTGCACACCAAGCTATAGCATGTGGTGCTCTCGAGAAAGGAGTGGATGATCTGGTGGTCGGTGATGTTGGGAAGCTCGGTGCAGCGCTTGGAGAAGCACCGGATGAAATCCCTCAAGGACTCGTCGGGCTTTTGTTTGCACCCTCGAAGGTCCCACGTGTTCCCGGGGCGCACGTAGGTGCCCTGGAAGTTCCCCACGAAGGTCTCGACTAGGTCGTTCCAGGCGTGGATCCGATTGGGGGGCAGATGCTCGAGCCATGTCCGCGCGGAATCTGCCAGGTGGAGTGGCAGATTGCGGATGATCATGTCGTCATCTGTAGCGTCGCCGAGCTGGCAGGCTAGGCAGTAGTCGTTCAACCATACCCTGGGGTTCGTTTCCCTAGAGTATTTGGTGATGGTAGTAGGCTGACGGAAGCGAGGAGGAATCGGAGCGGTGCGGATGTTACGGCTAAACACGCGCGTTCCCGCTGGTTCAGGGGCCGCATCCCGGTTCCATCCAACGTCAGTGCGCCCGCGTTGGCAGGTCCAGGCTCCCTCTCGATGCCTCATCTGGTTCAGCGTGTTGCGGGCATCGCCATCGTTTATTGCGCCTCGGGTGTCCCGGAGGCGCGACCTCGCGGGCGCCCGCGCGGAAGTGGCTCTGCTTCGGGTGCGCGTGGTTCGTCGGTGTGGCGTCGTGCAACGTCCCGGTGGGGGTCGCCCTGGGACTGCGCTCGTGCCCTGCCGTTAGGCCGGGGTGAGCGCACCGATGACTCCCCTCCTCGTTCGCCCTTCGAGGCCGATGAACGCCGAAGGCGAGAGGCTGAGCTCTCGGCCTGCTGTCGTGCGGCGTTCTCAACTAGCTTTTGGCCCTCGAGATGCAGCTTCCGCCCCTCGGGGGTAGCTGACTCCGGCATGGCTCGGAGCAGCGCGGCCGCTGCGATGAGCTTTTGGCTCGTTCTGGGAGCGAGGTCGTCATCTTTGCCCTCGGTGAGGATACGGGCCTGAGCTACTCGCCCCGCGCGCCGTGCGTCCGTGCTGTGTTCGTGGCCCTGTTTGGGCGGCTCGTGGTCGGAGCGCGCCGGTGGTGAGACTTCGCCACCTCCCAAGTCGTGGGGGCGAGCAACTCGTGGCTGGCGGCGTGGATGCCGCTCGTCCTCGGAAGGCAAGTGGTCCAACGGATCCGGTGGCTGCGCGCCCACTGGATCCGCGTCGTCGTTGCCTCCCTGGTCGTCATTCTCGCCATCGTCGTCCGACGTTGATCCTTCGCTGACCCGCCCGTCGCTGATGACGAAACACTCCCTGGTTGGATCATACTCATCATCGGAATAGCCGAAGCAATAATCCGCCGCTGTTTGGAAGGCCAGAAAGGCCTCTGGGTCACGGAGACCCGAGTAGTCCCAACCGGGGTGCTCATGCCCAAAGGCATATCCATCTTCCGACTCCGTGTGGGAATCATCGGGCGTCAGAGCGGCGAGGTTGCGCTCTGAGACCGGATGACAGCCTGGCTGGCCATCATATGCACCCATAGCGGTGCGGATGAGCGAGGCGTACGTAGCCGTAGGGCCGCGTAGCCCGTAGGGATAGGGACGTGCCGTCATAGCACGTGGTGCAGAAATGGGTCCCGGGAGGAAGGGAGCAACCCTTTCCCATGACCCTGATCGCAGGATCTCCCCTTCCCTTGCGGGAGGAGGGATGCTGGCGTCGGCGGCGCGCCTCGCAGCGCGCGCTCGTCGTGCGCGAGGTCCAGGACAACTCCGTCATCGCGGTGCTGCCAGTGGCAGTTGAGGAGGCTCCAGCTGGTGGCTTGGTTCCTCCCGGAGGATGCGCATGTGGTAGCCATCATCACATGCCTGGAACCGTAAGCTCCCGAACCAGATCTCCTGCCCCACTGGGAGCAGATTGCTCTCGCCCAGCGGGGGTCGTCCTTGGTTGAAGCTCGCCATCGGGAACGAGAGTTGCGCAGCGCTGGTCCCCTACCTGGCATGCCAACTGTCGGTGCCTGATTTGGTCACACCGGCACAAACAAGTGATTGCGGTGCTAACCACTCGTTGCCCCAATGGCGGGTGGAGAGACGGGAGTTTTTATCCTGGTTCCGGCCACGGGGCCGTACGTCCAGCAGTGGTGCGGAGCACCGGTTTCGTGTTGCTCGTAGTAGGGGGTTACAAGTAAGGTGAGAGAAGGAGGTGAACTCCTAAGTCCCTGAGTTTGGGTGTCGTTGGCTAAGTGTTTGTGTGTGTGTGTGTTCTATTGTGTCAACCTCTTCGTTCCCTTTTTTGCCCTTTGCATGGGATTCCCTTCCCCTTTTATAGACGTAAGGGGGAGGGCGTGAGAGTACATGTGTTCGTGGTGCTGACGCTGCTAAGTGCACTGTGCTGCCCATGCCACGCACGGTGCGAGCGGGAATCGCGCCTTCCAACTCCGGCTGACAACATGGCAGTGGTTGACGTGATGTTCTTCTTGCGACATTTCAGGACTTCGAGGGTGGCAACTTGAGTACGGCGTCCGAATCGAAGCTCCGTAGTTTCCTTCGAGGGCTGCCTTCGAGGATGGTAGCGCGTCCGAGGCAAGCAAAGTCAAAGGAATGGTTGGCACAGTGCCACTGCCAGGACCGGCCTGTGCAGCGTCAGATCAGAATCCACCGCGCCGGGTGGATTTGACCGATGTCTTCTCCGCAGCGTGGGCGGTCGCGTGGTGCAGTGAATCCTTCTTTTTGACCGCAGAGGAGTCATTTATGATCGGTGATGATGGTCGCAGAGTCACGGGCACCGTTCCCGGCGTGGCAGGCTCGAGCCTGGCCCGTAAGCTCGAGCTTGCCGAGCCTCGATCGTGACGGAAAACGCCCGCTCGAGGGTGAACGTCTCCCTCGAGCCTGATTGCCGAGCCTCGAACGTGACGGAAGCGTCAGCTCGAGGGTGAACGCCCCCCTCGAGCTTGGCTGGGCTCGATCGTCACGGACATCCCCGCTCAAGGGTCTTCAAGCGGGACGAGCCGTGGTGAAGTTTGTCGTGGTGGGCCTTTACTGGGCTACGGAGCCAGGCCAAGTTTGTTTGTGGGCCTTGTTACCGAGTAGTTCTGGGCCTAAGTTAGGGTACCCCTTTTACAGGTACCCGGCACTTTGTGTATTAGATCATTCTTAATGCACAGTTTCATCACACTGTTACTAAGGTTGCCACGTCATATTTATAATAAAATGAAACTCACTCTCTCAGTGCACAATTTTGTAGCACAATGTCGTGAACCTAATAGCTTCTTGATCCAACACAAACAAATGGATTCTAGGGGGTATAGAAGGTTCGCATGGGGTAGGAGGAAGAAGTGGAGGGAAGGGGGTAATCGAGCAGAGCTCGCCGCCGCCGGTTCCAATGTATGTCAATGCAGGAGCCAATGCAGGATGAAAGGTTAGGGGGCTCATCTCTCTTCATCTGTGTTCATCTCTCAATTTTCTTCACTATCTACATTTTTTCTCCCTTCATCTTCATTTAATCTCCACTAATTCACAGGTTGTAGGGGGGCTTGAGCCCACCCTGTACCGGTGATGGACTTCATGGGCCGGTATTGGATCATTGGTTGAGCCCACTCGTCCTTTGCTTAGCCTAATCTACGCAGTCTGCAACATACCATGACACACAATTTTATGTATAAGCAACAACCTTTAAGTCTCACATGGTGTATATCATTGGTTCAGCCCACTCGTCTTTCGCTTAGCCTAATCTACCCAGTCTGCGACATACCATGACACACAATTTCATATACAAGCAGCAACATTTAAGTCTCACATAGTTGTGTATGACCAAACGTGACATATGATACTATGGACTAAAATAAAAAGGTCAGCAATTTTGTACCTGGGAGAGAGTAGTATACTTATTTTGTATTTTTGTTTGTTGGGCTCGTTCATGATATGTGCTGCTGGCCTGCTCCTAGTCCTCTGCATTGCTTGGGCCATGTCAGGAGGACTCCCTCATTGTTTAGTTGTTTTGTACTGGGCCTTTTCTGTCCGGCCCTTCTGGATTATGGTGCATTGCTTGGGCCATGTCAGGAGGAACCCAGCCCTCTGCCGCGTGCCTGCCTTTCGTCACTATGGACTGTCTGTTACCTTGTGTTAAGTTTGTGCATTAATCTCGCCGTAACATCGACTCATGGAGAAACGTCTCTAGCGTCTAGCGACGCACGCGTTTAAACTGGAGGTAGCGTAGAGTGAAGGTAGGGTAGCGGGCTAGCGGCGGTGGAGTCGGGCGTGGGCGTGGCTGTTGGACCGACGTTCGTTCAAATGCTTCTCTGTTCCTTGCTGCATATGATGCAGCTCTGGCGATCATGAAGTTTACCGGGGAGCCGGAGAGAAGCTGCTGTGCCGCCCCGTAAGTGGGCCGCGAGCGCGTGCCATGGGTTCGTTCGGATTTCCTCGTCATGTTTTTTGTATTATTTATTGGGCCGAAACCCGAAAGGGAGTTCTTGTGGCGCCATATATGCCCCGTCCAAAGTGGTCCGACCTCCGACACCTCTCTCTCTCTCTCTCAAAAGTGGTCCGACCCGGCCTCCTTTCAAACTTCCTAATAACTTTTAGTGCTTGAATGAACTTATCTAAAAGACATATAGTTTGCTTCAACTTTTAAATCGTAGTACCTTCGTCCTAACATAAGGCGCATTTGTTTAAAAAAAGAATCAAAGTTTGTTGGTTCCAATTGACAACTACTCCGCGTACGCCGAAAGTATATACGTGTTTTTGTCCGAAACTGACACATGCCTGTCCCTATGATTTATTTAAATTATATAAACATCTTTAGGGCCGTATTAATAGCATGGTAATCAAGGAACTTTACTATAGTGTTAGTCTCAGAGCTATCTTTCTCTTACTACGTCCATTCTTAAACATATGAAATGAACTAACGATTTTGTCCAACATCGATTTACTATACATTTCTGTAGATCTTAGCTTCCACATATTTTAGTGTTTGAGATTCGTGCAAATAAATAAAACCTGTTGGATCCCAACAATCCCTCGCTCTACAACAAGTGCCCACGGATTAGGAAGCACTACATATCCGCCATTCTCCCTTTTGTAGGCTCCCCCTTAACTATAAAAAGGGGTCATCCGCCCATTCGAAAGATATAGATATACACACTCACCTCTCACAACGACCTTTGAGCACCAGGGCAGGGCTCAGGAACACGATCAACCCGCCCACCTACCCCCCCTGGACTGGACGTAGGCCACCTTCGATCCAATGCACACCAACACCACAAGTGTTTAATATCGGCCAGATAGGGACTTCTTTTAAAGTGCACATATTAATCAATGAAAAACAAATGTTAACAAAAATTATAAATATCCAACCATAAATTCGGTTGACTCTAATCATTATTAAAAGTAATAGCCCTTGAATATATTTTGTTATTTAAAAAATATCCATAGATGCACAATAAGTGATGATCATGTCGCATTATCTTTTTCCATGTCAAACCTATAGCTTAAGGTTTCAACTAAATACATGTCAAACGCACATGAGAAGCAACGAACTGTGCAAAGGGAACTATGTGCGGGGATAAAATTTATACATAATAATAGGTAGTATTTACATGTGTAATTTCTATGAATATAGAATAAAAATACTAAGTTGGAATGATTATAATTTGGAATTGAGGTATTACCTTTGAATACTTTATCCTAAAGGATATGTGTTACATTGATGGAGGGAGGGGCCGGTTATAGGAGTTCGAGTCGAACTTTAAACTTCCAAAACATCGTATCATAGTTCTGAACGTCCCAAATTGTAAGTCGTCTGACTTTTTTGACCCCAACTTTGACCACTCGTCTTATTCAAAAAAAAATTATGCAAATGTAGTAAAATTTAAGTCATTCTTGAAATTCTTTTATTAGTAAAGCTAGCCATAACAAAAAAAAATATGATATTTTGCAAAAAAAAATTTAAATAAGACGAGTGCTCAAAGTTGGAGCCAAAAAAGTCAAATGACTTACAATTTGAGACGAAGGGAGTAGTTTCTTGAACAACTTTGATGTTTAGCTTGCATCTATGGATTTTCTTATCAGATTCATCTTAAAAAATAGAACATAGCACTATTGAGACTGACGTTAGAACCAAGCTGTCACATAACAGAATATATTCTTTCATGACAATTGACATAATGGAATACTCTCTCCTTTCAAGAAAGAATGCATCTATCACTTACGAGGAGTCAAATAATAATTTCATGTCTGACCAAATTTATACAATAAACTATAAGAATAAATAAACTATAAGCATTTTTGTTTTAAATAAATTAATATAAAAATATATTATATGGTTAATCTAATGATACTTGTTTTGTATCATAAATATTAGTATTATTTACATAAATTTAGTCAAATTAAACTTTTTTTACTCCACAGGAAATGAGAGTTGCCTTCTTCCCTCTAGGGAGGTTGTAAGTCAAAAGTTACACGTTTGCTGGGCATTTCAAGCTGATGCAGAGGCTAGATACACACCATTCGTTATCTTTAAAAAAAAATGTTGCTTGTGCTCGATAATTAGATGTGTGAAAAGATAGATATTCCTCCGTGTCCAATGCTGGATTCCAATTCTCGTGACGCCATTAATGGCGATCGAGACGCCGGCCGGCCCGGTCGATTATCCACACTGGATCACGGAATTGGAAACAGATCAATCCGGCTGTACGCAAAACATGTATGGGCAAGGGCAAGCGCATGTTTATATGTAACATGTCCTCAAGGCAAAAGTCTTGAAGGGACCAGACGAGCCCAATGATTTGTGTTATAGTTGCAGGCTTGCAGCGGCCTTGTAGGCACAAAACAGCAGCGGTCCCTGGAGCATTGGAGAAAGATGAGCAGGCCTGAATCTCCTGCGGCTCTGCATGCATTGATTTCCATCTGCCTCCTTTTGACAATTTCCCTGTTGATGTAGCACATTTATGTGCCAGACTTGTTGCCAATGGTCATAGCTGACAGTCTTTTTCTTTTCAATACACACAAAAGCTTTGCACGTCAATTTTTATTGAAGGACACTGTATGTCCGCCATCCTAAAATATTATCCAGATGCAGTGGCGGACCCGCATAGCGCATACACGACATGATATGTATAAAGTAATAGAAAGTTTAGTCCCACCTCGCCACCACACAAAGAAAAAGTTGTAGTTATATACCAACACGCGCCGCTGTTTGTTGACAAAGGCAAAGAGAGGATTAGGTTGGTGGGCTTGAATCGACCCGTGCTCGTCGGCGGCCCACGAGCTATATGTGGCCTGGTTTTACAGTGAGACATCACACAGATCTAACACGTGGGTCCCACATGCCAGGAGGGACGAAAAAACATGCCCATACGTTGCAACAGGTTTAAAAACATATTAATTTAAATTGATTATTTTTAATCATATTTCTTCCTAATTGGTTCAATATTTCTACAATCCAAGCCTAGGTGAGCTCCACTTGAATTTGCTCGTCTCCAATATTTCAACAATATTTTAATGCTTTCTCAAACCGGCTAAAGAACCTCCTCAGCTTGAATCCACAACGGCTTCGGCTGATATGTCGGTGGTTTTCGCCACGAGGATACATGTTAGGAAACTGACGTGGTAGAGGTCTACAAGTCATAGACAAGTCTGGGGCAAGCCTTCTATATTTTGGCCATGGCGGATCGCCGGACCAGCCTCCTGCCGGCGAGGTAGATTTACGTCCCTGCCTCCGAGGATATGAGATTCACCCTCGGGCTGGAGCGGCGGGGCATGTCCGCGGTCCACGAGAATCGCAAGGAACATCGATAGCCACACGGTTGCTCTCGAGCAGCAAGGAATTGCAGGTGACTAACGAGCGCCGGTACGGCGCGCCCGCTCGCACGATGCACATCATGCTCGCGTCAGGGAAAGTGTTCACCAGCGCCAATCTTTTTCGTTCTCCTTCCTCCTTCCGCCAGGCAGCAACAACCGGCTTCAAATTATCCAAATTGTACCCGCACATCCCATTTTCCCTGCACCATCCAGTTTTTCCTCCGCTCCAATAGGGAGGGATTCAAGCAATTGGCCCTTGAATTAGCAGCAAAGGATCGGAGCTCAACGGCGGAGGCACAAGGCAGCGGGCACCACTGCACCAGGCCGTACGAGGGACGAGGCCACATCACGCGCTGAGCTCTATTACATGGGCCGAGAGGAAGCAGCCCACGAGGCCGATTCGCCCGAAGCGCAGAGCAGTAGAGCTTGCGTTAGAGACTTTAGTCCCACCTCGGTTGTGCACTAAGCGAAACATGTCCTTATAAACCGACGCGCTACTCTTGAATCGAGCTGTGAAGTTGGACGATAAGATTTGTAGCTATGATTTGGATTTTGAATTGTGTTTTTTTTTTCTTTTGTTCAAATTTGAAGGTGCTTCAGCGTTCGGATGTTAGATTTTCCGGGTAAATTGGAAAGTGTTTTGGATTTAAAGTGTGATCTATTGCAAATATATAGACTTTGAAGTTTTGACCAATTTTAGAATTCAACATTTTAAAATTTGAAGTTGCTTTGGTGTTTGGATGTTGGGTTTAAACGGGTGAATTGGGAAGCGCTTTGGATTTAAAGTGTGATCTGTAAAAACTTTATATATGTTGAAGTATTTAGGTACTTTAAAAATCAATATTTTTTAATTTAAAGATGTTTTATTGTCCGAATCGTAAGGGCAACAGGCCGCATACAAACATTATGCGAACGAATTAAACGCTTAGAATATTTGTTATTTAATGAACCTCAGGTTTTCAAATTTTAAGCTATTATTGTATTAAACAATTTTTAATTTAGAAGCATTTTGATATCAAATATATATTTATGATGGATCACATATAAACATTTGTGAGAATGGATTATACATAGCAAATTTCAAAATTCAAAGCTCCTTTCGAATTTTCTTGCATACATTTCTATATTCTAATAAAAAAATATATTTCAAAAGGAAAAATATGCTAAATCTAAAACCTTTCCATAGAGATAATTCTTAAATTCCACGTGCTTTGATAATTCTTATAAGAAAAATATTTACAAAACCATGTCTATAATAGAGTTATATGTTCTAGATTTTGATATTTTGACTAAATTTGATATTGGACACCTTTCAATAGAGTTATATATTTTAAAATGATGAAATTACATTGTTGACACCATCCCCAAAAATGTTTTGTATGTGTTATAAAAAATAAAAGATAGTAACGATAATAATTGTATTAGATCACGTAAAAATTATTTTAAAAATTATATAAGATCATTCAAAATTATGTTCGTTTAAATAAATAAATTCAGAAATAATTCAAACAAAATAGTTTGATGTTATATTGAACAAACAAAATAAGAACTACTATAAATAACAATTTAGAAAAATATTTAAATATTTTTTAAACAACTAAGTTGGGTCCCGCATATAATGGTTTAGTGGGACCCACTTGTGGGCCCGTGGTCTACGGTGGGGCCCACTTTGGGACCCACATCACGCGGGTCCCGTGGGCCCATGGCGGGGTGGGTCCCGCGGGGCCCACTTTTCCCAGGCGTGGTGTCGCATGCCCTAGGATTGCTCGGGCCGATCTAAACCGTCGACGTGGTCGATCCGACGGCCGAGACAATGCAGGTGATGTGGCGCGATGAGGTTGCCCGGTTTGGGTCCAGGATTCCTATTATAGAGATTTGCTTCTGAGATGTTTGCGGGTGTTTGGTTCCCGTTTTGACCAAGCAATTGACAGGTAGGCCCAGCGACACACGCGACCTAGAGTTCTCCTGTGCTACTGACAGGTGAGGTCCACATGTCAGGACGTACGGAAAAACGTTACTTGCTCTAGAAATAGAAAATAGGTAAAGATATTGTTGTAGATGTGTATGTTTTTCTATATAAAATTGATAAAATTGGAGAGGTTGGATTACATGACGAGTGTAACATGCATGCTCCGAATATAAACTCTTTCGTTAAAAATAAATGGATTTGAATAGCTTGGTATGCTGAATCTAGTTCGCACTTCCACACTGGGGCAATGAGAGACAAAACATTTCGAGTTGTTTAATCTAACAAAGAATACCAGTTGTCTGTTGAAGTAGGGCAATGCATAAGCTTGAGAATATCCAAATCACAAGAAGTGGCAGTAAAAATTGTTCCGTGTTACTGCCTGCATGCCTAACCATGAGAGACTACTGGTTAGGTTCCGGCAGGTAAACCGAGAAGAGCCATGCATGCACCAGCCTTTTTCTTCTGCAGCTGATCAACACAGGGGTGTTCAGAATTTTCACCGGATTCCACCACTTTCACCAGGATTTTCAGATAGCCCAAGGATCGGGAAAGTCGTAACTATTCTGGAATATGCATGCATGAACTTTCGCAGTATATTTTCGGTAACAAATTAAGGACAAAATGGCACCTTAAAATAACATTATATGGTAACATTGCAAACTGGTTCTCAAAAATATATTGAGGGAACATGAGTCCTTAACCTTAACCATTGTAGAAAGTTAACTATACATCAGGGCGTTTACTATATATAACTTGATCAGCTACCCTTTGCCAAGGATACTTTGTGGATCTTCAGTTAAATTAAGGTCAATGACGCTTTACCTTGAGATTTGTGACGGTTCAGGACCTCAGGGCTACTTTAATTTGATGTATATCAGTATATCACCTCTAGACATGCATGGTGCACATGCTATAAAAAATTAATAACTCGTGGTACTTTACTTGAGATTTGAGAACAAGAAAGAAGATACTTCACCTAATGCGACAAAGGTCCCCTTTAGGCACATGGTAAGGATTCCCCACAACTAACCAAGCTCCCCGTGCTACTACCACAATCCGACAGGGGACCTGCAACTAATTAACACCAGCAACCTTTCCTTGTTTGCATACCCTGATGGCCAGACCAATTCACTCACAACTTACTACCGAGTATTCCACTGCTTCTTCCCCAGCAAGACCTCTGCCATGTCCTCGTTAATCTCGCCATGCTCAACTTGGTAACCTGCAGCCAAGGTCTCTAGCCGTAATACTCTGCGAAGAAGGCAACAAGAAGCTTATTCAAATGGGCAGTTGCAGTATATGGATCGGCCACAGTACAGATCGGCCGTTCCGTCGTCTCTTCACACGTCCAAGCCACAATGCTCCAAAACCTCGCATGTGCCGGTGCCGATGCGCTGCAGGATCTACCCACTCCACTTCGTTGTAGCGTAGTACGATGCAAACCCAGAAACGCAACTATGCTCTCTACAGTGACATCGATCGCCTTGTTTCTCCGTGGCCATTCGCTACAACATGCTTATGAGCTTATCCATGGCGTCATAGCTAGCTTTGTGCAGGTCCAAACCATGCATAGAGAAACTATCGCAGCGTACTGCGGCGGCAGAAGAGGCCAGGAAACGTCGAAGGGGCACCAGCTAGGCAGCTAGCTCTTCATGCACGTACCAGGCCGGGTCTCTGTCAGTGTGGCATGGCCGAGCCAGCGCACTCTGCTTTGGCCTTTTCTCTACTAAGAGAGTTGCAGGCTGCCGGTTACAGATCCAGTGCAGCTTGGTAGATAATTTTGTGTTTGATTAGTCCTAGGCTCCAGGATAAGGCCTCTGTGCTGCCAACTATGTATCCTGTTGTCAAATTGCTTCCAAAGGCAGGAAAGTAATAAGGTGATTTGAGTAATTATCTGATCGGTAGAGGCGAAATTTGCTACCATCGTCGCGATTTCGTGGAGCCATGCATCCACACAAGCAGATCCCTGGTCGACGCCCTCCATACTATATATCTCCTCAAATTTACTTGGCCATGTGGACAAACAAAATATTTTTATTTCAGGTCTTAATTAAAAACATGCATCAGCTTTACTTTGATTGGAGGTAGTATATATGTTTTTAATATCAATGCAAGGCTGCCATCTTACATGCAGCTAACATCGGCGGACTAGTGAGATGCCCCTCAAGCCAATTGTTTTTTGTTTTGAGCTGGTAAGATTGGGCTTGATTTTCCTTTTTTTTATGGCAGAAGAAAAAAAAGAAAGACACAAAAAAAGAAGATTATATTGTGCTCAATTCTGCTTACAGAAATGTTGGCTGTCGTTTTTAGGCAGATCTTCTTAGTATGTTTGCGAGTTTTTCCTATGTGATCATCCATATGAATCTTTATATGGGTTTGGGATTGAGAATTAGGGCTACACAATTCGTGAGTATCACGCATTTCAGTGTCTGTACATGATTTACCAAGCTATAATTGAGAATTAGGGCTACACAATACTATAATTATTCTTTTTGTTTACAAAATGCTACTCCGATTGTCCACAAATATAAGGGTTTTAGGACATTAACAAAGTTGGTTTGACAGTAAATCACGCTAACTCCAAAATGCTAATCAAATTATTAATTTATCATTATTATTTATTGACAACCAACTTTGAATTTTTTTTTTACTTAGAACAGATCTTGAAGTGCTTATATTTCTAGATGGAGGGGATGGACATCAATTCGTGGTGCCCCGATTAGCCTTAAAAAAGGATTTGCACGCTTAATCGTCGATCATTTCTGCCCTGGATATGTATGGTTTGGTGCAAAAGGAGGAGATGGTGGAGCTAAAAAGGTGGTAAAGCTGGAGATGCGCTACATGATTAACACAGCGGCAGAGCCTCCTAATATAATCGCAGCCTGATTCACCAACAACAGCTCACATGGCCATGGGGTCATGGGGAGAGCGAGGATGATAGCGGCAGCCCAACCAGCGGCCGCAAACCCAGCTGCAAAACTCTCCCCTCCTCCCTGTCAATCATTCGCCGTTGGATGCGGGGGGTACGGCAATACTCCCGTCGTTGCTGCCGCTGGTCGCTGCCTCGCTGGACGCTGGTCTGGTCAGCACTGGCTGGATCGATTGGACGCCAATCAGGTCAGCTCACTGCTCAGCCTCTCCAAAAGTGTGCGTTTGGGAGTAGGGCAGGGCAGGGTTGGCCACAGACACCTGTGCCTACCAAACTATGCTCAATTGCAAAAAGAGAAGAGAAAACCATCAGAATGAAGTGGTTGTATCTAGCTTTTGCAATGGGAGGATATTCTCAACTGGCTAGTGGTTGCATATTATTGGAATAAAAGGGGGATTTTGTGTTTAAAATATATATAGTTGGGCACTTTAACCTCTTAATATTGGCTGGTTTTCATTCTCTGTGCAATTGTTTAGGGACCTTTTGGTTTGACATCTTTACTCGATAGCAAAATTTCAAGTGGGCGCCGAACACTCACAAGTATGGCATTCGGATTTTTGTAGTAGGCATTGAACTTTTGAGTTCAGAATATGAATGTATTAGGAGTTTAGGACTTGAAGTTTCAAAGCGGTTTCGAGTTTATTTGAAATTAGAAATTGAACCAAGGACGGGAAACTTCCACTCAGGTTTCTCAAACCAAAATCATTTCTTAAAAATATAAATATTCCCAACAGATAACTGACAATGTGAATGCACTGTTTTGCATGCAGCCACCAAATCAATTGTCCTCCCAATATCGTCGCCTCCCTTTCAAGTCTTAGTGGAAATGAGAATGATGTTGAGTAATTACAAAAAATATAGCAAACATATCTGTTGGGCAGATGAAAATTGAGTTTTCATCCATTGGGTGTGGACAAAATTTATATTTGTCCAATGAACGAAATAGTATCTGCAGTAAAAAAAGATTTTTTTTCAGAAACTGATTCTTTACTGTATGCTTTATTTTTGAAACGAATTTTTTTGTCCATTAATAAGATTGAGCTTAAGTACATATGACGATGATGCTATATTTTTGTTGAATTTTTTTTATAGTAAATCGATGTTTTTTATATAAAAAATGGGACAGGGCTTGATTATCAACTGCCCTTTCAAGTCTCAACGGAAAAAAGAACGATGTGACTGGTTGCTAGAGGTGACAAAACTGGATGACCAGCTATGATATGGAATGTCAATGGGAAGAAGATGACAGAGAAGAGGAGGGAAAATGACTCCTCCCTCTATGCCCCAGGTTAAAATGATGGAGACAGCGAACACAAGCAATTATGGTTTATTTTATGAGTTATGATGTGAATGCCATATTGAGGCAAAAAGCATTCTCATGAGGGACAGGAATAGGTTACTGATCCGTAACATTTTCTATATTCGTACAAGGAACATCTTTCCAGCCGCAAAAGAGAGAGCACGCTACAAAGTAATATACGCGGAAGGCCCCATGCAAGGCCAACTCCAGAATCCTGCGATATATGTCTAGTTTTCTCTGCTTCGTGGATGCAGCGCATCGATTCCAGTACAACATGCATTATATTGCAAACTCGATCGTACGTCCTACGCAGCAATGATTAACAATTTGAATGATTGTGATTTTTAGATGCTAGTTACCTGCACCAGCCAACTGGATGTGTCGCAGACTTTTGCTCAATCCGGCAGAATGATTAAAGTTGCTCTTCCTTTGATTTACATGCTGATACTATGTAGTACATTCTTTTCATTACTTTTCTATACACCCGATATAGCATTATTGAATCTTGATGATCAGATGAAAATTATTGTTCGTTTTTGCGATAGAAAAATTGTTTTGCATGGATGTATGTTTTGTTTTCTGCTTTGTGATGTTATCCTCCGACAACCGTCGGTCCAGAATATTTGGTTGGTGATAGTCATGCACGTGAACTTTGTCCACTTGTAACTACATGTGTTGAGGACAAAATTAGCTTGGCAGAGTAAAACAGGATCATTGTCTCTGATCTTGCTTTGCTGAATGGCAACGTGAATCACAAGCCAGATAAACTTCTAAGTTCTAATTAAGTGAGAAAGAACACTCACAATAAAGGCATCAGTTGTTTAATAGTTCTTTGTTGGATAAACATCAGAGTAACATCAAAATCTTCAACAAAATATGATTTTCCGAGCAGGGCCTACTGTGACTTATATTCAACCCATGCAGTGCTCTACGTGTACCCTGAGCCCCTGACGGCCCTGACCGCTCATAATATTCATACGGTTCCGTACAAAAGAGATCGAAACAAGTTTGAGGCTGAGCTTTTTCGAGCAAATGTAGGCTAAAGTAACCCCCTAACCTATTTGCATGTTAAGTATAAATACCCATAGCTTCCCTAAATGTGCATCTAAAGTACATGTCTCCGCCATTGTGTAAAAGTAACTTAAAGTTACCCTGCTAAATTTTCATCTAGATTACTTGATGTGTCATTATGAAAACATAGAACATCGTACCATTATATATATGTTTTAAATTATCCTATTATTAATTTTATATCTAAACCTAAAATATAATACACCCAATATAACAAGCGCTGGTTTCAGATAATTCCTTATCGCCATAGGGAAAAAAATGAAGGAAGTAGAGATAATCGATTTTTATTAGATGTGGGCAAGCTCCAAATTTACCCACTTTTGTCTCTTTTAAATGTGGGTTCATAGACCAATTTAGTAGACAGTTAACAGTGTATAGATGATCATTTTGGACAAGCTTTTCAGATTTCCTGTTAATTAATAATACTGTGAATTTAAGTAATGAATTTTAACAAGCTCTATGAGGCGTGTAAAATTTTCTCAGACATGTTATTCTATGATTATTTTTGGTATACATAAGCCTAATATAGTTAGCAATATGCTTCGATTTTTTTTGTTTCCAAGTATGCAGGACAAAGGTGTCTTATAACAATTTTATTTGGAGGAGAAAATCTTATGTATAGCTTTATCATCTTACTATTACTAATTGGAGACTCCTTTTTACAGGATTGTAGACAGTCTAAAAAGTTTGAGAAATCCTACAAATTATCACAAAAAAATAGAAACATCTGGCCATCAATTCGTCAACTCAAATCGGTCAAAGATCTTTTCTAATAAATTACCCACCTTTGGCATTATGAAACTATATTAAAATAACACCCTAAACATGTATCCAAATTGCCCACCCGTGTCGTTATAAAAAAAATCTAAAGCAACCCCTAATTTTCATGTAAATTTACCACCTATCCATTATAAAAATAATGTCAAATAGCCCCTAAGTTTACATTTAAATTATCCGATGTTGTCGTTATTAAATGCTAAAGTAACCCTAAATTTGAATCTAATGATATAAAATTTCCTGTCTTCATTTATATATTATTTATATTATTGTTTATATAAACAAATTACTAGCCATAATATGTGCCACCATATATTCATGTATGAGGGAAGTGATAAGTATACGAATTTTCATGTTGTTCACATAGCTCAAAAGTGTGCAACTAAATAGATACAAATGCATATAAAAGTGTGATGCAAAGTGAAAAAAAATGTTCATAAATAAACCTATTACAACTAGATAACGACGAGTATATATCTTTAGAGTACTATGTTAGAGCAATTCATAGATGAAAAAGAACGTGACATAGATAATTTTAATTATTAATTATTACTAACTAGCCCGTGCGAGAGCACGAGTTGATAGACTAGTCACACCTAAATATCAAGCAAATATGCCCCTCGAATATACTACCTTTATACCATTGTTATACATGGGTTGTCCTTCGGCGTTCATCCACTCCTGGACGTCGTCGTGCGTTCACCCTGGCTGTGGCACCACATCTTTTTTGACAAAAGAACAAGTGGTCTACCAAGAGCTAATCACGGCGCATCATACGCGTGTGGATACGCCCAAAAGGTATGCGTACGTCCGTGGCTTGTATGGCATCGATACGACGATATTTGGCATTCGCTGGCCGATCGCGACGTCACGAAAAGTTGACGACAGTCGCGCCCCCGCACACGCGCATACACAGGGCGAAATCGCGACGCAAATTGCTTGCAATGCCCACTTCTGCTAGCTGCACTGCATGCCAGGGGTGGTGTGCCCAGCTCACAGTACGCCGCCGTAGCCCGCCCTCACCTACCTGATCTACCAGGCTACCATGTACCTCCACCGTAACACATACACGCCACACCACAAATGACATGCACATTGTACAAGTGGTTAGATCCAGCACGCACAGAAGTTCAAGTGTTTAATGAAACGAGCAAATTGGCGGCAGTTTCGCCATGCGTTCGCTCACGCCCATCTGCCGCACGCTCTGTTCCGTGTCGGCCCACGCATGTAACCCCGCCCCCCCCCCCCCTCCCTCCTCCCCCCCTGCGCCATCGCCCACTATATAGCTCAGGACACGCAGTGCTGGCTCGGCAGCAGCTCGGATCGAGGCAGTGTACTGGCTATAGCTAGCTAGCTACCCCTCGTCTCCTTTCCCAGGTCGAGCAAGTAGAGCGATACGCGCCGAGGAGGCTAGCTATCATCCATGGGGGCCTTGTTGCTGTCTTTGAGCCGGGCCGTGCTCGTCCTCGCGGTGGCGCTCGGCGCGGCGGCGCAGCTCTCGCCGACGTTCTACGACGGGAGCTGCCCGAACCTGCAGTCCATCGTGCGCTCCGGCATGGCCGCCGCCGTGCAGCAGGAGCCACGGATGGGTGCCTCCATCCTCCGCCTCTTCTTCCACGACTGCTTCGTCCAGGTACGTCGCTGTTGCAGCAGCTCAGATGAGCTCCCATTCATCACATCAATTGGCACAGTTGCAGCAGCTTCCTGCCTGCCTGCTGGCTAGATCTTGGCTAGCTGGGGCGACGCTGACGTCTCGCCGGATTTGTGCGTGTGGTTCTGCAGGGCTGCGACGCGTCGGTGCTGCTCGACGACTCGGCGACGATAACCGGGGAGAAGAACGCGGGGCCCAACGCCAACTCCCTCCGCGGCTACGAGGTCATCGACTCCATCAAGTCGCAGGTCGAGGCCGCCTGCCCCGGCACCGTCTCCTGCGCCGACATCCTCGCCCTCGCCGCCCGCGACGGCGTCAACCTGGTCAGTATCATATCAGTACTGAAACGAACTTTTTCTTGCGCTTCTGCTTCACGTTCACGCATGCCTTCAGCAAGCACTACTAGAGGAAAGTGTTACTAGTAGACAGTAATCTAGTACTCTACTAGTCCAGGACACCACCTGCCGACACCCGTACCGCCTGCTGCATGGTACGCCATGCATGAACTAGACTGGACTCGATTGGTCCCGTCAAACATGTTCCGGGTGCCGTGGGGGCCAGGCTTCCTCACCAACCGCTTATGCCGGGAGCTGGCACGACGGGTGTTTCCTGATCTGAGCGAGCCTATTTTGTCGCCAGACGCTCGCTCAACATGTGCCCACTGTTCCTGCCTGCTCAAACACACACAGTACCAACTTGCACTCCATGACACTCGACACTTCCCTTTGCAGATCCAAATCCAATTACCAGTAGCACTTGTGCAAGCTAACCATAATCTAATCACCTCCTTTGAATTCTGTCGTTTCACCCTCAATTATACATACTCCTATACATCACATTGCTGACAAACGAACAAACAAACAACAATGCAGCTGAGCGGGCCGACATGGGCGGTGCAGCTAGGCCGCCGCGACACTCGAACGGCGAGCCAGTCGGCGGCGAACAGCAACCTCCCCTCCCCATCCTCAAGCGCGGCGACGCTCGTCTCGGCGTTCGCGTCCAAGGGCCTCGACTCGCGCGACCTCGTGGCGCTCTCGGGGGCCCACACCATCGGCTCGGCTCGGTGCGCGAGCTTCAGGTCCCACGTGTACAACGACAGCAACATCAACGCCGGGTTCGCGGCGAAGCGGAAGCAGATCTGCCAGCCCCAGAGCGGGGGATCCGACGGCAACCTCGCGCCGCTCGACGCGCTCAGCCCCGTGAAATTCGACAACGGCTACTTCCGCAACGTCGTCGCCCAGTTCGGTTTGCTCCACTCCGACCAGGAGCTCTTCGGCGCCGGCGGCGGCGTCGACTCCATCACGGCGCAGTATGCTCGTAATGGTGCGGTTTTCTCGAGGGATTTTGTGACGGCTATGATCAAGATGGGTAATATTAGTCCACTCACGGGGTCTAATGGGGAGATCCGAGGTAACTGCCGGAAGCCCAACTGATGAGCTTTAAGATTGGTGAAGGAAGGATGGATGGACGGTGAGGATGGGTCGACATGGCCAGCTAAGAGGAGTGTGGCTTTTTGTGCGTGGAAAGTGTGGAGTGCGTTGGAAGGGAGCGGCGGGCGCTCGAGTCGAGAGTGGAGAGGATGATGCATGATTGAGGAGGGGATTTGGTGGGTGGAGAGGCGCTGTCAAGGAGGGAGGAAGGGGAAGGGGGTGGGGCCCAGCGTGCCGTGACACATCGATCACACACTGCATGGCCACTGCTAGCTGCTGCTTTTGATTTGGTTCCATTCTTTCTTTGTACCATATATGATATATGGGCGATTTGAGCCTGTGTAAGTTTGTACGTACGTGGCCGATTCATGATTGTTTTTCCAGGGAGGAAACGAATAAGAACGGATGAAATGTTGGGTTTTGTTTTTATGTCCTCTGGCTCAGCAGGAAATTCATTCGCAAATGCAGTGTGTGTGTGTGTGTGTGTGTGTGTGTGTGTGTTCCTTGGTCAAAACCGGAGGGTGTACCGCAATGGCTTGTAGCAGAGTAGTTAGTTGCACAGAATTAGGCAGGGTACAAGTACGTGCAACTAGCACCATTATGAGTTTGCTAGTTGTCCCTGCATTGCATGCGACAGGCCGGACATGCAGGCCTGGCGTCGCTCCGATCCATCCGGTGAAATGCGAGTTCTCTTTTTTTTTGTCCTCAAGATAGAAATTCACAAAGGCAGCAATGAGCCCATCAGATGTTTTCTTTGGTCAAAATCGGAAGATGTACCACAGTGGCTAGTATAAGTACGTGCAACTATTGTTGCGTCCTGCATTATGAACTTTGCTAGTTGCGCCCTGCATTATTATATTGCATGCGACGGGCCGGACATGCAGATCTGTCGTCGCTCCATCTGGTGTTGATGTTGGCTAATGAGCATCATGATGGCCGTGCTCATAGTGAAAACACAGAGGTGGCAACCTGGTTTGCTCAAGGCTAGGAGAGCGGTGTTATACTTTATACATTTCAGCCATCTTAAATTTTTACAGTGACAAACGGACAGTATTGTCCACGTGGCAGAAGAATATGGATCGGATAAAGATACCATATCGAGGACGGGGAGATGCATCATGCATGCAAGCGAGTGGTGAGCTACAGTGATGGAGGATGAGAATGAAGCGGAGCTAGCTACTCTATTACACGACGATGTCAAATCCAAATATCCATTGGTAGTTGGAGAGGTGTTGTCTAAGGAGACCGAGGCGAGAGGGACCCAGCGTGCCGTGAAACATCCATCGAGATCACTGCATCGCCATTGCTGCTCTGTCCTGCGGTTGCATTCTTTATTTGTACCATATGACGCCGACGATTTAAATTAGCTGGAACCGATGGAACGTGCTCTTTTCTATTAATTCCATTCTTTTTTTCTTAATTATTAATCATGTCGGTTTCGTTTTAGGGAAAAAAGTAGTGACTATCTTTCTTGGATCTTATTGGATGAAACTAGATGTGGTCTAGCGTTCAAGTTCAAGTGCATGACATGCTAAGCTAGTACTAGCACCGTAGCCAGGGTTTACCTTACCGTCGGGAACCGGTCCGGTTTGACCGGTTCCCAACCAAACCGCTCCGGACCGGTAGCGGTTCGGGGCGGTTTGAACCGGTAGAAATTCAAAATTTTCAAATTTAAATTTAAAAATAGAAAAATGTCGTAAAAATTCCTAAAAATACTTCAAGGTGTGTGTAGTCTATTGGTGTAAAAAGTTTTCAAATATTTGCTCATTTGATATTTTTTTTGGCAAATACAAGTTAAATAAAAAAAAGAAAAAAAACCGGTCAAACCGACCGGCTAACCGGTCAAACCGACCGGTTAACCGCTCAAACCGAATTTGAATTCAAAATTTGAATTTGTTCGGTTTCCACCGGTAACCGGTCCAACCGGACCGGTGTACCGCTACCGCCGGGCGGCGGTTCGGCCGTCTGGTTCGGTAAGGTAAACCCTGACCGTAGCACGCCATGAAGATATATAGGAGGTGTTTGTTTGGGGTGAATGTAACGGAACCGATTGCACAGGGTAACAGATAACGTTACATATGTTTGTTTTGGTACTCCCGTAATCAGGTTACATCGTAAACGAATACGGCGCTTCAGAAAGTCGATACCGCTCCAAACTCGGCGTTATCAGATACGACCTTCTCATCTGCTTTCCTCCACATGATGGCCTCCTGGTTCTCGCCGGCGGTGGCGCTCCCTCTGCACACCCGTGGCGGCGCTCCCTTTTCCCACCCGCGATGGCGCTCCATCCGTGGCCTCGGCCCCCAGCCCCCGTGGAGCCTCGTCGGCTTCTTCCTCTCTCGTCCATCTCTCTCTGCTCAAATCCGTGGATCTGAGGAAGAGAGCAGGGCTTGGATGAATGGATGATGATGGTGCTGCCATCCGCGGCAATGGCAAGGTCAGCTGCATGCCTGCATCTGGTTGTCGCTAGTTTTGATTCGGTTTGTCTTTATGAATTTTGCTCTCCATGGAAAGAAAATGACATCCGGCTGCAGAGATTGATGTTTTTTTTACTATTTGTTTTCATTGCAATACATCATGTATGCACCAGATTAGTTCTTGGTAATCATTAATGGAATTCTCCTTGTCAGGAATTCAGGATTGATGGTTCTTTCCCGATTCGAATTGGATCGTTCCTCATTCAACAATCTGTTTTTCTGTTTTTTTTTCTCACCTACGATGTTATCATATAATATTACGGAGTCTAACCAAACAAAGCTCGTTAACGCTATCACGGGAGCAGAATGCACTGTGACCTTATTACGTTTCCATTTGCGTTACCGTTCTCTGAACCAAACAGCTCCTATTGCTTCTGCATTTGAAGGAGACGGGTACGTAGGGCGCGCTAGTGTGTGATGCGATCGACGTCGACCTTGAGAGTGGCTCGATCATGGGCAAATAAAATGTGGCGGCCATGCATGAGCATGGCCATCCATGTCAATCATCATGCCCACACGGTTGTGTTTAATTGCGGTCGTTGCAATTCGCAAGAAGAGAAAGCGGCAGAATGTGACTACTAGGAATGGCTCCCGTTAGGACGATGTGATCTGCATGCCTGGCTGGCTGTGTTACAGCTCCTAGTCGCCGGTCGTTGGTTGCACGGTCATATCGAAGCGGAAGCTTGATTAGCCCACCGATCGTCGCCCGATCCTGCTGCATCACTGGCTCGCAGCGCCAGCACATCCTCGTCCTGCTGCATCACACAGCCATCGTCACAGACAGTCAGACAGATCAGGCCACAGAATGACAGAGGGAGTTTTTTTTTTTTTAAAAAAAAAACAGAGAGCCACAGAGGAAGTCGTCTGTCTGCTCTGCTGTGGCGCGCGGCGGAACTTCAACAAGTAGGCCTTCCTCCCAGCTGGACCTAAAGTGAAGGTGAAACATACGGTACACTTGGGCTTGGGCTCTCTCTGATACGCTGTGGACTGTGGGCCTCAACTCATTCCAGGCCCAGTTATACCCCCCACACCACTGGTGTGGTGGCGGACTGGTTGCTGCTGCAGAGTGCAGAGTGCAACGAACGCGTCTCCGTGCGCGAGGACCATCCCCACCAGGCGCACTCCATCCGTCCAGTCCACGGGCAAACCAACCGGTGGTTGCGCCGCCCTCTGCCACTCACTCTCACTGCATTCCGTTTCCCTCTCGATTAATCCTCGGCTCCTCGCCGCCCTCCCGCACGGAGACTGACCCTCCGTGCAGTGCAGGCGTGCACCATGCGTGCGCCGCGCGAACAACCGGATGAACATGAACTTGCCGGTTTGGCGCCGGAGCCTGCTGGGTGCTGGGTGCCCATGCCGGACGCCCACCCTGGCCTGGCCTGGACCCAACCCGGCGTGGCGCCGAGTGTATGCTGGACGCATCGATCGAGCTAGCTAGATTCCCCCGCCCCACGCAACGCACGGCCACAATCATCACCACGTTTACCGCCCTCCACTATGGACGTCCCGCGTGCTACCGGCCAGTCTCTGCTAGTAGTTGCTGTGCTACTAGTTGCCTAGCTAGTACTCCCCACTGCCGGGACTGATGGGTCCGGATAGCTCGAGGCGCCAGGTGGTGGTGGTGGGTCGGATGGCCGTGCCGCGGCGGCTGCTCCCGATGATGATGCCGGCGCTCGCCATCCTGCTGGTGGCGGGCGGCGCGGGCGCGCAGCTCTCGCCGGGGTTCTACTCTTCGAGCTGCCCCACCGTGGACGGCGTCGTGCGGCAGGCCATGTCGCAGGCCGTCATGAACAACTCCCGCTCCGGCGCCGCCATCCTCCGCCTCTTCTTCCACGACTGCTTCGTCAACGTCAGTACCAATCGCCCCTGCTCTGAGCCACGTTTGGCCATTGATTGCTTGATTGATCTCGCAATGCCACGCACGCACGCAGGGCTGCGACGCCTCGCTGCTGCTGGACGACACGCCCACGACGCCGGGCGAGAAGAGCGCCGGCGCCAACGCCGGAGGCTCCACCTTCGGCTTCGACCTCATCGACACCATCAAGACCCAGGTCGAGGCCGCCTGCCCCGCCACCGTCTCCTGCGCCGACATCCTCGCCCTCGCCGCCCGCGACAGCGTCAACCTGGTCCATCTCCCTTCCCCTCACCTCTCCACATCCACCAAGCTCCACGCCATGTCTTACTCTCACACTCTCACACTCTCACTCCAACCAAGCAGCTGGGCGGGCCGAGCTGGGCGGTGCCGCTAGGCCGCCGCGACGCGACGTTCCCGAACGCCACAGGCGCAGCGACAGACCTCCCCGGCCCGGACTCCGACCTCGACACGCTCGTGTCCGCCTTCGCCGCGAAGGGCCTCACCTCCCGCGACCTCGCCGCGCTCTCCGGCGCGCACACGGTGGGGATGGCGCGGTGCCTCAGCTTCCGGACGCGCGTCTACTGCGACGCCGACGTGAGCGCCACGTTCGCGGCGCAGATGCGGGGCGCGTGCCCGTCCTCCGGAGGGGACGACGCCGAGGCGCCGCTGGACGCGCTCACCCCCGGCGAGTTCGACAACGGGTACTACCGGAGCTTGGTGACGGGCGCCGGGCTGCTCCACTCCGACCAGGTGCTCTTCAGCAACGGGCCGCTCGACTCGCTGGTCAGGATCTACAGCAACAATGGCGAAGCCTTCTCGGCGGACTTCGCCGCGTCCATGGTCAGGCTTGGGAATGTTAGCCCGTTGACGGGGTCCGCGGGGGAGATCAGGATCAATTGCAGGAAGGTGAATTCGTGATTGATGGTATGCGTTCTGATTCATACACGATGGTCAGCTTGTTAATCACTAATTGAGTAATTTCATTGGCTGCAACCTGGAATGAGGAAGAAGCATGCGATGGAAATGGAACGCAAATGAGCCGATTCTCATTTGTTGATGAACTTTGTAGACTGAAATTTCGTTAGCAGACTGATAAATTTTTTTTTTTGTTGTTGATGAACTTTTTTGTAGAGTTGTTCTTGTTTGTTCAGGTCTATTGAACACTACTCTCTGTATGCATACATTTTTTTTTTTCCTTTTTTGGAAATATAATGCGCATTCTTTCACTTTCTTTTCTTTACTTTAAAATGAGTACGAGTGGTAGTTACTGTCAGTAGCAGAAGCAATTCAATTTGATTAGACAGTCCACTTTTCTAAGATACCCTACGAATATATACGAGGTTCGGTAACTTTTGACTAATCCCTTGTCCTCCTAATAATTAATGATGATATAGGCAGCTGGAAGGATTCGTCATCTTACAACTGGATGGATGGACATCGCCTCTTGTCCATTGACACAGGCACTGCTGAGCAAAAGTTAGCATAGCTCAAGCTGTCAAAGATGTCGCGTGTGCGGCTTTGCCAAGAGCTTTGTGCAGCGTCCGTGAGCGGACCACAGTCGCAACTCGGACCCACAGTCCAAGTACCGCTCGATATAATGCCCGTGACAGAATAGAAATAGAAGTATCCGACAGATAGATAGGCAGGAACGACGAGAATTCCGGCGAGACGCGCACGTCAAGCGTGGCGTGATGTGTGTTTTTGAATGCTTCTGAAACCTTTGGAAAAGGACATGCCAACAAATAAAATGGGCACGAATGAATCGTCTATGCTTGGGTGTCCTGTATCAGTGCGTGGAAGAGCAAATTTGTGGAGTACTTTAGCCATCCATAGTCCTCATCGATTTCAAGATTCTGCTCAATCACCACACCATATTCGTAGTAAACAGAGCACCATGCCGTAGATATAACCGAGTCAAATGCGTCACTTTTGTTAAAAGCCGAGTTGGTTTTAATAATTTTCAGCGATGTACTATAACATATCTATTAATAACGAGACGTTTTTACCTCCTAAGATGTGATGTGTCGTCCATTCTCTTGGAGATGTTGTTAATAACGAGGAGTTTTACAATACTTGGAAAAGGAAGAACCGTCCATTCCCAAAGATTTAATAGTAGTACATAGCATGTATTTACCGCAAGGGGAAACCTGCCTTGCGAAGAAGCTTAATTGTTTCGTGCTGGAACGCCGTCATCATAGCATAAAAGAAGAAATAAAAGGCAATAATAAAATCGGTTCGAAGTGAAGAATACGAGATTATACATTTGTCTACTTTATTTTCATTCTTCATGCTTCCTGTTAAGGAGCTGCACCCAAGCGATCGATCGATGCAGACGGTGTAACGAAACCGCGTGGAGGGCCTTGGTCCATTGGGATTGGGCCCATACCCATAGTAGGCCGGCCTCCTTAGGCCATCCCCAGCCCAAGAACGACCCATTGGGCCTTCGTACATTGGGCTTGTGGGCTCCTTCCGATAGCCTAAGGACCCAAAAACCTCTTTGACGCGCGTGCCAGCCCGCTCAGTACCCTGGCCGGTTGCCCGAGTGAAACAGGCGAGGAAATAGTAGCCAGTAGATGCTGAGCTGCGAGCGACCGTAGCTGGTTCACGCGCTTTGACTCTCCCCGACACCACCAGAGGACAGGACAGGAACACGGGACACAAAACACAGATCACCATTCGCCAGGCACCGACCTGAGCCTGAGGTAGCTGTCATTGTCACCCAACTCTTGCGCATCGCCGCCGCCCGTCACGCCACCACGCGGATCTCCAGCTTCTCGAAATGCCGCGCCTTTAATTGAACAGGAACAGAAGCATGCACGGTTTAATTAGACTCATGTCTCATGACTCACTTCAGGTTCAAATAATTTCGCCCCTTCTCCCCATTTGTTGTGTATGAACAGAAGAACGAACGCATGTAAAAAAAAAAAAAAAGATGAACGAACGAATCAAGCTATAGATTATGTTTCCTGCACAATCATCCTCTGTATGCATCTGTATTATCTACTACACTGTGTATACTAGCTAATGCCTGCATTGTCACTAATCCAATCGAAATCCAAGCATCAGGACCAGCCTAGTTGGGCCTGCGGCAGTATTTCCTGACCTCAAGCGGCGTCCCAGGCGCCGGCGCCAGGTTCCCCATCCTCACCATCGCCTTGGCAAAATCACCAGCAAACGCTGCACCATCCCTCGCATACTTGCGCACCAGCGCGTCCTGCGACCCGCCATTGAAGAGCTCCTGATCCGAGTGCAGCAAACCCCGCCTCTCCATCAGTGCCCTGAAGTATCCATTATCAAACGCATCCGGCGTCGCCACATCCAACGGCGCCACCGCCCCGTCCCCGCCGCCGCACGCCCCGCGCAGCTCCGCCGCGTACGTGGCGTTGATCACCTCGCCGCCGGAGCCATTGGCGCCGCCGCCGGCGCGGCCGCGGAACGTGGCGCAGCGCGCGCGGCCGACGGTGTGCGCGCCGGAGAGCGCCGTCATGTCGCGCGCGCTCAGGCCCTTGCGCTGGAACGCGTCGAGGAGGGAGGAGAGGCTGGAGCCTGGGCCGGGGAGGTTGGCGTTCGCGGCGTCGCGGCTGGCGATGCGGGCGTCGAGGCGGCCGAGGCGGACGTTCCAGGACGGGCCGCCGAGGAGGGACACGGCGTCGCGGGCGGCGAGCGCGAGCACGTCGGCGCAGGAGACGGTGGCCGGGCAGGCGGACTCGACGGCGGACTTGATGGCGTCGATGGCCTCGTAGCCGCGGAGGGAGTTGGCGTTTGGGAAGGCGGACTTCTCGCCGATGAGGTTGGTGGTGGTGTCGTCGTCGAGGAGGACGGAGGCGTCGCAGCCGTTGACGAAGCAGTCGTGGAAGAAGAGGCGGAGCACGGCGGCGGCGGTGGTCGGGTCGGACGCCACGGCGCGCGCCATCGCGGAACGCACAGCTGGTTGGAGGGATGCGCAGCGCTTGTTGTAGTAGCTGGTCGACAGCGCCGTGGGCGTGCCAGGGAGGGAGGCGACGGTGAGCGTCAGGAGAGCGAGGGAGAGCGCGAGGAGGACCCTGGAGGACGCCATGGTTGAGCTGAACGAAGCGCTTCTTGCTGGGGTGTGGTGAAAGGTGGCGGGCTGGAGGCCGGTGGTGTGCGAGAGGAACGAACGAAATGGAGTGGCGGCAAAGGTGGCGGTAGACGGCTGGTATTTGTACTGTTGGGCTTCTTGGTCCCGGGGAGAGGCGGTAGCGGGTCGGCTGTGGTCGGTTGATCGCACGCGGGATGGGCTGCGGCGTCGTGGGCTGTGAGTGAGCTAGCGTGCGCGTGCGCGCGCGCACACACAGCTAGACTGTGTCGACCATGCCTGCTGCCGTATCGTCCCTTAAAAAAACAACCAACAAAACACTGTAGATAAATAGTATAATGTGAGTGCGAAGGATAGAATGAGTAGTAAAAATTTAGATAAATAATGTTTTTTTAAGAAGTTGGTGAATCAAAACGCTGATCCGTGTGATGATGAGTCACCTGCTTTCCGTTGGGGTCAAGCGGCGGAAGCAGCCCAGCAATCGACGTGGATCGACACCTCCGCCGCGTGGGGTGTCTTCCTTCCCTGACTTCCCCGGGCTCTGCGTGACCCAACACCGGCAAGTAGCCCGGAGCTGGGTCTGCCGGTCTGCCTGCCCCGATGCAGAGGCCGGCGCCCAGCGCTCACTCTGTTACCGTATTGCCCCGATGCATGCATGCCTCCCGTGACCTCACGCTGGGGATGGCGGGGCGCGTGGGATCGGACGGCTGGCGCGCGCGGATCCGGGAGTTAATGGTGCGGGCAGGGTGGGCGTGGTTGTGCGTGACGGCGACCGTGTGCGACCGGCCTTGCCTACCCTTGCCGTGCAGGGCATGGGCAGCGCCACTGTATGTGGGTGTCTCCGTGTCTGTCAGCTGGTGCTTCTCCCTCCGCGTATCCTCCTCAGTCACTCCTCGTAGGCTGGAGTACCGGCCTAGCCGAACCGAACGTCTACGCGCTCTGCAGCGGCAGAGACGAAAATAGACAACCGTGTTGTGCGTTGCTCGACTGAGGCCAGCTAATAAGTGGCGCCGACCTTGGAAAGCTCAGTGTGTTCTGCGTTGCATGGCACGGCACCGTGTGTCGCTGTCAAGACGATGTCGCGCACGATCCCGGTTCGACATACAGATTAGCAGTCACTCGAATAATCTCATAGAAGATCCCCCTCCTCCTCCTCCTCTAAAAGAACATTTTCTACTTTCTCTGTCCCTAGAAATATATAATTTTAGTTTATTCCCACGTACCAATGAAGAAGTGAAAAGACGTGCCCCTGCTCCATCCGCGGACACCCCGCTCACGCAGGGAACCGCAGTGCTGCCGGTGCCGGGAGCCGCCGCAGGGGCCACATCGGCCCAAACCGTAGGTGCAAGGGACCTACTGCTCCCCACCGCACAAGCTCCGAGCTCCGTGTAGATCCGGCACCCAAGGGTCCGGATCCGGTTCCCGGGACACCGGAATCCGGCAGCCCGGGCCCCCGCCGCCATGAACGACGTCGAGCTTGAAGGTGGGCGTGAGGAAAGGAGAGGAGAGGATAAAACAAACAGGGGCACCCCGCCGCTACCACCCTGGCTCCTACATGGGCTTCCGGCTTGGTGCTCTAGCGGCGGCGAGGAGGAGGGGGCGGGGGAAGATGCGGTGGAGGCTGCGGCGGCGGGTTTCGCCTCAGCCGCCCCTCCACTGTTAATATTTTTAAACTGTTACAATCAATATTAAAAATTAATACAAAATAGCAACACAAGGTTGGCACCAGTGTATTCATTTTAGAAAGTTACATAATCTACAACTCTGTTTAAATAATATCTCAAAACAAGGTCATATTTTAAACTCTATATCCATGCTTTAGTGGATTTATATATTTGTGTCCAAAAGAAGTGGCTAGCTAGTGCCAGATATGAACCAGAGATAGACTCGAGAATGCCAGTCAGTCAGTTTTGCAAGCACGATTGCATAGCGTGCTCACTAGCAACATGTGTTGGGTGAACTGCGCTTAAACTAGAAGATTGTTTACTCTCTGAAGTTTGCCAACACACCTTGATGCTAAATCAACATAGTTAGCAGACCAGATTGCCCGAATACAACAATTTCAGGAACATTATTCAAACAGTTATTCAGCTTTCGATTTTGCATGGACCAGATCTAGATCCTCCATTCCTCCTATCGAAACATGGCCGTATTGAGAGATAGGTACGGAAAACTGCAACTGGGTCGTGTAGTGCGTCGAATATTTGCACAATGCCACAACGTAATGCGTATCTACCTGCATTGTGAAATGCCCACTCCACTCTGAGGGGCTATGTCGCATCATATATCCTTCTACCACTAACTATTTTTTTGGTAAAAACACTAGTTTAACACCAAATAACTTTGAGATGGCATGAGCAAGGCTCAATGAAGTGATTTGTAGGATTATAATTTGACTTGAAGTGAGCAGCAGGTTAACACATATCTGATATTAATATCCATTGCATATCTATAATAGACATTCAACTTTGGTTATATTGATTCATGGATTCAAATACGATCGAATATTGATTGTCTGGATTCAAATACGGACGGATATTGAATGTTTGGATTCGGATACAAATTGTACCACACCACTGTCACCCTTAGTAAAATAGTTATAACATGCACATTATATATAGTGCACATCTTAAGGGAGCAATGGGAACGACTATACGTGATGCACCAGCACGTGAAATGTATACTAGCAAGGGGAAATGGCTACCTCCCTCCCTCAGATTTCTTACCGTGAAGAGTTCCTCTGTTCTAAAGAGGGCTGGATGATGCGTTTCCTCTGTTTAAGTTAGGCACTGAGCGTTAATCACCATGTAACTCTCCAGTGACGAGAGAATTTAAGGTTGGACGAAGTAACGTACTTCGCATATAGATTTGTGGTAGCGAAAATCTTGTGGCTACTAGGAAACCTTTAGTAGTTCTGCAAATTTCGCCGCTCAAATCGTCTGAAATGCTCTCAATTCTTTTTTCTTCAGTTGATATCGTGCACGCTTTCATGATTTTTTTTTTTGATAAATTCTCCCAAGTTACACGAAATCAACTCAGATGCCTCCTATCAGATTCAGTTCTATAGAAAATGTTGGAGAGTATTCCAAACTCCAAGCCCACAAGGCGGGTCGAGAAGCCTGACAAACTCCACCATGGACGATTCATGTCCGAGCACCACCGCAGATCCTCAAAGCAACTCCATAATCATGCCAGAGGGACATATCAGTGTGCTCGGTTCATGCTTTGGTAGCACCGCAAATACTGCTAAGACAAAAGGATGCATCGCAACCATGAGAGAACGGAAAGATCAGACCGAAGGAACAGAAAAAGAAACAGGAACAAATGGGTGACTTTTATCCACCATAGCGCCGGATCTAAGAATTGGAAAGAGGCAAAGAAAGAGTAGATCAGAGGCGAGCAAAGAGCCACACTTCGCCATGCTAATCCATGAGAGAAATCAACCAGCAGGAAGCCGCCGCGGCCGCCGATTGGAGGAAGAGAGTAAGCCCTAGAACAAAACGGTGGTGGTGGCGGTGGCGGCGGCGGCGGCGGCAGGGATGGGATTTGATGGGTTGGGCGCGGCCTCTTTTAAAGGCCGATCACAGGAGCACAGTTGATGGGCCACTGGGCCTGGTGTTTCCTATTCGTTTCGGTTACTGTAATAGGCCCACAGAAAAATATACAGTGGCTTTTTTAGGCCTAATATACAGTTGTTTGGCCCAGGTGTGCTGGCCGCTGCTGAGGGTCTCTCTGGTAAACATGGATGAGGAGGAGGATAAATGTCTGGGTCGCCATTGCGCGTATTTTCGATGATAATTAAATTTACCACAGCCATATCTTTGTTCTTTCTTTCGCTTGCTAATTTTCCAACACAATATCCATAATATCAACTTTATACTTCACCCCACATGTTGGTCGTTCCGTGGTGCCCATAGACGACCACGTTGCCTGGTTCCATGGTTCCCACAGTAGACCCATGTCAATGGGTCCCACATGTAGGGTCAAATGCTCGGGAAAAGTCTATTTTTACCCTCCAACTGTTACAAAAGTATGTTTTTTATTCCGATCCTCCAACCATCCAAACCGTGCAAAATTAGCCCTTTGGGTGGTTTTGAAGGTGGTTTTGTATTTTTCTAAAAAAATTAAAAATAATTTTATAATAAAAAAAAATCATAACTGGTTTTTTTAAATTATAAAATATGAATTGGTGCAAATATTTTTCTCAAGATGTGACCTATATGTTGTTGCACCATTAGAAGTTATTTGCATATTATTTATTTTTATTCTAATTATTGTTAGAAAAACAATAAGACATCAGTAATATAAACATATAATATCTAATAATATTAAATAGTATGCCAATAGGTTGGTTACATTTTAAGAGAACTTTTGGCACCGATTTCATATTTTTTGGGGCCAAAATGAATTAGATATGATTTTTTAAAGTTTAAATAATATTTCTGCTATTTCTATAAAATCCGAAACCACCCTCAAAACCACACAAAGGGCCAATTTTGCATGGTTTGGATAGTTAAATGGCCTTCATTATCCAGTTTTGTAGTTTGAGGTTGAAAATCAGACTTTGTAACAGTTGAAGGGTGAAAATAGACTTCTACCCCTAGAATGTTACAAATTGGGAAAAAGGTCATTCCTAGCAATTGAATCAACCGATCCGACAACCCATGAATTATTGCCTTGCCTGATCCGGCCCAAGAATTATTGCCTATATAGCCACCGCCTGGTGCAAGGAAATGCACATGCTTCTGTCAGTCCATAAGTTAATGTTTTGAAGCCATTTTTGGAATTTTTAGGATTTCTCTCTTTTTAGCATGTTTCATGGAAATTAGTGTGGTACCTACAAAAGAAGCCATGAATTGGTAAATGAGAAGTATAAGCTAAGATTCGATTATATAAGCACATGTGTGTGTGCGCACGCTGAGTTTGTGAGTTTTCTTTCTTTTTTATAAAGGGAAAAGTCTGTTTTTCACCTTTTCTAATATGAAATCATTTTTTAACTTTTTTTGGAAAATCCAAAACCACCCAGAGGGTCAATTTTGCACGGTTGGATAGTTGGAGGGTCTTCAATGTCCGGTTTTATAGTCATGGATTGAAAATCAGACTTTATAATAGTTAGAGGACGAAAAATAGATTTTTCCCTTTTATAAGGCAATACAATCTGACATGCGCTCACATACATGCACATTTTCGCCACACACGCCCGTGCACACACCACACAGCTACGAACTTTGAGCAGATAGATGATAAACTAACCACCCAAGCGATGCTTGATTATGAAATTCACACGTTTTCAATGTTTTGTTAAAAAAAAAAACTCGTGCGCACCTAAGAATCCACTACCGTCTAAATAAAACAACAGAATGGAAAGGTGTCATGCTACTTCATAGTACTCATAAAAAGCTTCTGGTGAATATAACATAAACGCTTTGTGCGCTGCCGCCGCAGCTTTTGGATTTCCAGCACAAATGTTCAGGAACCGGCATGCGGTACAGTACAATATAGTCTCCCGGGTTGGTGAAAAAGTCGTGGAGGACATTAGCACACGTCAAACATAACTTTAAATAATATTTTTTTGCTATAAAATATTTAGATGATACATTTAAAAGGAACTTTGATATTTCTTTACAAATCTACTCATCATATCATTTTTATATTTTTAAACTTAATAACACATAAAAAGATATTTACGATCAAAGTTTCAAAAAATTGACTTAGAAGAATTTCAAATGACTTGCTTTACGAACCCAGAGGTAGTTCCCCTATATGTTTAAATGACACCTTTTTTTTCCCCTCGATTAGAAGGGAAACAACATTCTAATCAATCTGGCAAGCAGCAACTAGATCGTGGAATATTTATTATATTCAACGCTTTTCGCCAGTGATAGGATCGAAACGAGCAGAATAGACGGCCTGAAACGATGTACGTGCTACAGGACATGATCTCCCAGCTGGTGTGAGAGCTACCGTTGACGCAGGGCAGTCATGCATCTACTGCTCCAATGCAAGTAGCAGCAGCTCGGAAAGCAACAAGCAAGCAGCAGCAACGAGACACGACTCCATGCCGACTCGGTTGGAAAATTCAGAAGGGAGTTCCGAGTTCGAGTTCGCCGGCAGATGTCGATCGGCACATGCAGAAGCCAAAAGCCTAGTTGACAACGACGGATGTAGAAGACGGGGAACATGCCAAGCCGGGGAGTAGGGCCAGAGACAGTGCAAGTACATGTGTACTACATCTGCTACGTCTCTGACTCGGTGACTCCCCAAGCTAGAGAATGCTTCAATGCTTGTACTACTATACCTACAGGTCGGCCGTCGCGCCCCTACACGTTGACTGCAAGGCTGTTTGTTTCGGTTATTGCCTCGTGTTCGGGGTTCGCATTGAAGACTGGCGTGTGTTCGTCTGCTGATATGCGTTCCTACGCATTTCGCGTGCCGAGTCCTCGAAATCGAGTACTGTGCCAGTGTATTTAAGTCGTAGAAAAAAATCACTGTAGCTGAGTCTTTGAAAGTGTGTTTTCTGAGAGGGAAAAATAGATGAATAGTAAAAAGTTAGAATAAATTATGATTAGTTTGTAATGTGAACATGCCTGATAGACATGTTCTGTGAGTACGAGAGATGTGATGAATAAGGAAAAGTTGGATGCATGAATCGTGTTTTTTTGGGGAATTTTGAAACTAAACTCACCCTGTTATCCGCTATCTACGTGCATCCATCCATTAATATCGGTCTCCTCCCTGGCGTGTCCAGAATTTCAAGGGGGTTTAAGCGTTTGGCGGGTCGATCATCAGCCTACAATCGCGCAGATTTCAGCGGCGGATGATGAAGTGGCCAGCAAAAAAGTACACCTCAAGTCACAACGTACATTAATTGGGATGTGTATATGACAATGTTCGCCAGCCCAGTGTACTGCGTGTATGATGTATCTGCTAATATTGCCACTGTTTAAGTACATGTACATATCTTGCTTGCCTTCGATCCCTCAATCAGGTCAAGCGTTTGGATGAGTTGGTTGACGCATGAAACTCATAGTGTCGCTAGGAATCAGTGTTGACACCTCAAAAGATAGGCGTGCATGACCTTTTAATTTCTTGAACCACAAAAATCTGTTGATGATCAGTGGGTCTCAAGGGACCCCTTTTAGTTAGGTGTTTACACCACTTGCAGTGATCAGTGAGCATGCATTCGCACTGAGCAGCATCACTTCCTGCCATCTGATCCTACCAGGAACTTGCTTATTAAACACCAGCCAATTAAGTTGACGACGCATTCACACATCCAAAACTGGCTTCTCCACATATATGCATCCCTCTCGTGCTTCACCATCAAATCGTGGGACACGCACACGATAGCTCCATGACGATCCCTTGCATTGTACTATGATGGTAAGATATCTTTGAAAACGGGCTAGTTCACACCCACACAGCCACACAGGACAGCAATAACAAAGCTTTCGAGGCATTGTGACGACGCGCGTCTGGCTGGCCTAATTCAAAACACAGCTGTCTGAACGCGATCCGTAACCGTAACGACATGCTACACTTCAAAACTTGTTTATCTGCAAGCATGACTTGCTCTTGGTTTTATTATTGGGAGCACTGCAGACTGCACTGAGGAAAGGAATGTGCAAACGACACGAGGTTTTGGCACGTGTAGTGCGTTCGCTTTGTCAACCACGAGAGAAAAGGCCCAGGAAACTCGCCCACCTCCAGCGGCCTAACTTTGACTCCAGTGTACCGGCATGGAGGGCTACTCTTTTGCATGCATGCAACTGCCAACGACGCTATAAATAAGCTGCTCGTGTAACACTCCCAGCTAAGCAAGCTACTGATCGATCGAGCTGTAGAATCACCTGACCATCAGTTACCTAGCTAGCTATATAGATCTTGTGGCCATGGCAGCTTCGTTCCGGACATGGCAATGCTTGGTCGCCTTGCTCCTGCTCGCTTCGGCGTCGCACGGGCAGCTCTCGCCGTCGTTCTACGCGACGAGCTGCCCGACGCTGGGGCTCATCGTGCGCGCCACCATGATCAAGGCTCTCCTCACCGAGCGCCGGATGGGCGCCTCCCTCGTCAGGCTCTTCTTCCATGACTGCTTCGTCCAAGTAAGTTGTTAAAACCCTGAATCAGAACCTTGTAGTGTGTAGAGACTAACTTATCCCTGCATGATTATGCTCAAACAAACAAAATTTTTGCAATTGACAGGGCTGCGACGGCTCGATTCTTCTTGACGACGTGGGCAGCTTCGTCGGCGAGAAAACCGCCTTCCCCAACGTCAACTCCGTCCGCGGCTTCGACGTCATCGACCAGATCAAGGCCAACGTCGAGCTCCTCTGCCCCGGCGTCGTCTCCTGCGCCGACATCGTCGCCCTTGCCGCCAGAGACGGCACCTTCCTGGTACACTATACATTCACACACACTATACACCACTCATGCTAATCGCGCATACTTCCTCCGTCTCATAAAAAAATGCAATTCTAACTCAAGATCACTACCCACGCAGCTCGGCGGGCCAACATGGGCCGTGCCACTGGGCCGGCGCGACTCGACGACGGCGAGCCTGAGCCAAGCCAACAGCGACCTCCCATCACCAGCCTCCGACCTCGCCACCCTCGTCACAAAGTTCGGCAACAAGGGCCTAAGCCCAGGTGACATGACGACGCTCTCCGGCGCGCACACCATCGGCTTCGCGCAGTGCCAGAACTTCCGGGCCCACATCTACAACGACACCGACATCAACGCGGCGTTCGCCACGGCGCGCCAGGGCAGCTGCCCCGCCGCGCAGGGCAGCGGGGACACCAACCTGGCGCCGCTGGACGTGCAGACGCAGCTGGTGTTCGACAACGCCTACTACCGTAACCTTGTGGGACAGCGTGGCCTGCTTCACTCCGACCAGGAGCTCTTCAATGGTGGGTCCCAGGACGCGCTGGTGAAGCAGTACAGTGGCAACCCTGGGCTTTTCTCGTCGGCCTTCGTCGCGGCGATGATAAAGATGGGAAATATTAGCCCGCTCACTGGTAATGCAGGCCAGATCAGGGCTAACTGCAGGGTGGTCAACAGCAACTGACCGATAGCGGATAGCCTGTTGACTCGATCGGTATTTTGAGTACTCTATTAGGTATAGAATTGGGAGTACAAATGTACGGCACGGACACGGTTCGGTAATTCGGTTGGCTGCAAAGGTGAACCAACCATGGAAGGGAAGGAGAGAATAAGAACTTGACAAGTTCACGCCATCTGTAAGGCTAAAAAGTGAGTAATTAAGCTCTTGGATCATTTATAAAGCTATAACCTTGCTTATATTGTGCCTGTGTTGACCGTTTTAAGACCACACTCATCTGTATTCTTGAGAGAGTGAGAGCGGATTGACCGTTGTTGAGGCAAGTTTTCTTTTTTGGAGCATCAGTTTGTTGAGTCAAGGTTTGTTGTATCTTCGCCCCGCTGCCAGGCTAGCAGGCTGGCCCACAGCTCATAGGCCAGGCTTTCCAGGATCCGGCCCAGCATCCTGAGCTGGGGATGTGGTGCACGGGCCCAAGGCCATTCCCATTAAAAGGTTTCATATTTACGTTTTGAAGATAACGTTTAATTCATAGTTGAAATACGTGGCTTCGTTCACAAAAGTTATTTCACCTGCTTCACCTCTCCCTTCAGTTATTTCAACAAAAAAAATATTGGCCAGACTGAAAAACGCTGACATATCACTCTATTTAACGAGAATAAAACTTCATAGCCTAAGGCATCGGTTTTAGGCCTGGTCCATCTTCAGTTACTATCTGACGGCTATGAGAAGGGGTACTGACGTAATGTGCCACTCCTCCTTGTACTGTGTTTGGGGGTGTGTGGATCCTAAAGTTTCGCCCCGTCATATCGAATGTTTTGATGCCGATTATAAGGACTAAACATGAGTTAATTATAAAACTAACCACACAACCCCTAGACGAATTTGCGAGACGAATCAAATGAGCCTAATCAAGATTAGCACATGTTTATGTAGCAGTGCATTGTCTAATTATGGCTTAAGTAGGCTCATTAGATTCCTCTCGTGATTTAGCCTAGGGGTTATGGAATGGGTTTTTATCATTAAACTACATTTAGTACTACTAATTAGTCTTTAAATATTTGATATGACAAGGCTAATATTTGGAGCCTTCTATCCACATGCCCATATCTCAAACAGGCTGGCGTGCTGCACGTGCACGTCTTGGATTATTTAACGTTGGTGACTGGATAGCCACAGGCCAATATATATAATATGGCGTGCTACAAGACATGATACCCCAGCTGGAATGAGCGCTACCAACTGTCCGCACAACGAGCACATTGGCAACTAACTACGTACAGGGTCTGAATGCAGACGAAAATAAGCAACGATAAACTGAGGTACAAACTAAGTAAAAGCGGCCTATCCGGCTGATACACTATCAATGCACATTGTTTTTTATTTACTAAAAGATTAGTTTACTGGGAGCTCGCATAGAAGCCAAAACTCCAATAAAAAAAACTGTGATACTATATTACTATGGAGATTGGAAACGATACCACTGGGGTTAGGAGCTGAAGCACTAATTCATCCAGCCACTGATTTAAAAAATGAATGACCACGCCATGAAGTCCCATGAGTAGAAATGCAGTTTCGATGTCAGCTCTCTCAGCGTCATCATTATCTCTTTCCATCCATTCGTGCTCGGACAAAATTTTGAGAGTAAAGTTTGGCCAAGGGCTTTTTTTTTGTGGTGCCTTACACTTCTGTTTGGTAATATACATTATGATAATGTGACAAACAAGGTCTTCAAGTCAATTAGTTCATCTTTGGAGACTATTGCATTGGAGGTGGCCAATCATGGAAGAAAAAATAATAATGTAAATGGCTTTAATTCCTTATCTTTGTTAATTTCCCCGGGGTCAAACAGCGTTGATAGCTAAAACTTGTAATAATCGGAGGCTGTGTACTTTATGTAGAGGCTAGAATATTTTCCATTTTCTAAAAAATATAGTATAAAGTACAAGTGACGTTCGTACCTCGCAGGAATGAGGAACTAACAATTTGGTGCCTCTAGAGGTGGTAAACAACTTCTGTCTCTAATAAACCATAAGAACAGCACCCCTTAATAAAGGACATAATTTGTCAATATTTGATCCAATGCGCGGTCTCTAGCGCTGCATCTTCACGTTTATATTTCTTACAATAATACATTGAACGTTCACGATATAACCATACGTTATTGATTCCTTATGCAAGTAGCACTTTTAAATATGAATTCAACCATAATAATTGTTTTTGTTTGATGAAGATTCTTAGAATAGTGTTTTAATGAAAACAGGAGGACTTTGAATCTTCAAACATTTCTGCGCCCCTTATCATCGAAATGGAGAAGGAGCAATCAACCAGTGATCATTGAAACCCTTTTTAATCACACACGGCACTGTCAATGACTCTGGAAAACATGCAGCTCTGCCGATTCGATCTTATCGTAATTATATTTGTTTGCGCACGACACCTTTGCTATTGGAGTATACATATGTCTCTCAAATCTTCCTCGATCATGTCTCATCATCAAATAAAGATGTAGGGCATACCACATGCATCATAGCTCCATGAATGACCACACATCCAAATTAGTTTACAGAAAGCCTACCAAAGCATATGCATCAAGCGTCAAACTTAATTCGAAGCGGCTGCTCTGACCTCTGATTAGGATCTCCAGCCGTAAGGAGAAGCTACACTCCACCTTTTTTTATATGTATTTGCAAGCATATGTGTACACGATACACTCTTTGTCTTGGAGCAATATACAAGTAGCAAGTTTGTAGCATCTAAGTAGTTTATCAGAGGCTCTTTGTCAACCCACAAGAGAAATGCCGTCGAACTTGCCCTATTTTTTAACATCTTGTGGCCTAACTCTGACTTGGCATGGACAGCTGCCATGACCTTTTGCATGCATGCATTGCTAGATGAGCACTATAAATAAGAGGCAGCTCGTGCATGCCATTCACAATTAAGCAAAGCAAACGTTCTCAGCTGGTAGATCAAGGAGAAAACGATACTGTAACCTAGCTAGTATAAGCAGCTAGCTTAGCAAGGTTCGAGTGTGACCATGGCTTTCAGCTTCAAGGCCTGGCATTGCTTGCTCGCACTGTCCCTCCTCTGCTCGGCGGTGAGCGGGCAGCTCACGCCGACGTTCTATGCGTCGACGTGCCCTACACTGGAGCAAGTCGTGCGCAACACCATGATATCGGCCATCCAAACTGAGCGCCGGATGGGCGCCTCCCTCCTCAGGCTCTTCTTCCATGACTGCTTCGTTCAGGTGACTGACATGCTTTGAGCTAGCCTTCGTTCAATAATCGATACACTGGACTGCACGTGCAGCGTGCTGTTCTACAACAGAGATGCTGAAAGGGATACATTTTTTCTGTCAGGGTTGCGATGCTTCGATTCTTCTGGACGACACTGGGAGTTTCACCGGCGAGAAAACCGCCGGCCCGAACGCCAACTCCGTCCGCGGCTTCGAGGTCATCGACCAGATCAAGACGAACGTCGAGGCCGCGTGCCCCGGCGTCGTCTCCTGCGCCGACATCGTCGCCCTCGCCGCACGGGACGGCACTTTCCTGGTACACAAATACTGCAACGCTACCCCACGCTAACATGTTGTGTAATGTGTACTTTTTTTTTAACGAACGGACACGAGATTATGCTTATTTAATTAATATATAGTGTAATGTAAACTAATCACTAGTACTTCCGCAAATATATATATATATGTATATATATAACATCCATCACGTGCAGCTCGGTGGACCAAACTGGGCCGTGCCGCTAGGCCGGCGAGACTCAACGACGGCGAGCCTGAGCCAGGCAAACAGCGACCTCCCGGCGCCGACGTCGAGCCTGGCGACGCTCATCACAAAGTTCAGCAACAAGGGTCTGAGCGCGCGCGACATGACGGCGCTCTCCGGCGGGCACACCATCGGCTTCTCGCAGTGCAAGAACTTCCGTGACCACATCTACAACGACACCAACATCGACTCGACGTTCGCCACGGCGCGTCGTGGCAGCTGCCCCGCCGCGCAGGGCTCCGGCGACAGCAACCTCGCGCCGCTCGACGAGCAGACGCAGCTGGTGTTCGACAACGCATACTACGGGAACCTCCTCGTGAAGCATGGCCTGCTGCACTCGGACCAGGAGCTCTTTAATGGTGGGTCGCAGGACACGCTGGTGCAGCAGTATAGCTCTAACCCGGGGCTCTTCGTCTCTGACTTCGTCACCGCCATGATCAAGATGGGGAACATCAGCCCGATTACCGGAAGCGCCGGCCAGATCAGGGCCAACTGCAGGGTGGTCAACAGCAGCTGATTGCTTCGATCGCCAGCAACATGGTGATTGTGTGGTGAAGTATGTGATGTGTCGCTTGGTTGGCTGCAAAAAAAGGTAACCAACCATATGCGTGGGAGAATAAGAACTTGATGAAAAAGTTCACCTCTGTGTGTGTGACTGTGTGGCGTGGGGCTGAATGATCCAAGATGGGTGAGTCTCAAGCCTATTATTAGATGTTAAGATGAAAAATTGATGTATATGCATGTGAGAATTAATATATGTGAATGAAGTTTGTGTTGCGCTTCTTAAGCAAAAAGAGCAATAGAGGTCACTTGAGCTTTCATTCAAATTCTAGGGTTTCACATATAGGTAAGGTGTAGGATGGTCGTCGCCTCTAAATTAGGGTTTGGATTAAGGTTCTGATGGGCATGGAGTTGTGAAATGGCTGGGGGTAGTAGTTATAGTTAAAAAGTGGTAGTAGGCAATGGGCAGGATGGTGAGTTGACAAGGACCCACCTAGGGGTAATTCAATGATAGCCGAAATTTTGGTCTAGTTATTTTTGGTAAAAAAAAATACTTAGGATCAAAGTTTCAGTCACTTAAAACTCGGTCACCTAAGCTGTTGGTGGGCCTTCATACTCGAACATATATTGTTTAAAATTCCACTGAAGCTGGAAAATACGCCCCATATAAAGGCCCATTTCAGAAATTCCAAAGCAAGTGTGCATGGCAAAAGAACTAATCTTATGCTACTAGTTTGAGAAGGTACATGCCAATGTAAATATGAGAGCTTTTCTTCCCAGGTTGAACTCACAATAAAAGGGAATAGTGGACATTTTTTTTTGCCATCTACATACTAATCTTTTGATAACGGTCATTAGACATGATAAGTATGCAATCAGTGCCATTATCCAAATATAGTTGGGTGATTACTAATGCCATTTAGTGGGCGTTTTTGGAGGGGACAGCTGCAACGCTCCCTCCCCTATAAAGAAATCCTATATTCTTTCTTTCTCTCTTAATTTTCTGTGATTGTGCGCCGTTGGATCTCGCCGACTCTTCTCCTTGGCATGCACGTGAAGAAGGGTGACCAGTATCTCTGAGCTCTTGTCGTCATGAAGCCTGCATGAGGGGCGGCGATAAGGTTTCTGGGCAGCATAACTGCGTGACCACTCGAGGTTGATCAACTATGTTCTGCGCTACCTTGACTACAAATGCGTTGGGTCGATTCTTCACGAGGACAAAGCGATCATCTGTAGTTAGATGAATTTATATACCAATTACATGAGTATGTTTCTATTTCTTTTAATATGTTAGCTATTAGATCCGTAAAGCATAGCAGTAGCATTGGTTTATGTAATTTGCCTTGATTTAAAATCTGATCAGTTTAAACACATATTTTCAACACCTGGTGTAGGCCCAAGTGATGCATGCGTGTTGCCTGGGGGATAGACATGTCTATAGAGTGAAATTCTTGGAGCACCGGCCTTTGGGAGGACAACTAATCTGGGTTCCAAGTTGGAGCATCGGCCATTAGGATTTGAGCGCGTGGGAAACTCTACTTGACCGAATTCAGATTTCAGAACATGACAATAATTGGTGAAATGGAGATTATAGTTATGGCAACAGGGCGTGACTGCGTGTTTGCGTAGTACCAAGATCAGTTCGTAACCAAAAGTTGGACCAAAACTAAAAAAAAACATATAGGAGTGAAGCTACATATATGGGAAGTTCTTCTGCTCAATGTATCTAACCAAAATCACAAAAATACGTTTGGTTTTTTTCGGGTCCTGTATCTGAAATATTGACTGAATACCATCTACACAAATTACAAGATAAATGATCCAAAATCAGAAAAAAAAGTTCTAACAGTGAGACATCATAAAATCATTTCATCTAAATATCAAAACATTCTTTATAAATAATAATTTTTCAGGCAAAGAATAAATATGTTTCAAGGATTATTATTATAATAATTGAGATAGGAAAAAAGGGAGGAAAACAAACAAAAAAAAGTAAAGGCTCTGTGGGTTGAATATGTTGACTTAATAGGGGACTTTCCTTCCACCCAAGAAAAATAGGCGAGCGTAGTGAGATTGGGCTTGCTTAATGTGAAAAGTAGGCTGTGAGGTCTGGTCCACTAACAAAAGTCTGGCCCATACGTTTAACAAGCACAACAACCTCCTAGAAAGCCCACTAACAAAAGTCTGGCCCATGACTACTTGAATTTTTCCTTTTTAATTTTCCTTCATCTACTATTTTCATAAGTAGGGGAAACCTATTTTTTAAGTTTATTTTTATAGTAGACTGTTAATTCATTCCAACGGAGAGTCGAATCCATGTATGTTAGATGCTACTTAGCTGCTCTAACCACTAGCCTAGAGACCCTTTCACCATTCATCTACTAATATACTTGACTAGAGTTTATTTACGTACTCAACAACTTAGAGTGATTGATTCAACAATATGGGTAATTCAAATGCAATTATTTTCTATAGCATATTCAAAGTTTTGTATAATTTGCTATGTCATCATTCAAAAACTACAAAATTCGAATGCAACTATTTGCTATAGCACATTCAAAGTTTTTAATAAAACTTTATAAAAAAATAACTATATACAAAAACTATGAGAATAATTTAACATTTCTGTGCAAATATTTGCATGTTTCTAAAGGGATTCTAAGTGGACCAATGATTTGAAGGGGGGGGCATTTAAAATTCAGGATCCAACTAATTCTATCCTTGTGACTTGAACCATTGCCTGATTGCCATTTTCATCCATAAAGCATTCACTGCAAGTGTAACATCCCTAGTTTTAGTTAACCTTAAAATAATGTTAAAGTTAAGCCAAGGCTAATTAAGCAGGGAAAACAAAGAAAATAGGAAAAACCAATTAAATTGAGCCAAAATCATTCAAATGAGCCCATAAGGAAAACTTTGAAAATTTCCAAGAAACTTGAAAAAGTGCAAATATAAAAGTTGTAGAGTAAGTCAAACCAAGCAACTTTCATTTTCAGACCATAGCCTAAAAATGCTTGGAAGCCTCTCAAAACTTCAACCCCAATCTTGGAAATTTAAAATTTCAATTCAAATTCAAAAGCTGAAATGGAATCTTAGCCAAAACTCAAGATTTTACCACAGAACATCAAAATCTCCCAAAAGCAAAGTTGTTCTTCATCACATTTCAGAACTTTGCCTCTTTGGACACTTTGGCCAATTTTGCCATTTAGCCCCTCGAATTTCAGAAATTCAGTTCAAAACAGGGATTTACCCCTTTTTGAATTACAGCCAAGATTTAAACTTTTTCTTCAAATTTCCAGTGCAGTAACGTGTCTAATGAAATTCTAGACAACTTTCATGTTGGAAGATTTTCAAGTTATGTTCAAAATTTTGAAATTAGAGCCATGCCAATCAATTGACTTTTGCACCGCTCACGGCGTGCTCACGGGATGCCAGCGCGGCGCTCGCGCGTGCCCGAGCTCGCCGCCGGCAGCTCCCGTCGCCGTCCGTCCTCGCCTGCGTCGACAAGTGACACGGCTGGGTGTCCCCCCTCGCCGCGCATGCGCCTGGCAAGGTCTCACGGTCGGAGGCGCACTGTAGCGCTGACCCCGCGCTCGCCACCGCGTCGCCGCCGCGGACCGCCGGTCCTTGCCGTCGCCGCCGTTGCCCGCCGGTCCAAACCGCGACTTTCGCGTCCCCCGCGTGCTCCTTTCCACGCTCTGTCGCCTCACGCCTCGCCCACGCGCGTCTGCCGCCCGCAGCACGCCTGCGCGCGCGCGTTGACACCGCGCGCGGCGCCAACACGGCCGCGACATGGCTCTGTCGCCGCGCGACGTCACCGAGCTGTCCCAGCCCTCCTCTCGAGCTTGCCGAGCATCCTCTCACTCCCCTCTCGCTCCTACATAAGCTCTCAACAGTTCCCCTCGCTCAAAGCACCGGAAAAACCTCGCCGGAGTCCGCAGCATCGCCGCCGAGCTCGCTCACGAGCACAGCCCTCCTCGCTGCTCCCCCGGCCAAACCAAGGCTCTCTCGAGCTTCCCCAACCTCCACTGCTGCTCACCGAGCAATCCCCGCACCAAATCCCCCACCAGAGCCCCCGGCGTAGCTCGCCGGAGTTCACAGAGAACTCCGCCGCCGCTCGCGCACGCGCACAGCCCGTTTCCCTCCACCTCCGGCCAAACCAAGGGCACCATTAGCTTCCTCGTGTCACGCTGGTGCTCACCGACCCTTTCCCCGAGCTTCTCCGACCCCGACGTCGCCGGCAGCCGCTCACCGGAGTTGCCGAGCCGCCACCGTCGTCGCCGAGCACGATTCCGGCCATCCCCGACCTCGAGACCTAGCTCAAACGAGCCGTGGTGAGCCCCTCTTCACTTTCCCCTACTTCCCCGGCCCGGTCTCGCCGCCGTTTGGCCGGCGTAACCACGCCGGCGAGCCCTGGACTGAAGTGTATCTTCAACCTCTGTCCAGGGGGCCGAGCGCAAAAGTGCAGGGGCCTGTTCGTAAGAAGTTCAAAAGTTCTAGGGTTCCCCGCGTAAAACAGATTCTTAATTTTTGGATTAAATCGCTGAGATCTTCAAAAATTCGTAGAAAATCGTAGAAAACTCAGAAAAATGTCAAACCAATTTTGTAGTGACCAGTGAATCTAGAAGAACAACTTTCTTTTTGGAACCTCACTCAGTTGAGCAGTAGATTTTGAAATATAAATTCATTTAGGTTTGAGCACATTTCATCATAGTTCAAAATCTACACATGCACTGGAGCTGAGCTTGGGATATGTTGTTAAGGTGAATATCATTAGCCCAATGCGCAAAGGGTGCACAAAAATTTCCAGTAGATTTAGGGTTATGATTTTCCAAACATATACCCTGCTGTTTTGGCAAATAAATCATAGAAAATAAATTACTCAGTGAAAAATCACATCCTTCACACAGAAATTCAATCAAGACATAAGAAACCTTAGAAAAATGAAAAGGATAATTTTTGGACACTAGAAAATGGCTAAATGATTTTTGGTAGTTTAAATATGGTGAATTTCACAAAAATAACCAAAAATCAAAATCACTTGCAAACTTGCAGAGATGTCACTCTTGACATCCTAAGCCACTGTGCCAAGTGGTTTGGATAAAAACCTTGCAATTATTTTGTTATGATTTTAGTTTGAATTTAGGCAAAAAGATGAGAGAAATTGTAATAAATTATAGAAAAATTATTTGGAGCCAAACTTTGGGCTAAGCTTCTGCCTTGGCATGAGTGAGCCTCTAGTCCAATGGCACCTAAAAATAATGTTCCTAAGGTCACCTTTTGAATAATGGAAAAAGGACTTAAATGAAGGAAAAGAGAAGAAAAAGAAAAAGGAAAAGAGAAGAAAAAGAAAAAGGAAAAGAGAAGAAAAAAGAAAAGAAAAGAGAAAATCTAAAACTCAAAAATCAAGGTAAAGGTTCAACAGGGAGATGAAATATTCACTTATAACTAATGTTATCCTTTCCAACTTATCAAACAAGATCAAAATAAACGTGCACTATTTAAATCTCGATACTTAAGCATTCCATGCATTTCGTATAGATTCGGGTCTCGCCGACGGAGTCTACGAGCTAGTCCCCGCTGCCGAGGAGGTCACCCAGGAGTCCGAGGTGAACGTGGTGCACGTGGATCCAAGCCCCGAGCAGGAGTACCGCTTCGAGCCGGAAGGCAAGCCCCGGAGCATAACCTAACTTTACTTACGCAATTTAATTGATCATATGTTTGTGCATTTAAGTTTCAAGGAGTTGAATGAAACCCTAGATTGCATGATCATAGGTTCCTTTGATTGAACACTAGTATGTTAGGTTCGATAGTTGCTATGCTTAGGAACGATAGAAGTCGAGTGTTTTCCGACACTCGCGAGATATAGGAGTTGTATGACTACTCATATCAGAAACACTATAGATGATGGACGGATGATTGTAGATACCCGTCTATCGATGTTTAAGTGGAAACATGTGGTACTTTTGTGTCAAGCGTTTGAACGTACCACACATATGCACGGTTTATGGGACCGGTAAGTCCCGGTATCCGATTGATGCGAGCAGGTCCGACAGCTCATTTGTCTTGGAAACGTTATCCCATGGGCACATGAGGGTAGTTGCGTGAGTCCCAGTAGTGGTAAACCTTTACCCTGAGGCAGTGGGACTCGGGAGCCACTCGCAGAGAGAGGAGAAAGGATTGGGGTGTGTTGGCATTTCCAACCATTCCGTATGTTTGGGTTTTCCCTGGCCAGGTAGTAAATTCGGTTCGAACTGTCCGCTTCTCGCGGTTAATGAGACTGCTTGACCGATGTATGGCATATTATGAAATGGAACTTGGAAGGATGAAATCTTTGTATGAAATAATTGTATTGCAAAAACTTGATTGTTTAGCTAGGCTCACCTAGAATGGATAGACTAAAGAATTAAAAGTAAATTAAAAGAAGTTAGAGAACAGCTTAGTCGCTTTTGGCAAAAGAACCCCACTAGCCAAACAGCCTCTCATCTTAGGAGTCGGTGATGTAGTGATCACCAGTCGGTTAAGTCTTGTTGAGTATAACTAGTATACTCAGCCTTGCTTGTGGCTTAAATTTTTCAGGACCGTCCCCTCAGGAGGTAGCTGCCTCTATGGCTTGGGCCTCCCAGCTTCCTCCTGGTTACAGCATCGAGTGGGAGCCGGCCTCTCCCGAGGACCGTGAGGAGTAGCGTCACGGCTGACTTCATCGTGACGATACTTTGGATCGTCGCTAGTATCTCGTTTATTTTCCGCTGCATGAACTCAAACTTATTTAATTTCCGTATCATTTCAATTTGGTTGTAATAACTCTAAGACTTGTTGTAATTTAATTTGTGGAATGATGTGATCTTTGGAAAGCTCGCCTTCGAGTGAGTGTATGGACGGACGATCTTCAGTAGCCGTTGGTCGAGCTTGACTCGACGGTCGAATCCGCACTTGGGAACATTTTAGTGTATTAGCACCAATGGAAGGTGGAATATACTTAAGTGGGCCCATTTCTCGGGTGAGATCGCTACAGCTGGTATCAGAGCCGACGTTCATACGCACCAAAGAGAGCATCAGACCCTGACCAATGTTTTCTAAATAAAATCTACCAAACTCCGATTCCATTGCGCCTAAGCAAAAGGAATGAAACGTATAGGATCGTTAAGGATAAAACTAGAACGTGAAGTCCTTAAGGGTTAAGGGTTGCACTTTGTTAGGTGGCATAGTCTAACTTAGGATTGATGTTTGCTCTTCCATGAAACCCTATCTTAAAAGGCTTTCGTCGTAAATCCTCTGACTGGTACGTAAGGTTTACGAATAGGAGTCCGACTAGATCTATAGAGAGAGACGCGTCTATGCCTCGCCACCGGCACTAACTCCGAAAGTCAAGTCTGACTTAAAATGTGAGGACGTTTAGATCTTGCATGCATCTCTTGACTAAAATCGGAATAATAATAAACTTGAGAGACTCAAAACCCAACCGATCAAATCAAATTCATGAATTAAATCGTAACCTTGTGTTGCTGAAATCTACAAGGGACAATAAATTGAAATGTCATTTTATACCCCATATCAGTTGAACCTGTCCTAAATTCGAATAACAAAGTTGTGTAAAAGTTTTACAAACAAATGTCACGCCTAAAATAAGGACTTGAATAATTCAAGTTACGCTCAAGATCATACACCTCGGTTTATGAAAAACAACAAAGCAGTGATAGTGAAACTAAATTTTCAACCTCTTCCAAGTGATTTTGGTGCTACGCTGAATGCCACAGTTAGTGGGCACTAGTTTTTCTTTTCCCGAACAAAGATAAAAAGTTTCAAATGTTGGAACTGAGAGCTACGACTTTTCATCTACGGGCACGCTATCCGTCCACAAAAGTTGTCCGTTCATTCCAGCTCTGGTATCTTTCCTGTGTGCTCTGCTCTTTGACAATTCCCTTGAAGCAAGAAAACGTAAACGACTCCCCTCCACTTTTCTTGGTCCAGCCCTTGTTAAATCCTGTTGTTTCTATTGGGAGACGGAAAACAGATAGACCTTGGGTTACTCCTCGTGTTATCTTACTCTGTGATCAGTCATGAAGGTGGCTAAAATAATGGTGGACCGACAACTTCAAGCGTAGGAGGATCTTTGTCCGCACCCTAACTTCAGTCAACAGTAGAAATCTTGAATTTCGAGCCTAAGCCATGCCCTATTCCACTATAGTGTGTTACCGCCCAAATTCTTTTATCCCGGATTCGGTACACTTCAAATTTCATGTCTTGATTAAATTGTTTTCACCACTCCTCGTTGAAATGAAGTTTTTATTGCATAAACCTCCCCTGACGTTGATACTTTAAACTACATTACCTTGACTTCTATATATTTGGGCATCCTACCCATGACTGGCCATTTCAAGGACCGCCTACCCTGTTTTTCCCGCCATCACCGCAAGTCTCACAGGCCAGTTGACCCCCTCCGTATCCGTGCGCCGTGTGCTCTGCCTCGTTCACCAGTTCGCCATAGTCGCCATCGTTTTTTTTTTCCCACCACCATCGCCCACGTATTCGTCGCCGTACCAACGTCCCATCGCCAGGGCATCTCGATGCCGGCCACTACCGCGCCATGCGCCGCTCTCACGCCATCGCCCCGTCGGCCCCTACCTGACGATGTCGACACGCCACCACCATTCCTCCACCCCGGCCGTCGATAAAGTAACCCCTCCACCGGCTACCACCACTCTAAGCCGCTCCACTTAAGCAACACCACTCCGTCGTTCTCATTTCCCTCCGGCAGCCTCCCCGGTGCCCAAGTCACCCATCCCTACTGTATGTTCTCTTCCTCGCTGAGCAAGCTACGCCTCCATCTCTTAGTACAGCCACAAGGAAGTGCCCTCTTCGCAACCTGCCTTGCCGCTTCACCAAGATACACAACCCCAACCTCACCGAAGGAGCTCGAGTAGAAGCCCAGAGGATTCCGCAAGTTTGAAGTCGACAAGCAAGGAAGGATTCAACCTTCGCCACCATCCATGTCTTTCCCGTTCTTTCCCCCGATTGGTCCCGGAGTTCAGTGGACAGTGTTGGTATATTACTTTTGTTTCCTATGCGAGATCTTGATAATCTTAGCTTTCCATGTCTACATTCATCGCCCGCTTCCGCATGAGCGCCGTGATACTGTCTGAGAGATCTTGTATCAGTTATCATCTTCGAGTTGTGAATCTTGTACGACTTGGTGTATTGTATCTGTGTTCTTTGAGTAACGCCTCTTCCTTCTAGTGAAAAGTTCCATTCTTCTCCTCCTTCGAATCTCGGGACGAGATTCCTTTTAAGGGGGGTAGGTTGTAACATCCCTAGTTTTAGTTAACCTTAAAATAATGTTAAAGTTAAGCCAAGGCTAATTAAGCAGGGAAAACAAAGAAAATAGGAAAAACCAATTAAATTGAGCCAAAATCATTCAAATGAGCCCATAAGGAAAACTTTGAAAATTTCCAAGAAACTTGAAAAAGTGCAAATATAAAAGTTGTAGAGTAAGTCAAACCAAGCAACTTTCATTTTCAGACCATAGCCTAAAAATGCTTGGAAGCCTCTCAAAACTTCAACCCCAATCTTGGAAATTTAAAATTTCAATTCAAATTCAAAAGCTGAAATGGAATCTTAGCCAAAACTCAAGATTTTACCACAGAACATCAAAATCTCCCAAAAGCAAAGTTGTTCTTCATCACATTTCAGAACTTTGCCTCTTTGGACACTTTGGCCAATTTTGCCATTTAGCCCCTCGAATTTCAGAAATTCAGTTCAAAACAGGGATTTACCCCTTTTTGAATTACAGCCAAGATTTAAACTTTTTCTTCAAATTTCCAGTGCAGTAACGTGTCTAATGAAATTCTAGACAACTTTCATGTTGGAAGATTTTCAAGTTATGTTCAAAATTTTGAAATTAGAGCCATGCCAATCAATTGACTTTTGCACCGCTCACGGCGTGCTCACGGGATGCCAGCGCGGCGCTCGCGCGTGCCCGAGCTCGCCGCCGGCAGCTCCCGTCGCCGTCCGTCCTCGCCTGCGTCGACAAGTGACACGGCTGGGTGTCCCCCCTCGCCGCGCATGCGCCTGGCAAGGTCTCACGGTCGGAGGCGCACTGTAGCGCTGACCCCGCGCTCGCCACCGCGTCGCCGCCGCGGACCGCCGGTCCTTGCCGTCGCCGCCGTTGCCCGCCGGTCCAAACCGCGACTTTCGCGTCCCCCGCGTGCTCCTTTCCACGCTCTGTCGCCTCACGCCTCGCCCACGCGCGTCTGCCGCCCGCAGCACGCCTGCGCGCGCGCGTTGACACCGCGCGCGGCGCCAACACGGCCGCGACATGGCTCTGTCGCCGCGCGACGTCACCGAGCTGTCCCAGCCCTCCTCTCGAGCTTGCCGAGCATCCTCTCACTCCCCTCTCGCTCCTACATAAGCTCTCAACAGTTCCCCTCGCTCAAAGCACCGGAAAAACCTCGCCGGAGTCCGCAGCATCGCCGCCGAGCTCGCTCACGAGCACAGCCCTCCTCGCTGCTCCCCCGGCCAAACCAAGGCTCTCTCGAGCTTCCCCAACCTCCACTGCTGCTCACCGAGCAATCCCCGCACCAAATCCCCCACCAGAGCCCCCGGCGTAGCTCGCCGGAGTTCACAGAGAACTCCGCCGCCGCTCGCGCACGCGCACAGCCCGTTTCCCTCCACCTCCGGCCAAACCAAGGGCACCATTAGCTTCCTCGTGTCACGCTGGTGCTCACCGACCCTTTCCCCGAGCTTCTCCGACCCCGACGTCGCCGGCAGCCGCTCACCGGAGTTGCCGAGCCGCCACCGTCGTCGCCGAGCACGATTCCGGCCATCCCCGACCTCGAGACCTAGCTCAAACGAGCCGTGGTGAGCCCCTCTTCACTTTCCCCTACTTCCCCGGCCCGGTCTCGCCGCCGTTTGGCCGGCGTAACCACGCCGGCGAGCCCTGGACTGAAGTGTATCTTCAACCTCTGTCCAGGGGGCCGAGCGCAAAAGTGCAGGGGCCTGTTCGTAAGAAGTTCAAAAGTTCTAGGGTTCCCCGCGTAAAACAGATTCTTAATTTTTGGATTAAATCGCTGAGATCTTCAAAAATTCGTAGAAAATCGTAGAAAACTCAGAAAAATGTCAAACCAATTTTGTAGTGACCAGTGAATCTAGAAGAACAACTTTCTTTTTGGAACCTCACTCAGTTGAGCAGTAGATTTTGAAATATAAATTCATTTAGGTTTGAGCACATTTCATCATAGTTCAAAATCTACACATGCACTGGAGCTGAGCTTGGGATATGTTGTTAAGGTGAATATCATTAGCCCAATGCGCAAAGGGTGCACAAAAATTTCCAGTAGATTTAGGGTTATGATTTTCCAAACATATACCCTGCTGTTTTGGCAAATAAATCATAGAAAATAAATTACTCAGTGAAAAATCACATCCTTCACACAGAAATTCAATCAAGACATAAGAAACCTTAGAAAAATGAAAAGGATAATTTTTGGACACTAGAAAATGGCTAAATGATTTTTGGTAGTTTAAATATGGTGAATTTCACAAAAATAACCAAAAATCAAAATCACTTGCAAACTTGCAGAGATGTCACTCTTGACATCCTAAGCCACTGTGCCAAGTGGTTTGGATAAAAACCTTGCAATTATTTTGTTATGATTTTAGTTTGAATTTAGGCAAAAAGATGAGAGAAATTGTAATAAATTATAGAAAAATTATTTGGAGCCAAACTTTGGGCTAAGCTTCTGCCTTGGCATGAGTGAGCCTCTAGTCCAATGGCACCTAAAAATAATGTTCCTAAGGTCACCTTTTGAATAATGGAAAAAGGACTTAAATGAAGGAAAAGAGAAGAAAAAGAAAAAGGAAAAGAGAAGAAAAAGAAAAAGGAAAAGAGAAGAAAAAAGAAAAGAAAAGAGAAAATCTAAAACTCAAAAATCAAGGTAAAGGTTCAACAGGGAGATGAAATATTCACTTATAACTAATGTTATCCTTTCCAACTTATCAAACAAGATCAAAATAAACGTGCACTATTTAAATCTCGATACTTAAGCATTCCATGCATTTCGTATAGATTCGGGTCTCGCCGACGGAGTCTACGAGCTAGTCCCCGCTGCCGAGGAGGTCACCCAGGAGTCCGAGGTGAACGTGGTGCACGTGGATCCAAGCCCCGAGCAGGAGTACCGCTTCGAGCCGGAAGGCAAGCCCCGGAGCATAACCTAACTTTACTTACGCAATTTAATTGATCATATGTTTGTGCATTTAAGTTTCAAGGAGTTGAATGAAACCCTAGATTGCATGATCATAGGTTCCTTTGATTGAACACTAGTATGTTAGGTTCGATAGTTGCTATGCTTAGGAACGATAGAAGTCGAGTGTTTTCCGACACTCGCGAGATATAGGAGTTGTATGACTACTCATATCAGAAACACTATAGATGATGGACGGATGATTGTAGATACCCGTCTATCGATGTTTAAGTGGAAACATGTGGTACTTTTGTGTCAAGCGTTTGAACGTACCACACATATGCACGGTTTATGGGACCGGTAAGTCCCGGTATCCGATTGATGCGAGCAGGTCCGACAGCTCATTTGTCTTGGAAACGTTATCCCATGGGCACATGAGGGTAGTTGCGTGAGTCCCAGTAGTGGTAAACCTTTACCCTGAGGCAGTGGGACTCGGGAGCCACTCGCAGAGAGAGGAGAAAGGATTGGGGTGTGTTGGCATTTCCAACCATTCCGTATGTTTGGGTTTTCCCTGGCCAGGTAGTAAATTCGGTTCGAACTGTCCGCTTCTCGCGGTTAATGAGACTGCTTGACCGATGTATGGCATATTATGAAATGGAACTTGGAAGGATGAAATCTTTGTATGAAATAATTGTATTGCAAAAACTTGATTGTTTAGCTAGGCTCACCTAGAATGGATAGACTAAAGAATTAAAAGTAAATTAAAAGAAGTTAGAGAACAGCTTAGTCGCTTTTGGCAAAAGAACCCCACTAGCCAAACAGCCTCTCATCTTAGGAGTCGGTGATGTAGTGATCACCAGTCGGTTAAGTCTTGTTGAGTATAACTAGTATACTCAGCCTTGCTTGTGGCTTAAATTTTTCAGGACCGTCCCCTCAGGAGGTAGCTGCCTCTATGGCTTGGGCCTCCCAGCTTCCTCCTGGTTACAGCATCGAGTGGGAGCCGGCCTCTCCCGAGGACCGTGAGGAGTAGCGTCACGGCTGACTTCATCGTGACGATACTTTGGATCGTCGCTAGTATCTCGTTTATTTTCCGCTGCATGAACTCAAACTTATTTAATTTCCGTATCATTTCAATTTGGTTGTAATAACTCTAAGACTTGTTGTAATTTAATTTGTGGAATGATGTGATCTTTGGAAAGCTCGCCTTCGAGTGAGTGTATGGACGGACGATCTTCAGTAGCCGTTGGTCGAGCTTGACTCGACGGTCGAATCCGCACTTGGGAACATTTTAGTGTATTAGCACCAATGGAAGGTGGAATATACTTAAGTGGGCCCATTTCTCGGGTGAGATCGCTACAGCAAGTATGTGTCTGTAGCCTATGAGGTAGCAAGGCCCGTGTTGGGTCCTTAACCAATGAGACGATGACCATTGCGAGGTGTCTAAGGTGGCTGAGCCTAGATTAGTCTCTGTAAAAATTTGCACATGGTGTCCCAAAAACTCAAGCACCGGTTTTCTATATTTGTTGAATTTTTTTTATGGAATATATTTGTTGAAAGTGCACTTGTGCATTGTGAGGAAACCGTGAAAAAAAGTACAGAAGTAAGGCATGTTAAATTATCTTTAAAATCGTGATGGCAAGTCGATCAACCATATAAATAGGAATTTCTTATATTTCATTGTCAAAGAAAGCTGCATTTCTTTGTGTGCAGTCAAAAGACGTGATATCTGTCTACACAATTTATTTTGCTATATACAGCTAGCTAGGTTGAATCATGTTGCAAACAATGTCATTGGTTGCTAGAAAATTTTAAATACCTTGCTGTATAAAATAGGGACCAAAGTTATAAACTTGAGGTTTGATTGATTTTGTGCTCCTTGGACAACATCATTCTTTCAGATGGCTTCTTGAACATTGATTTCGAATTATAGGTGGCATTGATCAATGTTGTTCACATAACAAAAAAAATATTAGGCATGCTAATTAATTAACCATATATATATTTTCAACAAGCTAGAAATTAGCATTGACCTCTCATAAACACTAAGGTTCGAATATGTAGATGAGAATTTAAGTAATTAACTAAGGCTCTGTTTGCAAAAAATTGGATGTGGTTCATATCTGGATGTGTAATTTGCCAGGCAATAATTCTGCCGCTAGTTGAAAAAGAATAATGCACAGGTTCATCAGCAACACTACCAAATCATTGATAGGAAGGATTACGTTGCATTTTCTAGGAGATTGAGTTGAGTCAGCACAGACTGCACAATGTAGCACAAAGTGCAAATGATTATGCCGTCTGTTGCGCGCAAGTGCTCCTCCAGGCTAGCTGGACTTGACAGATATATAAGAGGTTAACTTAATGTAAATTGCTCAAGGTACTTGTGCATATATGTTAGTTTATTAGGTCAACATCTGTCATGGCCTTCTAAAATCTAGTTTAGTATAAACCGCACGTCGCACGAGCCTATGAAAAATGCATGTCAAGCTGCCAACACACGTTGAAGCTGGTGGAGGCGACGGGCCTGCGGTGATCGCGCGGATGACTATGAGTGTTGCCAGCACGAATGCTGGCCGCTTCACAGGCACGTCGGAGTCCGACTGTTGGGCTAGCTGCCACTACAGAAACCAAAACTACATTTGGTACGGTACCAGTCAGAACCTCCATTTAGTTTTATTCGGTCTTGTCGATACGAAATGCAAGACATTTACTTGGTTGACATGCACCCACGATGTGACAATAAGCTACGTTTTAGCCAAAACCCCTATGTGTGCTTTGCCCTAATTACCAATTTCACTGCTAGATACATCCAGTTATGTGTCTCAGGTTACTGGAGGACAAAATGTGAAGCATAATATCGTACCAAATTTCAGAGCTTAGCTGCGAAAGGACTAACAGCCAATCAAGGTGTAATGAATGACTATATAAACTGGCAAACTGCCTGCAGTTGTACCTTACGCAACGGTTGACTGATGCAGGATATTCAGGACAACACAGATCGATCGAATAACTTTATTCGGCCAGATTTTCCGTATATACGGCCGCATGGAAGAGAGAAATTAAATGTCCAGGTCCAGGCAAGTTATGCAACGAAATGACACTATATATTAGGGGGGGGGGTATAGGGGGTACCATACAGACATCTGAGCTCGTGGCAGCAGAGCAAATTTGCAGTGTGTCGTGAGCTGCTATGCGAGCCATGGCTTCGGCAAATGCTGGCCGTTCTTCCTTTCTTCTGCTTGCACTCTTGCTCTGCTTCTCCACTGCACACGGGCAGCTATCTGAAACATTCTACAGCAGTGCCTGCCCGTCGCTGAATTTGACAGGTATCGTGAATAGGGTATTGAGAAGTGAACTCTCCAACGGCAACCAACGGATGGGCGCCTCCCTGCTCCGTCTCTTCTTCCACGACTGCTTCCCTCAGGTAATTAAATCCCATCCTTCCTCTAATCCTCTCCATTGTCCATCCTCGATCTCCTTCCTCTCCTTTGTCCATCCTCGATCCCTTAGATGTGGCGGTATTGACAAGTATATATATATGTATATATGTATATGTCTGTGCGTGCAGGGCTGCGACGCATCGGTTCTTCTGGTCGACGACACGGCACGGGGCATCGACAGCGAGCAGAATGCCGGGCCGAACAAGGGCTCCCTGCGCGGCTTCGATGTCATCGACACGATCAAGAAGACCGTCGTCAGTGAAACAAACTGCTCAGTCTCCTGCGCAGATATCCTCGCCGTCGCCGCGAGGGAGGCCGTCGTCATCGTACGTACACACATCCTCTGCTCCGGCGCCAAAGATTATTTGTCTTTCGTTTTGAAATTATAATCTAACCAGGCATAAGAGCTGCTGCCACATTCATGTTCGGTTGTTTCATAATCCAGATGGTTCGGAGAGATTAGGCTGAATTCATTCCTAGCTAAACAAGTTACTTCAGGAATGAATCCAGTCCAATCCCCCTCGAAACCAACTGGATTATAAATAAACTAACCAAACAGCCCCTTATTAGCCGGAGGAGACTTTACGCGATCGTGCATTTACATGTAGTGTATGATGTGCATGCAGCTCGGAGGACCAAGCTGGACGGTGAAGCTCGGCCGCCGAGACTCGCTACAGGCGTTCAAAGACAAGGCCCAGAGAGACCTCCCCGACCCATCCTTCAGCCTCCAGAAGCTCGAGGCGGCGTTCCGCAACAAGGGCTTTGACCCCAGCGAGATGGTGGCGCTCTCCGGCGGGCACGCCATCGGCTCGGCGGCGTGCACGTTCGTCGACGACACCGTCCGTCAGGTCAGATGCACGGCGTCGACGGTGCTCGACCCTAACTCGACTAGGGTTCCTCTGGACAAGACGCCTGCTATCTTCGACAACCAGTACTACGTGGACCTGGTCGACGGGAACGGTGTGCTCAACTCCGACAGGGTCCTTGTGGGCCAAGGCAGCGACCGTGCTGGGCAAGTGCAGACGTACAAAACCAGCAAAGACAGCTTCTTCAAAGACTTTGCCAAAGCCATGGCTAAGATGTCGGAGATGGGCGTGCTCACCGGATCTCAAGGCCAGATCAGGCGAGTCTGCTCAAAACTCAACTAACAACTGGTAGCTGTGTTAGTCACGTCGTAGTGCAACAATCAGGTGGGTTCATCAGCTTTGTTTGTTTGCCGCATTTGGGAATTGGGATTGTGTACGTGTTCCAAGAGTCGATGCGTGTGTTTGCGTTGCACTGTTTCTGAGTGTTTTGACGTGTGCCGTATGTAAACCTGCCTATGGCTTTCATTGTTAACGAATGCTGAGGAGTGGAGATACACGTGAAACACGTGGCTTTAGAGCTTGTTCGGTTCCATCGGATTCAATCCGGGTCGGGAATGAAAATATAACGAGAAATTTATGATAGGTACAATAAGAGACCGGGATTCATTCCGGGTCAAGAGCTAATTCACACACGATAGTGACACCAAAAGACAAGTAATCAATCCACTAGTCAGGAGGTGGGGAATCATTCCGGGTCTCTTGATGTGTCCATCATGAATAAATTAATTTATGACCCGGAATAAATCCCGGTTTCTAGATGTACCTATTATAAATTTCTTGTTATATTTATCATTCCGGGTCCAGATTGAATCCGATGGAACCGAACAAGCCCGTCTTCTCATCCGGCAGGGGGTGCAATTCACGATCGATACACATGGATAATGCTCACTACATTTGGTTCCACATTTTGTTTTCTTCAATTCAAAGTCAAAGACACAAAATAAATTGTTTAGGACATGAATGCATGCTCTCTCGGATTTTCGTATGTGTCTCTTTACTAGCGGTGCCATTCCTAGTGAAATTTTTGTAGAAAGTTCATACACATATTTATAATATGGTGACACATCAGCATCTACGATGACATGACACGCTAATTATAAAGAGAGATGGGAAGGAGTTTTATTAGCATAAAACGCTACATACACTGTTTTTCAAGAATGTGAAAAATATTAAAAGTTGTGTTGTGAGCTTAAGAGTTCCATTTCATATAACTGTGCCCAATCCTATACCTAGCAATTAAAAGCTACCTATGAAACTACAAAATGAAACTATGCATCGAGAAACCTTGGCTGTGTTTGGGAGTTTTAGCCTAGGGGCTAAAAGGGTGCAGTGTAGACGTGCTACAATAACCAAGCCAAGGATTTTATCCCTCCATGTTTGGATCATGCGGCTAAAGTAGTAGTCCTAATTCAAGCTTGTTGGGCTGTGCACATGTGGGTGGGGTGGGGGGGAGGGTCTAATTCATTTTGGACCACATTTAGCCCTCATGTTTGGATGACGTGGCTACTTTGGAGGCCAAAGCATGCGCCGGGGGGGGGGGGATAATTAAGCACCCCTTATCCAAACATGCCACTCCTAGAACCTGGGAACGAAATGAAACTCAATCAGTTGTGAACGTAGAATGTGTAATAAACAGATTACAAAATCAACAAATGCCTTATGCTAAACCATCTTAAAAGGGGGTATTCATGCATAAGCCTTTCCAAACAAATTAGTTCAGGCTATCTTTTGTTTTTTTTTTTTGCGAGACAGTTCAGGCTATCTTTTGGATCACATATTTGGAGCTAGGTAGGCCCGACCATTGTCTTATTAGGTATATCGATGTAACAAACAAGACATCAAATTGATCGTGTGTTTAAGAATGCTTAGTACGGGACCAATTGGTTGAAAAGCATAAATATATTCAAAATATAAATCCTCTCATTTTAAGAACTCATGCTTAAATTTTAGTCCAGCACAAGAATATTTTTTTTTGTAAAATTTGAACTTTGTGAGAAACAAATTATCTATATTAGCTGAACATTTGTATTTTTAGATAAACATATTTTAGAAGGGTTAAAAATTAGGCTTAATCTATTATTCATACTTAACAATAATTTGTGCAGTATGCTCGTGGCGACTTCCATGTTCCAGGTGGTTTGTGGAAGGTTGGGTGGATTGAGTCCTGAAATGACTTGTTTAACAATGAATCCACACGATTCTTTGGTCCTGGATTAACCGAACAGCCTCTAAGTGATATCTTGTTTTAGATATGGATGGAAGAACTTGCAGCAGCAGCCAGCTCGATATAGAAACGTATAATTCAATCTTGTTATTCAATTAATGCCTCCTCAAGAGGGCGGGCGGAGGAAAATGGTGGTTGGCGCGTTGGTTTGTCGTCGCTCCTCCGCACGTTACGCTCGCATGTGCATGTTGCTGAGGTGTGTTTAATTTGCGAGATGTTCATGCATATTCCAATAATCAAGCTAAGGTCAACTAACGCTAGCCCGCCCATAGCGTCGATGATGATCTTCATGCATGTCTAGCTGACCGCGTGTAGCGCTAGAGCTAGCTATACTCGGTAGCTATACCAGCAGCGCGCGTGTGGATTATTGCGCGAACGTATTATGTTTTGCTTGTTGGAATAATGGGAGCACATATGCATCTTCGTCGTCGTCGCTGTGCCGCCGCGTGAGTTGATGATCGAGCATTTTGAGACGGAATTATTGGATGCATGGATTTGATTGCTAAAAGAGCTAGAACAAACATTAATTGTGCCTGTGTGAACTGCCCTGTAACGAATTAAGAAAACAAAGTTACTACATGATGGCAAGTTAAAATAGAGCCTTAGATTGTTAAGTTGCCTTAAGATTATGTGTCAATCAATATATGTGAGACTGTCAATTTGAATAAAACTAATGTACATACCAAAATAAAACTAAGGACATTCACTTGTAATTCATTAGTTATTCCGGATGCTTGCTAAATCCCAAAAAAGACCGTACTCCACAGGCAGAGTGCTTCACGCTCGCATTAGCTGGGCTAGCTTTGTAGGATCTTAGTACATTGACTGGGATTCGATATAATTAATCACCTTCACGCGTACCCTAACTCACCAAGGACCTAGAGTCTCTAGCGAGTGCCCTAATCACACGTAGCCTCCGTTAGCCACCGCCTCTCACAACAGTATAAGGCTAGTCTCAAGAGTTTGATAGGCATTAAATGTTAGAAAATAAGCGCGCGGAAGCAGTTACCGATCTACCGAGATGATGATCACAGACGACACCGGAGGCACGATATTTGTTAACGAGGTTCAGCCGAAGCCTACATCCCTAGGGCATGACTACGGGCGTTCCTCCCCAATACGCAACACCGGTCACTTCGGGGTCCCGGCAATACGCCGCCTCCCCCTGCGAGCCTGTCGCTATGTCGTCATGGTTACAACAGCGGTCCTCCTCTCATATCTATGAGGAGCCCGGTTTACAGGAGTCCGACACGTACTCTACACCAACTCCAAGTCCAAACGTAACCAACTAGTACACAATATTCGACACAATTCTAACAAACTCCACCTTGGCGAATATTCCACCATCTTGAAGCCGTTACGTGCGAACCTCCGTGTACACCGGACTTGAGTTGTTCGCTTTGTAGCTCACAGCGAGCCACCCGACGAGTCTGACTTGGCCTCAGACCCGCTGCCCTCAGAAGACCCTGCTATCTTTGCAACTTCATCTTCCATTACTCCACCTGCAAATGTATACCCTTGCAGCTTGTACAGATGTGACGTCGTCCTCTCTCCTATCATCACAATCTCATCACCCTTCATGATCTTCATGGTCTTCCCATCCGGCTCAGCCCAGAATAACATCCCATCATCATGTAGAGCTCCAAGCGAAATTAGATTCCTTCGTAGCCCTGGCACATGCCTAACACCTCGAAGCACCTGCTCATCTCCGTCTTGTGTCTTGATCTTGATGTCGCCTACTCCAATAGCACGGTAACCAGTGTCATCTCCCAGATAAGCTAAGCCAAAATCACCAGAATTGTACGAAGTGAACCACTCCTTGTGCGTTGCATGAAAAGAGCTTGCCGAATCTAACACCCACGCTTCAGTTGACTGCACACTATTTGATACCGAGAGAACATCACCATCGCTATCCGAGTCACTCTTTTGAATTGCAATACTAGCACTTGCCCCCTTTTTCCTTTCTGGACAGTCCCTCCTCACATGTCCTAACTCCCCGCAATCATAGCATCACACTTTCTTCTTCCTTTTCTCCATCTTCTCCATGCTGCGATCACCTTTGACCAGCAATGCATCACCTTGTGGTTTCTCCGTTGCATTGTTTTGTCTCCTTTGTTCCCGAGCCAATAACGCTGCAGTAATATCCACAGTCTTGATGCTTTCCTTGCCGTACGTCAAAGTCGTGACCACATGCTCATAAGATGATGGCAAAGAACACAGAAGAATAATTGCCTTTTCTTCATCATCAACCTTCACACCTAGCTGTTCTAGGTCCGTGACCAGCTGACTGAAAACATTGATATGCTCTGCGAGATTCGACCCCTCCAGCATCTTCAGCCCATATAACTTCTGCTTCAGATACAACTTGGTCGTCACAGTCTTTGACATGAATTGACCCTCCAGTTTGTCCCAGATTTCCTTCGGTGTCTTCAGTCCTATCATATGGTGCATGACGTGGTCAGACAGACATAGCCGTATGGTTGCGGCCGCCACCGTCTGTTTCTCCTTCCAGTCGTCATCATCCATCTTCTCTGGCTTCTTCTCCTGCAGACCTACCAAGTTCTCATGTTGCGCCAACAAGTCTTGGACCCTTATCTGCCACAAACCAAAGTTGCCATAACCATCGAACTTGACCACCTCAAATCTGGTTGACGTCGACATCCTGTCGACACGCGGTTTGACCGACCCTTTGCCGCCGGTAACACCGCCCGATCCGCTCGCCTTGTCGACCGGCCCGACAGACGGATCGATCCGCTCCTCGCGTTCGCTGTCTGATCCTGCCAGACTGCCTGCCGAAGAGCTCTCGTCGATTTCTTTCTGCACCCAAAAGTTTTTTTCCGCTGACCACCGAAACTCCTCGACCAAACAACAACTCGCTTTGCTTTGATTGTCTGGTTCTATTCCCCTGGCCGTGCGCTTGCTTTTATGTGCGTGTTGCAACATCGCCTCTGGTTTCTTGTCCGAGCCACACACATGCCCTGCTCCTTACCTGCCCACCATGTCGTGTCCGATCAGAGCTCCTTCTCCTCCAGGCTTCACACTCCAGCGATTGGAAAAAGTCCCAAGTCCGTTATGGACCCATACTTGTCCCTAACCCATTCCATATCTTATTTTCTTTGCACCTTGCCGCACACAAAACAAAGAAAAACAAAATAGGACATGCACTTCACGTATGCATGCATGATAGTCCACCTGGAGTACGAGTCCTTCCACCCTTCAGCCTGACAAACATGGAATATTTAAACTCTCAAGATTTCTGCATGACCAACAGTTATGTGTCTCCTGGCCGTACGTAATTCCCTCTCCTTTTCCATGTTATCAGGCACCATAGGAGTCCATAACTCTCACGGCCACACAACTGTTTGTCCCATGTGCACTCGCTTCTCACCATCGGCGCCGCCATCGTTGCTACCTGCGCAATATTGTGAGCTCCACCGTAGCGTGCCGATTCACACGCCGGTCCTGCCATCACACATATACGCCTCACGCACCACCCATGCATGAACATGTCACACCAAAGCCATCTGCTTTGTCGACACAATCTGCTCGCTGTGCCACAATGCTGACTTGTATGACACCGGTCACACCACCCTTGTCGTGATGCTCCCACGCTCCAATCTCTCTAGCCATCACCTGCGTCTGGCCGCCAGTCTGATCATGAGCCGAAGCCGCTGCCCTGTTCGCGCCGTCTTCACCGGCCACTTTGTTGGCCCAATCACCACGCCTGGCCGATCCTTGCCAACCGCAGCCCGTCGAACAGTCCGAGCCTCCTGCCCAGAGTGTCCGACACCACCGATCGAATCGCCGATCGCCGTCATGCTCCACCTTGCGCCGCATTGAGCAGTCCCGCGGCACCCATCGAGCATGATCCTCGCACCTCCACGGTGATCACCATACAATCTCTAGATCCAATCTAACCATGGCTCTGATACCACTTCTTAGAAAATAAGCGCGCGGAAGCAGTTACCGATCTACCGAGATGATGATCACAGATGACACCGGAGGCATGATATTTGTTAACGAGGTTCAGCCGAAGCCTACATCCCCGGGGCATGACTACGGGCGCTCCTCCCCAATACGCAACACCGGTCACTTCGGGGTCCCGGCAATGCGCTGCCTCCCCCCTGCGAGCCGGTCGCTATGTCGTCATGGTTACAACAGCGGTCCTCCTCTCATATATATGAGGAGCCCGGTTTACAGGAGTCCGACACGTACTCTACACCGTACCGCTAATACAACTCCAAGTCCAAACGTAACCAACTAGTACACAATATTCGACACAATTCTAACATTAAATTCACTGCCACATTTGCAATTTTGCTGATATGACAGGGTAATTAAGAGGGGGAGTTTCATGGGATGTTAGGGAAGTTTCATCACCATGAAACTCCCGTGGCACAGTTACCTAGTTTCTAGTCTAGGTAACTGTGTCCATGAAACCCCCACTAAGACTGGACTAATGCTACATGTCTTAATTTGTCTTGTTCTCCGACCATCTCCATTGGATCCGACGACTATCTATTCGACTTGCATTGCATATCCACACAGCTCAAACGTGTGCTCTAGCTCGCTAGCTCTTCCCGTATGAATACAAATCACAACGTGGAGTACATCCTCGATCAGAGCATACTATACATAGACTGGGGCGAGAGGTTACAGTAGTAAAGTGTTCAGTAGGAACTAGGAAGAAGAACGATTACAGGAGTAGGTCTTCTCCTCTACAGATACCGCCGGCCGGGAGCTAGATGATTGAAGTTGCACGTTTTGACCAGCGAAGGATACTGGATTTCAGGACAAGATTATTAAAACACAGATCATCAAAATAAACATTATGCGCGGAATCGCGTAAGTTGCCCTAGATATTGCACATGGGGAGGATCGAAGCCGAAGCTACCCCAAATGAATTACATGAAACGCAAGAGCGCACTACAAATAGGCCATCAAACTCGATAAGACAGATCACAGCATCTCATCAGCTAATGCCAGTAGCAAGGAAACCCTAGCGACCAAAACTAACCAAGGAGCTAGAGCCTGCTATTTGCAGTTCTTGCGATTGCGAGCCAGCTAGCAGAGCTAGCTCGCCATGGCTTTGGGCACATCCGGGCACCATTGCCTGTTCCTTGCCCTCCTCTTCCTCTCCACGGCTGCCTACGGCCAGCAGCTCTCGACGTCATTCTACGCCACGACCTGCCCAACGCTGGAGTCCATCGTGCGGACCGCCGTGAGTAATGCCATCACATCCGAAAGCCGGATGGGCGCCTCCCTTCTCCGGCTCTTCTTCCACGACTGCTTCGTTCAGGTATTGACCATTAATTCCCATTCTTATGTCTCGCCAAGAAATGAACGACCGAATAGTTTTTGTAGCACTGTAGCAGTGGTTCTAATAATTTGGTACGTACGCTTCGTGTGCAGGGCTGCGACGCCTCGATTCTTCTGGACGACACTGGGAGTTTCACCGGCGAGAAAACTGCCTTCCCAAACGTCAACTCCGTCCGCGGCTACGAGGTCATCGACCAGATCAAGACGAACGTCGAGGCCGCCTGCCCCGGCATCGTCTCCTGCGCCGACATCGTCGCCCTCGCCGCCAGGGATGGCACCTTCCTGGTACGTGCAAGTGGCCGGCGAGAGCGAGATTCATATATATATACATATATATATATAAATATGTAATCATACGCGACGACGTACGCAAACACCCACCCAATTCATTAGATTCCCTCGTCGCACGCAAATTGCAGCTGGGTGGGCCAACCTGGAACGTGTCGCTGGGCCGGCGCGACTCGACGACGGCGAGCTGGAGCCAGGCGAACAGCGACCTGCCCAACCCGGCGTCGAGCCTCGCCACGCTCCTCGCGGCGTTCGGCAACAAGGGGCTGAACGCGACGGACATGACGGCGCTCTCCGGCGCGCACACCGTCGGCTTCACGCAGTGCCAGGTGTACCGCGACCGCATCTACAACGACACCAACATCGATGTGCCGTTCGCCAAGCTGCGCCGGAGCAACTGCCCGCGCACCAAGGGCGTCAACGACACCGTCCTGGCGCCGCTCGACGTGCAGACGCAGGTCACCTTCGACAACGCCTACTATGGAGACCTGACCAAGTATAAAGGCCTGCTCCATTCTGACCAGGAGCTATACAACGGCGGCTCGCAGGACGCCCTGGTGAAGAAATACAGCTCCAATAGCGCTGCCTTCTTCGCCGATTTCGTCGCGGCGATGATTAAGATGGGGAACATCAGCCCGCTCACCGGAGCTGATGGTCAGATCAGGGCCAACTGTAGAGTGGTTAACAACTAACAGGAGATGTTAATTGTTGCTGGTCATCGTCATTTAATTTGGTTATCTCAGGCTCAGAGGCTGATGACAGGCCACATGCACTATAGCTGTTCGTTGAAGAAGCATGTTAATGTCTGATACAGTTCGAATTGAAGAAATGGTAATAAATTTTATACATACCCCTTCTGTTTTAAATTGTAGTTCGTTTGACTTTTTTACCATAAATTTAACTACTCGTCTTACTCAGAAATTTTATGCAAATTTTGTAAAAAGGATCTGAAGTAAAATAGTTACAAAATGAAAAATTTTTAAACATAATCAAGTGATGCTGTTTGAAGATTTTATCTTAAAAAGGGGATAGAAAGCAGCACAAAGTATATATGGAAGATCTAATGAAACAAATTATTAGGAACATCTGCATTCTTTGATGAAAAGCTTAACAAAAAAACCTTTATCATAACTTTAGACATAAAACATGAGTTCATATCTCCCATTAAATGATAGCTAAACAAATTAATTTATAATCTTAAATGGGTTTTACAGTATTATTCTAAAACCAAGGAAAACACAAGGGGTGATAATTGATGAAATAGAGGCAACACTATCAGAAACGGGTAATATGCCGAGTGCCTGCATCATCTATTGTGGCTGAGACAGAGTTTCTGCATCATCTTCGTGTTGTTATCCAGATACACAATCTCGATCTGTATCAGGACATGTATTTGCAGAAAAACAGAGAGGTGATGCTGAAATTCTATCTCGAATTAGAGTACAGCATGAAGCTAATCTCATCTACACATCCTCGGGTGGGATTAGGACCTATCTTCTCCTATAACATAGTATAAGCATCGTTTAGATGCAATTAACTTTTATATTAGTGGCTGCTATGTTAGAGGATAGCTGACGGTGAGTGGATGTACATAGGTCGCGCTAGTAAGATTTTGTTTACGGATGAATGGATTAAGAAGACTGAGGCTTTCGTGGAATCTACATTTGCCTCACTTGAAGGTGTTAGGGCCTCCACTTGGTGCCAATGACGTGTTGGTGCAAATACAAAACTACAAACAAAGGATAACATGAGTTTACATATTTGCGAGAATGGATTTATGCCAGGCTATACCCAATGGGTCCTCCATGGTGAAGCGGATCGTATTGTGACATCCCCGATTTTTGAAAGGAACGAAGTTTGACCAAAGTCAACAATTTGGTCAAAATTCGACACAATTTTGAAGTAAAAATGTATAATTGATCAAGAAAATTGGGGGAGAATGTTTGACACAAAATTGGGATAAAATAGAGTATGGAAATAGCTCAATTAAATGGAGAAAAGAAAATGAAAAGGGTTACTATTTCAAATCTGAAAATAGGAGTTTGAATTTCAGTTTTGGCCATGTTGAGCAGCAATGTTTGAGTGATCATAAAAATTTCTTGGTTGATCTTTTGACCATGGTACAAAAACAAAAGTTGTAAAGTAAGGTACAAAGAACAACTTTGTTGTTGGGATCAGCTTGAGGTTAGATGCAAATCAAGGAGAAAAACTGGGTTAAAAATCGAATCAGAAAAAGGTTGAGGAAATTCAGAGTTAAAAGGGCTGAAAATTTCAGTTTCAAATTGAGCTCAAACCGTTGAGAATTTGAAAGAGGTCCGAAAATAAGAAATGAAATTCAAGTAAAGGCAAATAACTTTTGTGTTTTGAGGAAAGGCATATTCTATTCAAAATTTGGGACTAATTTGGGTTGGAATTTCTGAACCAAGTTAGGGTTTCAGGTTCAGACGAACACCCTAACCCGACCGGGGATCAAGGCTCGAATTCGAGCGATTGATCGAGAATTTCAATATGGTGTCAAAATAGAAAATGAAATTGAAGGTGTTACGGACAAGTTTCATTTGGGGATCGAGGAGAGTTTGAATGTGAATCCAAAAATAATTTGAAGATTTCAATTTTGGGGTCTGAAAATGGGGAATAGAGTGGGCCGACATTGGAGTTTCGAATCCGCGCTGCACACTGCTTGAATTGAAAAGGTTGCAACATGAAAGTTGGAGTGCTATGTTTACTCTACAAGTTCTATGTTTGGAGTTCGACAAGTTTAGGTGAAGTTTTGGGAGGAAATGAATCTGCAATCTCACGGTTTGGAAAGAGTTTTGGGGATAAAAGGGTGCTGTCTGCTTGTCTGCTCGCCGACGATGGCAATGGCAGTTGCCGTTGTGCCACGCGCCCGTGTGCCGCGAGGACAGCTCCGGCAAGGCATGCAGTGTGCTGGCACTGGTTGAGGCGGTGGCTTCGTCTACAAAACTTCATCCTCCTCCGTTCTACTTCTTTTCTCTCCTCGCCTCCTTCACTCTATTCTTGGCCGTCGGCTGGGTTCGCCGTCGCGCGTCACCATCTGACCCTCGCCGCTCGTTTCCTCTCGCTTATAGTTTCTCCTTGACCTCCTCTATCTCCCATACCACCTCTTGTTCACCCTCGTCACCTCCAGAACCCTGCGCCACCTTCTTCCTCATCGGTGTGCTCGTGAACCAGGTTGGCCGCCGTCGAGGTTCTCTCCGCCGTGGTTTTTGTCGGGTTTTGAGTGCGTGCTGGGGTTGTGCATGGGCCGGGGCTCATGTAGGTCTTCTTGGCGAGTCGTTTGGGGCTTGGGTTGGCCTAGACGCGCCACCGTGGAGTAGGCGCACGTGAGCAGGGCGTCTGGGGGCATCACGGCTCGTGCTAGGCGGTGCGCTAGGGTCGCCTTTAGTCGCTGGTGCTTGTAGGATTGCTCGCGAGGCTTGCGGTGTTGAGGTTTGGCCGGCCGGCGAGCGCCACCCTCTCGCGGTCGCCGTGTCGTCGCCGGCCAGCTTCCGAACACCAATCGAGGGGGAAGAGAGGGGGAGTAGGTGCGCCGGGTCGTGAGGGTGCCGTTGGTGCCGTTTCCTTGGCCAGGGAGGCTCGCCGTCGGCGAGAAGCTGCGGTCAAGGCCGGCGGAAGCGCGGTCGGCGCCCCCCTATGTTTTAAACAGAGGAGGGGCATCGGGGGAGAAGGAGGAGAAGTTGAGGGGGGTTTCTGCAAAAGTGTTTAAGAGGTTTTCTAAATAGATTTAAATTTCGTGTTTTTCACCTTTTAATTCATAGAAAATCATAGGAAAGTCCAAAAATGATGAAATCAATTTTGTTAAATTTGTTTTAAAGTTTGTCATCCACTAAAAGTGTTAAATAACCTAGTGTAGATAATTAATTTAATTCCTTTGTTTAGATTAATTAAATAATTGTTTTATAGTTTCTAAAAATGTTAAAATTTTGAATAATCTTTTGATAATTAGAAATGATTTCTAAGATTGTTTTATGTATTTATTTAAATGCTTTACCCTTTAGAAAATGATTTTAAATCATTAAAAATAAACTAAAAATGATTTAGGGCAAGTTTTATTAAAGGAAAAATATAGGTTTGTCTTTTAAAAGTCTTGGGGTAGTTTGTGTTGGCTTGCAACTTTATCGAGAAGGGAAAGTTGCATAGTTTCTTTGAAAGGTGTTGCATATCATATCTCTAACTTGCATTACGTTTTAGTATCTCAAGCTTCGGAGTACGAGCTCGTTGGGTTCGCGGAGGAGCAGCGAGAAGTCAAGGAAGTGATCGTCGTCGCTTCGGAATCTTATATCGCTGAAGGATCTAACCTGCTCGTGATTCCAGGCAAGCCCCGGAGCATCTTTGAATCACCTATTTATTTCATAATATTCATGAGTCCAAATCTTATGGTTTTATGTGCTTAGGTTAGGGATTGGTTGAAACCCTTTGATGCATGAAATATTCCTTGATAGAACTATCCTTGCCTAGTTAAGAAACTTGTTTAGCAATGTCTACTCTGGCTATGCTTAGTAAGTTAAGTTAAAAGATGTTGATCTAGGCTATCACCAATTTTATATGAATCATGAATGGTTGGGGTTGAAAGATAGTGGGCAGAAGCTGGTAGGAGAGATTGAGGTAAGCTCGATCCATAGTTCTGCCTACTAGTTTAAGTGACTAAGGACCGATCCGTTGTTTAAAAGATTGATCAAATGATTCTACCTGGTTTCTTACTGGGTTATGGGACCAGTAAAGCCAATTAGATTAGTTGGTTCACTGATTGGAAATATCGCTTACCCGTGCTTGCTGGGTCGGAGAAAGGCAGGGCCGTAGCCTGTAACTCACGGGGTGGTCGCCAGACGTGGGGCCCCCGTGGGGGTGCGTTCCCGGGTTCGAGTAAGGATATTTCCGGTCGTTGGCCCAGCTGATTGAAAGGTTGTTGCGTACAGTAGGTACAACTGTGCATGACTGGGGGCTAGGTATCTCCTGCAGGATGTACATTGATCCGGATCGACACAACTCTTGGTTATGAGTGCACTTGATCAGGTGTTAAACATCGTAGAGGAAACAAGTGGAACAAGAGCGGTTTGATTTATAAATGCTGGTTGAGCTTAGTACAACCTGTATGCAAAATATTTTATAACCTAGATGGATAAGTAACAACTCAACGGATTAAAATAAGAAAATATAAGGATTAAGCTTAGGAACGCTTTTGGGCAAAAGAGTCGAGTCAGCCAAATCCACATAAAGCCCAATCATATTCCTTGAGAGTCTTTTCTTTGGTAAGACGGGTAAGTCTTGCTGAGTACCTACGTACTCAGGGAATCTCCCTTTTGTTTTTCAGAGGCAGCTACGGAAGAGGACACCAAGAAAGTCCAGAAGACCTAGATCATCGTGGTCCCGGTGATTCTAGGGTTGAGTCGGAGGGTGTAGATATTTGTGATATAGAACTACCTAGACGGATTTGTATTAAACTCTTAGTAACGGCTTGACTTTGCATTTAAGTTCTCTTCAAAACTTGGTTTGTAATATGTAAGAATCTTGGTATATTATGTAAAAATGGTAATGCTCGTTGTGTTCTCCTTACCGAAAACGATCCTGATGTACGTCAAAGATATGAGTTAACGTGGTTTATCGAGGAGTCCTAGGGACACTCGACAGATCACCAGTTTAAACTGTTTGAAGTGCGTCTGATGACCGTAAATGGTCGTTATGGCGCACTTGAGCCAGTTTAAATTGGGCGGTTCTGCCACACGTATGTGGGACGAGGTGGTGAGACAACACGCCATGGATTATGATGTTGATGGCAGGGTAGGAGATATGTTAGATGACTATGATGAAGCAGACTTCCATGAAGCACTTGGGGAGTAGAAGCCAGAGCCAACTAGAAAGTGTATTATGACATGTTATATGCGGCACAGAAGCCCTTTCATAGGCATACCAAGGTTTTCTCAACTGGATGCCATTGCACGACTAATGGCTCAAAAGTCCCAGTTGTTTGACAATATTTTGTCACAACAAAATAAACCCGTGTGGACTCATGAGAGGCAAGGAAGCATATACGTGTATACTTGATGAAGAAAATTCACAAGAATAAAAGATGGAGTCATGCTAGCGAGCAGCCCTGTTCCCGTACGTGGATGGCGGCTCTCATGCATGCATAGCGCCCAATACATGGCATGTTGGTGCAGCATGCAGGTAGCTTGCTCAATTGCTCAAGAGACGTAGCTATTGATGTACACGGCAGCCGTGATATGCAAGGCGCCATGCACATATACGAGGACGACGTACACGTATTCAGGCCGTCCACTATACATGTCGCCATACGGCTTCGGCCGCATGGCAGCTAACGCGGTTTAGAAAGTTCTAGAGCTAATGGAAGGTTCCGAGGGCCCATTTGTCATTGGTGGCCGCCGGATAACATCCTGATCAGCAACCGACCAAGAGATATTACCGTGAGTCCCAGCTGGAGATTAGCACTTGATATACGTGTACACGTATTGGCCTTTTAGCCTGTGCGATGGGATCGATCTCATTTGATTAGGCCCACTGGTCATTGAGTGTTGGTGCACGTCTATGCCTATCATCTCAAATGAAAGAGTCCAGATGGGATTAATCAATCATCTTGACCGGGAAGTAAGGAGGTTGGGAGATATCTTGTTTAACAGATTTGTGGCGGCACTGGGGAGAGAACCGGGGGGGGGGGGGGGCGACCGATACCTAGCTGCTGCCTATATAAGCCTCCTGGAGTCCTCATGCTGGAGGGCCTTTTTGGCCTGATCGGCAAAAGGCCGACGACGGAGGGATGGAGAAGTGAGGCATGTAGATCAAACCCTCTGCTCACATCGGAGGCTTCCCTGACTGGAGCTCCAAGATGGCCGGGCGGGCAGCTGCATGGAGGCTCATGAATGGAAGAGAATTTTTCCATCCGTGGAGAGGCTACGAGAAGATCAACTCGGCGGCGAGCTACAGGCCTGCCGGCTGCCACGAACACGAGGCGAGGAGAAAGCTTTTCTTTCGGAGAGGCGCCTAGATGAAGGTCGAGGCCGACATCTCAGGAGCCGGCGACCGCGCCGGTTGATATCCTCTTTTCTTCCATCTTCTTTGCAGATCACATTGCGCTGCAGCTCGCCTATGGAACTCTTTTTCTCCATCGACGCCGAAGGAGGAGCCGGCGGAGTCGGAGGCACGCCTAGGTAAAGGCCGAGGTTGATGTCCTTCGCCGAGATGGCGGCGCCGTAGGCTCCCATGGCTGGTGCTGTCTTTGGAGATGTTCATCACTGAGATGACGACGTCCTTCACGTTCTCTCCCACGGTTGGTGCTCCGTCTGTCGAGACCGGCATCGATATCCCAGGATCCTCCCTTCTTCTTTGCAGATCACATGAGCGCATGTCTCGGCAAGCACATAGGAGGTTGCCATGCTTGGAGCTCCAGGCCAGCAGGTGTGAGTCGGGCGAACGAGACAGGACGCCACAATCCGTGCCCTCACCAATTCCCATCTACATACGGTGGCCGAACAAGAAGCTGCCAACGCCGTGCACCTCGTGCTCATCTTGACGAGCGGAGCGGACAGACAACCAATCTACGGAGCCGAGAGCGTTGAAAGAAGACCATGTCGGCGCTGCAGTCATGTAGCCCGACGTCAAGAATCGATCTATACAAGGCACAATACATGAAGGAGATGACGTGCAGCTCGCCCGTGGGTGACGGATCCATAATGAATGGACAATTCGACATCCATCTGCACGGAGCTTTTCCATCTGTGGAAAGGCTACCACGGAGAAGGGTATGAGGCCTCGAGCATCTTCTTCCCGGCCGGCAGGAGCTCTCGGCGTCGTCGTCTACACCGGAGCGCTGTCGTACCGGAGATGAAGTCGGCATCCTTGTCCACGACGTCAAGACGCCGGCCATGCCGGAGTCAAGTTCAGCGAGCTCGAGCATCTTCTTCCCGGCCGCCCGGAGAGTGCTCTCGGCATCCTCGTCTACAACGGAGTGCTGCCGTACCACGAGCTCCCTACTGTTCACCATCGGCGGTACGACGGCAGTCGATGGCGCCAAACCGCCGGAGGCGATCGAGTTTGATGGCGAGACAATGATGATCGAAGACGGCGATGAGACGATGCTGTCCGTGAGCGAGCTGGTCGTGCCCATGTCTGGGTTGACGGTTGCCAGTGCACGAACACAGCATGCAAGAAGATCGTATCCACGTATGCACGTTCATTTATGTTGCACGGAGATGATCCGATGTATGCTCGGCGTCGACCCGATGGAGACGGCATCGGTGGCAAGCTGCGGCAAGACTGCGGCAAGTTGAAGAAGGTGCCGACGCTAGCGCGCGCCCTCCTCGAGCATGACGGCCAGATGCCCTCCCGGAGTCCATCATGCTCATTGTGCAGTCACGCATCTGCATGTAGATGTGTCTTCCTGCACGTGTGGGCCTATGGAAATATCGCCCAGAGATCAAGACTTAGACTACCTCTACTTCGACCATACTGTTGATAAGCACCTCGACGATCAAGCTGCCACGACGTCGACTCAGTCACGAGCTCTACGTGACCATGCATCTACGACTACTACCACGACTTCGCGTCGTTCGAGACCAACGAGGCCGGACTACGCGGGCAGGCGCTGCTGACATTTCAGCCCATGGACACCGACAAGGCCATGGTTCACGCCGACGCCCATCTTCTACACCACCACGACGTTCGTGACCGACGAGGCCGGACGACGTGGGCGGCGGAGCTGACATTTCAGCTACGGCGCACATCCACACCACCACCACATGCATGGAGAACGTGAAGCGAAGACTGAAGACGACGACCACAGCAGCTTAATCGGAGGTACTCTAGCAAGCTAGTCTTGCGGAGGTAATTAACTGGGAGCCTTTCGAGGCACCAGGAACTAGAAGACCACATCGCCTATATCTGATCGCACATGTGTAAGGGAACCATGTATTTGTATTTTCAAGAATATGAATAAAATATGTGTTCCTATGTCTTTTCTTTTGTGTATTTAATACACTGGCACGCCCGCATTTTCTTTTTCTCACATGGGCTAGAGAACGAAAAATATTTATTTTTCTCTCAAAACACCAGTATAACCTGAGTTGAGACGCCTTTGATAATATATTGACAGATTTTGGTAGCCTGCTTCCCGAAGGCCACATTCTGCCGAAGAGCATGTATGAGGCACATATACTCCTTCACGCACTTAATATGCCATATGAGCAGATACATGCTTGTTCAAAGGTATGCGTCTTATTTAGGAAAGAACATACAGAAGCGAAGTATTTTCCAAAGTGTGGATCCTCTAGATTCCTAGAGGTAGACTCTGGTGATGGTAATATGAAGTAGTTTGCGGTCCCCGTGAAAATCCTATGGCACCTCCTGTTCATATCGAGAATCCAGTGGCTTTACATGACCGAGGAGACCGCGAAACAAATAACATGACACATGAATGACATCGATACAATCCTAAAAATATGGTACATCCATCCAACGGTGAATCATGGACCTGGTTTGATGTGATTCGTAATTACAAAGCTCAAGAGGCTCGAAATGTACATGTTGCACTAGCAACAGATGTGTTCCACCCTTATGAAAAGGGGGTTGCCGTGTACACATGTTGTCCCATGTTTGTTATCAAAACATATTCTTGTGATTGATAATCCATAAATACCAATGGAATAATATGAGTGTGTTTATTCTCCTAGTGTTATTTAGGAATTATCAATCATGGGCGAAGTAAGTCATGGATGAAACCTAAGGCTGACTTCATCCTCACGAGGGCCCAAAGGATATAAGTACTAAAATGGTTCCAAATATTGATATTTCATGATGGGTAGGAAGCAAATCTGAAGAGAGGAGTGAACTTTGCCACTATGTGAATCAACAGGCTCAAGAGTTTTGACTACCATGTATGGCTTGAGCGGCTCATTCTGGTGATGGTTCGAGGCTATCTCCCAAAGAAGGTCTGGCTAGTGCTAGCTCTATTGAGCTACTTCTTCCACCAGCTTTTCGCGAAAGAGTTATATCGAAAGCTAAAGAGTTATATCGGACTGTGGTTGCCGAAATGGAAAGTGTGGTGCATGTGCTATTTTCTTAGAGATTATCTTCCCATCCGGCTTCTTCAATCCGATGCAACATATGAGCTTGCACCTCCCGTATGAGGCACGAAGGGGGGGGGGTTGTGCAGGGTCGTTGGTGCTTTTCAATTGAGATATGTCAAAATGTTGTTCGTACCAAATGCAGAAATAAATGCAAACCTGAAACTTACATCCTGAAGGAGGTAGGTGTCAAACTTCACAGCAAAGTAACCTTCCTAGCGTTCGTAATTCATCCACTCATTACAAAGTACTACGGTAACAACCTTCCTAGCGTGCATAATCCGGTGATGTTATTCAGTACTCCACCTCATGCGCCCTTGCCTGGCTTGCGTGATGCGGCCTACTACACCTAACGACAAAGACTGATTTTGTGCATGTATTGCGGGCCCTTGGGACAGTCATCTATAGGTGGCCAAACGGGCTAGGCCCGCTGGGTCAGCACTGGAATGACCCTAACACGGCATGGCCCGTGGGCTATAGTGCTAGTGTCGTGCTAGTGACTGGCCCAATGTCGTGCCTGGGCCTCAATCCCGGCCCGTGGCACGGCCCGAGGCACCGCATGAAAATGGGTCGGCCTGGCCTCGGCATGAAAAAAGGACTGCTAAGGCTATCTAACCCACCAACGGCCCATTAAATCATATAAACCCTAACCTTATCTCACGCCGCCACCCCTCATTCTCCCATCTTCACACGCCGCCGCCCCTTCTGTGCTAGACCGCGAGTCGCACCGACACCGCTCGCCCCGTCACCCGCGCCTGCAATGCCTCCACACGCCACTCATCTCCTGTAGCACTCACGTCCGCCGCCACCGCTGCCACCAGTGCAGGCCAACTTCACCCCCGACCACTTCGGCCGTCGACGCATGGCGTTCTAGACCGCAGGTTGCTGTCGCCCTCGACCACCGCCGGCGCCCCCGGTCGCAAGGCCATCGCCCCTGGCATCTCCTCCTCGGCTCCTCTGGTGCCTCTCCTTCCTTCCCCATGCTCCGCGCCAGCACTATCGTGCTATCGTGCCATGGGGCACAGCGCGGCACTAAGCCGGACCCCTAGTGTCATGCTAGTGCCCAGGTGTTGGCACGGTGGCACTACACGGCACGGCTAACTGGCCATGCCGCTTAGGGCCGTGCTGATTAGTGTTGTGCCAGATTGTGCTAGTGCTGTGCCGTACCGGCACGCCCGTTTGGCCATGCATACAATCATCCAAACAGTGGCTCCAATCAACTTGACCAAATTGACCCAAGCAAATAATCGCGTCCACCTTGCACACATATCGGCTGGTCAAGCTGGCCTAGCTCTAGTCCTTAGCCAGGCCCATACCTATATGCCCAACAAATCGATCATTCCAATGATTTGGCTGTCAGCTGATGACATATGGCGTGTGAAGAAATTTCTTGCCACTTTAAGGTATATCCAAGAGGTGGAGGTCAATCTCAGTGGAGATGGCATGGGGGATTTCATGACAATAAAATTATTGGACATGTCAGAATGTTTACTGACATGGCAGGGTTTTAATAAGGGGAGAGAAGAGGAGAGTTTTATGGTCATGACACTCTCATGCATAGTTACCTGGTCCCATAAAACTATATAAAGCAACCATTGAGAGCTCTTTTTATTTGTTTCATCACATAACATATTTTATCATAACACCATATAGCAACTACTCCCTCCGTCTCAAATTGTAAGTTGTTTAACTTTTTTAACTCCAACTTTGACCACTCATCTTGTTCAAAAAATATATGTAAATGTAGTCAAATTTAAGTCATTTTTAAAATTCTTTTATTACTAAAGATAGCCATAACAAAAACTATGATATTTTGCAAAATAATTTAAATAAGACGAGTGGTCAAAGTTGGGGTAAAAAAAGTCAAACGAATTACAATTTGGGACAGAGAGAGTAAATGCTAGCACATGTCTATGAAAGTATGCCATAAAATTATGCATGGAGAGTGATAGTTTCATTCCTAAAAAGCTGACGTGAAAGTCTAGTTAACTATGCAATGAAAACCCCCACAAGACTGATCAAACTGACCTCGAGTAACAGTCATTGTGCAGAAGAGTGCACAACTAACGTCACACAGTGTGGAACGAGCAAGTCATTTCCATCCAAATCAGCAGGTCCTTTATTCACACGCCACCGGGACCTTTGTGCCACTTCGTGACAAAAAAAAAATCGCCAAGGCCAAACTTTTGCCCGCGGGTTGTTCAAATAACGGATGTCGACGTTTTTACAACCTTTTTCCTTGGGGTCTTGGGGAGAAATGGAAGCCAACGCTATCAGCCCTGGTGTTGCGTTTTCCTGACAACGTGTTGAGTTTCCGTGCTCTTCACTTGCGAGTGTGGTATTCATGGCGTGCATCTTGGAGGTGCCAAGACGCAGCAATCACCAGTCAGAAAAACAGAGACGAGTAGACGACACGTAAGTATTACGTATGGGTATGCACTACTACACGAATCATTTGTAATAACACTTCCATTTTTTCGTAATAACGGGCACCCAAGACAATGTTATTGTAGTGTATTGTTGCTGATGTCATCAGAGGGGAGCGTCATTGCTGTGACCACTACAATAACGGGCATCCATGACGTCATCATTGCAGCCGTCATTAGAAATAGATGGTTCACTATAATAACGGATGATGCTGACATCATCGACGTCCGTTATTACAAATACCATCTTTAATAACGGCGTGACTGCTGACATCACCAATAACCGTTATTACAAATATCATCTTTAATAACGGCAACCGCTGATGTCATTACTGTCTGTTACTAAAAATGTACAAATACTGACATCATCATTGACCGTTATTACAAATACCATCTTTAATAATGGTCGCTGCTGATGTCATCACCGTCTGTTACTAAAAATAGAGATGACGTCATCCGTCCGTTACTAAAAATGTACCAAGGAATGATGATGTCATGCGTCTGTTATTGCAAACGATTTGAAATTTGATTTTTTCAAATAATCTCAGATGGAGAAACTACCTTAATAAAATTTGTAGTTGACAAACTAAAAATATACTTTATAGTTGACAATTTTTTATTTTGAGATCATATTATCAATGAAAAAATAGTTTTAAGTTTCTGAAATTTGAAATTTAAATTTCCTAAATGACCTCGGATGGAGAAACTACCTGAATGAAAGTTGTAGAACTAAAGAAGTTAAGAAACTTTGTAGTTGACAATTTTTTTATTTGATATCATTTAGGGCCTCAAGCAAGCAATTTTTACTCAGTGAAGTATAATATGTGAAGAAAGAAAACTAAGTATGGACACAAGTGATGGTGTAGTGTAGTGGTAGAGAAGTTTGTACGTGAGCGGGAGGTCACGGAGTTCGAATATTAGATACCTTGATAGCTTGGATGAGTGGCTGTCTAGTGGGGACCTCCCTCCCATAAAAAGATTTTTTTTGCTATTTTTTCGAGACGTTTTTTTTTGCTATTTGTAATAACGGGCGTGGTGACGTCATCCGCCCGTCATTGCAGCTCCTATTTCTAATAACGGACACGACGGCCGTTACTGAAAGGTCGAGCCTACAATGACGGGTGGGATGCCCGTTATTACAGTGCAATTTTACCCGTTATTACAGGCCCTGATTGTAGCAGTGATGGCAGAGGAAGACTCGCTGATCAACCCTACCGCTGCCGTCTCTGGCTCCCACCCAAATTCTATGCAACTCCTCCGATCGGCACCGTGCACTTGCATCTCTCTTCTCGCGTCGTGTCGTGACACGAAGGCAGACAACGATGCAAATATTTCCAAAAGAACGACCACGGTTAGCCGTGACTTGCCCGTCAACGGGTATGGAGCCACGGCGTCTCGCCGTCTCGGATTCCAAGGGCGGAAGAGCCCAACGCGCAAGGCGACAGCTCCGGCGGCCCCAACGGGGGAGCACACGTAGCATCGGCGACGGCGACCCACCGATCGGGCCGGAGAAATGCCATCGCTTGCGCGCGTTAGTTGCCGCCGCAACGTTTGCTTGCGTTTGCGTGGTTGACGCGGCAGCCTACGGGGACGACGCGGACCGGCCGGTCTCCGGGCAATTCGTGCAGGTTACATGTGACAATGCGAGGCGAGGGCGACAGGATTTGGCAGGTGTTGTGCACTGTATGGCAGGTGCGACGCATTTGTACGGTTGCGTTGCGTTTTGTAGCCATGCGCGATGGCAGCTGAATGTCGATCGATCCCGTGGCCCAACGTTAATCCTCAGCCATCTGCACCTGTGGTCCGATAGGATCCTATATAGCACGATCTCGGAAGAATTAATGTTTAATTATTTTCTGAACTAACAATAATGATGAATACTTTTCCGACGATTATTGAATGGACCGTGCCGCTTAATTGCTTCGTTTTCTTGTGTTCTGAACGAGCGCAATTTATCTAACAATGTGAACAGGATATCGCAGATGGCAACAGTTCAAAATATTAATACTGTTCAAACGCAGGGCCGACATCAACTTCTCTCACAACACAAATATGAAAGCAGTCGCACTAATTAGCAAGTGGACTTGTAGAAAAACGTACGAGCAAAGCAGTCTACCTGGTCATGCTAGCACCCCTGTGCAGTGGCATCGTTTAGAGGCAAGACAGACTCCTCATTATGGCTTTATGAGTTTTTCATTGTAGTGTTTCAGAGCAGGTGATGGTGATCATGATAGCAATGCAAGATGCTCCCACTGGTTATACATGTACCCAAAGCTTAGCCATCAGTACAGTTTTCTTTATTACTGATCGAAACAGCAGGAATGATCCTTTCGGTTTTTTTATATTTTTTTTATATAGGTGAACATGGTTTCACCAAAAGTAACGACTATTTGTTATTGTCAATATTATGTATAATATACCGCTTTAACGCACAACGACAGCAATTTGTAATCAATATATTGACTTCGATTAAACACAAACAAAACATACCTTCTGAGAGGAGATTAATAGTGTTGATTTAAATGTTATTCTGTCCATCCTGTATTTGTTGCAAAAAACTAAATGTTTTATAATTTTTGGCCGTGGATTATCCATATGGATTCAAGTTCCTTTATTGGAAGCGAATGACAAGTTGGCAAATAAATGCTAATTTAATTTGGATATATCAATAGGATTTTTTTTGCGGGTATATCAATAGAAATTGGAAATTTAATTTTTGACGGACTAGTAAATTGATTCCTAAAAAGACGTGAGTTTTATGTCCAGGTTCTGAAATGAAAATGAGATGTGCAAAAGTGAAAAAACAAAATATGTGTACCAGGCGATGTATGTAAAGCCTTCCGAAACTTAGCTTACAGCGCCCTCCAATTCCTAGCTTCAATTTGCCTTTGCCGTTCCGGAAGCCAGACAGTAAGAAAACCGTCACTATAGCGTGCAATAACAGGATACTGACTGTTGTGTGCCAGCATGGCTTTTCAACTAAAACAAACAGAAGATTATTACAAAACAACCACTCATCTGCCCGTCGAATAATCCTTACAACAAGTCACCATCTTGGCAACAGTGATGTGTTCAACTCCTTTTGCGACACTCCATCTACTATTGTAAGATAAATAATTACGACAAGATACCATGGACAAAAATGAGTGTTCTATATGTTGTGTGGAGGTTAAAAAATTTAATGGCACTTGCGGAGTCCATACCAATAGGTGAATAAATCTTGACCTCTCTATGAAAGGAAAAGGGCTTCAATCAACGGCACTTGCACTGTACTTCCTCCATTCACACATAGACAATATCTTATCAATTAACGGAATTTTACTAATTCAAGTGTTCGACTTGAGTCGTACCACATGTCCATTTTATAAGTACTACTCCTAGAATAAAGAATACGCACAACTTACTGACACAACAATACTATGTTTGAACCTATAAATCTAAAGTATGAAAGTGCTAGCTAGGTTTAAATTAAACTACATGTGCATTTTCAGGGAAACTAGGTAGAAGTATCGAGTATGCTTTTCTATTAATAAAGAAAAAAAAACGTACAAAAATTACGTTGGGGGACCAAAGATTGGATGACGTGTGTCCGTGTGTTAAATTTGGAACGTGCAAGTAATTTACAAGATCATTTGTCCCACGCGGTTGCTAGTACGAAAAAATGCCATCTCTGCCCTGGCCCTCTCCATTCCTGCCAGGAGGACAACTTAAAGCTCAGGTTGTGTCAGTAGCAAATGTTGGTGCCATCAAAACGAACTCTCATTCCAGGCACCTCGTGCTTAATGACAAGCACTCCATCTGCCGCAACAAAGTTGTTGTACCAACCAATAAAGTGCCATCGTACCTTCAACGAAAACAAGGCAGAAACAGCACGACCCAACGAAAGGAAGCTCCTCCAAAAGCAGAGCACACAAAGAAACGTTCCAGTTTTTTTACTGCCCCCAAAGAATCACCACGAATCTTCCTGGATTTGGAACTCGAGTTGCCATGCCGAAAGCAGCCAGTCCCCTCCATCTCCAGCAACCACGCGCGTGTGCTCTCATGGCCCCCATCACACCATCATGTGTCCAGCGACCGGCGGCTCACCGGCGTCGGGCGGCGCCGCCGGCCTGACGTCCTTGAGAAGGCCCACCACCTGCTGCATGGTGGGCCTCTTCTCCGGCGAGCTGGCGGTGCATAAAAACCCCACCTGCAGGCAGTCCTCCATCTCCTTCTCCACCGCCGCCGTCTCGTCGTCTCGCAACCTGTCGTCGACGAGGTTGAGGCCCTTCCTGTTCCGGATGACACCTCGCGCCCAGCTCGTCGACGCGTCGTTCCACCTGGCCTGCCCCGTCACCAGCTCGAACACCAGCGTGCCGAACCGGTACACGTCACCCTCCGGCGTCTCGCCGCCGCCGCCGCTGACGTGGCGCGGCAGGAAGTCGCAGATCCGGGGCTCCATGTCGTCGTCGAGGAGGATGTTGGTGGGGACCAGTCGACCGTGCACGATGGATCCCTGGTGCAAGAACGCGAGCCCTCGAGCGATCCCGAGTATGATGCGATACCGAGTTGGCCAGTCGCCTGCAGGTTTTCTATCCTCGATGGCTTCCACTGTGTCGATGCCTATGTCCTCGGTGTCCATGCTGCCTACTGGTAGCTCGTGGAGCCATCGATGGAGGTCGCCTTTCTCCATGTACTCGAAAAGCAGGAGTTTTTGTTTTCCTGTGTTGTAACGGATGAGGAAGAGAGAATTCAAACATTGATCAAAGAATGTTCAACTGCTAGCATTATTGATTTGCAGAATATACCTGCAGTCATATAAATGTGACAATGAAAGATTATACGTTTTTCTTGTTTCTAGAAGGCTGCTTAAAGAGCCATTTGGACTAGCAACTTGCACCGGTCACTTCTTTCTTTTTGGAAAGACAATCTTCATGTCACTTAAGTCTATGCTGTTTTCAATTTCTCATCTACTATATACTATCTAGTTATCTAACCATGCATTTAATTATTTATTTCAGGTTATTCAATTTATTTGTTTTCTTAAAATAGGAATGCCGGTATTTTTTTTTACAACTACCGTCTACCAATGATAAACGAAATCCATCTTACCTGCAATGCAGTAACCAAGGAGCGGGAGAATGTTTGGATGTCTGAGCCGTGCAAGCTCCCGTAACCCAGCAGCCATGGCAGCCTCATCGTCGTCTTCCTCCCGAACTCCAGCCACAGGTCCCTCCACGACGCGCACCACGACGTGCAGGTCCCCTGGCAGCACGGCGCGATACGCGGCCCCGCTGCGGCCGCCCGTCTCCGCCGCGAGCTGCGACTCGCGCCCGAACCCCGACGTGGCCGCGGCCAGGTCGGCCAGCGTCAGCTCCATCAGCGGCCGCTCCAGCACCACCACCGGCGCCGCAGCGTCCACCTTCGCCGCCCCGACCACCACCTCCTCGTCCTCCCACACCGCCGCCTTCCCTTCCTTATTACCTTTCTTCTTCCTCCGGCCACGCGTCATGCAGCAGCAGCAGCACACGGCCACGAACGCCACCACGGTCACCACTGCACCGGCTGCAATTACTGCGATCAGGACAACACGCTTGATCTTGTGTCCACTTCCTGACGACGGTGGTGGATCGAATTGCAACGTGTTGCCGGCTTGGATGAAAGCGTCGGACCCAAACTTTCCGACGATGTCGGCGTCAACGACGCCGGAGAAGTTGTTGTACGAGATGTTCAAGAACTGGAGGCTGCTCAGCGGTGGCAGGTCGTCGGGGAACCTCCCGGTCATCCCGTTCCAAGACAAGTCGAGGCTGAGCATCTTGGTAAGATTCCGTAGCCCATCCGGCGCTTCACCGATTCTGTTCCTCGATACGTTGAGATTCTGCAGCCCGGTGAGCCCGGCCACGCCTTCCATGGAAGTGAACTGGTTTCTCGACACGTCCAGCGACGCCAGACGACGCTTGTTGCTGCTGGGGTCGTCGTCGACGTCGAGGTCGAACTGGAGCGTGCCGTTGAGGTTGTTACGGGAGACATCGACGGCGCGGAGCAACGGGGCGCGCCAGAACGAGGCGTCGACGTGGCCTTGTAAGGAGTTGCCGGAGAGGTCGACGGTGAGGAGGCTGGAGAGGTTGCCGAGCTCGGACCATTCCACGGCGCCGGAGAGGTTGCGAGACGGGAAGCGGAGGCGGCGGACCGGGCGGCACGTGCGGCGGTTAGGGGATGGCAGGGTGAAGTTGGCGACGTGCAAGAACGCCGCGCGGACGAACTCGGCGTCGAGGAGGGTGCAGTTTGATGACGACGACCTGTTGGAGTTGGACGAGGTGGTGACCGCCGACGAGGTGGTGACCACGGCGAGGAGGAGGAGGAGGAGGAAGAGGCGGCAGGTGGCCAAGTGGAGTGGCATCTCTCCAGGGCAGGGACAGCGAGTCTGTCTTGCTTTTGCGCGTGAGGCCCTGCGTGAAGCGCGTGGTTCTCTGGTGATTGAGTTGTGTGTGTCCGTGGGGGGTCTTCACTTTTGTTTCTTGCTTGCTGGAGCCTTCGAGGGGAGGGAGCAGTAGATTTCAAGGAGGAAGACCTGCGGAGCGTTCATGTCTGGATTGAGTGGATGGGGATGGGACAGCCAAGGGAGGCAATCCGCAACCAGCAGTCAGCAATCGACAAACGAGAAGTGGTGTCACAGTGACAGAATTTGGAAGGCGCGGGTGAGGAGTCTATTGGTGCTTTTGGTAGGCTTAAGGCCTGGAGCCGAGTGTTATATAGCCTTTATCGGCTTTTGATTACTTTGTTACCTAAGTTCAATTTCGTGCTTTTGATGAGATTTGTTAAAAATATAGTAACATCGTCTACAGTATAAAATCCCCTATCAAGACATATTTATATGGTTCATCAGTAAAACTAATTCGATTGTGCAAATGACTATGTATTTCACTAAGTGAAAAAATAATTTGTAGGGGCATCTCGCCTCACTCTCGCGGCTTAAAACTTCACATGCTTTAAAGTCTGATTAACATCTAGCTCACCTGGCTGTTAGAGTGGCGCAGCGGAATCCGGCCCGGTCCGCTGTACACACGAGCCGGCACCCCGTAGGTCTAGGTCCACGGAGCCCAACAACAACTAAGGCCTCAGGCCTAACTCAACCATCAATTACCGATGTGGGACTAAATCTAACAATCTCTTCAGTCCCACATCGGTAATTGATGGTGGGGGAGCACAACATATAAGGTGAGGCAGTCCTCCTCCTATTAGGCTAGTCTTTTGGGTTGAGTTAGGCCTAAGGCCTTGGATATTGTTGGGGTCCGGTTGACCTAGGCCTGTGGGGCGAGCCGGGCCAGAATCCGCTGCGCCGTTCTAACAGCCAGGTGAGCTAGATGTTAATCCGAGGGAAGGGAGCAGTAGATTTGAAGGAGACTACCTGCATAGCGTGCCGGTCTGGTTTGAGTGGATGGGGTGGGACAGCCGGAGAGCCAAAGGAGGCAATCAGGCAATCCGCAGCCAGCAGTCAGCATTCGACAAACGAGAAGTGGTGTCACAGTGACAGAATTTGGAAGGCCCGGGTGATGAGTCTATTGGTGCTTTTGGTAGGCTTAAGGCCTGGAGCCGAGTATTATATAGCCTTTATAGGCTTTTTGATTACTTTGTCACCTCTAACTAAAATGACCCGAGCTTTAGTTTTGTTTTAAGTTCAATTTCGTGCTTTTGATGAGATTTGTCAAAAATATAGTAACATCTACAGTATAAAGTCCCCTATCAAGACATATTTATATGGTTCATTTAGTAAAACTAATTCGATTGTGCAAATGACTATATATTTCACTAAGTAAAGAAATAATTTGTAGGGGTATCTCGCCTCACTCCTGCGGCTTAAAAATCCACATGCTTTTAAAGTATGATGGATAACATTATAGCAACTAGACCGCCCTTGAAATTGATTTTGAGGAACCGTCCATGGCATGACCTACTCCTAAAAATGCCCCTAATTTTTAAGGGCGGGTCAATTTTCCACCCACCTCTGAAAAAATTTGATTCCCAAGGATGGGTGGAAACATGATCCGCTTCTGAAATGAGGGGCATTTTCAAGCGTGGATCATGCTATGAATCGCATCTAAAATTCTTCCCCTGCAAAATCTTCATCGCCATTTCATGATCTCCAATGAACACAAAAGACAAATTTTATATTAAAATCATAAAGCTCAAAAAGGTCCATCACTTTATAGTTATAAAAGTTTCTTATTGGAGTTCTTTTTAGATATCTAAATAGTTCATATAAATTTTGGATAAATCGATGAAAAGGGTAGTCTACCTTATCTAGTCACAAGTGACATTGAGGTCTGGTGATAGGGAAGCTCTAGCACGAGTCTTAGATCATGGCATACACGTGAAATGACTTCATAATTTATGATGTGTGAGACATGTGCGATGGGTAATTGTGGTGGATATTTCGATTTCAAACAAACGTTTTCCTACCTTTTGCGGTTATTTTTATTTTTTTGAATTTTTAGTCTATTTTAATTAGGGCAGGTCTAAAACTTTATGCCAGGAGACCAGGTTAATTTCACAAAAATATTTGTTGTGCCCATGAACAATCCCATGGAGCGTCACTGCGTCAGCGGCCCTATTTTTTCAGGTCGAGATTGGGCTTTCCACTCCTTTTTAAGGGGACAAAACACTTTTTCGTTAGCAAAAGGGAGACAAAGTACTTAATTTAAATAGTCTCTGGACAGACTCAAACCGACAAATTTATTTTTCTTCATTTCCTCTGTCCAAACTTGGCCCAACAAAAATCGTGGGCGGGCCAAGACCTATGGGCTCAAGCTGGACCGGTACACATAAAAGATATTTTTTCCATATTCAGGTACTCACCTTGTCAGCCTTGGGATCCAATGATGAGCCTTGAGTTGGGCCCTTTGTTTCCCTTGGCATCATGCCGCAGAGCTCCACGAGCTGTCGTCAACGCAGTTGAGTACTTGGGTGTAGTGATAACAGTCTTAGCGTTGGCACCCAGGTGAGCTGCTATAATGAACATCACCCACCTCACCTCCACTGGTAGGAAGACGGGCAAGTACAACCGTGTAGATGGCAGATGTCCTTTCGGCACAAATAGGCAGCTAAATAGACAGCTTGTACAATAGGTTGTCTATTTAGCTGTCTGTAGGATATTTAATTCATCATGTGACACACAAATCATGATGATCTCGTACATACTTGATCTTTGTAGCCATTTTGTGCCTACATGGTGTCTTTTTTTTTCATCTTTTTCCACTTCTTTTTTCCTTTTTTTCTCTCTTTATTTTTCCTTTTTTCATCTCTTTTTTCCATTTTTTCCCCTTCCTTTTTTCCTTTTTTTTCTTTCTCTATATTCCCTTCTTTTCCCCACCCACCGCTAGCACATCGCATCTCGATCTCTCCAGATCTCTCCGCCAGTGCTCAGCCTCGCACGCACCACCGGCTCCCCAGCGGCGCTACTCTCTCCCGCCGAGCTGTTGCAGCTACGAGCTCCACCACCGATCCCCTCCCGTGCTCTCCCCTCCTCGGCTCCTCCGATTCCGCTTCGCCTCACCTTCGAACAGGGCCGGCCCGACTTTTTGGTGGCCCGGTGCAGAACGAAACAAGAGGCTCCAACCATAAAAGAATAAAAAAATACTATATTAGAAAACTAATTGCCATTAACGAGTATCTAAAACCTGTTAAGGAAAAATAGACAATGCAAGTGAATGTGATTGAAAAAGATTTTGAACCTTCACCTGGTGATGGAAACTCGGCATTTGGGCAGGACAGGCAGGTGGCCGGCCGGCGGAGGCGAGGGGCGAGCCGGGCAGTCAGCGTCTCGGCCAGCGGCGATCTCGCGAGTTGTCCAGGAGACGAGACGAGGAGGCGGGCAGGTCTGGCGAGTGGCGACTAGCGAAGGAGTCGAAGTTGAAGAGTCGAGGAGACGACGATTGACTTTGAGGCTTTCCTCTATACGTGGTCTGTCGGTGGGCTCGATGGATCATGGATTGTTATTTTGGGCTTCTCTTCTTGTTGGCAGGCCTGTTGACAGTTGAGTGGTTGACCTGTTCGTTTGGTGGGACTTGGGAGTCTTGGAGACGTACGTATGCTTGCATCAAGTTGGAGGCCCCCTGGAACGTGAGGCCCGGTGCGACCGCACCGTTCGCATCGTACCGTTCGCACCGGCTCAGGGCCGGCCCTGCCTCCGAATCGGCTACCGGCGGTAAAATCCATGACACCATGAGCACACAGGGCCAAAATCCGGCCGGTGGGGCTCGTCGCCGGTGACGAGGTCAAGCCAGGAGGTACCATGGGATCACCACGAAGGGTTGGATCACCACGAAGGGTTCGTATGAAGGAGGCGAGGTCAAAGGAGGATCGGAGGAGGCTGGCGGCGTTGCAGGTGGTGGAGGCGACGCCGGCGAGCTCGGCTCCGGCGTGGTGATGGGCGGAGTGATGGGGATGCGGCTTGGGAAGATGAAGTGGATGGCTGGGAGCTCGATTCTGGGGTCGGTGTGGGCGGAGGATGACCGGAGGCGAGGGTCCAAGCTTCGAGTCTAGCGGCGGCAATGGTGATGACCAGCCTCGTGCCCCGTCCGGAAGAAGAAGAAGCGGCCTGCGCGCGCAGCGGATCCGTCGTCTCCCCGCAGCAGGTCGTACAGCACGCGCCGAGCCGTCGCCGCAGCCTTGGACCACGCGCCTCCCTCGTCGACGAATGAGACGACGACAGAGTCGTTGGCGCGGTCGCGGAGGAGGGTTTTTGCATAATTCCGCTGCATGTCTACGGCTCGCGATGATCCGTTATACGTGCCCTAACCTCATCCGATTCTCTTTCACTTCCTTTGTAGCGTCGATCTACCCTCTCGAATGAATTGAATAGCAAGGTAAAGGCCAGAACAACGGTTGGGTAATTTGGTGTGTAGCTCCGTGGCAGGCACCACAAGTCACCCCTCGGCCGCCATTGGTGGGTGCCCATCATGGAAGGCGAAGAAGGGAGCGATTGGTGCATGGATTTGCAAGGTCATGAGAAATTAAGTATACGAGACGGATGGAGTGAGATGGAATTAGTTGAGGAGGTAAGCCAAGGGGTGAAAAGGGAGGAGCTCGAACGGGTAAAAAGGAAAGGAACAAGTTCAATGCAGATTACTCCCCTCAAGCTCTCAAGTATAATCAAAGTCCGGATAATCTTCTTAGTTATTATCCCCTAAGCTACGTCAATTGCTTTAATTTATCCTGTATTACAATTTACCCTTTTTTATTTCTCCATACATTATGGGTAAATTGAACGAAAATGATATAGTTTAGGGGTACTAAACCAAGAAATAGTTTAGGGTTACGTGAACTTTTGGCTACAATTGATGAAGTAATTTGATTATTTTTTTTCTAACAAAAGGTTGGGCCTAATCCGGCCTAGGCGTCTCCTGAAAACAAGCCAGCACCAGGAGATTCCTTTGGGCCAGTTGGGCCAGCTGCTCACACAGTCACACCTAAACTGTCCAGTGTTCAGTTGATTTTACCTTGTGATCTGCATGCACTCTCCCTTTGTCAATCGTCACCGCCACCCTGCCCACGCAAAGCACACATCGTCCCTTCCTTATAGATGGCCAAACGGGCCAGGCCCGTTGGGCCGGCACTAGCATGGCCCTAGCACGGCTCGGCCCGATGACAATAGTGCTAGTGCCGTGCTAGTGCCTGGCCCAGTGCCGTGCCTGGGCCGCCTCCCCGGCCCGCGGCACTAGCACGAGCACGGCGTGGTAAATGGCGGCCCGACGTCGGCCCGATAGTGGCCCGACAATGGCCCGACTAACCATATAAAACCAACGAAACCCTAATTTTTTCCCTCACTTCTCCCCTCTCTCCCACAGCCAGCCGCCGCTTAACCCTCCTCTGCCCCGTCTCTCACCCTGCTCCGCCGCCACCTCTCCATTCTCCTCCGCCCCCACCTCTCACCTCCTCCGCTTGCACCATCCGCCGGCACCTCTCCACCCTCCTCCGCCTGCGCCATCCGCCGCCGCCTGCGCCATCCACCGCCGCCTCTCCACCCTCCACCGCCGCCTCTCATCCTCCTCCCCAATCCCCATGCGCCGTGGAGCAGCCGAGCAGGGCATGGCCACTGGTGGCCGCCGTCGGGGCTGCGCCCTCCGCCGCAACGCCATGGCCACAGGTGGCCGCCGCCGGGGCTGCGCCATCCACCACCGCCGGGTTCTTCGTCGTCCGCCGGGAGATTTGCAATTTATTTGATTTGATTTCTATGATAGATTTTCGATGATTCGAGTGATGTTTTTCTGGTGATTGTTGAATGAACTTCTCTGTCGATGAACCTTAGTGCCTAGTGCCGGCACGGGCACTACCGTGCCATGGGGCACGGCACGGCACTAAGCCTGACCCTTACTGTCGTGCTAGTGCCCAGGTATTAGCACGGTGGCACTACACGGCACGGCACGGCTAACTCATCGTGCCGCTTAGGGCCGTGCCGTTTAGTGCCGTGCGTGCTAGTGCCGCGTTTGGCCATGTATACCCTTCCTAGTGACGGCGTCTGTGTTTCTCCCTGTTCGACGGCCTCGAATCGCCGCCCCGGCACTCCCGCGCCGCGTGCTCCTGCTCTTGCAGTGATCTTGCGTATACATCGATCGCTAGCTGCTGGTCTGGATCGCCGGGTGGCGCCGGAAGCAAAACAGCGCCCATGGTTCCGTCAGCGGCGAGCGACGTTGGCGATGGATGTTGCTTCCACGAGCTCGCTCGGAGTTGTGTATGTAGCAAACAATAGCAGGGCAGAGTGGTGGCTGCCCGGCAGAGCCGCAGAGGACATGGACTCAGACAACAGCTAGTTCAGATAGATCCAAACTGCTCCGGTAGCTAGCAGTAGTACTCCTACGTATTAACAAGAATACAAGATCAAGAAGCCGAGTATCACAAAAAAAAGGATCAAGAGGCCAGCCATGGATGACACATGACAGTAGTAGCTACCTAATCCTGACATCATGGGGATGCTATGATTCTCCTGACCACACAGTTGACCTTCTCTCCTCCCAATGCAACTAGGACCCCACGCGCATCCACGTAAAATATTCATACATCCTGATCGATCGCCCGATCTAGAGATTAGCTCATCGTAGAACCGTCAGCTCCACTACACGACCAATTCTCGCTCTCCTTTTTTTTTTATTGCATGTAGTTCTTTTAAAAATAAAATCTTGTGCATGTCCCTGTTGGGCAGAAAGAAAATGCTGCATGTTTCATCACATGCCCCGACATACCGTCCAAAATTCCCCTTGTCTCGGCTCAGCATGGTCGCCCATCGGAGATTCCGGGGAAAGTGTTTTTTTTTTTACCGTGGGGGAAGAGAGATGCATATGCCTCGCCCGGGAGAGACGGAGACTGTCACTCTGTTCCATCGAACTGCATACTCCTACTAGGAGACTATGCTCACTGGCGCAGAATCGTTTGTTTGCTAGGCTCTGTTTAGTGTCGATATGAAACCGGTAGAAATGACAAAATGAGACTCGAGCCTGATCTCTCTGAGGCCGTATTAGGAGGATTAATTAGCTGTGAAATTTCAAGTGACTTTATCCTTAAGATTATTATTGAACATTACTTATTAGGTCTAATTTGCATATATACATCCCAATTATATCATATATACACCCAATTATATGAGTACATGTATGCTCTTACCTTTTGCATTTATTACCGAAGTTGGTGTAAGATATAAGTTGAAGCTATCAGCTGTGTAGTGTGTAACGGAGTGTACGTTATTGCTGGGGCTAGCTGAAAGGCTTCGCGATGTGCCAACCGCTCGAGCGATATGATTGGCGTGAGATTGACATGCAAATACTATAAAATTAAGAATTGGATTTGGAATGACTCGATCGGGTGTCACTGAGATAGTGCTTTCGGAATCATTCCCCCAAGATGCACACCGCAACTACACGGCATTTTCCGTGTATAAATAAATTAAACTACTGGAATGATTTCACCTAACACCTGCGGAACCGTCCCTACCGTGATTCCTTTTGCGCGATCCGGGTACAAAGACATGTCCTAATTAATTTCATTGCAATTAGTTAATGCGATCAAAGGAATACTCATTCCGTCCCCAAATAGATGATGTTTTTTTTTACTTTTGGAAATCACATTTGACCATCTATCTTATTTAAAATTTTTGGATAGATACTAAAATAAATATGTCATGATGAAAGTATAGTTAATGATAAAACAAGTTATAAATAAATAATATTTACTTTAAATTTTTAAATAAGACGAATGGTCAAACAAGATGTCTAAAAGTAAAAAAAAATATCATCTATTTTGGGACTGAGGGAGTATTATGTACAGATGCATATAGTTGTAGTGAATTATGTAAGTTTGGTGGAAAACAAATAAGCCCTATATCGACTATTCTTTTTTACGAACTATAGAATATATGTAGCACACATACCTAGTACGTGTGCACCTAAATAAGTCTTAAAAGAAAATCTGTACTATTATAATGTGGTTTGGATTAATAAATTTTTAGCTATGTGGTATAGGTTAGATAAGTAATTTAGGATGGTATAGAAATATCCTATGACAAATGTGTCGAGTTAAACATTTATAGCTTTGTAATAATATTGTTACAATGGATGTAGTTCTGTTAACTGTGAATATTTTGTTACAAAAAAAAAACTTAACACAAAACAGCCAGTTATTTACAAATTTGTAGTAACTATATGCATGTATAGTAACTGTAATGACTATGGCCAAATCTCTCAAAGCAAAGTGTGGTATTGAAATTCTTAGAATATTTGCACTGATATTATTTCTTTTCATGATAAATAGTCAATATATGTTTGCACTTGAATGCATATAAGGTAATTTTATTTATGCAAATATAAAGACGTGTATGGATATTCTCCAGTGGACTACTGTACTACAACAAGAAGACTTGCTCTTCCTCACACTGATCAACAGGATACGGTGTGTCATAAAACTGCTATGAATTATGTTGTAGTGAAACAAAAATGGACTAAACAACTATGATCAGATGAAGCATATGGTATGATCCAGTGTATACCTATGGCGAACCTACTGCTACTAAATTTGTATAAAAGTTTATATACAGATCCTAATGTAATAAAAAGTATAAAACATAGATATAATGATCAAATAGTATAGATATAAATTGCATGGGGAACGTCCTCATCCTGGCCACCGTGAGGACCCAATCCAGATGAGCGCCCGTGGCCAAGGAACAGATCGTACGCTCCTCCGTTGTGGACTCCCAGTAAAGTGGTAAAGGCTCAGCTCGGCTCTCACAAATCAGGCTCAGACTCGGCTCCATCGTTGGTCTGCATCCCTCGCTCCTCATCCTCACAGAGGCGTCACACGATGATTGGAGATCCTAATCGCCATGGCGGCGGCTGCGGGTTACAATTTCAGGGGAGGTTTCTCCCATGGCATATAGAAGAGCATATAGAAGAGCTCCCCTCTCTTATAAAAAAATGAATACAAGTTTGGAAATAGCTCTAAAGTGAGACTTTGGCCACTAGTTTCGTTTGTAATACTTATATTTATAAAACTTGAAACTGTATATTATGCTCCAAATTTGACAGTGCGTCCAACATCCAAAAGCATGCATCTCTCCGATCCTCTGTGACCAGAGAAAAAGCAGAGACATCAACTTTACACGGTTTATCTCAGATGATGGTCCTCGTGCAGCCGTGCATATTCATGATCTCGTTATTGCCACACAAACGGGTGTGTCTTAATTCCTTTTCCTCCTGTGCGTGCTTCACTTTGGCTTTTCCACCTACGCGTGCAGGGAACTGATGCACCTCACCCCAAGAATGCCGTGACAATGCAACCACATTCTGTCCATTCGTGTGATCGTCATCTCTTTTCGGAAGCTCTCATGAGGCCGGCTTGGATGCCTATGACTTTGTAGGTGCCCTTTTGAATCATATCCCCCAAACTTGCCAAACCATAAACAAGCAACGACCAAATAATAAAACAAAGGTAGGTTTAGATGGGATTTTCTTATATATGCCACAAACGCCTGCCATATATGTTTCTGATCCGGCTCAAAATTACGGCGACACTTTTTTTTCGCTCATAGTAAAAAGGGTTGTATAGTATACTTGTGCGCAAACTAACCTCACCCGAATTATGCCCTATTAGTGTAAGTTCACTTTATTTTTGCAAAATGATGTTTCCTTTACATATCGAATTTATGTGTTTGTCTTCGACCAAATGTGTGTGACCAGACCCCTTAGCCAATAGCCTAATATATACTCCTACTAGCTAAATTTCGGTAGGTCTACTTGGGCACAGACCAAAAATAGCAACAAAAGTCCGCTGCCTAGAGCCCTCTTGCCATCCTATGTCTGCCTTCCCCATGTGCATAATTAAGATAATGTGTGCACTTTATTGATGTTTATACTCAGGTCATTGAATTTTAAGTTCTCTCACAAATTATAGCATCTGTGTGTAGTGGCATCTTTGAAACGCATGATTGAGATGCCCTAGCATTATGAATCCTATTGTATGCGCATAGGGAGCAATGGCAATTTGAAGAGAGGGATATATACATTGAAAGCCATGAGGTTAAAAATCTCATATACTTTCCTCCAAACTCCTAGCATTTCATGTGAATTCCACACGATTTTTCCTTTCTTCCAAAGTAACGTAAACATAAACTGAGTTGGAATCCTAAACAAAAAAAAAACTTTAATTAGTTTACGTGTGCTTCAAAGGGGCCTATTATCTATGTTTGACATGCATTTGTATATGGTTGGGACCGAGACGATGGATCAGACATTCTGCAGAAACCAGGGAACCACTCCGCCGGTTACCATGCACGTCTCACCTAGAAGTTCAGAACCAAGGCTGCCTATGCAGAGCTGTAGCCTGTAGGCACGTAGACGAGTAGACGGGGTAGATGTGCATTTCGAGTGAAATAAATACACGGCCATGCATGTCATGAAGATGAAGGTGAGGAAGGGCAACCCACGTATTTTGTCCCTTTTAGCTAGCAGCTGTTCGGACAAGCCTTTCAGAGGGACGGGGGCAGGCAGAGGTCAACCACTAACGCTTTGTTTTTCTGTCACGGATTGGCAGCTCAGATCCACACGACAAGGGGGTCAGTGTCTCAAACCGAGAAAACAAAAGAAAACAGAGCGAGAAATGCTTTTGGAATCGAGCCAGATTGGCAGAGATTGGGTCACATGATCTACCGATCGATCGATCGAGCCAGCTACAAGCTCAGCTTGCCTCGCTCGCTCGTGCATGCAGACGATGCAGCCTAGCTAAGACAAAACCTAAAAGATCTCCCTGCTGCTATGTAAAGTGTGCCTGCGCCATTTAGCTCATGAACTTTGTTAAAAGCTCTTTCCTTTAGCTACTAAGTTTCTGTGATTAATCTACTTTAACATCTGTAGCTTCTGACTGCTTTTGTCTCTCTCTGTGTATAAATATACGTGTGTGCGTGACCACCCTTGCTGGCTTGGTACTGACCAAACACAAGGAAGGAGTCCACTAATTCACACATCATTTCTTGCTACAGCGTTCAAAACCAGTCAATGTAGGCAAGGCCTGTCCAACTCACCCTTATTTTATTCCCACATCACTAGCTTGCTTATGCCTGTTGTCCTTCCCTCTACCTTCTTCATATCATTGTTTCCCTTCTCCCTACTTCGTCTTCCCTCTCATTTCCTTCTCCTACCTGCACATACTATTCTGATGATCGGATCCAGCCATGGCGTCATAGTAGAGAGATACCCATGGTAGAATACTCCAAGATGGTAGCTAGAGAAGAGCAAGTGATGAGAGAGCACAAGGATAAGGGGGTACTAGTTGAGATCCTTGAGGACGATGAGGAGAGATCGATCGATAACAAGCTGCTAGACCTCAACGAGGGTTTCGATGCGGAGAGCGAGGAAGGGGAAGTAGGTGATGATGAGGAAGATGAAGGTGAAGAAGGCGACGACGATGGAGGTAGCACCACGGATGTTGGTGGGAGTGGGAGCTCAAGCAACAATAGCAGCACCAACAACAATTCAGAGAGCAAGAAGGGAGACATCAACAAGTCAGAGGGGAGTGAGCAGAGGGTTCCAACGGTGCGGCAGTACAACCGGTCAAAGCTTCCCCGTCTCCGGTGGACGCCTGACCTTCACATGGCCTTTGTCCATGCCGTTGAGAGGCTTGGTGGCCAAGAGAGTAAGTACTTGATTATATGGCACAGATAATTAAAAGGCCATGAACTATTGAATTAATTAGATCGAGGACGGTTTTCTTCACCAGTCCTCCAATTTAATTGTCTGTTTCTTGCAACTTAAATTAACAAATTTTGCTTGTTGATACAGGAGCAACTCCTAAGCTGGTGCTTCAGATGATGAATGTAAGGGGGCTCAGCATTGCTCATGTAAAAAGCCACCTGCAGGTGAACCATCGTCCTTTCCGTGTAGATTTGGTAGATGCATACATCTGTGGCTACATGATCACACTAGCTAGCTAGCAGCTCATTGCTAATTCATTGAAGTTATGAACACCTTTTTTTTCTGACGAACCATTAATTTGTTTTTCAGATGTATAGAAGCAAGAAGCTAGACCAAGATGGTCGCCCGAGGGGATCCATTTCCTCAGGTTTTCATACCACAAAATTCTCATGATCTGCATGTAGATTTCCACCCTTCCTCTAATAAGAGCTAGCCTCATGCATCCAAGTACTGTTGATGTGATGCAGTGTACTCTCCAATGGATTTTCATTTCATGAGAGGCGATCGGCGCTTCCACGAAATGTCGTTCTTCCAAAGAGCGGCCGCGCTCTCCTCCTCCAAGCCGGAGCATGGCAGTTTCTTCGCATCAAGGAACTGCAGCGCTCCGGAGCTCAGCCGGCTCTATGGCCTTCTCCATCATCGGCCGACTACACAAACTTTCGACTTCAGAAACTCCAGGTAAATATACTTTCTATTTACAGAGCTCGTCGTAGATAAGAGTATCTTACTATCTCCGGCTAAGCAAACCCTAATTCCGGCATTTCCTCTATCTTCCCCGGCCAGGAGTCATGAATGGGCGTCGAGCCAGAGAGATCAGGTCATAATCTCCAGGAAGGACGTCACGCCGCCGTCGATTGCACCGCATCAGACGCACCCGCTTGCATCAGCTTGCGCCGCGCTGAGGAGTGAGAGGCGATGGTGGCCCTTCACTGACGCCGGCGCTGCTGCGGCCACCGCCGGCGAGCGAAAGGTAGTAGATCATCAAACAGCAGGAGGAGGAAGGGAGGTAGACTTCGCCAATCCCATCGGGAGCAGCAGCTCTCGGCCTCATCACTTGTGGGCCATGGCCGCCGTGTCCGGGGATCCTCGTCTTCCATTCAGATGGCGATCTGGTGTAACCGGCAGAGACGTCGTCGGTTACCCCAGTAACAGCGCCAAGATCACCAAAAGATCGTCGGATCCTGTCGTGATCGACGAAGCCCTAGATCCCCAGAAGATCGAGGTATATACCTGATATATTTTCACAGTTTTACACTGCATGTATATTAGCTCCATATATGTCAGTTATCTCTGATGCCACATTGTGCGTACGATCATTTTAGAGACAGAAGCACTTAGAGCCAAGGGACGACTCTGCCGGCATGCCGGCCGACGAGGCGTGCCGCAAGAGGTCGTCACCAGTGGAGGTTCAAGAAGAGACTGCGGACCTTCAGCTCACCTTGTCCCCAACCACCCCTGTAATGGAGGCCAAGAAGAGAAGGACAACTGCACTAAGTGAGCAGGAGATTATGGACAGTAGCGAGCTCTCCATCTCACTCTCCCTATCGCCACCAGCTGCAGCTTCTTACATGCAGAAGCAGCAGCAGCAAGAGAAGACAACAAGGCGAAGCAACGAGGGCAGCAGCGGCAGCGGAGAAGCCGTCCTTGGGCAGAGTACTTTGGATCTGACCATGTCGATCAGGGCATTGGAGTGAGATCTTTCAAGTACTTTGTCGCAAGGCCTTCCAAAATTGCACACTGAACCATGCAATAAGCATCGTTAATTTAACCTTTGTCTGCAGTACATAGCTGTATCATATGTGCATGTCATGCTTGGTTGTTGTTTCTAGGAAGACTACTGCCTCTCTAGATTTGGCCCTTGTGCATTATTCAAGTATGCATGGCCACATGATCGATCGTTAGCTTTGTTCTTTTGTGGCAGCATCTTTGGGAAACAAAAGCCCAGCAAGACTACATCACTTGTAATCGGTAGTAAAAGTTATTATTCTGCATTTGGATGCTCGAAAAATGCATGACCATGTGGACAATCTTTCTTCTGACAAGATGTGTATGTAGATATAGATTCACCTTCATATGTTGTGCCTTGTTATTTTTTTTCTAAATGGATATATAAAGCTGCTGTTTAAGGAGCCAAGCACTATCATCTATAACAGTGTCTTTGTGGATTGGCATCTCATTTGTGCGTCAGTTTCTGTACATTTATTATTTTTCGTAATTACTTTGGGCTTTTATTTATGTATGGTCCCACAACTATATATTTTTATTATTGGTTTAATTAAGCATGGTTAATTATGCAAATTGTTTGAATTTGTGCTTTTCTCACTACTGGAAATAACTTTTCCCCTATGCACCAATACTCGATAGAAAAACAGGGTAAACCGTTAGGAACATATTTTCTGTCGGGGACAAAGATTAGACGCATTGATTGGATTCCTTTAACTTAGGATGAATTTGATTTGGTGGGGAGGATGGAGAGTATTTGGCCAGCGAGTGGCTGGTGGTCGGAGAAGGAGAGGTTGGGGGCGCAATGCGGGCAGCTTCTCGAGAAGCAATGTGAGGAGGCTCAGCCGGAGTGTCGGGACGGAGAGGAGCGCGCACGAGAGGCTCGGCGTATGCAGGGCTGCCGAGTGGAACAGCTGGCGGAGCCGGAGGCAGACGTGGTGACCCCTGTGAGCAAGCATGTGGTGGTGGTGGGATCGGCGTAGAGCCCCAGCGGCAGCAGCTCTAGATGAAGAGGGAAGAGAGAGAGAGAGGGGAGAAGAAAGAGAGGGATGTGATGATAGGTGGGTTCCACCGCCACGTGGTCTCCATGTTAACAAAACCACCCTCAAAACCATTGGATGGTCAAACGTGAACGATTTTGATAGTTCGATGGCCAAAGATTTCTTGTTTTAGAGTTGGATAGTTAAAACCAAACCGAGACAATACTTTGATGGTTGAAAATTGACCTTTTCCTTATAATTGTCCTAATATTATCACTTGCTCCATAATGCCATGGTTTTGAATAATTGAAAACTATATACACATGTATCGTCACTCTTATTATCGCACACAATACATATCCTACTTATGTGACCATGTCCATGAGGACAATCCTTCAACTTTTTGCTTTTTGTCCTTTCCTCGAATTATGTTCACATTTAGACCTCTAGGCAACTTATACTCATCTTTAGACCCTGAGGGTCGGCACCATGACTCACGGCGTCGTGAATCATGACGCTGAGGGTATAAATTGACCAAATAAGTCAACTTAGCTGGTGAGATGCACACCTCGGGGATATGACTCAAGGCGTCGTGGCTCAGGTGCCGACCCGCACGATCGAAAGATGAGTTTAAATTGCTTTGGGTCTAAAAGTAAAAAAAAAAAAAGTTCTGAGAGAAGGCCAAAAAGCAAAGCGGTCAGGCTGGCCCATAAGATTGTCGATTGAGAAATAAGTAAAAACAAAAATTGACTACCCACCTCGAACAGCAAAACTGCAAAGGCACGGCTAAGTTTAGGCACTGTCTCCGTCACTCAAGGAGAGGAGCAACCAGCACAATTTCTCATTGCGTGATCCATGTTTAGCTAAAAAGAGAACCAAAGAAAAATGGCCAGCTCCTCCGCCCAGCCGGACCATAGCCACCATCGCGACGCAAAGCACCGGCGGCCGCAATTCCACCATCTTAACGTCGAGGTCCCATCTGCCGTCGCAACCACCAACGTCGGATGCTTCCCTAGCTGCTTCCGCCCCTCGCCGACCTCCTCCTCTTCCCCTTCGCCGCACGCCGGCAGCGGCAGCGCCCACGGGTCGTATGGGAACACCACCACGGATCGGCCGGCGTCGCCATCCCTGATCCGATCGCCATCGGCGTGGATCAAAGCGAAAGGCCACAGTTTCGGGTCGGGCAAGCACTTGCGCCGCCGGTCTCGGGACTTCCAGTACGACGCCCTCAGCTACGCGCGCAATTTCGACGGCGGCGGCGCCGCGGATGGCGAGGGGGATGAGGAGGCCGGGCTCGCTGCGAGCGATGCGCTCAAGCACCGAGGGTTCACGTCCAGGCTCCCAACGTCGCCGCCGCCTGCTATTGGATCTCTGTCCGGATCGACCATCGGCGGCGGCGGCAATGGCGGAGCCATGGAGATTGCGCGTAAAACGGGACGCGACATGAATTAAGGGGCTCGAGAGTTTGCTTTTCTTGACAAGTCAGGGTAATCTCAATAGATAGTCATCTAAACATGAAAGTTATGAAACAATGTTTTGAACTACTATTCCAATACATAATTTCATTTATATTATAGTTCCTAGGATCATTGTTGCATTTAATTTAAGACTGATACAATATTGGTATTTGTGTAAAGGAAGTTCTATCTACATGAAACGTGTTCCTTCACTTTATTTGTCCTGTCGTTTTATTTTCTTTCATCTATGCACCTCGGAGAGATTCCACTGGAAAACACATATCGCTCTTCTACCAATGGCCTCTCACCAAGTGTAATCAACACTCCGTGAATCAAACTACTTCCTCTTTCTCAAATAGTCGAACAATTTCTCAAATTTATGAAAAATATATAATACTACTCCATCCATTCCAAATAATTAGTCATCCTGGTTTTTTACTATATTCATTATATTCATTGAAGATGCTGTGAAGTTAGACAAATATATGTCTATGTGTCGTAGAAGATGCCATGGACTTAGACACTCAAAATGACACCTAGGATGACTAATAATTTGGAACAGAGGGAGTAACATTTTAATCACAAAATAATATGTTACTGAAATAACATAAAATATTTTTATACTATATCTATTTAAAAACAAAATGTTCATAATTTATTGTATAATTTGGTCAATTTTGAAATTGTTTGACTCTTTGGTAAGTGAACGATTTACTTCTTTTAAGGATGGAGAGAGTACGAGTTGTTTAGTTGGTGTTTTTTTTTTGTGAAATCTACCGTAACAATTATAAAGCAAAGATTAGGAGGACTAAGCATGATTTAACTATACAACTAATTATACGGATGGACGCAAAATGACGAGAAGAATCTATTAAGCCTAATTAATCAATCATGAGATATTGTTTACGGTAGCACCACATCATAGTCTAACTAGGCTTAACAGATTTGTTATTTATTCACATTTAATACTTATAATTTCAATGCAAACTTTTGAATTTGTTATAGCGATGAAAAAAAAAGTTAGCGAACTAAACAGACATAGTTCGTGTTGCATGTCCCAAACAACAAAAACACGTAGTAGATTAATTTCTTCTGGGCTTTCGGACAATCGGACTCTTTCTTTTCGTGTGCCCATCCATTCATGAGATAGATGTCGGCCCAGTATCCTTTAAGTCAACTCTCTGGCCCATCTGTAAACCCGAAGGCCGTAGGCTCATCTGGGCGACTGGTGTCCCCACAGGCCAGCCTCTCCTCCGCCATTCGCCCGTTCCAATCCCCATTCCCCCGCCGGAGTCGCTCTCGCATCTCGCGCGCCTCGTGAACCAAATCCCCAACCACGATTAAAAGCAAGCGACGCCGCCCACTCTCCCACCTGCGCTAATTTAATCACATCACGAGATCCCCTTCCTTCTCCTCCCTCCCTCCTTCGGTTCAGTCGCCCTCGCCTCGCCTCTCGCTCCCACCGCCACCACTCGCGCGCCCGCCCGCCCGCGACGCCCCCACGCCCCGCCGCGCCGGACTGGGCTCGCTTCGCGCGGCCGTGCGCCTGGGGATCCCGCGGCGAGCCTTCGCCGCCCGCGCCACAGGTCTGTTCCTCCCTCCATCGCTTCTCCCCTTTCGAATGTGGCCGCTGCGGCGCGTTCGATCGACGGGCGGCGTGCTCCGTGGCGGGTGCGGATTCGGTGGGCCAATCGGTTTCGATTCCGAGGTGACGTGGGGAGCGCGGGGGAAATGGGGGTGGTAGCGGGCAATGCTGTGTTCCCCCTGGTGGTCAACGCCGCGAGGGTTTGACTTTGCGCGCGTACGTCACTCGATGTGGGGTGAGCTATACAATGGAGTGAGGGTAGCTGCGCCGGATGGTTGCAGGGGAGGTCAACCAAAGTTCCTGACGCTTGGGAGGGACGTAGGGTACCAAGCTTCGTTGTCGTCAGTAAGCTTCAGATTGGTGGTTTGATAGGATTAAGGGTTTTAGGGTGCTGGATTGGCAGTTTGACTTCGTTGCCCGTCGCCGATTTTAGAGTAGTCTGTAGCGAAGCTTGCTTGGTTAACTACTCCATTACATATTGGTCAGAGACATGTGCTTTCCTCCATCACATGCTACACTTTGTCTTTACCATGGCGCCTGTTTAAATGGTAGTTACAGTGATAACTGTCTCAGAGTCGATCATTGACTTGCTTTTGTGTCTTGTGGTCTCCGATACCAGTTCTCCAAAATCTGGGTGGGTGTACATGTTAGTCAAATATGGGGCTGGGCTGATGTGATCGCATATTCACACCTTGTTACCTTGGCTGTAACATCAACCCTTCACTTTCTCTCTCTTGTGGAACCTAAGTTTGTTGTGGAACTTGATAGTGATTGGTATCTGGAGTTTGATAGCGATGGGCTTTATAATCTCTGGTGGACGAGACACTGAAATTTAGGTATGCTTTAGATACAACGACTCAAATTCTCAAGTAGGGAACAATTTTACTTGGATGCCCACAGGTCTATGGCTTGTGAATTGCTACCTTTTTAGTGGAGAAATTTCGGTGAAGTAACTGTTCTCTCTAATTATATCTGTATAATCAATATATGGGTGAAGTCTGATACCTTTGCAAAGCATGTTTCTAGTTCTCCTATGTGAAAAAAAAATTTAAAGGAACACCAATGTATCTGGGGCTCCTCTTGTTATTACTAAACCTGAGGTAAGCTTTCAGTACCATGAAAAGCAATTTCTGTTGACATAGCTTTTACATTAATTGGGATAGACCATGGTTCATATGGCGTCGCCTAGGCGATAAGGCGCTCCCCTTGTTTTGGGCTAAGGTGTCGCCTTAGCCCGCCTAGGCGGCTGGGCGGTGGTGACTCACCTCACCTTGCCTTAACGCCATGAGAACCATGGGATAGACAAATAATGTATTCATTGTTTCATGTGAAAAAAACTCCTGGAAATTGATTTGAGAATATCTGTAAGTTTTGAAGTTTGAAAAATAAGTAAAGCACATGGGGTTTGTTTACATGATAATGCAAATATTGATTTGTTGGTGTGCAAAGTCTTTAATTATATCAACATTCAACAAGAAGGGATTAATAATAGCTTATTGCCCTGGCTTTGCAGAAGTTATAATTAATTTATTTCCAATGGTGCCATAAAAGTACATATTTTTGTGAAAGCATGTTGTTTTGTGAGAGGTTATAAAGAATCTAAACATTCACCATTTCAGTCGAGTGTGCCTAAAAAACATATATTAACAAATCTGATGTTGAGAATTCTTGTACCGATGTGGCAAAGCATAGATGCTCTATTAGCAGTCAATTTCAGAGGAATTAAGGATGCTGGTACTTCAGAGTTGGTATGAATTGGTTCCTATGATAATTCGAGTGGCATTAGTAAGATCATAACATGGAAATCAAGATTAGGATAACCATGCTATCCATGATATTGGCTAGCAACATAGATGCATCATGTTCGGAGCATGATGAAGCATTTGGGTTATCCGCATTGTGATTAATTTCTGCCTAGTTCTATTTGTTCAGTGCAGGAATGTGTGATTGGTGGTTTGTCACTTGAATGTGTATTCAGCAGTCCACAACACTTATATTTAAAACTTTGAATTGACCTTCTAACATGAATCAGAATGCTACAATTTGTGACTCAAAATGTTATGTTTTATTTGTTTTCCATTTAAACATAGGGTGGCCTTGAAGGATGATAATTGAAGCAAAATGATTCTATATTTCATCATATTTTGGAGATGGATGGTCTGCCAGGGGATGAAGGGAAATCCCAGACACAACCTTCAGATCCAAATTGGCCCTCCCATTTGGATCACAAGTTCCAATCCCTTTCCATGACTAAACAGGAAAAAAACTTGGATTCTGCATCTTCTACCCTTGATTGTAGGGAAGCTGGTCGTTCATTGCAGGCTACTCAGACATTGTGGTCTACTGGATCTCTATCAGGTCCAATACCCAATGGATTTTATTCCATTATTCCGGTATGTAAAGCCTTTTTATGACATTAGCTTGTAAAAATATTATGAGGAATGTGTTTTGACATTTTTATTCATCTGTTCACTCTGAACTGTGCAGGAAAAGAGACTCAAGGAGCGTTTTGACACCATACCTTCTCCAGACGACCTTTATTCTCTTGGAATAGAAGGATTTAAGGCTGAGATCATTCTTGTAGACATAGAAAGAGATAAGAAGGTATCTGCTTTAAAGCAGCTATGCACAGCGCTGGTAAAAGGGCTGAATTCAAATCCTGCCGCCATAATAAAAAAGGTTGCAGGTTTGGTAAGTTCTCTATGAGATTAATTACAATATGTAGGTTGATTAAGGAAATTTTTCTTCCTTTTGAGTGCTGCAAGATTCAACCGTCTTGTGGTCGATTGCCTTGAAATGGTTTGCATAAATTTTCCTTGCTGGAATTTTTTTTTTGGAGGAATCTTACTGGAACTGTTCCATGATACTTTGTTTGTCATTATGCGTTTGGTAGCTTGTACTTGGTGCTTGAAATATGAATTGTTCTTTCCAAACCATTGATTAATTAGTTATTGTTCCAGCCTATATAAATGCTAGATTAAGTATTTACTTCTCTTTAATTAACTAGAGGTGTTAATGATGATCACAGGTTTCCGATTTCTACAAGCGATCAAACCCACATCTCAGTCCCGCAAGAACTTCCTCAGAAGACCTTTCTCATTTCATAGAAAACAGGGGAGTTCAATTGCTGGGACAGATAAGACATGGATCTTGCAGGCCCAGAGCTTTATTATTTAAAGTCCTTGCTGACTCTGTTGGTATAGACTCTAAACTGCTGGTGGTATGTTTTTACCTTCCATTTGTCTGAATTTGAAATAGTAATTATATTTTCTAATGGAACTCCGTAACCCTACATCAATTTGCTAGTTGACTGGTCGTCATTCCAAATGCCTGAATTTGAAAGTTGAAACAGTAGTAATCACTTCTAAGAGAACTCCATAGCCCTAATAAATATGTCAATTTACTTTTCAGGGCATTCCAAATGAAGAATCCCATGGATATGATGATTCGTCCAAGCATATGTCTGTTGTAGTCATGCTGAAATCTGCTGAGTTTCTAGTGGACCTGATGCGTTTTCCTGGACAACTGGTTCCATTTTCATCCAAGGCTCTCATCACATCCCATATATCTGCAGCTGGAGAGAGTGATTCAGCTGACTATGATTCATGTGATTCTCCTCTTGAACCAAATAGTCCCTTGTGTGCTCAACGGTATACCCTTGCATTCCCATTTTAGTGATAGTTGTTAGTAATGCTGTTTGGTCCCTTTAATCTAGTATTAATGTACAAAATGCATGTAACTTTATGTGCGATAGTTTTGACAATATGCGTGGAATTTCAAATCAGTGCCAGGGGTCATATATTCCCAACTCAGCACCTGCTAATTTGATGTAGAACCCAAGCTGCTGGAATGCTACACATTCACAGTGCGGGTATTGGGAACTGATAGGTTTACTACCATTGACACAACACTTTTTTGTGTATACGAATAGCAGTTGGACCATTGTCTGCTTCAAAATATTTTTGTTGAACTTTTAATATTGTAGCCAATGGGACTGTTTACCTTTTGGGATTTGCTTGTTTTATAAAACTTTGCTCCAATTTACCTTTTCATAATGTTTAGACTTCTAGATGAAATGTCTTAACTAGTCTTATCCAATGCACCATTGTTTCGCTATTGAGGTATTTTGTGCTTCGAATGCTGTTTGAGGCTTAAATGGTATTTCGATTGCCAATTTGATATTTGAGAGCAGTTAAGAACTGTAATTGAAACATTTACATGTGGAATTACTTTGAAATTCCTTGCTTTGGTTTATTGATCTGTGGTAAGCACTATAAGCAATCCATGTCTCTTATTCAGGCAAGAGCAAGATGACATCAACAGATCCTTCAAAGTTCCCTCTCTAAGAAACATCATGCTCAAATCAACAAATTCTATGGAGGGTAAAATGAGATGGTAAGCGATATAATCAAGCATGATAGGAGATTTTAGTTTCTTTTGTTTTGATGTTTACTAGAGGTGTGAATTGTGCTCCTAAGGTCACCAATTTGCACCCCTAATGTTTATTGATTTGCAAAAATACTCTTCAGAATGTTTTTTCCTCGTGCTTTTCCAGTTCATCACATAGTGATCCAAATGTTGCCAATGCCTTCTGTGGTCGCAACCCGAAGAAAGTTGTGGATGAACATCAAAGAACTGCAAGTTCGAGGTTCTCATTTTGATATCCTTTATCTTATTAGCAATTTTCATTGGATGAACAAAAGAATTGAAAATTATGTTCCTATTTTAAGTTTGTTCAGTTCTTTCCTGCCAGGCTGCCATAACTAGTACGGCCTATTCCTGAATGCCTACACACTGGTGGATCTAGCCCTGGGGCACCTGGGGGGTCCATCCATAGGCCTAGGTCACTAATCCTACCAAAGTTCCACATAAAATTTTGAAAATACAAAGGACCTAGGGAAAAAAAATCCCTAGTGCAGCCACAGGCTTGATCTCTTTCTGGCACCATCCATATGGACACAGTCAAACTTTCGATTTTGGCATACATTAAATTGGCCACATGTAAATTATGTCAGCAGATGTGCCATAACTCATTTATTTGTAAACTTTACTTAAATGTTATAATGTAGACTTGTCGTTGTAAATACCGTAAACTTAGATAAAAGTATTTTTGGAGGTAAATCTGTTGATGATTTTCATATAAATGATCTATTAGTATTTATAGAGATGTTGGTCTTGTAGGTCAAGTTTTAATTAGTTTGATTGCTTGCATTCAAGCGTGGCTCTACTTTAACTAGATGGGGCTAATACATGTAAATTTCTAACTCAATATCTCTTGGAGCTTGAAATTCCAATACCAAACACTTTGGTAGCCAAACTAATTTTTTGTAATAGCTTCTAACTATTGTGAAAATGTCATTTCAGTCCTCAGTTGCATCCAAGTTCTTTTGCTGAATACTAGGAAAATTGAACCTGTATATCTCCCCTTATCCTTTGAATGGAACGTAACAAGTAGCATGATAAAGCATGGCATGCAGTTAAAGTAATGCTACATGTAGCAGAATGATATTGTTAATATCGTCAATATCACGTTATTGTTACTTTCCTTTTTAACTAATTTTGCTGTCCTAAAAATTAAGGTGGGACAAATTAAGGTTTATTTATTAGAAGTACAGCAAGTGATTAAAATGAGTAGAGAAGTAAAGTTGATGTAAGTGCTGCCTGTACTTGTTTTGAGTTCTCTATGGAGGCTTTATCCTGCTACTTATTTTATCTCTTTTCAACTATATTATATATGATGTTTATTGCCATGTTTCTATACACATTTCAATCTAGAATTTTGAGTCCTTCACATATAAGATTGCTTTTCCTCAAATGCCTTTCTTTGTTCCTGTAGTCCAGAGCATCCATTGTCCAGAGTTCGTGGGCGCTCAATACTGGGTGATAGGCAATACAGTAACAGTGTAGCTGTGTCAAGGTATCTCAGTAAGTCTCTCTTGTGTATTTTCTTTTCATTCTGAACCAACCAGAAGATGCAAATTCTGATCTTCATTGTTATAGTGCCTAAACAAAGCATCAAAGTGCTGTATTTATGATGTCTGAAATTTACCATGTGATGTAAAAAAATCATGAATTGAAACATGAAAAAATGTCCTTCCTGGTTTTGTCGATATACTAAACTCCAATACTGTTGAATTTGCATCTTTAAAGTGTCTAAACAACTGCAATTCATCCCCAATTCCCAAACCAGCCAACAAGTCAAACCATAATTTCTAGTTTTGGCATGTGCTTCCCATTTCCTTTATGGCCTTCATGCATTCTATGTTGTGCTTTGCTAATACAGTGCCTCATTGTGGCTGCTGCTCATGGCTGACGTTTGCTGCTTCATGCATAATGCAACGCTACCATGCCTGGATTGCAATGTAGGCTTGGCCCTGTCACTATGCAGAAGTTGTGATAAGATTATGATGTTTTAGATGTTGGAGACATATCTTCTCTTGTCCTTTGTCAGAAGTTTGTTTTTGCGTTTGTGGAAAGGAAGGATGGGAACGCAGAAAAAAACAAAGACTCCACAACCAAATCTTTATAGCAGTAAAAATAAAACTTATATGTGCTTAACTTTGGTAACCATGTTACCCTTGGCTATAAATGCTTTAACACTAGTCAGTATTTTTAATCAAGTAGTACTGCTTTCTTTTGGCCTAATTAAACATTTCTTGCTTGATCATAGGTCAGATGGCGCATCAACATCGAATACACGTATGTCACGGAGAAGAAGTATAAGTATTACCCCTGAAATCAGTGATGATATTGTGAGGTTGGCAAAGATGATTTTCAACTCTCTGTACTTACCATATTTGTCTCAAAATATGATCAGCTGCTATGTCCTGTGAAAATGTAGTGCTTTTTGAGCACTCAACAGAACAAGTTCATGAAAATCCTTGGTTTCCTTCTAAGACGAAGTAGCAGATCTTTCCCCTTTTTGAACAAACAACAAAGAAGTGATTTTTTAAGAAAAAAAAGTGTAGCTGTCTATACAGCAGTTTTTAGTCTTTTTCTAGTGTTTTTTGTTATGTTGAGGTTTCCTTTTATTCTATTCCAAAGTTCCTGTCGTACATAACCTTGCATTTCTGCATCAAACCACCTATTATATTTCTTTTATTAGTGGCCATGATGAAAAGTTCAACATTTGGACGGTTTTTCTTTTAGTCAATTTAGCTTTTTTTTCTAATCATAGAACCGTCATATACATCGTATTGTGTTGGCTAATTGGCCACATGCAAGTTGGGAATTACTTTATTCACTCTTTTTGAGGGGACATTATGCATACTGGCTGACATAGAAGTATGTTTTCTTTATTTGCAGAGCAGTTCGAGCCATGAGTGAAAGTATGAGACAAAATCGCCTATCAAGAGGGCAGAATGATTGTAGTATTGGACCCTCAAATGATTCACAGAAACGTGTATGTTACTATCTCAAGTATATTGATATCCTGGGGCATTTTATGTCTCGGTTGGCTTGTTTGGTTTCATTTTTCTAAATATTTCTGGACCATTGTTATTTTACCATTTCCACATCGTGTCATGCAAAGTTACAAGGCGGATGTGCATTTATTTTGTGCTTGCCTTCATTTTGTTTGTGTATCACCATGTATACATATTTTCAGGTCACCCTTTTCTTCTTCTGAACACCTTCGTATATGCTTGTGTTTCTTTGATGCCCGTCTAGTTTATTGACATGTTCTGTGTTTTTTTATTCAGTAAACCCAAAATCGACTGGAAGTTCAGAATAAGTTTTATGGTTTAATTATTTTGCGATCTATACTTTAAATAGGAACCTGCTGGTGAATCCAATGATGATGAAGTATCTGTAAGACGACCAAGCGCACTGGAGAGCTTGAGAAGACAGATTAATAGTCAGAAAGCAGTGTCATTACCTTCATCACCCCATAGGTCAAGTATCCTTGCCTCTGACCTCAGGGGCCCATCTGACTTTACAGAAGCTCATCTGATGTCAACCTGGAATAAGGTTTTGCAGTCTTCACCATTTCTGAACAAGCCTTTATTGCCATATGAGGAATGGCGGATTGAGTTTTCTGAGATTACTGTTGGAATTCGGGTGGGAGTAGGTAAGTAATCTTCCCTGTTTTCTAATGTTCGCTATATTTTGGAAGCACTGCGTCATCTGAAGTTTTTCAGAGATAGGTGTATCATCAGAAGCTATGCTTTCTTTATAATCAGAATGAATCTGAAGTAATAGATGCTGTGTTTGCTTTATGGGGCATCTGTTTCTATGGTAGTAACTCATCTAAACCTTATTCAGGGTTCTTTGGAGAAGTCTTTCGTGGCCTCTGGAATGGAACAGATGTAGCTATAAAAGTATTCCTGGAGCAAGATTTGACAACAGAAAATATGAAAGATTTCTGCAATGAGATCTCAATACTTAGGTTTTACCTATATCTTTGTCCATGACTTTTGGTATGAACTGTCTGAAAGATTGTCCTCTTATTATTTTCTTATTTTGTTTCAGCCGACTCCGACATCCCAATGGTAATTGATTACAGCCTCTTCTGGATCGCTGGTTCCTATTTCATAAAGAAAATTACTTACAATACATTCTGACCAGTGTGCTAAATATGTTTACGATGCTTGCACTGCAGTCATACTCTTCCTTGGTGCATGTATGAAGCCTCCTCACTTATCCCTAGTCACTGAGTACATGGAAATGGGTTCTTTGTACAGCTTGATTCATTCAAAAACGCAGAAAACTAAGCTCAATTGGAAGAGGAGGTTAAAGATGCTCCGTGATATTTGTAGGTGAGCATGTTCAATGCTCTAGTTTTCTGGACTGTTCATTGCCTGTAGTTTTTCAGACGGTTCAATCCCCTGATATAACCCTTTGTTTGTCATGTTGTACAAGGGGGCTAATGTGCATGCACAGACTGAATATTGTTCACCGCGATCTCAAGAGTGCAAATTGCCTTGTTAACAAACATTGGACTGTCAAGATATGTGATTTTGGACTCTCACGGATAATGTCGGATTCTGCAATGGATGACTACTCATCTGCGGGGACTCCAGAGTGGATGGCTCCTGAGCTCATTCGCAATGAGCCATTCACAGAAAAATGTGATATCTTCAGCTTTGGGGTTATCATGTGGGAGCTTTGCACTCTAAGTAGACCTTGGGAAGGAATCCCACCTGTTCAGGTAGCCACCACATTTTTTCTGAGGCTCATGTTTGTTTTTTTAGTTGTCACTAAATTAAGCCAACTCACATATAATATGCTGCCTCCTGGTTTACATGTTAGATCGTGTACTCTGTTGCCAATGATGGGGTGAGACTGGAAATTCCAGATGGACCTCTTGGAAGCTTGATAGCAGGTATGGTTGTTGTTCCTTCTTTGAAAGGGCTGTTGATTTGTACAATCCTTCCATTGTGGTTTGCCTAGATTCACTTTCCAAATTCCAAGTTTGTGATATATTATAGTGAACACACATGATACACGTTACAGTTTCAAACAGTGCCTATAAGAAATTCACTATCTATAGAGATTGGTGAAAATGTATCTTTTTTCATGAAAAGATAGAGAACTTATGGACATTGTTGAATACTTCTGTCTCGAGAAAAAAAACAAATCAATTACTCAGGCAGTCAGGCAGAAACCTTGCTATCTCCCTTCCGTGCAGTCAACGCCTTTTAACTTTGACCGGATTTAAGACAAACTATATGGATAGATACAACCTTTGAATTTGTTTTCACGAGTGCTTTCATAATACAGTACTCCCTCCATTCTATTTTGATAGTTCTTATTCAAAAACTCAAATGTTCACAGATGACATTGTTAATAAATAGGAGTCCCTAGTTAAAACATTGGAGGATGAACTAAAAAGTATGTGTTGCATTAATTAGATGATAAGCAAGGTTGTTCTCCTTGGTCATTGTGTCATAGTAAAGTACAACTATCAAAAGAGAAAAGAGGGAGTAAGTTTCTAAATCATTTTCATACAAAAAGTTGATCTCCAAAATGCCACATCCTTTAACAGATTGCTGGACAGAACCGGAGAGCCGTCCAAGCTGCCAGGAGATCCTTACCCGCCTTCTTGATTGCGAGTATACCCTATGCTGAAATTTTGCCTCGAGTCTGTATAGCAGTTTTAGGGGCACCAAATTGCTCCGGCTTATACTTGAATTTTAATTCTCCATCTCACATCATTTTGACATCATTGAGGATGTAAATTAGCAACATGTACTATAATAAAGACACTTTTCCTTGCAGCTTTGCTGCTACATATAATTATCTGAAATTGAGAATTTTAAGGTTTTTTAGAAAATACCTGTTCGAATTTTGTGCTAGTGCATTGAAAATATTTCTCATGCCATCGTAGAATATCTGTTTATTTGCTTGTAGTTTCAGGTATGAGAAATTGAGAATACACAGGCACAAGAATGGTATGAGAATAGGACGTGGACACTGGTGACGGATTAATCTTCCTGAATCCGTGAATCCGGGCTATAGTGCCATCCGATCGGTTTTAGTGGAATGACTTTTATGGTTGGCCCAGGTTACATATCCACCAAAGTAAAGAATGTTATAATTTATACGAAAGTTTAGAGCATGGAAACAGACTACGTTCTTCGGTTGCTTCCATAATGACCATATGTTTTCTTTTTTACTGTTACACAGAAGAACCGAATTAGTAAGACATCAAATGAGCAGTGAGATTTCTGTTCCGAAAATAAATATATGCAAGCAAGAAATTCCAACATAATCCAGTAAGCCATAATTACGCTACCAGCTGAACACTATGAACAAAAATAAAAATTCTGGAAATTCTTACAAATAGAGAAAAAAGAGTGTTGCAAATAGCTGGCAGGAGGTTCAACCCAATCTCCTTGAATTGACAGAAAACTTAGTTTTATCTCATCTAAATCTCCTTGAATTGACAAAACGTAGTTTTATCTATCTAATTCACGGTAGAAAAGGCCTGACGCTTGATCCATCCAGAAATGTCACCTTGATCATGGAGGGAGAAAAGAAAAAGAAAAAACAATTCATGCAATCGTCCCCTTCGTGTTGCCAAGTGCCCCTTTCCACTTGCCGGCGACTTCCCCAAGCGCCCGCCGCGACGACCCTTCCGGCGACCATGCCCACGCCGCCGCGTCACGCAGCTCTCTCGCCCGGCGTCGCACGGCGCTTCCCTTCTCCCCGTCCATAACCTCCCTCACCGCCGCCGCGATCTCCTCGCTTGCCACCATGCCATCGCCGCGCGCTGCCGGCCGCAGCGCCACGCCGGTGACCTCCGTCAGGACGGCCGCGTTCATCTTCTGCTCCGCGTAAAGCGGCCACGCGACCATCGGCACGCCGGCCGCCACGCTCTCCAGCGTCGAGTTCCACCCGCAGTGCGACACGAACGCCGCCGTCGCCCGGTGTTCCAGCACGCGCACCTGCGGCGCCCACGCCGCGACGGCGAGGCCACGGCCCTTGGTCCTCTCCAAGAACCCCTCGGGGAGCCACGCCAGTGGGTCGTCCTCGTCGCCGGGGACCTTCCCCAAGGCGCATGGGTTGCCGTCGAGGCTAGGCATCCGGACAACCCATAGAAATCTATGGCCACTCGTCTCCAGCCCGGCGGCGAGCTCGGCCGTCTGCTCCACGGACAGCGCGCCTCCCGTGCCGAACGACACGTAGACCACCGAGTCCTCCGGCTGCCGATCCAGCCACTCCAAGCACGCTGATTCGTCGGATTCTTTGCCTGAGCTGCTTGAACGTACAAAGGGACCCACAGGGTACACAGGAGGGAAGGCGCCGTCTTTGGCGTCACGCTTGAACTCTTCCGCCATGGCGGTCTCCATCTCCTCGAAGCTGTTCACCAAGAAGCCGTCGGCGTGGCCGTACCGGCGCGCCTCCTCGACGAGGTAGGCGTAGACCGGGTCCGTACTGTCACGGAACCCGTCTGGGAGGTCGGCGTGGCGCAGCAGCAGGCCGCCCGGGAGCGGGAGTGGGTCCGGGAGGTCATGGTACTCCTCGCCAGGAGCGCCGTCGACGACGTCGCCATTGCCATGGAGCTTCACGATGTGGCGCATGATGGAGATCATGGCGAAGCTGTTGGGGAAGAAGACGTACCCCTGCACGCCGAGCTCGGTGGAGAGAGGCAGAGCAGCGGTTCCGAAGAAGTCGCATACCAGCGCGGCCGTCGTCGTCGTCGCCATGATGAGAGCGCGGAGGTGAGGGAGGGAGCGGCGGACGAGCTCGAACATGAGGGTGCCGAAGCCGATGTCCGGCGAGAGGTCTTCGAGGGAAACGGCAGGGAGAGACGCTGTCGCGACGGTGGCCGGGAGAGAGGAAAGCACGGCGGCGTCGGTTGCTGGGTCGGACATGCCGGAGAGCGTGACGATGGTGACCGGGAGGGAGTGGTCCACGGCGAGCCGCCGTGCGAGCTCCACCAGAGGGATGAGGTGGCCCGCGCCGGGGCTCGGGAACAGCAGGACTTGATGGTGCTGCCGTGGTAGCTCCTCCGTGCACGACGGTGGTGGAAGCAGCTCCGGTGACGACGTGTCACTTGCACCGGTGGTCAACGCGGCCATGGTGAGGCACTGAACTGTCGTCCCCTCGCGCACGTATGATGGGTGACTTGGTGCACGTATATATGGTTGGTGACTTGGTGGTGTTGGTGACGCCTCACTTCGTGGGTGGTTTTGATGAGTACGAGTTGTGTGAACATGACAAATAAAAAGCCACTATACGATTTAGTATTATAAATGTATAATTGGTGCTTTTGACTTCGTAGGTATTAGAAAATAAAAATGTAAATAAAGATGGTTGATATATTAAGTAGAGCCAAATTTTTCTAACAGAGGAAGCAGGTGGTGGCGGAAAGAATATTTTATACAACACGTGAGATTAATTCAACGATCGTATCAGAAATGATAAATCTATACAACGTTCGGGTGTTTTGTACCCTCCTGTCACTCAATTTTCCTTCTCTCTCATATCAGAAATGACAAATCTATACAACGTTCGGGTGTTTTGAACCCTACTGTCACTCAAATTTTCTTCTCTCTCGCTCATTTTTTCCCTCTCCTCTCCTCCTCTTCCCCTCCGACTCCAATGAGATTTTAGGCTTGGTGGATTTTGGGGAGGGGGCCTTACTAGTGACCGGCAGACCTAGAGGGACCTTGGGGTGGCAAGTAACGGGTGGTGGTTGCGGTAGAGACAGTGGCGAGGCAGGGGCAATGAGGGGGTGGCAGATCCCCGGTTGGGCAGTGGAGGTGGCAGGGAAATTAAGTTTGAATCGGTTGGTGTTGGACGCGACGGAATGTGGCAGCGGAGGCTACGGGGGGTGCCGCTGGAGCTGAGAGTGGCGGGAGCGGCACGGCCACGATAAATAGAAAGTGCTCGCGTTTTCGCATGAGGAAGAAGGTATGAAAGTTCCATTTAGACCATCAGCTTTTGATCCAGTGGGCTAAAAGGCTGTCCAATTACTTGAGTATTACATAGATAACCCCTTTAGAAAAACAATGGATTGCATTTTTTTTTTCATTTCTTACGTTTGTTTGATGTTAGGCAGTCCAAGCACTTGAGCTCAAGTTCTCAGTGGCAAAACAGAGCAGGATAAAGCTTGGCCCGGTTCACTTTGGTGCGACACATTTCGCATGATGATCACCTCTAGACGAACCTGAAGAAACAAATATTTCCAAATCTACATTTGAAATAAATCTCATACCTTATCACTGTCATGTGTCTGATTTTCAATTTTTCACATTCACACGAACTTAAAAATATTTGCCATGCTTAAACTGAAAAGAATAAATTTCACCGTAGGTTCTTAAACTATTACCGAGGTCTCATCTAGGTCCATGAATTAAAAAAGTGGCCATCTAGGTCCTTCAACTTTTACCAAGGTCTCATCTGGTCCATGAATTGAAAAGTTGGTTACCTAGGTCCATGATCTATTAAAGAGTAATCATATAGATCCATGAACATTCATCGAGGCACTTTTCGCACGTGTGGCAACACTAGTGGGGCAAAAATACGGAAGACAAAAAAAACTCTCATCTTCCATGGAGGCATTTTTCGATGGTCATCTGCTCATTCATAGAGAGTTTTTTTGCAATTTTTTCCACGTTAGAATTGCCATGCAGTAAAAAAATATCTCCACGGAAGCTTTTGGACCTATGACTACTCTTTAATAGATCGCGGACCTAGATGACCACCTTTTTACTTTATGGACCCAGATGAGATCTCGATAATAGTTTAAGGACCTAGATGACCACTTTTTTATTCATGGACCTAGATGAGATCTCGGCAATAGTTAAACGACCTACAACGAAATTTACTCAACTGAAAACAAAGATATTTGGCGCAGCTTATAGAAATACTTTTGACTCATCGGCAAAACCTTTTTTCAATCAGTGCTTTTATGCTGGAACCTGGTACATGCGCATTCGGCTTGCGCGAGACGATTTGACTGAGGGAGTAGCGACTCCGGGATAGACATGCAAATTGTGGTTTGGCTGCGAAAGGGACGTGAGAGTGGACTAGTGTTTAAGCGATGAACTCTCATCTGAAAGGAGAGGAGAGGCGTCATCAATTAAAATAAGGAGCCATTTTCAATCAATCTCTCCACACTTCTGATCTATATTTTCATTTTTTTTTAAAAAAACTCATTTGCTTTGCACGGTCACAGTTGTATAGCAAAGCAGAATCGTAGATAAAGGAATCATACGATTCGGGTCCTACAATTACAGACTACAACGCATAACCATATATGACCCGTTGGTCGTGCACAACAAATGCTTTGTATTCGGCCGGCGTGTCGACAAAGGAGTCAAGGATGCATGCACCCAGTACACTAACCACCACTTGGCTTGCGTCGGCTTCGTCGCCGCCACCTGCCGGAGCTCCTCACCACCCATCAGTAGAACTTGTTTTCAATCAGTGGCTCAGTGCTTTTGTTCTGGGAACTATACATACCTACCTGAATTCCTGAAACTTGTACTCTACATTTGAACAAAGCATTGTAGATTAAGATCCAAATGATCCCTCGCCAAACATGCGCGAAAAGTTCTGACTAGTAAGTACAACTGAAAGCAGATTAGCATGCGAATAAACCATAAGGCGAATTTGGATCCAACAATGAGACAGGCCGATGGAATTATAGGTTGGCGCTTAGTGTGCGTGCGTGCGGAGCCTCAGGTACAAAAAGCATATAGAAAAGTTGCTAGAGGAACTTAAATAACTCAAAAGTCGAATCATGCCATATTCCACTTGTGTGCGTGAGATGGTAAAGCATTGCAAAAATAATTACTGCACGACAAGAACTGAAAAAACAAAGTTATTTCCGTCCGTATTCGGCTTGCGCGAGACGAATTGACCAAGGGAGTGGCGGCCCCGGGATCGACGCAATTGTGATTTGGGGGATAAAGCCATGCGAAAAGGGACGTCGTCACGTGGAAGTGGACAGGTGTTTAAGCGAGTCTAGACTTGTGAACTCATTTGAAAGGAGAGGACGCCAGCAATTATATAAATAAAAGGAGCCATTTTCAGTCAATATTTCCACACTTGTGAATTGTGATCTAGATTTGAATTTAAAAAATTATTTCCTTTGTACGTTCCAAATTGTACAACTAGCAAAGCATAGCATAGGGACAGCAGCTGACCCCCTGTGTTTGGACCGACGTGTCTCTGGGTCAAGGAGAGCCAAAATTAAAGCAACTACTAATTCCAATTAGTGGCGGCAACTGGAAGGCAAACCATATTTAACTAGCTATGGCTGTCTACTTGTAGACGATTTTTAACTTCCATTATTATTACTAGAACAAATGCCCGTGCGTTGCTACGGGTGGCAAGTGGTCACTGCTCGCAAATTAGATTACTATTATGCCATATCCAAGAGAAAATAGGTTTTGAGTTTGTTTTCCTTGCCAGAGTAGCCATTTTTAGTTAGCCAGTGCCAGCCCCATGATGACAGACGACAACAATTTTTGATGTTCCATACTCCCATATGCCTACCACACCACCATGTAGCAGCACTCCGTTAAGGCTATCCACACTCATCCGTACTCTATTTTCACCCTCTTTAAAAAAGTATTATTGTCATCCTTTATACCTCATACTCTATACAGATTAATCTATATTTTATTCAACCATTTTTAACTTTCACCTCAATATATTTCTTTTTTTCCTTTACCATTTCTTTTTTTCCTTTTTTTCTCTCTTTTTCCTCCCCTCTTCTTTTTCCCTCTCTGTTTTTCTTTCCAGACCCAACCTGACGTCTCGAGCTCCCCAATCCCCATCGGCCATCGCTGTTCTCTCTCTGTCGCGCGCTCTCTGCGGGTCATGGAGGAGGTGGTCTTCGGTGGCCGCGGCCGGATCCGGCCCCCTCTCTCTGCTTCGGGCACCGCACCGCTCCCTCTCCTGCTCCGCACCGCACCGCCACCTCCATATAGCCGACTCCCTCGAGCTCCGCCGGTGCAGCAGCTGCTGCTCGATTCCGGCGGCCGCGTGGCACAGCTCGCCAGATCCGACTGCAGTTCCTCTTGCTCCGTGCGTGTGGGTGGCGCGAGGAGAGGAGCGCGGCACGGATGCGTCTCCCTCACGCGGGCCAGCAACAGCAGCTTCCGGGGGTTGGGAGATGCTGTTGCAGGAGCTCCGCTGCGGCGTGTGGGACGTCCACGAGCGAGCTGCTACTGCATGACCTCTGCCATGGCGTGCGGGACCTCCAAAGGAAAATCAATTGGTTGGATCTGTGCAACTCGTTTCTACTGCCCGTGTTTTCTTTCCTTGGCGGCTGCTTATTCTGAGTTTCAATCGAGCTTTGATTTGGAGAATCGGGTTCCTGCTCTTCGTTCTCCTTCCTTTCAATCGTGATTTGGTTTCTTCTTCTACTGCGATGCGGAATCAGGTTCGGTTCTTCCCTCGCTCTATCTTCACGGGAATCACGGACCCACGGTCGATCTGACACTAATTAAACGTGGATCTGCGGAGTAGAATCAGATCGGAGGAACCAGGGAAGTGTGCCTCCCGGACGGAGAGCGAGGGAGCCGGACGGAGAGCGAGGGAGGTGCGGGAGGGTGGCAACTGACATGTGGGCCCCACTGTCCGTACGACGGACGAAAAAAAAGGGCAGAAACCTTACGTGCTTTAGGAGTAGGTAAAGACTAGTAACCGGACGAAGTACGAGAAACTTCCAATGTTGCAAACATACAGCCGCCGTGCAGAACAAATCCTTTCAACCCGGCCGGCGTGTCAACACTCAACAAGGAGTCAAGGACGAATGGTCGAATGCACTCGCTTCGTCGTCGCTGAATCGATCTAGCAACGCCGCCGGGCGGCCGCCGCCTCCTTCCACGTGTCAGCTACTTCCTCCAGCACCTGCCACGACGAACCCCCAGGCTTGCACGCCCTCGCCGCCGCTTGCCGGAGCTCCTCGGCCCTGCGCCGCACGTCTCGCCCCTTCTCCTCCTCCTCCCCACCCATAATCTCCCTCACCGCCGCGGCGATCTCCTCCCACGCGACCACCCCATCATCCCGCGCCGCGCGCAGACGCAGCGCCACGCCCACGTTCTCCGACAGGACCGTGGCGTTCACCCCTTGCTCCGCGTAGAGCGGCCACGCCACCATCGGCACGCCGGCCGTCACGCCCTCCAGCGTCGAGTTCCACCCACAGTGCGAAACGAACGCCGCCGTCGCCCGGTGCGAGAGCACGAGCACCTGCGGCGCCCATGACGACACGGCGAGGCCACGGCCGCTCGTCCTCTCCAAGAAACCCTCTGGAAGCCATGCCAATGGGTCGTCCTCCTTGTCGTCGTTCTTGTGGGCGCTCTCCTCCTTGTCGAAAGTATTGTTGTCTTGCTCTAGCAGCTTTGGCATGCGCACGACCCAGAGGAACCTGTGGCCACTGTCCTCAAGCCCGGCGGCGAGCTCGGCCGTCTGCTCCACGGAAAGAGCCCCGGCGCTCCCGAACGAGACGTACACCACCGACCCCTCCGGCTGGCGATCCAGCCACTCGATGCACGTCGACGATGACGTGGCGTCTTCGTTGGAGTTTGGGGCCCGGATGAGTGGTCCCACAAGGTAAGCAGGCGGGAACGTGCCATGCTCCACCACGTTGTATCTGTAGGCCGGCTCGATCTCGGCGAAGCTGTTCACCAAGAAGCCATCGGCGGCGCGGTAACGACGGCCGGCCTCGATGAGATGCGCGTAGACAGGCTCTTTGCTGCTCTTGAACCCATCCCCGTAGTCCTCTCGGCGTAACGTTACGCCTCCGGGGAGGTGGAGAACGTCGTCGGGGAGGTCACGGTACTCGCCGGAGGACGCAGCGCCGTCGTTGAGCTCCACGGCGCTGCGCATGAGGGCGAGCGTGGTGGAGCAGGCGGGGAAGAAGATGTAGCCTGGGACGCCGAGCTCGGCGGCGAGGGGTAACACCATGGAGCAGAAGAAATCAGGCACCAGCGCGGCGAGCGGCGTAGTGGAGGAGCTGATGGAGAGGAGGAGGGATCGGAGGTGAGGGATGCTGCGGCTGATCAACTCCAAAAGGATGGTCTCGATGCGGGCATCGGAAGGGAGGTCGTCGAGCGAGACGGCGGGGAGGGCGACGGTGGAGATCGCTTCGCCGGAGGCGGTGAGGGAGGAGAGGACGGTGGAGTTGGTGGCGTCCGGGGCGGCGGAGGCGTCGGTGAAGGTGACGAACGTGGCCGCGACGCCGTGGTGGGCGACGAGGCGACGGGCCAGCTCGGCCATCGGGATGAGGTGGCCGGCGCCGGGGGACGCGACTAGCACGACGTGCGGCCGCGGTGGTGGTGGTGGTGGCACCGTCCGTTCTGCGGTGGTGCCTGTGCTGGCCAACGACGACGACTCCATTGGTAGCTGCTGCGCTACGAGATGTGACGTGACGTGTGCCGTTGCTGAGAAGGCCGGGAGTCTGACTATTATAGCTTACTAGATACTAGTAAGTATATTGAACCAGTGGATTCTTCTGGATATGTTAAATTATTAAGAGAGAAGCTGAATTAAACAACAGAGCCATGCTTTGTTTTTTTTCTAGATTAGAAAATGCTGAATAATTTAACGTTTGTTATTATTATTGGTTTTTTTTTTTGGTCTAGGTTGTTGTCAGGTATGCGTGTCTGCGGCTCTGCGCGTTGCATTGGGTTTACGCGGAGAGGAATTTTAGCTCAGGAATAGATAGCTGTTTCATTAGTTGGAATCCAATTCAATGTCAAGGGTTGTTTGGTAGGGTTTTGCCACCTCCATTTCTATGCTAGCAGCTGAATGCAGCTACACTAGCAGTCCTTTTGGTTGGTCCTGATGGACAGGGTCAACACGAGAGATGTTCTAAGAAGAAGAAACATGGCCTTGGAATCTTACACATGTGAATTATGCATGTATTCTGCAAAGGCCTGAAACATCTATTCCTCATATACAAAATTTTCTTTTGGTTGGTCTTTATGGACAGGGTCAGATGAAGTTTCGTCAAATCTTGTTGGCAGTCTATTGGAGTCACAATCTTAACAACAAGGTCAACAATTAAGATTTTCAAGCGAATCAGAGATAGTCTGCAAAAGCCCTTCTCCATGGAGATAATCGTCCTTATGACCTTGAGCATTTGGATGACTAGGAATGACCGGATGTTCAACAACTGCCATCCTTCTGTACAGGACTGCAAAAGGAAGTTCATGTATGAATTTTCCTTGGTTATTCAGTATTCACAGAGCCGAACCTAGCTTAGCAATGACGATGTCCACTTGTCTGCAATCGTTGTAATTTATGTTTTTTTTAGTTTCTTATTTCCCTTTCGTTGATTTTGCCTTTGTAAAATTGACCTGTACACTTTCTTTCTATTAATTAATCAGTAGGGACTTGGCTTGCCTTTCCTGTCCTATAAAAAAAACTATACTAGCAGTGCACTTGTTTATCATACCTAAGGCTAACTCTAATATAATCTCCTTTTTTTTGTGAAAAGATAACATAGTAGTGCAAGGGGTGGTTGAAATTTGGAGCAACTAGTCTGGTGAAAGATTTAGGTCCAGTTTTGTGGGGTTGTTGTGCCTTGAGTGAGTCAGGAGATCTAATTTGGGCTTTGCTTGTCCCGATTGTTTAGTTCTATGCCGCCTTTGGTGTACCCACAAGATTCTCTTGGTTGTGCATCCACAAGATTCTCTTGGTTGTGCATCCACAAGATTTGGGGTTTTATAATATTTATTAAATCTTTTGTGATGTGCAGACTGCTACTTCACAATCAAGGGAAGGAATGCACAAAATGTTGGAGCTGCAACTTTGTGAGGAGCTTGAGAGGAATAGCTCAAGCCCTTGAGAAAAGGGGCTACAGCCAGTTCACTCCTCACTATATTACATGGTACTGTCCAGAAGCTTTTTTATCCTGAGTAAACAGCGCACCAGATCCAGAGGAGGATTTCAGCATTGGATATGACGGAAAAGATGTTGTGCTTCAGAACCTGATTCAAATTTGTGTGTTCAATGTTGGCCTTGGCAATGAAAGTCGCAAGCTATGGATGTGGTGGGATTATGTGCATGACTTCGCTGTTAGGTGCCCAATGAAGGAGAAGAAGTACACACGTTAATGTGCTTACGATGTTACACTTGGTGGGTAATGTTAACTTTATCCGTAAGAGTTTATTTTCTGTTATATTTATGGTTTCTTAATTATACGAAAAATGAATATATCTTCCTAGGAAAATTATCCATCTGCCGTTTTTACACGTTTGGAAATTGAGAAAATCAACCAGTGTGTTGGAGTCTTGGAGATCCTGATGCCGATAAAGAAAATCCAGTCCTTAAAGCCGAACAGGATGCTCAAGTAAGATAAACCATAATACTTCATTATGTACTAGGGACATACATATATTTTTCATTAGTTTTGTAGCTTGATAATCTTTGCGCTTTATTTTTCATTAGATTGGTCATGGTCCTTTTTTTAGACATACATAGCATGTTTTCATTAAGAAGAGAGAGAAGTTCATACATAGTTTGATACAATGAACGAAAGAGGAAAAACAAGGACAAACCGATCGCAATCAATCTCCTAAGGGAAGCCTAGGATTCAGGACCCTCCTAATACATAGGTCATGGTTCTCGTGGCGATGTCACTATACTTCTTACTCTTGTCGTCAATAACAGACAATCCAGAGGTATGTCTAGTATCATCATTTACATTTTTTCCTATATAGATAGCCAATGATTTTTATGTAATTTTTAAACTAACCTTTAGGTAAGCTGGAAAAAAGATCTGTGCTAAGAGCAGTATGCTCTGGATTTGAGGAGACAACTGAACCTGATATCTGATTGCGCAAAGGTTTGAAAAATTTATCTTTCCGTTTAACAACTGTCCCCTGAAGTTCTGGACTTCTAACAATGCAGCATTCCTTCTTTGTGGGGTGGTTTTCTTTTGTAGATATTGAGACAAGTGAATGTTTGGAGCACAATGGAGGCTGCTGGTTAGACAAGGCTACCCAGTGGCAAAGATAGAGCGAAATGGACAGGGGGTGTGAGAATAAAGATGAGAAAAAAAATTACGAGAATAAAGAAGTCCATAAAAAATATTGGTAGCCTGGCTACCAATGTTTCTGCGTGCCAGGTATAATTTTAGCGGGGGGGAAATGTTACTTGTTTACTTTATTCATCATTGTTCATGCCTGAATGCATTTCTAATTTGTTGAGTTTCATAATTCTAGGATACCTTCCGTGGTCGTGTTTGTGAATGCCCTAATGTCAACGGCGTGAAGTTTGTTGGTGATGGGGTACACCGACTGTGAAGGAATACTACCATATTTTGTTTCTTGAAGTTTTTTTTTGTTGGCGTCATCTGTTCCATAAGGTCTATGTTCCGATCTACTTTGTTATTTGCAATTATGCTAATGGACTTTCCTTTGGCAGCTTCTGGCCTTGGTAGGTGCCAAATCAACAATGGAGGCAGCTGGAAGGAGACTATGAATAATGGGAAGACTGTCACAGCCTGCTCAGTAAGCTAACTTCTTTCAGAGATCTTCTAGTTTTGCTTGTGGTTGCTGGTAGAATCACGAATTTAATCCTGGAATTGTACAGAACGAAGAAGCTAAAGGCTGCAAATGCCCACCAGGTTTCAAGGCTGATGGAGTGAACAGTCGTGAAGGTACTGCTCTTAGAAAAGACCTGAGCGTGTTGCCACATTGGCATAATATGCTCATTTGCGTTTATTGTTTTAAAAAAGAACAGCATCTTGCAGCTCGCTAGACAGCTATGCATGTACCTATGATCAGTGCTACAGAAATTCCTCCACCAAAGCACTACCAAACACAATGATGGCTCCAGTTTTGTATCACAACTGAGCTTCTTGGCTCCAATTTTATATCTTTCTGCTCGCATTTCCCGAGCGCTACCTGCAACTGCAATCATCTCGCCGATGGAGTCGTTGACTAGCTCCGGCGCAGCAGCTGCTAGCTCGCCGCGGCCGCACGTCGTGCTTCTCGCCAGCCCCGGCATCGGCCACCTCATCCCACTGGCCGAGCTGGCACGTCGGCTCGTTGCGCACCACGGCCTCGCCGCCACGCTCGTCACCTTCACCGATCCGTCCGAGAACTCTGCCTCCGCCATCCTCTCCTCCCTCCGCGCCGCCGAAGTCGCCACCGTCTCGCTCGACGACCTCCCCATCGACGCCGCTTTCAAGGTCGACTTCGCAGACCAGATACGCCGCTCCATCCCTCACCTCCGTGCCCTGCTCCACTCCATCTCCTTCAGCTCCGGCGCGCCGCTCGCCGCGCTGGTCCCGGACTTCTTCTGCTACGAGGCGCTGCACCTCGCCGACGAGCTCGGCGTGCCAGGCTACATCTTCTACCCCACCAGCCTCGCCGCCCACGTCGTGATGCGCCGCCACGTGGCGGTCAACGGCGCCGCCACGGCGGCCGGCGAGTACCACGACCTCCCGGATCCTCTTCGGCTCTCCGACCACGTGTCGCTCCGCCGCGCCGACATCCCCGGCGGGTTCCAAGACCGCACCAATCCCAGATTCGCGCTGCTCCTCGACATGGGCCGCCGGTACCGCGCCGCCGCCGGATTCTTGGTGAGCTCCTTCTACGAGTCTACGAGATGGAGAGCACCAACGCCGACGAGGTCAAGCAAGACGACGACACGCTGCCGCCGGCGTACATGGTCGGGCCGTTGGTCCGTTTATCGGACTCCGACGAAGACGGCGGCGCAGCGGCGTGCTTAGCCTTAGAGTGGTTGGATCACCAGCCCACGGGTTCGGTGGTGTACGTCTCCTTCGGGAGCGGCGGTTCACTCTCCGTCGAGCAGATGGCCGAGCTCGCCGCCGGGATAGAAGACAGTGGCCACAGGTTCCTCTGGGTCGTCAGGATGCCAAGCCTGAAAGGCCCTTACGGCATGGAGATGGAGAGCAACAATGAGGGAAAAGACAAGCTGCAAGATCCATTGGTGTGGCTTCCTGATGGGTTCATGGAGAGGACGAACGGCCGGGGCCTCGTCGTGCCGTCGTGGGCGCCGCAGGTGCGCGTGCTGTCCCACCGGGCGACGGCAGCGTTCGTGTCGCACTGCGGGTGGAACTCCGCGCAGGAGAGCATGGCGGCCGGTGTGCCGATGATCGCATGGCCGATGTATGCGGAGCAGAGGATGAACGCTGCGATCCTGTCCGAGAACGTCGGTGTGGCTCTGCGCCTGCGTGAGAGGCCTGACGATGGCTTGATTCCAAGGGAGGAGATCGCGACGGCGCTGAGGGAGGTGATGGAGGGGGAGAAGGGGCGCGCCATGCGCGGCCGGGCTAGGGACGTGCAGGAGGCAGCTGCGCAGGCATGGGCACCGGAGGGATCGTCGAGGCGGAAGCTGGAGGAACTCGCCGGCGAGTGGAAGGCCACGGCGCTTGGCAGGCAGAAGCACTAGACGACCGAAAAGCGAAAGTACAACGAGCTGATCATGCATGGCTCGGTATATTTTGGTTTGTATAACATTATGACGCAAAATAAAGAATGTGTTACGAATTTTAATGTGTGTGGTTTTGAGAGTTAAACAAGGTTGTTGTTCAAAAAAAAAAAAGAGTTAAACAAGTTTTGCATGTGAAATCTGACGACCTCATCTCAATGGGTCACATGTAGTTGTAGATTTTGTTTATACAAAGCCCAGCCACACCAAGCGCAAATGAGAATGAGAATATTAGTCCGTGTGGTTTTGAGAGTTGAAACAAGTTTAGTACTCCTCAACTTTCAAGATGGCTGCGTGACGGATTGCAATTGAGATCAAGAATATACAGTAAGAATAATGTAAAAAAATGAGAGGAGAAAATAAGTTATCCCGGTCGATGCGCATGCTTAATGAGAACTTTGACTATAAGCTATTTTAAAAGAAATCAATTGCACATTACTCTAACCAGCGAATTTTGAAAGTGACCCCATTGTTAGCTGACATAGCTAGGTGACTAGATTCTCTCTCCTACGTGGAGGGAAAAGAAAGAGATTGAGTGTCAGCTAGCTATCAACAAATCATCAATTTATTTCTCGTGGCCTGAGAAGATGTTAAGAGAGTAGATGGGCCACTAACCTACTAATAAAAGGAGAGAAGGTACAAAATATGCTTCCTTTTATTTTCTCACATCCATCTCAGCTAGCTACGTTGCTAGTGCCATTGCGGGTGAACTAATCAGTTGTCTGTTTATGTTGTATACTCGGCACCAAACCCACCTCCTCCAACCCGCTAGATTGGTGGAGTTAGGCCCCTGGCTGGAATTCATATCCATCTTCCTGTAGTATTAGTTCGACACATTTCATCTTTTGGGATTTGTGCAACGAATCACGGTAATAAACGTTTGCTTCCTGTCTCTCTCCGGCAACCTTCCTCTCTCTTTTCTCCCCACCGCCCGCGCTGCTATGCCGTCCTCACCTAGCCGGAGAAGCTGCTGCCCAGCAGGTCACAGTTCAAAATTTCATCTATATAGTTTCAACATTTTAAACATCAAATGCTAATCATGTTTAAGGAAAATGTTGAACATGTGTGCAGCCTAATTAGATCAAGGAGTGCTTTAAATATTGTTGACTTATCTATCTTCCACAATACAGATAGGAAGCCCTGACTCCTGAACCCATGTTATTTCTTTTGTTTCAAGTCTAAAAAATAAGACAATTTGATATAGAGTATTCCGTTTCAATTTCAACTGCATCATCATGTTTGTTAAGATGATCGAGATCTATAAAACAAGACTCATGCTGCATACAATTTGAAATAATTTTTGTAGTGCCAACTTATATTGAACATGCACTAGCTACTTACATATTATGTGTGTAACAACCTGTGTATACATCTCTCAACAAATTATTTACATAAATTGCTACAAAATAATTTTTACACTCATGTTGTTTGCCTGTCTGAAGTATATAAGCTGACATATTTTCTACTTGCCGAACATACTACATAAGTAGTTATTTTATCATCACACAAATTTTTTTTTATGCATACAACCTTGAACACAAGTTGCTGATACATTTATCTCTATACATAAATTTTGTACTACATAAATAGGTATATAATAAAAGATTATGCGTTGTTACAAAGTATCTGTATATAAGTTAATACATTACCTCAACATAATAAGTTGTCGCAACATGCCTATAAAAATTATCTTTTACTCTGTACAAATTAAAGTTATTACATGGTTTATATACAAATAGCTACCATACAATCAATATAAGTTGACAGTCATTAAAATACCTTTAACCATAAATATGAAGCTTATTTTACAGATCTCATTGCAAGGAACACAGGGGTTCAACTGGAATTGAAAACAGATGCTTGATGAGAGAGTAATGGTGAGTTAAAGAAATACATCTATTTTGTATCGATGACATCTATGCTTACATGATCATGAAAGTAACATTTGTTACCTAGGATCATTTCTTTAGTTGGTTTAGAGAGACATCACTTGATTTGTTTGCATCCATAGAGTCACGCACTTTCTCTTCGCGCAATCGGTTGCATGTTATCGCAGTCCATATGATATTTTAAGAAGTGCTGAATAATTTAACCTTTGTGATTATGTTTTTTCTTGTCTGGTAACCCTTGCCTGGTATCTCAGACTATAACCAATGAGTGGGTTTACGTGCATAAGAATTTTACTATGCTTAGGAATATTGATAGCAGTTTATTAGTTGGAATCCAATATCTCTTAACCAATGGCTAAGAGATTGTTTTGTAGGGTATTTCCACTGCCATTTCTCGAAAACCCCGTATGAGTGCATTTTTACCCAAAAACCAGGATGAAATAAGTACATAAAAACCGAGTTTACCCAACATTGTCGTGGTCAGGCAAAAAACAATGGATCCGGTGCTCGGGTAGGGTTGGGATCAAGCAAAGAAAAAAAAGGCAGGTATTTTTTTATGTGACCTTACCTGGCCTAACCCGACGAATAATCGTCTAGTTGACGGACGACTAATAATGATTTGTCACTGGTTAGTTGGCTATTAGGAATAATCCAGCCCAGTTGATTGGTTTTGCGGTAGACCTAAGGCCAGTCTCAGTGGCCCGTGCCAATAGGGTCATCACACAGTTACCAAGACTGCAAACTTGGAGAGACCCGTGCCAGCCAAGGGTCATGATGATGACCCTCCCCTCTCATCCCATGACCCTCTTCCTCCTCTCTCATAAATAACCCTGCCATGTAAGTAAATCTGCTGATGTGTCATGATATTTAATGCCATGACCCTCCTCCATGACCCTCCCACTGAGACTGGCCTAATTGGGATCATGGGACCAATAAGGACGATTAATTGTGTTTAATCTTGACTAATCTGACAACATGATATCAGGTAGACATTTATGCTGATTCCAGGCGTTAGACATCCTCTGTTTCAACATAAATTCACAGCTTTGACTTTTACTAATCACACTTTGACCATCAATATTTCTTAAAATTGAAAACTATATAGATACACAACCATTGAATTTGTTTTCAAGAGTGCTTTCATAACATAGTACTCACTTCATTCTCTTTTGATAGTCCTATTTTAAAAACTCAAATATTCACAAATGATAGTCCGATTTGCTATATATTGACATGGACCATAGCAACAAATAGCAGTAGTAACGAGGAGTTCCTAACTAGAGGAGAACCAACTAAAAGTCTATGTTGCCTTAATTTGTTGATAAACAAGGTTGTTCTCCTTATTTATTGTGTCAAGGTGAAATAGAACTATCAAAATGGGATGAAGGGGTAGTTTTTATAGCATTAATTAAATTGCCACATAGGACGTTTTGCTTATGTGTCACTTTAATACATGAGAGAGAATGAGAAAAGAAAGAAATTTGGTATTTCATGAGACTCAATGTCTACACGAGAACCTTTGCAATAGACAATATCAAATTATGCATTGGAAAAGTGTTGTGTTTTCACAACAATTGAGAAACAAATAGGATTAGTTAAGAGAATAAAGAGTGTCACCTATAGACACTGTGAGATGGGTTTGGGCGTTTGGCCTTAGCCAAACTTAAGCAGTTGCCGATTGTGAGGGCGGGCACTCTGGCATCCTCTCCTCTCTCTCCGTGCCGCCGATGTCGCCCCGCCATCACGCTCGACGACCTCCCCGCCGATGCCGTCTTCAAGGATGACTTCGTCGACCTGATACGTCGATCCATCCCTCACCTTCGTGCCCTGCTCCACTCCATCTCCATCAGCTCCGACGCGCCGCTCGGCGCGCTGGTGCCGGATTTCTTTTGCTACGACGCGCTGCCCCTCGCCGTCCAGCTCGGTGTGCCGGGCTACATCTTCTACCCCACCAACCTCGCTGCTCATTTCATCATGCGCCGCCACGTGGCGCTCAACGACGCTGCCGCAGCCACTGGCCAGTACCAAGACCTCCCGGATCCTCTCAGGCTCTCTGACCACGTGTCCCTCTGTCGCGCCGATATCCCCGTTGTGTTCTAGGACCGCACCAAACCCAGATTCGTGCAGCTCCTCGACATGGGCCGCTGGTACCGCGCCGCCGCCGCCGGATTCTTGGTGAACTCTTTCTACGAGATGGAGAACACCAACGCCGACGAGATCAACAACCTGGCAGCGGAGCAAGACGACGACGCGCTGCCGCCGGCGTACACGGTGGGGCCGTTGGTCCGCCGCTCAAGCGGCTCCGATGAAAACGGCGGCGCGGCAGCGGCAACGTGCTTAGAGTGGCTGGATCACCAGCCAGCGGGCTCGGTGGTGTATGTCTCCTTCGGGAGCGGCGGCTCCCTCTCCGTCGAGCAGATGGCTGAGCTCGCCGCCGGGCTGGAAATCAGTGGCCATAGGTTCCTTTGGGTCGTTCGAGCCCCAAGCCTGAAAGGCCCTTACAGCATGGCGATGAAGAGCCACGACGACGGACAGGACAAGCAGCAAGATCCATTGGTGTGGCTTCCTAACGGGTTCATAGAGAGGACGAGCAGCCGGGGCCTCGTCGTGGCGGTGTGGGCACCGCAAGTGTGCATGCTGTCCCGCCCGGCGACGGCGGCATCCGTGTCGCACTGCGGGTGGAACTTGGCGCAGGAGAGCATGGCGGCTGGTGTGCTAATCGCAGGGTTAGGGGATTCAAAACTGAAAAAAAATCGGAGCCTTCGAAATGGACGAAATTCGGGAAATTTGAAAAATTCAGACCGGGATTCAACTGTGTTGACCGGTCAAATAATTCAGATTTTAAAAAATTTGGTGGAATTTGTTTGAAATTCAATCAAAATTCGGACCGGGATTCAACTGTGTTGACTAGGGATGGCAAACTTGCAGATACACAAATATCACTGCTAGGATTTAATCTCAACACCATATAACACCAGCTATACAAAGGAACAGAGGATGTATTAGTAAGGACCAAGGAGAACACAGAAAGAACAGGGACACATCTGCAGGTTGTAGCATCGCCAAGGCACTGCCCTTGTTCCTTATTTGGATGATGCCAGCGAAGCCTTGACTATTGGAGGTGGCGCTGGTAGCCTGCCGCCCAACACACTGCACCACAGCCATCATCCATTTGGGGCATGAAACCTCCATGACCATGAGTAGAAGAATCAATTGGAATGGGTAGGAGAGCTCGAGGAGATGGCATTTAGGAAATAAGGATAAAAGAGGAATGGGAGGAGGCCAGAGCCAATAGATCAGGCGCCGCCATAGCTGCGTGCATTGTTGGCTTTGCTGGCCGCCGGCTGCCGTGGGGAAGGAGAGGAAAATGAAAAGTTTAGGGTTTGCTGACAGGAGTTCGCGCTTTTATAAGCCTGAGAGGTTTTGGGCCTTGGGCCAAGAGAAAAATTCAAATGAGGCCGAAATTTTTTGGCCGGTTTAATTTTGTCTCGGGCCTTACCGAGATGGACGAAATTCGGTGAGATTCCAAATCCCTAGATGATCGCATAGCCGATGTACGCGGAGCAGAGGATTAACGTTGCGATCCTATCCAAGACCATTGGGGTGGCGCTCCGCCTGCGTGAGAGGAGGGCAGATGGTTTGATTCCACGGGAGGAGATCGCGGCGGTGATTAGGGGGTGATGGAGGGGGAGAAGGGATGCGCCATGCGCGGCCGGGCTAGGGAGCTTCAGGTGGCAGCTGCGCAGGCATGGGCGCCGGATGGATCATCGAGGCGGAAGCTGGAGGACCTCGTCGGCGAGTGGAAGGCCACCGTGCTTGGCAAGGTGAAGCACTAGACGACCTCCGATCCACGGCTCCACTCCAAGCTGGAAAATAATACGAGGGATGATCGATGGGCATACCCTGTGCCATCAGCTCGGTGTATGTGTATTTTGGTTTGTACTTTGTAGAGCGTTACGATGCAAAATAAAGAATGTGTTGGGAATTTTTGTGTATGGTTTTGAGAGTTACTGACAACCTTAATTGGACACTTGTAGTTGTAGATTTGAAATAAGAATGCATTGCCAAGGACTATACAACAAAGGAGGTCATAGAGTTTTGTGTTGACTTTATTGATGATATTGATCCGATCAGACACCTATTTCACATTGAAGGAGAAGAAGTTGAAGGAGAAGTTAATCATGAATCATGATCACTTTTATATAGTTCCACTAGATACTTATTGTTGATATTATAATTAATATCACTAATCATTAGTCGTATATGATTTTCCAATAGTTGTTTATGTTCTAAGTTTAGAAATGTGAAAATGATATGAACAAATTTGTATTGAAATATAAGTTATAAAAAGTATTAGGCAAAGTTATGTATTTGAGACCGTGTTAATGTCTTAACGACTCCTTTACCGATCCAAAGGGAATAGTGTCGGACCCTGGATAAAATTTTAGCAGGGGTGGACTTTAGTTTGAAGTTATCTCACAAAAAAATCAATATTGTATTCGCATATTGCAGTCACGAAAAATAGCAAACAATGAGTGACTAACAACGTGTTTCATATGATACTTTTAATTAGAGAATAAGCATTGCTTATGCACCATACAATTTAAAATATATGTAGAACATGTGCTATAAATTTTACATATCTCAATTAGTATCTTCATCTTTAGTTTCTTCTTCTTCTTCTTGTAGCTGCAGCTGCAGGTGTGCATCACCGACCTCAATCGCAATTTGTGCTATATTAACTACCACAACTGCAATAGCAACCTGATCCTGATTTCTCTGGCTGTTGAACCTGTTGACGCCTTTTATGGTCAACACATGAGAGCGCTATATCGCGCGGATCGCGAACCGATCGAATTGCTGCTGGGCGATAGGAGGTTAGACTGCCTGTACAGGGAGTCAGACCGCCTGTCACAGGGAGTCAGACCGCCCGTCATAGGGAGTCAGACCGCCTGTAGCTGTGGTGCCACGAAATCAATCTTTCGATGATAACTACCACACTTACGTGGTGGTGGACGGCTAGGTTTACGAGCAAACCTACAAAGAGATAACCAACATACTTTCATGGCGAAAAACGACTAGTTTACGAGCAAACTAGCAAAGACCGTCGATGCTCACACCCGGGAGAGACCCCGTCAGGGCATGGACGTCGCCGGACGTGCCCTAGGTCAACCAGCAAGCCTTAGGACGCCATCAATGGCCGTGGAGATCACGATGGACAGCAAGAGAGTCAATTACATAAGAAAATCCCATCAAATACAACTCTAATTCGGATTAGGACTTCCACAGGTGGTCTACCCCCTGTACAGGAGGTCTAACCGGCTGGATGCAGCAATGCTTTTTGCCAGAGTCATAACTTCCTCATCCGGACTCCAAATCGGGCGATCCACATATGCATTTTGATCATCTCGACGAGGCCCATGCAATGGTGGAGTCCAATTCATACTTTGACTACTTGCATATAGGCGGTTAGATCGACCCCTACAGGCGGTTAGACCTCCTTCGTTTTGCCGGATCGGCTAGAGGGCACAACTGGCCAAGCCTGATCGGCTTGCTGCAACTTTTGGTCATCAACATATGCCCCCCTGTTTCTTGGTAAAGCTTTGCGTATCAAGAAACATTTGTCATAATTCAAATTGCATAGGAGCAATGTCGAGCACACGCGCATCAAACATGCTTCTCTCATCTTGTGTGAGTCAAATAAGCCTGAGTACACATTATCTCGGCTGTGTTTTCTGAATATACTAGAAGATCATTCTCACACATGTAAGCTATTGTGAATGCATAAAGTGACCAAATTGCAATAATGCCAATTGGTCTTTGCAACACATCTCAAATTGAGCATGAAGAAAGACATAGCATTTCAATAGCATTCATAAATTACTTTAACCATATGAAGTGAAATGAATAATCAGTCAAAAAGTAAAAATGACAAAATTACCTTGAAACCGGTAAAGGTCATATTACTCTTGCATCCTTTGCTTGTTTCCATCCTGTCTTTCAATGCATCTTGAATTACGAAAATATTCAACAAACTTTTTCCACCTACTTCCTTCGGCCTTACCAAGTTATAAAACTCCAATAGCCGAAGTAGTAGACTCTTCGTTTGAACCTGCCCAATAGCGGTTAGACCGGATGTCAACAGCGGTTGGACCGGCTGTTAATGGTGATTGGACCGGCACATCTAGAATAAGCCCTCTAATTTTGCTAAACATCAGTCTTTTCTCATAGAAATGCCTCACTCGATGCTCGCTATTCTAGGGCTACAATTCTGAATATTGATGTCTAGAAGCATGATAAATAATAAAGATGAAATCATTCACTAGACATTTATGATGAAAACATCTAATGACTCATTTAAATATAAAAACTTGCTGCACCACCAACAATGAGTCATTATGTAATCAGATATGCTTTTCACCCATGGATGCAAAATCTTTAGCCCGAATATGAAATTTCACATTCAACTTGATCATTAATGCATAACACTTAAATCAGCTAAATATTTCAAAGCATCATTATTTAGTGAAATAAAGACAGCAGCAATGTCTCTTTCTTTAAACACTGTGCAAGCCTATTTAGTAAATATAAACTCCATGGTGAGAAACTACTCATTTTGCTAATACTTTGCCCCGCGAGCATTAAATCCACACAAGTAACCGCTCATCGGGAAACTTCCCACTTTAGGGCGATGATCAAAGGTGCTCATCGGTCGCATATGTTGCCAAGGACGATATAAAATATCGTCCATATGAATTCATCCATAAGAGTATGCACAACCAAAATAAACTGTAGAGAAATAAATAAATAATGGAACTAAAATCTTCTCTATGAACTAAGCATTTCAGCTTTTGTAAATTAATGGCAATGATATTGCAATTAATCAATATGCATAAAAATTTGGTGGAAACCCACCATAATATAAAGATCCATATGGCAACCAAGGATCAAAATAAGAATATGAGGGATAACCATGCATACTATAGGATGAATTCCATGACATAGGCATATATGGCATTTGAAAATCAAATGGATGATGCAATGACCAATAATTTCGATGATTTGGTGCAAACCTTGTATTTGAATATCGTCTCTCAGACCTCCTCTTCTCCTTCAATTGTGTTGCACCTTTTGCTTAAACATCATCCTTGTCTTGAGTGTGAATGCTTCTTTTAGGAACCCATGCCATACCCTTCTTTCTCAACTCTTGAGCGCTAAGCTTTTGTAGGTTCTTCCTTTGCCAATTTGATAAATGAAGTGAGCATCCTGATTTTGTTTCATTTTTGGACAGCAGCACCGCATTCTTACCTTGTGGCTTCATCACCTTCTTTCGTTCAGATTTGGCACTTGGAGGATCAATAGCATTTTTTTCCTCTCCTTTACCATCACTAGCTGAAGTGCCTGACACATTAATCGGCTCTTCACTAACTGAATTCAGATCTGAACTTTCATCCTTGCAGCCATCCTTTTTCACCACATAAACTTGCTTGACAACTTTTTTCTTGTTTCAAATTCTAGACCGATCTTTTTGATCAAAACGGTCATTTTCAACATATGGTTGCCTAGCACATGATGGTCCTCTTGGAGCTGTATACTCTACATGATATGGTCTGAAATATGAAGGAGTATGTGTCCATGAATTATCCCACCTCTATGATGAATAAGGATAAAAATTGGCAGGATGTGAAGCATATGGAATTGGCATTGATGGCCCTGAAGATGAATATGATGTTGCTGAATGGAAACTCCTTCTTTGCCTATTCCAATTCTCAGAAGTATATTTAGGAGTCAATCTTGATGATTTAACATCACTTGACCGATTAGCTCGCTTGGCCTCATTATCTTTTTGATATTTAGCCAGAAGTTCATTGAAAGTGAGCTTCGGCCTTTTGCCCTTGTGGTTAACACGGTTTTTACCTCCATCCACCTTAGGATGTTCAGATTTAGACATAGGTGGATTTCTTAGACCTGAACCGACCTGATCAACTTCGGAGATCGGTCTTCCCTGTTGGTGACAAGCGGTCAGACCTCCTGTCGCAGGCGGTCTAACCTTACAGCCGGTCAGACCCTCTGTCGCAGGCGGTCTGACCTCCTGTTCCAGCACAACTGAAGTAACAGGATCGGGGTCCCTGCCTCCCCTTATATATGCCAGAGGGCAGGGTTACATGGAGACCGTATAGGACTAGGAGACTTTTACAAGTTTATCTCTATTTCCCTAATACAGTTTATCCTAACCGACTAGGACTAATCCTTGTCTTGTGCGTCAAGTCTTGTACATGGGATGGCCCATAGGATGGCCCGCCAGGGTTGTTTAGTCCGTCAGGACTCTACACCCACATTGATCCAATGGAGAAAAATTCATTTGCTCTCCAATAACCTCTGGGATTTTAATAGGTTCATCATCCTCAATAGTTGCATGAACTTTCAAATCATGGATGATGTCCTTCTCATCACTTGGGAGCTTTGAATCTTTCTCATGGCAATTGAAGTAGGATTTTCAGATAAATCGGCTAGCTTCAACCGATTTACTAACCCCTTGCCATCAAGACCAATTAAAGCCAACTGGTCATTTTCTTGTGTTTGAGAAAATCTCAATCGTCCAATATTAATAGCCGATTGTATGAATTGACGAGACATATTGCAATCACTAATATATGACCAAACAAATTATGCAACTTGCAATATTTTTGATCCTCTAACTCAAGAGATGATGGAATAACTTTGTGATCACATAGCTTAATAAGTTTATTCTCTAGCAAGATATCAAATAAATCATCACACAAAGTTAAATCAAAGGTATACTTTATTTTTTCTACATGATGCTTTTGTGGAGAAGGTTTTAAGGCCAAGCAAACGAACGGTTCAGATTTGCTATCGACCCATCCGGCTATACCTTTCTTTACACTTCTCATAGCCGATGCTTTGGAACTAATTGCCAAATCAACATCGGCCTTCACAATGCTTTTTGGTTTTTCTTTTCTTAAACCCAAAATGACCACAAGCAAACCATGTAGAGAAAAACTTTGGCAATAGTGATGGAGAAAATTTAAATGCCAAAACATCATTGTTATCGGCCTTCCTAACTTTTACAATACAATGGCCGACACAATCTAAACGCATGCTACTTTTAACAAGTAAATTATTCTCCTCAATCGATCTCTTAGAAATATTCATGATAGAATCACTAATATATGAATCAATTAAAGAGACATGATCTGATTGGGAATTACTTGTAAATCATACCTTGTCAAATATGTTGGAGAGGCGTGGAACTTTAATGTAGATGGTGTCATACTTCTTCTCTTGATGGCATCATACATCCACATCCTGCATAGGCTGGTCAGACCGGCTGTTGCAACCGGTTAGACCGGTGTTCCCACAGCTGCTAGAAAACACCTTGTGTCAATATGCCAATGCCTTCTCCTTGCTTCCAAACCCATGTCAATTAATGTCATTGGTGGGTCCCTGTTTAGCCTGAAGTTGTTGCTTATTTGTGATGTGAGAATCAATATGTAAATGCACAATACCTTCGGCTTTAGAAAAATCAAGAATAGCTGTTTTCTTACTCTTTTCATTATTTTTGTCCAGCCAAACTTGTCTCTTTTGGTAGAACAAATTCAGACCGTTCGGTTGTTGCAATAACCAAACTATTGTTCAAATCTGAATTATTCTCCTTTTCTTTATTCATTCGGTTTTGAGCCATTTCAGCTCTAATGTGAACTTGAGCAACCAAATAATATTCACAATTGTTGATTTTCTCTTTAATAGAAGATTTTAAACCTTTAAAATATAAACCAGCAAGGTCAATATCGGAAATTGATAAATTAGAGCAACGATTTTTAATTTCTTTAAATCGTCTTGAGTATTGACTAACCAATTCACCTTCAACCTGCTGAATATTATAAAGGTAAATAGTGTATGATGTTTGAGAATAACTGGCCGGATAGCGAGAATTAGCATGGCCAATCTTCTCATTCACCGGCAAGTTTTGTGAATTTGCAGTCGATAAATCAATAAATAGAACACTTTATTGAACATGACTAGAATTATCAATATGCGGTGTTCCATAAAAACTGGCCAAATTCACCATGTTAGCTTGGCCTTGATCTCTCATCGGCCTCTGAACTTGTTGTACAGTCGATGCGTGAGAATGAATAGGTGCATGTTGTATGTTGCTAGCAGCATTGAAATTTAAAGCATGCATATTATTTGACAATGGCCTTTAAGCATATCATTCAGAATTATAATTTGCATAAGTAGAACAATCTGAATAATGATTAGCCGATGCAATATGCCCACTATTATCATATCTAGCAACACCAACATAACAATTCATGGTACTTGCAAAATAATTATTAGACATGCGATGTATTTGCAATTTGTACCTTGGGCTGGTCGTAGTAATATTATCGTGGAACATAAGAATAATCCGCCATAATAGGTCTTGATGCTCCTAATCTTGTAATAAATAAATCCAGATATTTTTGATGATCCAAGCAACCAATGACCAATACTTTGTCTCTCTTTTAATCTTCAATATGTAGTAGGAAGCAAAGAAAATACAATGCAATCGGCTTGGGCAGCCTGATCCAAAGTTAGTGGCTACAGATGTAATCGGTCCAAAAAGACCAGATCCAACTATAACGACGAATCAAAGTAATAGATCAATTAAGTATATGGCTAGGGATCGATAGAACGGTTTGAGCAACCTGATCTTTCTTCCCCAGCGGAGTCGCCAAAATCTGTTGACGCCTTTTATGGTCAACACACGAGAGCGCTAGATCGCGCGGATCGCGAACCGGTCGAATTGCTGCTGGACGACAGGAGGTTAGACCGCCTGTACAGGGAGTCAGACCGCCTGTACCTGTGGTGCCACGAAATCGATCGTTCGATGGATAACTACCACACTTACGTGGTGGTGGACGGCTAGGTTTACGAGCAAACCTACAAAGAGATAACCAACGCGCTTTCGTGGCGAAGAACGACTAGTTTACGAGCAAACTAGCAAAGGCCGTCGATGCTCACACCCGGGAGGGACCCCGTCAGGGCGTGGACGTCGCTGGACGTGCCCTAGGTCAACCAGCAAGCCTTAGGACGCCATCAATGGCCGTGGAGATCACGATGGACAGCAAGGGAGGTTGGAAAAAGATTAGGGTTTGAAGATTGAGTGTCGATTGGATTGGATACCTCTCAATCGGCCATAACCCTTTACATTTATAGGGTGGAGAGGTTTGTACCCGTGGGGAGTCAATTACATAAGAACATCCCGTCAAATACAACTCTAATTCGCATTAGGACTTCCACAGGTGGTCTAACCCCTGTACAGGAGGTCTAACCGGCTGAATGCAGCACTGCTTCTTGCCAGAGCCATAACTCCCTCATCCGGACTCCAAATCCGGGCGATCCACATATGCATTTTGATCATCTCGACGAGGCCCATGCAATGGTGGAGTCTAATTCATATTTTGAGCACTTTCATACAGGCAGTTAGACCGGCCCCTACAGACGGTCAGACCTCCTGTCGTTTTGCTGGATCGGCTAGAGGGCATAACCAGCCAAGCCTGATCGGCTTGCTGCAACTTTTGGTCATCAACAGAACCAGTGACATTGTGACTTCCATGGGTGCTTGGTTGTGTATCACCTGAGATAGCATTCAAATTTGTGAATAAATCTTCAAATCTACACAGAACATGACACCAAAATAATGCTTTTATGCCTTTCGATTTTCCTTTCTTCCTCGCATCTTCTTCTTCTTCTGGCCTTCCCGGACCATGAAGAACTTAGTGGCGGTGACAACTAGGGGAGAATAGTGGTGCTCATCGGCGAGTACCTAAGGCGGCCACCTCAGCTCGCCTAATGGGAGGGTCCGCCACTTGGAGGGCATATATATTTATTCTTATTCTAATAGAGGTTTTGCTACAAATATAGATATTCATATTAGATTTTTTTTTCGATACGAATACATATGGTTCGTATAGTCGGTTCCACCCGTACCACAGAGGCACAGAGCTCACAGGTAATCAAGTTCCCATACAAACATTTATTACTCGGCACAAACGTCTAGTACCATGCACAGCAACGAGCAGATAGATGGCCGTCACAGTGGCAATCCCATAGTAGCATGGCTGCATGGGGTCCAATGCCCTGTGCTTGTCTGCTCATGTCGCATCACCTCCCTGCCGAGCGCTGCCGCCCGCCCTCCACCTGCCGGCGACCTACTCCAGCGCCCGGCGCGACGACCCCTCGGGCGCCCACCCCATGGAGGTTGTCTAGTGCTTCTGCCTGCCAAGCGCCGTGGCCTTCCACTCGCCGGCGAGTTGCTCCAGCTTCCGCCTCGACGATCCCTCCGGCGCCCATGCCTTCACAGCTGCCTCCTGCACGTCCCTAGCCCGGCCGCGCATGGCGCGCCCCTTCTTCTCTTCCTCCATTAGCTCCCTCACCGCTGCCGCGATCTCCTCCCTTGGAACCAAACCGTCCACCGGCCTCTCGCGCAGGCGCAGCGCCACCCCGACGGTATCGGACAGGATCACCGCGTTCATCCTCTGCTCCGCATACATCGGCCATGCGATCATCGGAACACCAGCCGCCATGCTCTCCTGCGCCGAGTTCCAACCGCAGTGCGACACGAACGCCGCCGTCGCCGGGTGGGACAGCACACGCACCTGCGGCGCCCACGCCGCCACGACGAGACCCCGGCCGCTCGTCCTCGCCATGAACCCATCCGGAAGCCACGAAAATGGATCATCTTGCTTGTCATGTCCATTGTTGCTCTCCATCTCCATGCCGTCAGGGCCTTGCAGGCTTGGCATCCTCACGACCCAGAGGAACCTGTGGCCACTGCCTTCCAGCCCGGCGGCGAGCTCGGCCATCTGCTCAACGGAGAGTAAACCGCCGCTCCCGAAGGAGACGTACACCACCGAGCACTCTGGCTGGTGATCCAGCCACTCTAAGCACGCCGCCGCGGCCGCGCCGCCGTCTTCGTCGGAGCCGCCTATGCGGACCAACGGCCCCACCATGTACGCCGGCGGCAGCACGTCGTCTTGCTCCGCCGCCGGCTTGATCTCCTCCTCCTCCGCGCTGGCGTTCTCCATTTCATTGAAGGAGTTCACCAAGAATCCAGCTGCGGCGCGGTAGTGGTGGCCCATGTCGATGAGCAGCTCGAAGTCAGGTTTGGTGCAGTCTTGGAACCAGGCGGGCATGTCGGCGCGGCGGAGCGACAGGTGGTCGGAGAGCTGTAGAGGATCCGGGAGGTCGCGGTACTCGCCGCCGGCTGCGGCGGAGCCGTCGTTGAGCGCCATGTGGCAGCGTAGGAGGGCAAGAAAGGCGACGTTGGTGGGGCAGAAGATGTAACCGGGCACGCCGAGCTCGGCGGCGGCGAGGGGCAGCGCCTTGTAGCAGAAGAAGTCCATGATCAGCGCGGCGAGCGGCGCGCCGGAGCTGACGGTGATGGAGTGGAGCAGGGCACGGAGGTGAGGGATGGAGCGGCGTATCTGGTCGGAGAAGTCGGGCTTGATCTCGGCGGGGAGATCGTCGAGCGAGACGACGGCGACATCGGCGGCGCGGAGGGAGGAGAGGATGCCGGAGTGGGCGCCCGGATCGGTGAAGGTGACGACCGTGGCCGCGAGGCCGTGGTGCGCCACGAGCCGACGCGCCAGCTCAGCTAGTGGGATGAGGTGGCCGATGCCGGGGCTGGTGAGAAGCACGACGTGCGGCCGCGGCGAGGTAGCTGCGCCGGAGCTAGTCGACGACGACTCCATCGGCGTGATGATTGCAGGTAGCGCTCGCGGCTCGCGAAGCTTGAACCGATGTGGGTTTGCAAACTTTATTCTGATGCTTCCCTATTTGTGGAATTACAAATCAATTCCTCCTTTGGAACGACAGAGCATAGAATCGAGGTATTGCTCAAGAGAACAAAAGGGGACGAAGGAACATGATGCTAGCATAGTTGCGTTCAGCTGCATCAACCTCAACTTTGGACCGATTCTCGCCGCGTTACAGCAACTGCCCCCCCCCCCCCCCCCGGTGCAGGCCTTCAAATGCAGCGAAACAAACTCACTCCTACAGAATCTTACACTCCATTTTCGAATTACAATTTCTTTGACATTTTTTTATCTCAAGTTTAACCGCTCGTCTTATTTAAAAAGTTTATGTAAACATAGTGAGATATAAATTATTCTTGAAGAATTTTGGTTAATAAAGGAAGCCATAACGAAAAAAAACATGATATTTATAACAAAAATATTTTAATAAGATAGGGGGTCAAGCTTTGGATCAAACAAATTGTAATTTGAAACAAATAGAGTAAGTTCTTGGACAATAGTATAGGCTACTTGTTTATAGTTATTTCAATACGACTACGGATGTCGTTTCCGTGGTGAAACAGCTTCTCTGCTAGAGCTTAAAAAGTATTAAAAATGTTTGGCAAAATTACTTCTCAGCGGTAATATGATACTCCATCCCTTTCAAAAAATTGATTTCTTTTAAAATAGCTTATAGTCAAATTTCTCATTAAGCATGCAAGCATCGATCGGGATAACTTATCTCCTCTCATCTTTTACATTAGTCTTACTTTATATTCTAAGATCGAGATTAATTAATGAACTACACACCCAAAAGCAAAGATTTCATGATGAAGCTTGAAGAGCATCCGGCGCGCAGCCATCTTGAAAGTTGAAGCGTATGCAATTCTCGCTTCTCGAGGACTCAAACAGTTTCAACTTTGACTAAGTTTATATAAAAATATATTAACATATCTTATATAAAATAAGTATCATTAGATTAGTTATACAATATATTTTTATAATTAAGTTATTTAGAAACATAAATATAATATAATTTAGTATACAGTGGGTCAAACATAAGATTCCTTGACTGTCATGATTTCTATAGTTGCGTTCTTTTTGGGACTGAGGGAGTACCAAACTTGTTTCAACTCTCAAAACCACACACACTAAAATTCGTAGTTTGCGCTTGGTGTGATTAGCTCTGCTCTGTGTAAACAAATCTACAACTAAATGTGACCCATTGAGGTCGTCAGATTTCCCATGCCAAACTTGTTTAACTCTCAAAACCACACACATTAAAATTCATAAAGCATTCTTAATTTATTTTGCGTCGTAATGTTATACAAACCAAAATACATCGAACTGATCATGCATGGCATGCACGTCGATCGCCCCCTCAGTATTATTTTTGGGAAAAGATAGACATTGCTTGAGTGTTTCTTGGGGACTAGCACCCAAATTTTACATCGTTCATTATTGCTTCTTAAAATTAGTCCGGCTGCAGAGGAAGGAGAAGACTGCGGAGAATACTGTAGAAGGTGAAGAAGGGAAAGGAAGGAGGGCGCCGGCGACGGAGGAGAATACCTTAGTCGGGGTCGCAGCTAAAGGGGAGGAGAACCGGTAGCCGGAGGAGGATAAGTGGTGAAGCAGGGAGGATGCGTGACGGTGAACGGAGGAGGAGAATACAGTAGAAGGTGAAGCAGGGGAAGGGGAGGACGGGCGTCGGCGGCGGAGGAGAAGAAAATCGACGGTGTCTGACACTCCGGGTGCCCTTAACATCTTCTTTGGCCACCAGAAATACATTAATGAATTATTGGTCGCTAGCTAGCACTCAGATCTTTCTTTTTCCACTCCATGTAGGAGAAAGAATATACTCCAGCTAGCTATGTCAGCCAACAAATATGTTCACTTTCAAAATCCCCTGGTTAAGACTAAAGTGCAGCTACGTAGCTAGTGCCATTGCGGATGCACTAATGAGTTGTTTATGGTGTACTCGGCACCAAACCTAACCAAAAACATGTCAGAAACATTAGCTATTCAGAAATAACGTACGATTATTCAGGAATCATTATATATTGATCCCAAGTATTATATCCTCGAGAACACAGCTTTTGCTATGAATTTTAAAGCACACATATGAATCGCGGAGAAAATTTTGCACTACCTGCCTTAAGCTTGCTATAAATCAGTCCTGACCACTAGCTATGCTATATAATTCTATGCAGATATACATATACTCTAGCTAGCCTGGTGGTCGAGGTTTCACCACCACATCAACTTTAATTAGCCTCCTGTTTGCATCATCAGACGATTAACCTATTGCTTTCGCCAGCCGCGCCGCAGCAAAGACACAGCAGTTGAACGCCACGCCGATCACTACTCCTAAAGCAAACGGGTTTATCGAGGAGGCCGCCAACTCCTCTCGAACTATGTCTCTGACCTTATCGGCGTCGAAGTCGCACCGAGGAGGCTGGGCGGTGCGGGCCTCCGACGACACGCACCGCACGGGCGCTACCGCCGGTCGCCGCACGCGGGAAGCGACGGAACGCAACACGGGGTTCATCTTAATCGAATCTGGTTCGATCGTTTGGGAGTATATGGAATAGGGAGCCGTGTGTTCTTCGGATCCCGTATGGTACGGGGTCGGCATTTATTTGAAGCGGAACTGATCAGATCTGGCTCGGGTTCAACCAAACGCCTTTCTATTTAGATTAGTAAATATATCTGTGTGTTGCTATGGGTGTTATTAAAATATATAGGCTTTCTTTTAATAATTTTTATTGTGTCGCTCAGACATTTAAAAGTGCACTAATTTGCGCAATACCTACCATTTGGCCTGGCCCACTTTCATCCGCGCCTTGTCCATACCAGGGTTACCCAAACCGGTCCGGTAGTTCGTACCGCCGGCCGGCGGTAACGGTATACCGGACCGGTTTGACCGGTAACCGGTGGAAACCGGTTGAATTCAAATTTTGAATTCAAATCCCCCGTGCAATCGGTTTTTTTCGGTAAACCGCTCGAATTTACCGGTTACCGACCGGTTTGGACCGGTTACCGACCGGTTTGTTGGAAAACCGGCCAAATTCAAATTTTGAGTTCAAATCCCCCGTGTGACCGGTTTGGAACGGTTACCGACCGGTTTGACCGGTTACCGACCGGTTTGAGCGGTTTACCGGACCAGTTTGACCGGTAACCGGTCAAACCGGTCCGGTTACCGGTACTACCAGGGCGGTTAGCCGGCTCGCGTTAGGGAGGCGTTGGGCCTTCATGGGCCTTAATGGGCCGGCCACTGTTTTTTCTTTTTTTATTTAACTTGTATTTCACGAAAAAAATAGCAAATGACCAAATATTTGAGAAATTTTGACACCAATAGATCCAGCACACCATGAAGTATTTTTAAGAATTTTTATCCGATTTTTCGAATTTTTAAATTCAAATTTGAAATTTTTGAATTTAACCGGTTTCAAACCGCCCCGAACCGCTACCGGTCCGGGGCGGTTCGACCAGTAACCGCGGTTTTCGGACCGGTTTCCGCGATTTTTTTAACCCTGGTCCATACACGGTCCAAAATGCTAGGCCCAGGTCATGAATCAGCCTCCACGTTGGAGCGTAGAGCATCTCTAGTGCACCCATTCATTCTGAACTAACGACAGCCACGTAATTATTACTTTGATTCGATTCATGAGGGAAGGAGATCAACGTGTCCCATACTGCGATAAAAAAGAAATCATAGAGGACAGGCTTGCTCTGACATAACAGTATCTGCATGCAAACGGTGACTGACCGGTGGGGCATCTTTTACTTTTTGCTCAGCATGAACCGGCTATAGATTTCGATCTGATTCAAGTCTCTGCTTGATGAATCGACATCTTTACTGGATGAGCCGGTTCATTGGTCTGCCACATCAGCGAATGATCCGCTTTTCAACCATTGACTATCTCTAGCTGTTCGATCCTATCGGGCGGTCGATGTCGCTAGATCAAAACCAGCGCTTATTAGCTGTCTCCCTCAAACCCTAGCTCACTTTTCCTCCCCTCACATTCCATGGCGTCCGGTAGCCGCACTACCCAAGAGATAGACCAAACAAGTCCTCTCTCTCCGATCACGCCTCTTCCACCGTGATTGGTGGCCCTCCGCCCTATACCCGCACCAGCCGGCGGTTCACGCCCGTGCATGCAAGCGCCAAAGTTGGGCGGAGCGGCGTGTAACACCCAAAAGACCATCACAATAAAAACAATGTAAGCAACAATTATCATAGTTTCCTTTTAAGGAATTAATAAATTAATAAATAAATTTAATCTTAAAAACAATTTGAATATCATTTAAATTTATAGAACACAAGTGATTTGTGCATTCATAATTTGTTGCATGGTTTTTGAGTGAAGTTTTGAATTTATAAAATCATGAAAAAGTTCAAATCTTAAACCTTTTCCTCTCTTTCTCTTTTTCTCAGCCCGGCCCATCTCCCTTTTCTTTTTCCCTTTGGCCCAGTTCTTCTCCCATCCTTCTTCTCTTGTTTTCGCTCGACCCGATTCCATCTCCGACGGCCCAGCCCAGCGGCCCAATCACCTCTTCCTCTCTCCCTCCCGCAGTCTCCCTCTCTCTCTCTCACCGCCATGTGGGCCCCGCCCGTCAGCCTCGTCTTCCTCCTCCGACCGATCCCCTTCATCTGCGCCCGTGCCCGACTGCCGGCCTTCCCACGCCGTGCTTCACCTCCCTCCATGCCTGCTCGACCTCTCGTGAGTGCGCCGTGAAGTCTCACCCCACCAGCTGCCACCCTATCGCCTCCCCTTCCTCCACCGAGATGCCACATCAATCCCCCACTCATGCCGCCATTAATGGCGAATGGAGCTCCGATCCGATGCCGTCCGCTCCTCTCCCCTTCCACTGGCACCGCCACTACCCCCACCGCACCCTATAAAGCCTCCTTGACCCCTCACTCGGTCCCCCATCTCCACATTGAGCTCTTGCTCACAACCACCCCCAAAGCTCGCCGCCGGCCGACGTCTAGCTCCATCCCCGCCGCCTGTTTCCCTCTGCGACCGCGTCGTGGAGCTTGGTAAGTGGATAAGCAAGCCTTGGCCCCCTTCTTTCCCTACTCTTTGACTTCCACACACGCGCGCGGCCTCACCGGACTAGGTCCCCCGCCGTCGCAAGTCGCCGAGCCGCCACGCCGCCCGAGCTCCACCAAGAAGACCCCTATCGAGTTCGCGTTGCCTCTAGCGTTCTCCAGAGCCAAGAATCGCTCAAAACCAACGACCCTAGCCCCGTTTTCCACCAACTCCGGCGAGTTCCCGTCGCACCGCCGCCTCCACCAGTCGCCGCCGGCGACCAAAGAGCCTCCACCGAACCACAGCCGCCCGATCGCGATCCGACGGCTGCGATCCACCCCAATCCCAGTCAACCGAGAGCCATACCGGTCAGCCCTAGCCATTTTGCAAAAGAGCCCTGAGGTTCTGTGAAATCAACCCGCCGTCCACTCCTATTCAAAAACAATCACAGTTTAGTCCTGTTATTTATGTTTAGCCCTCTGAACTCCACCAAAATACAACCCGCAGTCCTGGACGCCCTTTTTCACATATAAACGCCTCTATTTATATGTATATTTATGTATATAGCCTCTGTTTCTTCTGTTTTAACCCCTGGAAGGATAGAATATTAGTAGAGAGGTCCTTAACCTTGTTTTAAACATATTTGAACCATTTCATATCCGTTTTGAGTGATTTTTACGCTCACACAACCGTCTCTGCGTGTACTTCATATTTAGATGCTCCTTTAACGTCTTTTAAATTGAATGATGTATTGTTTTATATAATTTATTGTATGCTCTTGTTTGAATCGTAGAGAAAAAGCAATTTGAGGAAGAGCCCGTGCAATTCGAAGATCCGGACTTTTTAGCTGAGCAAGTCAAGTGGAAATTCTCCCCCTTCATATTCTTTTGAACCTATCTACATAGCATGTTAATTAAGTTTACTTTATTTTGTTTATTGCATTTATTTTGACGGGACCCAATTAAGGACATCTAGTCTTTTTACCCATACCTTGTTATACAGGGGTTTTATCTTTTGTTGGGTAGTGATGCTAGATGCTAAACTTGGGATATGGATGGGTTATGCAAACTTGTTGGAACATGCTTTATATGTCGAACTTTGGTAATGCAAGAACACCTTTGTTAATTGGAACATGGAGCGGCAACCCGAGATATTTCGTACAACCATAATACCACAATGGCTCTGGTCTTGGCTGATTAATTAGAAACCTTAGTCAGGGTGATCTTACCGAAAGTGCAAGAGGGGTGGCGGTTGATGGTGTATAGCCCGGTTCTCTTGGGAAGTGGGCTTGGCTAAGACACTAGGCCCATTAGGGAGGGTTATGCCTGCTACCGATCCGAAAACCTTAGCGGGTCATTTCTGACTAGGGAATCTTTGTAAAGACCTCGTAGCGTCTCTATGCAGCCACACCTCGGAAGTGTGGTATGTGCCTGGCCCGCACAGCATGGTTGGGTTTAAGAGTTCTTCGGAGCTTTTACGCGATTTGTGGTGAAAGTGTACAACCTCTGCAGAGAGTAAAACTGTTATAACAGCCGTGTTCGCGGTTATGAACGGCCCGGATGCTCACATGATAATTGAATTTAAAGTCGATAATAAATTGTGGTTCCATGGCTATTTCATTGGATCTTTATGCTTAATTGGGTTGGTATAAATTTACACCTTAATAACTAGAAGTTGCTTAATAAAATTTGCCCAACTAAAATGCTAACCGCTGCAAAACCCTTAGCCTCCCTTGGAAGCTTGCATTTATTCCCCGCTTGCTGAGTACCAACCATAAAGTACTCATCCTTGCTAAAATTTGGATCAGACGAAGAAGAAGGTGATGACTATCTCAGTGAGTTCGATGACTTCTAGGCGAGCGTTTCCCCCAGTCGGCTGCCTGTGGATGGAAGCTTGATGGAAGACTTTACGCTTTTTAGTTAACGTGTTGAACATTTAAAGGCCTTCGTGCCTTCATCGTGAGTGTAATAATTCGACAGTTTTACATTACGTTTTGTGCACTGTCTTTTGTATTACTCTTATGTCGCTATATGTATGGAACATGATCCTGGCATACATATAGTTATGCATCCGGTTTTCTTTATAAAATCGGGTGTGACACGGCGTGAGGTCGTGACCCACGCGGCGTGACCAAAAGAGGCACGACACGTTGCACGGCCACCGGGCCAGCAAAGCGCAACTCCTTGCAGCGATTGGCCCACGGGCAAGATCCTCAACGGCATGCCGATTTTGCTGGCATGGTTTCTTCATCTTATTCTTTGTGTACAAATTGGTTGTTTTGTTTTGCTAATGGTCGTTGATTTTTAATCTCGAATCCTCTCTAGTGTCTTTGTTGTGGATTGCTCGATGCCTATTCTCTCCGTGTCCGAATTGAATCATGTTGTTGCCATGTCTGGAACTCTGAATCGAATCGAGATGTTGTTGTGTTGCTCTTTTGCCGTGTTCATATAAAATAGGAACCGGAGCGCCCTTAAACATTAAAAAATCGTCATGACGGACCAAAAAAGGCAGAATCATTGCTTGCTTTAGAAATAGGTAAAGATATAGATTGGGAGAAAAAACACTGTAGCTAAGTCTTAGGAAGCGTGTGTAGTGAGGTGGAGGAATAATATGAATAGGGAAAAGTTAGGATGAATAATGTTTTTTTGGTAAAGAGAAATCAGGTTTAGGATGATAAGATTGGACAATGTATATGCACGTGTACCTTAGCTTCTCTAAAGCCTAGCCCATACATAGTTTTTGGGGCCCTAGTGCGAAACACAACTTTAAGGCCTATACATTATTTAGAATAAACATTTTTATAATGATTGACAAGTAGACCTAAGCATTTGTAGCCTGACCCGGCCCGGCCCAAGCCTGGTGGGTTTTGGCCCGCCCACGCCTTCTAATGGGGTGGGACTGGACAGCAAAAACCAAGCCCGAAAAAAATTCGAGCCGGCCCGAGCCCGCCCAATTTTTCAACTAAAAAAGGACGGGAAGCCCGAACCCGCCCACAGCCTGGCCCAAACTTGCCCATGGGATGGGCGTGGGCACAAATTTTCGTCCTGAAATAAACCGGGCTTTTTCTCGGTCCGGCTCGAATTGAGCCTGGCCCACAAAATACTCAGGTCCGTTGACAAGTACATGCTACTACTTGAAGACACTTTTAGTATTTCTACTGGTACTTGATGGTACTTTTAAATAGAATTTCAAATAATAAATTAATAATAAGAAGGGTATTTTAGTAAGTTCATCCTCCTTTGATTAATGAGTATACTCATCCAACAACATATCGTGACAATTACAAATGGGCCCATCAAATCCAAAACAATGTGAAATGACATAAATAACTTTTTTAGAAAAAATAAAATAAAATTATATGTGGGCCCATTTATGTGGTACTTGGTCCCACACTTTTTTACTTTTAGGTTCTTTTTGCCGATGTACTTTTAGGTAATTGATATATTACGTACGATTCTATTTGCTAAAAGTACATTGATACTTACCAATTATTGTAAAAGAACTCTTATTTAGAATATATACTCCCTCCATCCTTGAACTTATATCGTTTAGGACAAAGAAATTTGTCCATTTTTTAACTAAGTAATTCGTCATAAACGGTATATATTTAGAGAGGAGTAAGTATAGAAGTATAATGTATTAAAAAAAAGGAGTTGGTACTAAAAAAAAGAGTAAATTACATCCACAACAACGTGTGAGGTTGTATCATTTTAGTACAACAAGTAACTTATTGTGCAAATGGTTATACGAAATTGTCAAATGCGTGCATATACAGTCATATGTACTCCATGTAGATGTATTTTTACCATTGTGGTATGTAACATGAAGGGTTTTATGCATGTAACCCCCTATCTTTCTCTCCCTTCTCATTTAAGTCTTAATCATGCACATAACTCTTTTTTTGTTTGTGAGAAGATTAAAAAATAATTGACGATGTGTGATAAGATAAAATGTACCGCAACTAACATGTTGAGCTAATTTGACCCCGTATATGTGTGCATCATATATATGGAGCCCCAAGTTAGCTTTTAAATTCCTCTCACTTTCTATACTTGATTATAGTAATAAGATAAACATTACTACTAAGTATATTTCAGCATTTACATTTTTAAAATCATTTACTTATATGTAGGCGGTAATATTTTTGGTTCCATATATCATATTGGTCATCAAAATTTAGAGACTACCACAAAGTTTTTTTATGAGCCCATGGATCATCATGTTATTTATAAAGAACATGGTCGAAATTGTTTGGAAGTAACAACAAGATTTTCTATGAAATTTGGTTTATATTCATGTGATGCCATGGAAGAAAGATTTATGATAGGAGACGTAGCTACAGCTGCTACTCAGCCATGTAAGATGATCTTCAAAGGAATTAATTTGCTGGAGAAAGAAGAGAAGATAAATAAATACATAAATATTGGAAACAAGTATGTGGTGATGGGTCACGGTGCAATCTGACCCGAGATAAGTGCACTCTACGTATGGTATTTGATTAACCCAGTAACATGATTATCACGGTGGCCGGATTCTTTTGATTATATTAATATTGCTGGACGTGATACATGGCCAAGTGACGAGCTGAGAGAATGGTTCAGTTTTGATATACGCGATGGAGGTAATTTGCAATGTAGCCGCATTATTTTAGTATATTTTCTTTTGAATGGAAGTCGTACCTAGTCAAGTTTGTTTCGTTTCTAATTCTAGTTCAGGTTACGTGTGCAACAACATGTTTAGTTGGTGTCGTTGGTGGGCCTGCGAGCCATATAATCTGGGCGCTAGCCCGTGTAACAGATTAGATTGGATTTGACTATCGTTAGTTTTCCTCGTCGAGGGTTTTGCTCCGCCGAACTACGGGAGGGCGACCTGCTCTCATCCCGTCTACCTTGCCGGTCCTCGTCGGATTTGTGTTGGAGTATGATCAAGCTTCGTCTTGGGCGCGCTCTCGGATTTCTCTCGGAATTCCCTTCTCTTTGATCGTGTACTTCGTGCACGGGTGGAGAGACCTATCTAGGGTTTGGCTTATATCTTGTAAAGTGATCCTAATCATCTACCATTGGTGCTGCTGGTGTGAGATTGTCTTGCGAATTATTTTATTCATCTGGATTAAACTATTATATTGTTTGGATCGCTGGTATTGCCGTGAGAGTAATCATCTATATTGCTGTCCCTGCTCTCTCTGCGCTTGATCTATTGGAAATAATTTTGACTGAAGTATCTCAGCTGTGAAGCATCAGGCACTTTAATTAATATTGGGTTGTTGCTGTGCGTGCCAAGAAATTTATTGTTTTAGTCATCTAAGAAGCTACCTGTGCTGCGTGGTTAAGTCAATATAAATTATTTCTCCGTGCTAGCTGTTGCAATCATCTAAGAAGTTGCTGTCATATTGTTTTGTACCGTGAAAGATTGGGAGTGGGACAAAATCCTCGGACATGTTGCCGTGTCCTTATTATTATTATATATATATATATATACATATATATATATATATATTTTACTTCCAAAATAAGAAGAGCTAATAAAGTGTACAGTTGACACAATAACTTTGAAGCTTTTTTTAAAAAATAGATGATAAGGTGGGACGAAAATAAGGGGTCACATGCATAAAAAATACCCACATCAAGAGCTATCATGGCAGAACACATCGTGTGGCGTACATTTGACCGTATATGCACACATTTGACTACTTTGTCTATCCAATTGCATGTTTTCTACATGTTAGACCAAATGATACAACCATACAAGTTGTTGTATGATAAATGCAATTTACTCTTAAAAAAGTAAAAGGTTAATGTTCCATACCATTATACCTATATTTTCTTAGCCCTCTTTGCATGGTGAGTCAGCCCTAAATGCGTCGTGCACAGTATTTTGCATATCAAATCCGGCCTCCAACGAAACATGCAAACGAGCAACCCATTTTGCATAGGAGACGGACGGGACCGGAAACAAAACACCCTGTCAGCCAGGCGACGTAGTTCTCCATGCGAGTAGCCTCCGGTTTATTTAATGGTGTGGGTGCATGCTGTTGGAGACGGAAAGAGTTTGCGTTCCCTCGGTTTCACTATGCGTGACCGAAGTCTCATAATATGTCTCGTGTTTGCCTACTTGCTGTTGGAGACAGCCTTAGCTAAGAGATTAAACTTCATCCTGTGTCAAACGAACCGCCATGTTTGCATAGTCGATCCCAGTTTTGGGTCCTCCTAAAGTTGGGTTGCTTCTATCCTACTTCCTCACTCTAAAAAAAATAGAAAAATTCAGGCACCCTCAAAAAATTCAAGAGAAATGGAGTGAGAGAGGCAATGATTTTTTAATGGTCTTTTCTCCGAACAAAAAATAAACATTATGCAGCAGATTATTGTCAAATACATAGGAAAACAACATAACACAAAGGGGAATTTGCTTGTGTACTATGGTAGAAAATGTGACTCATGAAAAAATAACTACAATTACTAACAAAACTGGGCTTGGGCCGCCGTGGCCTTTGCACTTGGCCCAAAAACAAACCCGCGGTACCTGTACCAATATAAATAGCAGTAAGAGGGAAACCCTAGCCAGCATCGCACTTCCCCAATCATATACCCACATACCTGGCCGCCGCCATCACTCTCATCCCCAACCATGTTGCGCCATCACCCCAGCCTACCCCCGTTCAGGATTGTCACCCGAATTCTTGAACATCACACCGAGGCGACATATCTGCACGTGCTCGTCTCTACTGTTGCTTCAGTAGGTATGCTCAAGGTAATAAGGAGGATGAATTATGGGTAGATCTGCTCCTTAGCTTTGATGTTTGCAAATCTGGCACTTGCAGGTGACGACGCATGCACGCAAGGTAGAGTAGATCCTTTGGAGGCTAACTGCAAATAGAAGGCTCCTATGAGTGATAAGAGAAGGTGGGTCATGGCTTCGTGTTGTAAGTAGTGCAGCCAGATCTAGTGAAAGGTGGCTCATGCCTTAAGGTAATAAGGAGGCAAAATTATAGGTAGATCTGACAATCCTTATCTTTGATGTTTCCAAATATGACATTTGCAGGTGCCATTGATGCAAGCTGAAGTAGAGCCTTTGGAGGCTAAATGTGAAGAGAAGACTCTTAGGAACGATAGGAGGCGAAATTATGGGTAGATCTGACACTCATTATCTTTGATGTTTCCAAATCTGGCACTTGTAGATGCCAATGACGCAAGCTGGAGTAGAGCCTTTGGAGGCTAGCCGTGAATGGAAGACTCCTAGGAATGATAGGAGAAAGCGGATCATGGCTTGGTGTGTCACGAGTGTAGCCAGGGCTAGTAAAAGATGGCCAACCTTGACCCTCACATCCGACGAGAGGTAGAATAATTAACTGAGAGGCCTAAGATCAATCATCTCTTGAGGTAATTACCAATTTCTAGATTTGACCTTCTTCTGCAACATGTCTAGATCTAGTAGTGAATACAAGGATATTGGTCAGCTATTGTAGTGTTACACGCGCAGGTTTCCTTGGGAAGCAACTTTGCCCCTACCTTCAAAAGCTTATGGGTTATTATGGAGTTTCCCAAGGTAAGTACCGCATACCTTTACATTATTACCAAGAGTTCAAATTTGGCTTCTAGTTTGCAGATGTATAAATTCATGTTTTATTTTTGTATTATGAGAAATCCCTCTTGATCTCTTTGGAATCATGCTCATGATCTTAAAGGAAAAAATTGTTAACAATAATAAGATAGAAGAGGATTAATTAAAATTTAGTATTCATTAACATCAACATGTATATGCAAGTTTTTGTTTTGTGAAGTAGTTAGTAACGCTGCAATGATCTTTTAGAGTTTCTTTTTTTGGTAATAAAAAATATTCTACAATATTATCAAGATTTAGAAATATATTATTTAACATTATTGGGTCCTCATATTGATGTTTATGTAATGTACGCACACTTGGGATTAATTGATTACCAACAAAATTCCGGAATGTGGTACATTTTTCTTGTCACCACCCTGGCCACATCCAATGCAATTTTGTGTTCATCTAAAAATGTACTCTTTTCTACCATAAGTTAGATTACATATCACATTCCATCTACCACGGTACCATTCACCTCGAGTATTTTTCGCCTTCTCTTATAATTCTGTAGTTGCGAGAGCTTTGCCTCTCCTTTACACTCCTAGTTCAGATCAACTTAATTAAATATATTTTAATTAGAGTCAGTCAAACTTAAAAAAAGTTATTTAAATTGTGCTATATATAATAATGGACTAATGGATCAACCCATTCCATCCCTACTCAATCACGCACCTTGACCAAGATCAATGTGCATCTATGCTACGGCCATGAACTCCTCATTCTAGAACTGAACCAAGTGGAAGTAGGAAGATAAAATCCAGGTTGAAAATAAAAATAGATGGATGTCCTATCAGTCTGAAAACAGAACCCAGCTAGAATGAGGTGACACAACCATCTATTACTTAGCGGTACGGTTGCACCCGATATAGCTCGGTGGTGTGTCTGAATTGTAGAGACTCTTAGATAACTATAACGTTCTACTCTTTGAGTATTAATACAAATTAGACATGCCACCAAGCTATATCGTGTGCAACTCTACCATGGAGCAACTTCTGGTTGTGTAGCTTCGACTAGACTCCACCTGATCTGTTCAATAGAACATCTACCTATTTTGTATACAACATGTTTGTATCTTCCCAGTTTGACATGGTTGGATTCTCGAATGATATCTTCACTGGCATGACACTGGTATATATACTCATGGAATAGTATGGTGTTGACTCCAAGTGAGTATTTGGATCCTAAAAAAAAGTAAGCCAGAATAAATGGTGACATATAATGCTATTGCTTTATTCAGAATTGTCTTTCTTCTACAGTCCTGTTAAGGGTAGGCATGGATAAATGACTCATTTGTAGCTCAACTAAATTCATGGCATGGGACAAGGACACATCTATAGTTTCAATTCATTTTTTTATCTATGCCAGCTACAATCTAAAAAATGTCTCATAAGTTGAGCTACAATGGAAGTGTAAAATTGATGGATCTTCCGCTGGTAGAGGCGAAGACTAAATGAAGTGAGACACAACTACTAGCAATTACTCATCAGCGGCACAGTTGCATGTGATATAGCTCGGTGGCGTGTCTGGATTGTAGCCACACTCTTGGATACTTTACATTGGTTCCTCCTTGAGTAAAGCAACAACTCAGACATGCTACCAAGCTTTATCGTGTGCAACTCTGCCATAGAGCAATTGGTGGTTGCATATGCCCAACATCATGTAGACTTGACACCAGTAAAACTGATGATAATTTGTTTGTATAAAACTTATATATGCACTGGTTTGATCTGAATGATTCATCCTCGCTCCTCAAATATCAGTACTGATAGATACCTTATTTGTTCCTAAACAGCAGGGTGGCGAACGCAATTGCTATATATGCAATTATGTTATCCTTCTCTAGTTTTACCTTATTACCGATCTTCTTCCCAACAATATTCAGACTTAAGCTTACATGGTTCATATTGTTTTGGTAACGGTGGTATCTAAGGACCAATGGTGGTCACCTTGAATATCGAGTGAGTTATGTATGCATGTGTAGTATGTGATATAGCGTCCAACGACATGTGGTGAACGTTGAACACGAGTAGACTTGGACCGAGAGACCAAAGAGTCCAGATGGAGTCATGGATGATCAACGTGATGCACGGAAAAAAGTACATGGAGAATGAAAAGAATACTATGCTAGCCGAGTCAAGTGGGAACACATTGGCAAGTCAAATAGATTGCCTGAAAGAGCAAGAGCACGAACAATTATAAGGTGATAAGGCTTAACGGGAGGATGGGTGTGCCTCGATATTATAGAGGTCATTGTCGGCCAAATAAAGAGGCACATGTGTATAGATGGCCAAATGGGACAAGCCCATTAGGTGGCACTAAGCACAACCTGAAGAAAAAACACATCACTATGTGTAGGGTTGTGTTTGGGCCACCATACCAGCCCGTAGTGTCGGCCCAGGCGTAGAATGATTTTGAGCCGGCACGATGGCGTTCCGATATCTTAGTAACCCAACATTGCCAAGTCAGGAGGCCACATCTCAGCACATGGTGCAAAAAGGCTAGCAGGCAAGCGGCCGGGCGACCGTGGACCCTAATAGTAGTGGACCACCCGTGATTAGGAGGACGAGCACTCAAGCGAGCAACCTTGGCTCGGCGATGCTAGGTGTGAGGAGCAGGAGAATAAGGCGACAACAAAGTTGGGCTCCGCGGTGACAGAAAGCACGCTGAATGTTGTAGTATGGTGGCAGCGAGGTCGGCGCCACCATCAACGGGCGACGGCGTGAGCTTCCCAGCCTTGAGGGCCTCCTCGCCTGCGACGCTGGCCTCCATCACTTTCCGGTCGTAGCTTCGTATCAGCTCCTACTCCCACCGGTCTGCCATCGCAGATCCTACTCCCGGCCTCCCTCCGCCGCTTCGGTTCCTGCCGCTCACTGGTTGTCGCCGCCAAGGGAGTCGCGCCAGCCACCGCCTGCAACAGCCAGGCACAAGTTGCAGTCACTAGCCACCGCAGTGTCGGGCTTGAGCATGGGCCATCGGGCCATTTCGACACTATAGAAAGGCATAGTGTCATGCCTGGGCCGGCAATTTGACGTGATGGTCCTGCCCGGCACGTTACGAAAAAGCCATCGGGCCTGATAGTGTCGAGCCTAGTTAGGCTGTGCCAAATCGGGTTAGGGATAGGCCAGTACCGAGCGACCCATCAGACCATCTACGCATACTAGCAGGTTTGCCTGTTTATGCCTCAAACTCAAGTGGATATTCTCTATTTTTTTATTATCAAACACGCCTGTATTAAACTGAAAGATACAGTACAACACATACAGGTATACTGCGGTATGATATAGAGCCAACTCTACCAACATACCATTTACAGAAAGGTCCCTACAAATGCAAGAAAATGCATTTAGGTCCTTGGAACCTCTGTGACCTGGATTCCGCCACTGGCGAGCTCCAACAGACACCAGAATCCTACGCAACCAACCCAGGCCCACCAAAACACTATCACTATCAAGCTTTAGAAATATCCGCAGAGAACACTCGCCTCAACGGACGAGATGTGGCCAACACTGAAAGCACGTCGGCCAGGGACACACCCCAAGCTCTAGCGACTTTGGAAACGGGTCCGCCGGCGATGACAGGAGCCACCACAGGAAAGTTCGACCCGCTCCACTCTACCATCAATGACAAGACCTCAAGCCACCTCTCCATCTACCAAACAAAAGCCAAACGACCTTACCATCGTCACATGATGAGTCGGAGGCAGATCTACTCCTGATTGAACAGAAACCGAGCGGAGCTATCGGCCGCTGATCCAAGCGGAGTAGGCAGGCCCATGCACAGCCCAAGCTTGCATGGAGAAGCGAGCATAGGATTTGTCCACTTGCATTGGGTCTTTGCACGGGCATGTCTTCTTTAGTTGTGCATGGTTTAGAATTTAAATTTTAGGCTAAGCTAACTACAATTACGCAGTAGCTTCTCCAGTTGTGCAGGGTTTATATGAATCTTATGTGAAGGAAAATGATTAGGCTAAGCTAACCATAACAATTCTTTCTACCATGTTCATCTAGGAAAATATGTGAATAAGGACGTCATAGGCCGTGACCACTAGATGTGGAACAGTATGATCCAACGTAAATGTGTGTCCGTATAGAGGAAGTAGTCGATTGCGTCACGAATGGATCATGACTCGTCCTTCCCCCAGCAATAGCCTCACCGATCAGATCAAGCAGCGGCAACGTCTCCATAGAGTCCACACGTACGAATCACCATGCGGCGTTGTGCTAGCACCACGCATCCAGTTAGGGTTCGGGTTGGAGGTGATGGCAAGGGTTCTAGAGACTATACCGTGGTAGAATGTCTTGCCCTCTATCCCCCTTCGCGTAATTATATAGTTTGGTAATAGATTTCTTTGTGTTAAGCCTATGGAAATCCTAATAATCTCTTGTGGGTCAACATCTATTGGACCTTTAGTTGTATATGATTGCATTTTGGCATATCAGCAACGTTATGATCCTACGCGCTGTTTCAACTTAGTTTAGTCGCATCTTTCAATGAGGTTAAACCCCTAGCTAGAGTTTATAAATTCACGTAGAATGAGCCCTTTCATATGATTCGTACAAGCCCGATTCTTCATTTCCAAAAGGTAGTTAATACGAGGGGATTATATCTGAGTAAAACCATCCAAGAAGCAGATCCACCACGTCTCTACTATGTATACTACAAGCGCTTGAAAACCACGCTTTCTCCGCTTTTGGCATCTTAAAAGAGAAGAAATTTCAGGCAATAGTCCATATGAATGGCAATGTTCAAATTAGTGGAGAGGGTTGCTGGAGTCGAATTGCCTGGGCTTAGAATTGTTTTGACGAGGCAACTGCCATGGCAGAGGCAGTGGATTGTAGGTGAAGCAGCAAGGTGGCACGCCGAAGGCTGCAGCTGACGGTGGACAACCAGTGGGGTTGTGCTGGGTCAAGAAGGCACAAACGATATAAATAGCGCGGTAAAATCTAGGTTAGTACTGTGAATTCGATAGCGTGACACCACCATTTGATAGGAATGGTAGCTTAACGGGAGAAAATCATGTGGAAACCATGTACCACTCGAGGTGGAAAAAGAAAGAACTCCGAACATCTAAACATAGGCACCTGATCAGTATGTATAGAATCTCGCCTTGAAAACAAGTGAACAAAATTGATAACGAAGTCACGCAAGAATTATCAGTGTGAGCAATATAAGGAAGGTCGACTATGTTATTAAGTCTTTCTGAGTTCTGACTAATCACCTAATAGGATCATGTCCATGAGGCGATTGCAAAAGAACCAAGATGAGATCAACCCCAACCAAGAACCATGCCAAAATACTGAAACCATCCAATTCAAACTGAAACCCAAGATTACATATCTAAGCCGAATTTAAAAGTTACAACTAAAATCCGAATTAAACAAAGGGTATGCATGTAGTTTAGGGCCTAGTCACCGAATTAAACGCTAAACACATATAAACGGTCAACTTGGTCAAATAGTGTAAGTAGTGAAATTAAACTAAAACTAAACATGTGTTGTAGTACGGGATTCACAATAGTACAGACAACAAGATGCAAACTTTACTTCTCAAGTCAAATATTACATGCCTTTCAATAGTCAGACTTCGCGCTATTTATAGGGGTCAATCTCGTGTAACATTTTACATGAACGTTACTTCCCACCATTACAGCTAGGACAATTGACCATTGGTTCCCGCCATCTTGTTCAATATTTATTTGCCTTACGCAATCGACTATTGCTTCCCGCCTTTGTAAAAGCGCCGACGAAGATCAACCTTCACCACTTTCTCGACTTCCTGTTTCCTTGACTAACCTTCGAAACGAGTTCAGCTTCGTCTGAAAGCTCGTCGGTGGTCTTCGAATCACCTGCTGAACATCTTCGACACTTCAAACCTCGCGCCGGAGCTTCGAGTGTCCCTCCGTCACGACGAAATTTATATGCACCCCTCGTCTTTGATCGTCAAACGTAGCTTCCGATTCGTTCGGCCATCCTTGATCCTCCCTGTTTTCACCTTCGATCACCGAACGAAGGTTCCATGGTGGCCTCGCTCCAAATACATTGCTCAATTGAAACTTCGCACCTTGTCCTCCAGACAACGCTTTCCCCCAATAACATGTGTATACAGGTAAGCTGGGATAATTGAGTGTAGGGGGAGAATATTGAGTCACAAGCATAGGTTGGAGAAAATATATTAGTCTAGAGAGCAGGTACAATAAATGGCTAATCGACCGCCATGTCATCACGTTGGCCGACTTGGATGAGAGAAGTGAACGTGCTTGTTGACGCTTGTCGACGCTGCCATCGACCAGCTCAACATGAGCTCCAAGGCGCTCATGGCACTGCTACTCTGCACACACTATCTTTCTTACTCTATTGTGAGGAATAAAAGCTTACAAGTAGAACCCACACTAATATAATAATATGAGTAAAGTCACTATATCACAGCCCTAAAATACCGTCTGATGTAAGTCGGTAAAAGTATAACATTAGCGATAGACGATGCGTCGGTATAAGTCACTTACGGACTATCAGTCGTTATTTCTCATTTCCTTGTCGAACCATGCGTCGGTATATGTTTTCAAAAATAGTGTCGAACCATCAGTCGGTATATCTAAGTAGTAACATCGAACCATCCGTCGGCATAGATGGAACCAGGAAGGTGGGCCTACTTACGAGCGCCAGTGAGAATTGGGCCCACACGTCAGTGACAGTATGAGGCTGGAGTGAGATAAATGCAAGAACATGAATATAGTTTGTCTTTTTCTTTTTAATTCGAAATGAAAATTTGTAATTGGTATTTCTCCCTCATACGAACTCCAAATTTGATTATTATTTTTCTATATTTTTTTAAAATTCATAATTTTCATTTAAGGGTGTTTTTATATATTAATTTTGATTTATTTGACCGATTTTATATGGCTTATTTGCTTGCAATTTAGTTGATAACATGAAAATCATGATATTGAAGAACAATTGGTAGTCTAAGTTCATATTTTATAATATTATCCTAAATATAATGTTGTGTCCGAAATTGAGGTGCATTGGAGGTCAAAAATAATAAGAGGTGTTCAAGTCCCAAAGTTTGACTAGAGTTATAAGAAACTATGTGAGAGATGTATCTTTTTGTGAACAATGTATGGTCTCAGTTTATGAAACTATATAGTTATAAGAAACTACATGTGTATAGTATATCCAATTTTTTTAAGATAAAATCTAATGTTTGCCATTTTATAGTTTCTAAAATTTAAAAGTATCTTAAGGTTTTCATAAAAAATTGAAATTTGGCCAGGAACCAAGCTACATCTTAATAACATCACCAAAAAACTTTTCACCATGAAAATGGAATTGAGGTAACTGTGTTCTTCATTTGGTGTCAATGTGAGAGCATACATTTATAACCAACTCTATACTCTCGAGTGAGATTCAAGTTGGTCAATAGTTATTTTTGTCTTTTCTGCGCAAAAGCATAATATTCCAATTGTTTAATGCATGTGATCATGAAAATAATTTTATTACATGTTTTAAGTAGTAATATACCTTTATTAAAATTTAAATACATTGTACCTATTTACTGGGCTAGTAGAAAAGAAACAAAAAAAACAACAAACAGTATTGGGCCTAGCAACCTCACTTTGCGCAAACAGCCCAAACTTGTCGCCGGCCCTTTTAGTGCCAACCAATATCAGACGTCCGATCAAGATCGCATGGTTGTTGTACCCCCACGGTTTAAAGCCACATTCAAATCCTACTGCAGCCGCCTCTCCCCCCGTGTCCAAAGCCGCCGCCGACCCCTCATTCCTCTGAGTCTTTTACCAATATGCCATTAAAAAGTTACACCCAACCTGTATGCCATCAAAAAGTTCCTAGACACCTATCTACCATCGACTTTTTTCATATTTACCCGTGTGCCATTTTAGACGGATGGAGGCTTAACAGCGTCTAACACGGGTGTAAAATGTCGGTTTTGCCCTTCACCTCTATTAACCATGGGAAATAATTAGAAAATACATAAAAAATCAGAAAAAGGTCAATAAATTAGAAAAACCGAAAAAATATATTTAGAATTCCTAAAAAATTCAGAAAACGTGTGGAAATTTTTGAAAATGAGTTATAAAATCGAAAAATTTGTAAATAAACTTTAAAACCCGTAGAAAATTCTAAATAATTAACTAATTAGCTTTATTTACAGTCACAAAGTTAGCTTTATTTATGCATATCTTTTCTTTTCATCCCTTATCCACTTCCGTTCATATCTTCTCCACCTCTGTTCGTTAGTCATTTTCTTGTCTATGTCGTCCAGCACCGCACGCGTTTCTTCTTCGCTGCGTCGTGCATCGCTCAAGCTCGCTATGCTTGTCGCCGTGCTCGCAGGGATGATCTCGCGCTTGCCGCCATGCTCAAGGATGTCAAGCTCGCCTGCGCCGTACGCCATGCTCGCAAGGGAAGACCTCGAGCTTGTTCGATTTGGCTGCGTTGGCTGCCATGCTCGTCGGGGATCGAGGAGGTTGAGGTCGGATGCGACACCATGCTCGATTCGACCTCGCCCACGCGGCCACTCCGGCCGTCGTGGTTGCCGGAAGGAGCTTGAGCTCGCCCGCACCATCCACCGTGCTCGCCGGGGAGGAGCTTGAGCTCGCTTGCGCCATCCACCGTGCTCATCGGGAAGAGCTCGGCCTCGCCGCGCTGGCCGCCGTGCTCACCGGGATGGAGCTCAATCTTGGCCGCGTCGGCCCTGCCTGGCTTGTTGCGGAAGCGTTGCCCGCTCTCCTTGTCGTGCTCGGAGGCGGAGGACGCGTCGGCGGCGGCACGGAGCGGGGGCGGGAGCGTAGGCCCGCGCGCACGCCTAGGGTCGAGGCGGCCTGACGCGAGGCGCAGGTTGCTTGGCGCGGTGGTGGCGGCGGTGGATCTAGCCGGCGGCGGTAGAGGCTCGGGGCCGGCGGCGGCCCTGGCCGGCGGCGGCTAGGGTTCCACGGTCGGGGTCGGGTGAGCACGGGAGAAACAGAGAGATGCAGGGGAAGAGAAGAGAGATATGCAGTGGAGCCAGGGTAAAAGAGTCATTTTACTAGGTGGGTCCTACATGTCAGAGCAATGACACTGTTAAGTTATAACAGGAGACGGACGGAATGGCACACGGGTAAACATGAAAAAAGTCGATGGCAGATAGGTGTCTAGGATGTAACTTTTTTAATGGCGTAGAGGTAAAAGACTCCCTTCCTCTTCTCTCCTATTCCCCTCCTCTGCCCAGATCTGCAAGCAGCCGTGGCTCCATGACTAGCGATGACCCGGCTGGCTTGCCGGCTCAGGCGTGGGCAGCAGCCCCCCACGCTTCTGCTGCCCCGTTCTTCCCCTCTCCAGTGGCGGCGGCGTTGGAGTTTGGCGTCCACCGGTTCAACATCCGCAGCGGCAGGGTTCGAGCTGGGTCTGCTGCTCGCATCTATGCATCAGATGCGTCTAGAGCAGGAGCAGCGCCGACTTCTCGACATCGCGGATGTTAGAATATTTGCGTCTGCCCCATTATTCTATTTATTCCAAAGGATTATAGCCTACTTTTGATGTTATAGTTGTAATGGAAAAGAACTCTGCTCGGACAGGAAAAGAACCCTGGCGAGGCTTCGTATGAGTCACAGGGTTGATTCTGCAGAGAACCCTGTGGGTCACAGACAACCTTGGAGGTTCTCAAAGAACCCTGGCGGTTCTCAAAGAACCCTGGCGCTAGCCTGAGCCTGAGCCTGAGCCTGACTTGCGTGCGGGAGGGATCTCTCTTTTGCTGGCTATGGAAACTGAAGACGCGGTAATTGGAATGACTGATTATGGCAATCACTGATACCATGATTCAGCCTTCCATAATTCAGCTTTCCATAACTCAGCCTTCCCGATTCTCTCCCGTCCAGGTTCATCCTCTCGTCTCACCCGAGGGCTATGAATAGAAAGCCATCTTCTCCTGTGATAGAGTGCTTTTGAGTCCATTACTTCTCCTCCTACCTCTGCTGCAAATCTGCCTCCCCATCGCCGGCGCTGCGCGCACACCACCGGCGAGAGCAGGTGCCTCCGACACCATTGCCTCCTTGAGATCCTGCTCGGGATATCGGGGCAATCAGGTTTCTGGGGAGCGTCTATACGCGACTGCTCGCCCAGAACTGCTACGTCTTCACCGGCGTACGGTTCACCGTCCTGGAGACTCCGCCGCCGTCGAACGACTACACTGCGCCGCGTCTTCTTCCTGCACGACTCCGGCGCACGGACTGCACTGCGTCAACAGACCTTCCTGCATCGAATTTGTACGACTACTTCGAGCAAGACCAGTCGAGGAACATTATGAGTTCGGATGATGTTCCTCCAGCTGGTAACGGCGCAACCGATGCCCCCGGCAGAGGTCCCGCCCCAGGGTACTTTTCGATGTCCGAACTGCTATCCTTCATCTTATTCGTGTTCTTCTTTAAATCTGTGTTAAACTTGAACACGTGCACATGGATTGTTTCACTCATTATAGTCATGCAAATATTCGTGAACTTAATTATAACTTTTGGAATTAAAATATGGCCTATTGCAGATAATTATCCAACAATCCAGAAACCTGATTCTAGTGATAATTATGTTGATAGGTTTTCGGTTGCTCAATTTGCTTCATCCATTAAACCAAACACTTTTGACGGTACAAATTTTGTGAGTTGGCGTGAACGGATGGTACTGTGGTTAACCACCATGGGCATCATGGATGTGGCGGAAGGGAAGCCTGAACAATGCACCTCCGAGCAGGGAAGTGCGTTCGAGGTTAAAGATAATCTCTTCCGCGGATGCATCCTTGGTGTGATTGCCCCACATCTGATTAATCCCCTTCTTAAGAAGAAGTCTGGGAAAGAGATGTGGGACGCCCTTGATGCCCAGTACGGGGTGTCTGATGCTGGCAGTGAGCTGTATCTCATGGAGCAGTTCCTAGACTACAGGATGGTGGAAGACCGTCCTGTGGTGGAACAAGCCAATGAGTTGCATGTGCTGGCTAAAGACCTCGGCTGTTGCAACAAAGAGAACCCTTGCGTGCTGCCCGACAAGTTTGTGGCCGGAGGTATCATCTCCAAGCTGCCACCTTCTTGGAGGGACTTTGCTACTTCTCTGAAACACAGGAGGCAGGAGTTCACAATTGATGGACTCATCGGCTCTCTTGATGTGGAGGAAAAGGCGAGAGCAAAGGATGTACGCAATAAGGGGACACTTGTCGGTGCAAGCGCGAACTTTGTTCAAAAGAACATTAATGCTCGCACCAACAACAAGGGCAAAGGCAAGAAACCGCCTCAGCCACAGAACCCTGGGAAGGCTAAACAAACCACCGGGTACAAGAAGAAGAAGGGAGCCTGCTATGTGTGCGGGAGTGAGGATCACTTTGCTGGAAAGTGTCCTCAACGCAAAGAAGGCAAGTCTGCCAACATGGTTATTAGCGAGCCTGCAGGAACATCGGGGTACGGTAATTATTTACCTACAGTTCTTTCAGTTATGTGTACACCCGAGTGGTGGGTGGACACTGGCGCTAACATTCATGTATGTGCTGACATTTCCTTGTTTTCTTCATACCAGGTCGGGGGGACTACCTCCTTGCTGATGGGGAACGGAGCTCATGCGCGTGTACTTGGTGTTGGTACGGTCAATCTGAAGTTTACTTCGGGAAAGATCGTGCAGCTGAAGAACGTGCAGCATGTCCCCACCATCAAGAAGAATCTAGTCAGCGGCTCTCTACTCTGTAGAGATGGCTTTAAATTAGTCTTCGAGTCAAATAAATGTATTTTGTCAAAGTTTGGGACCTTTGTTGGTAAAGGTTATGATAGCGGAGGTTTGTTCCGTTTTTCACTTGATGATGGATGTAATAAAGTAGTGAACAATATTGTTAACGTTGATGAATCTAATGTTTGGCATTCGAGGCTTTGTCACGTTAATTTTAGTTGTATGTCACGACTTGCAAATCTGAGTTTAATTCCAAAGTTTACCTTTGCCAAGAATTCTAAGTGCCTTACCTGTGTTGGTTCAAAACAAACTCGCAAGCCACACGTGGCTGCTGAGGCGAGAAACTTGGCACCTCTAGAATTAATTCATTCTGATCTCTGTGAGATGAATGGAGTATTGACAAAAGGTGGAAAGAAATATTTCATGACTCTTATAGATGATAGCACTAGATATTGTTATATTTACTTGTTGGAAACTAAAGATGAAGCTCTTCACTACTTTAAAATCTATAAAGCTGTAGTAGAAAACCAACTTGAGAAAAAAATCAAAAGAATTAGGTCAGATCGCGGTGGCGAGTACTTTTCAAAGTCGTTTGACTTATTCTGCGAAGAACACGGTATTATTCATGAGAGGACGCCTCCCTACTCTCCCCAATCAAACGGGGTTGCCGAAAGAAAGAACCGAACCTTGACTGATTTGGTTAACGCCATGTTGGATACCTCGGGACTTTCTAGGGAATGGTGGGGTGAGGCTATATTGACAGCATGTCATGTCCTAAACCGTGTACCTCCAAAGAATAAAGAGAAGACACCATTCGAGGAATGGGAAAAGAAAAGGCTAACGCTTTCCTACTTGCGTACTTGGGGTTGTTTGGCCAAAGCATGTGTGCCCATCAATAAGAAGCGCAAACTTGGACCTAAACTGTAGATTGTGCTTTTCTTGGTTATGCTATTCACAGCGTTGGATATAGATTCTTGGTAGTGAACTCTGGAGTACCTGACATGGTGGTCGGTACAATTTTTGAGACCAGAGATGCTACATTCTTTGAGAACATGTTTCCAATGAAAAATGGAACAAGTTTATCTAGGCAAGAGATTATCGAGGATGATATCTCTGCCGAACCGATTGTACACGATGAATTCTCTCATGTGAGACATCCTGAGGAGGATATCAATGAAGCTCCTAGAAGGAGTAAGAGACAGAAGACTGCAAAGTCTTTTAGCGATGACTTCATTGTATACCTCGTGGATGATACGCCTAGGACCATTAAAGAGGCATATTCAACTCCTGACGCTGACTATTGGAAGGAAGCTGTCAGAAATGAAATGGACTCTATCATGACTAATGGTACCTGAGAGGTTGTTGATCGCCCTTATGGATGCAAGCCTGTGGGATGCAAATGGGTGTTCAAGAAAAACCTTAGGCCTGATGGTACTATCGAAAAGTACAAGGCTAGGCTTGTGGCCAAGGGTTATACCCAGAAAGAAGGAGAGGACTATTTTGACACTTACTCACCTGTTGCTCATTTGACCACTATTCGAGTGCTACTCTCACTGGCAGCCTCCTATGGGCTTCTCGTTCATCAAATGGACGTGAAGACAGCTTTCCTAAATGGGGAGTTGGAAGAGGAGATCTATATGGATCAGCCTGATGGTTTTGTGGCAAATGGTCAAGAGGGAAAGGTGTGCAAGTTGTTGAAGTCTCTGTATGGCCTCAAGCAAGCACCTAAGCAGTGGCATGAGAAGTTTGATCGAACCCTAACCTCTGTTGGTTTTGTTTCGAACGAAGCCGACAAATGTGTGTACTATCGCTTTGGTGGAGGTGATGGAGTGATTCTGTGTCTGTATGTGGATGACATACTGATCTTCGGGACTAACCATAGTGTGATTAAGGAAGTCAAAGAATTTCTCTTTCAGAGCTTTGAGATGAAAGATCTGGGAGAGGCCGATGTTATCCTCAACGTCAAGCTGGTAAAGGATGGAAATGGTGGGGTGACTCTGTCACAGGCCCACTATGTGGAGAAGATGTTGAGTCGCTTTGGTTACAGTGACTACAAGTCTGTCTCAACTCCTTATGATGCCAGTCTGATATTGAAAAAGAATAAAAGGATAACGAGAGATCAACTGAGATACTCTCAAATAATTGGTTCATTGATGTATCTAGCCAGCGCTACAAGGCCTGACATCGCATACGCTGTGAGCAAATTGAGTCGGTTTGTCTCAAACCCAGGCGATGATCACTGGAGAGCTCTTGAAAGAGCAATGCGCTATCTAGTAGGAACAATGGACTATGGAATTCATTATACCGGGGACCCTAAGGTTCTAAAAGGGTATAGTGATTCGAACTGGATATCAGATGCTGATGAGCTCAAGGCCACGAGTGGTTATGTGTTCACACTCGGAGGTGGCGCTGTTTCCTGGAAGTCTTGCAAGCAGACCATCTTAACGAGGTCAACAATGGAAGCAGAACTCACAGCACTGGATACCGCCACAGTTGAGGCCGAATGGCTTCGTGAACTCCTTACTGACCTGCCGATAGTTGAAAAACCGATACCGGCAATTCTGATGAACTGTGATAATCAAACTGTGATTATCAAGGTGAACAGTTCTAAGGACAACATGAAGTCATCCAGACATGTGAAAAGGCGGTTAAAGTCTGTCAGGAAACTGAGAAACTCCGGAGTTATAGCCTTGGATTATATTCAGACGGCTAAAAACCTGGCAGATCAATTCACAAAGGGTCTTTCACGCAATGTGATAGACTATGCATCTTTGGAATTGGGCTTGAGACCCACGTGAGTTGCTCTATGGTTGAAACCCATTCTGTGTGATCGGAGATCCCGTGAAGCAGGATGGAGCAACAAGCTATAGTGTAACTGAGAGAAGAGAACCTTTAATGAAGGCTCATTCCATGAGAAGATGCATTTCTCTTCAACCCTGTAAGGTAGGATGGTTTATACCTTAATGTGCTCCAAGTGGTTTCATGGAACAAGGCAGTTGTTTCATTGAAACAGAGATGTTGTCCTACAGAACATCTTTAAGGAACACACCTATATGAGCCTGACTACTGGTCATAGTCTATGAGATTTGGGTGATCTCTAGAAACTCATGAAAGGCATGGAGTATGACCCATAAGCTCCAAAACAGCGGGGATGCCACTGCAGCCTAGTATCAGTGTAGAGCTCTGGTGAAACTTGTTCGCACAAAACTAACAATTCAAGGCATAGTCCATTGTTCAGTTGTGAACGAATGTAGCCCTAGTTCTAGATGGAAGTTCAACTTAACAGTCTCCATCAAATACTGGTATATCAAAGAGGATCTGAGAACATTTCAAGTACGGCTTAGAATCCTTGGTGGGGATTGTTAGAATATTTGCGTCTGCCCCATTATTCTATTTATTCCAAAGGATTATAGCCTACTTTTGATGTTATAGTTGTAATGGAAAAGAACTCTGCTCGGACAGGAAAAGAACCCTGGCGAGGCTTCGTACGAGTCACAGGGTTGATTCTGCAGAGAACCCTGTGGGTCACAGACAACCCTGGAGGTTCTCAAAGAACCCTGGCGGTTCTCAATGAACCCTGGCGCTAGCCTGAGCCTGAGCCTGAGCCTGACTTGCGTGCGGGAGGGATCTCTCTTTTGCTGGCTATGGAAACTGAAGACGCGGTAATTGGAATGACTGATTATGGCAATCACTGATACCATGATTCAGCCTTCCATAATTCAGCTTTCCATAACTCAGCCTTCCCGATTCTCTCCCGTCCAGGTTCATCCTCTCGTCTCACCCGAGGGCTATGAATAGAAAGCCATCTTCTCCTGTGATAGAGTGCTTTTGAGTCCATTACTTCTCCTCCTACCTCTGCTGCAAATCTGCCTCCCCATCGCCGGCGCTGCGCGCACACCACCGGCGAGAGCAGGTGCCTCCGACACCATTGCCTCCTTGAGATCCTGCTCGGGATATCGGGGCAATCAGGTTTCTGGGGAGCGTCTATACGCGACTGCTCGCCCAGAACTGCTACGTCTTCACCGGCGTACGGTTCACCGTCCTGGAGACTCCGCCGCCGTCGAACGACTACACTGCGCCGCGTCTTCTTCCTGCACGACTCCGGCGCACGGACTGCACTGCGTCAACAGACCTTCCTGCATCGAATTTGTACGACTACTTCGAGCAAGACCAGTCGAGGAACATCATGAGTTCGGATGATGTTCCTCCAGCTGGTAACGGCGCAACCGATGCCCCCGGCAGAGGTCCCGCCCCAGGGTACTTTTCGATGTCCGAACTGCTATCCTTCATCTTATTCGTGTTCTTCTTTAAATCTGTGTTAAACTTGAACACGTGCACATGGATTGTTTCACTCATTATAGCCATGCAAATATTCGTGAACTTAATTATAACTTTTGGAATTAAAATATGACCTATTGCAGATAATTATCCAACAGCGGACGCCTTTTGCTTCGACCTACAGGCATGCTGAAGCGTCCTGCAGTTGCCGGGATCTCAGCAAAGGCAAGAGGTACTAAGGAGTGATGTGCAGGCGGAAGGGGAGGGGTCGTGCTGCGTCGTTTTTGGCAGGTGCGTGAAGACTCGTTTGTGCGATACTCCCTGGTCAACATCGGCTTGCTGAAATCCACTGCATATGTGTTTCATGATTTCATTAGCTAGACGTGGACTCAGATAATGATATTACATTGCACAATTTATACTAAACATATGTGGCTTGATGCTAATCAAAATATTGATCCCCAGTTGTCCCCCCTCCGAAGGCAGCGGCAACTATTTTTGCTTCAACTAGCAGGGCGCATCTCATGCTCAAGTGTCCTGCAGTTACCAGGGATTACAGCAGAGGCAATAGGTACTGATTTCACTCGTTTGCTTACTTTCAATAATTTCTCTCGATTTTGCATGTAACATTCGTTCCTTCAAGCAGTTGATTTTAGAAAGAGTTTGGCCTACATCAATTAGATCAGGGTGATCTGTAAGTGCATTTGTTTTTCCTTGCCCTTCGAATTCTTGCATTGAATCCTCTGTATCTCGATCTGGCTGCTCCTTTTTTTCACCTCCACAGTGGAGCAACCTGAAGGCACAATCGTTTTCAGTTAGCTATCAGGGACTCCTAGATCAGGCAATTTGCTTGTGCGCCTTCAGACCCTGACAGTCTTCCCAGACATGCACTTGCTCTCCATATTTCAGTTTTATACTGTCCATTAGCCGTCCATTAGTTTAGGAGAATTGATTGTCGTTGCATAGCATTAGCAAACAAATGTACGTATGTCAATGATCAGAGTATGCCAATGATAAATGCATTGGCCGGTTCTTCGCAAACAAATATATGTATGCCAATTGTATGGAAATTATCTCGTGCACTGGAATTCAATAAATTATTGTTTTGCAATTTCACCACTAAAAGATAAAACATCTGTTGGGTGAGAAATTAGGACCCCCGCCAGAAGAGATGAACTTTATATCAAAACACATACATCTTTTCTTCTGTATAAACATCAATATTTCCTCCTTGTAGAATAAACTTAAAGAAATTGTTGAAGCACGTCCAGAGCTGAAGGAAAGAACAATTCAACAAGGTGATGCTTATGCAGCTATTTGTGGATAAAGGGAACCAAGAGGATGAGTTCGTGATATGACATACCAGAGCCAACAAGGTTAAGCACGGCCCTAGGCGCTGCAGGTATATACATTTTTTCTGGATTTTGGGTTCATCAAACAATCTGTAGAGCATATGATCTGCACATCAATTTACTTATCTTTCCTGTTTTTCTTAGCTTATTCAAAAAATATATGTGCCTGTACAAACTGAAGATGTTGCTCTTCTTGTGGCTGCTTAAAGTCTTGTGCTAACATATATTGGTGCTACTCCTTGTTTTGTGCCAACATCCACTAATTCCATCCCATATTGACCTACAGGCACTTCTGGAAGAAATGGTAGGCGGGACGCTTGAAGCCGATCCAAGTACATCTGTGGTGTCCCTGGAGATGAATGTACACTGCATTGGCGGCTGAGATCTTGGTTGCAGGGAATGGTGATATTTTGGTGTCAAATGGTGTTGTAGTAATGTTGGTAGTTAGCTTGTTCATATGCAACTTTTGGTCAGAATGACATATCTAGCTGCTGCAGCTTATTTTGGCATGTCGACTGAGCTACTGCAGCTTATTTTGGTAAAAAATGACACATAGCTAGTGCAGCTTACGGTCAAGTGTATATCTGTAGCTTTTGTAATGTATGGATGACTTCATATTAAATATATATGGTCATTTCAATGAATTGATATGTATGGCCAATGATCAGGTGTGTTTGTGTATCTTGTGACTATGTATGAATACTTGAGGCAATTACTTACTAAATATGTAACAATAGATGTTTTGTTCATTTAAATGCTTCCGTTCCTATCTGATTGTCGGTCGGTAAAGATTAAACTTGTCGTTGGACTATCAGTCGGTATTATTCTAAAGTCCTGACTAATCATCCGTCGGGAAAGATTTGTTAGTCGTTATAGGTTTATACCGACGGCACTTTTGGCGACTCTTAGGTAGTGTCGGCAGTACAACGACTTATAGCGACTCTAATGTAGTTGTCACACCCGGTTTTATAAAAAAAAAACCGAACGCATCTCATATGTGTGCCAGGATTAAGTTTCACACATATGATAGACTCTATGAATACAGAACACAAAGTTACAGCGGAAATAATAAAATAAATATATTACAACGATATTCTAGCAGCGAAATCTTCAACTCTTCACCACATGCAGTTGACTGGGGGTTGCGTACGCCTAGCAATCTTCATTGAATGCACTAGAGAACTTCATATCTTCTTCTCCTTCTGATCCAATATTTTAGCAAGGGTGAGTACACTTATGGTTGGTACTCAACAAGTTGGGGAAATATGCAAAGCTTTCAAGGAAAGGTTAAGAGTTAAGAGCAGTCAGCATTTTAGTTGGTCAAGTTTTATTTGTAAGCACCTGATTACTAAGGTATAAGTATATACCAACCCAATTAATAATATAAAGAGATATCCATCATCTCACATCATTCATGCCGAAGCACTCATTCCATAACCAGGAACCACAATTTATTTTCATCTTCAAGTTCAATTATCATGTGAGGATCCGAGCCGTTCATAACTGCGAACACGGCTGTTATAACAGTTTTACACTCTGCAGAGGTTGTACACTGTCACCACAATTCGCGAAAAGCTCTGAAAAATTTTAAACCCAACCATGCAGTGCGGGCCTGGCACGTACCACACTTCCAATGTGTTTGCTCCCCGACGACCACTGTTACAACGGCAAGGCCTCTCTCGCCTTCCGATCCCCGCACCTCCCAAACCGGTAATGCCCCCAAATTCCACCACTAGCAGTGCAAACACAACACACAGTTCATCTAGTTACTTAGCCAAGACCAGAGTCATATGGTATTGTGGTTGTACGGGAAATCCTAGGTTGCCACTCCATGTTCCAATTAACATAAGTGATCTTGTTTAACTTCATCATCAGAACATGGATATAAATATCTTGATAAATTGTAACACAAAATTATTATCTTCACATTTAGTGTGAATCATTCCCAAGTATAGCAGTTAAGCAAAGCTACCCAACATAAATGTAAAGACCCGATTATCAAAGAAATGGTCAATAAAAACTAGTCATCCTTAATGTAGGACCCATCAGTATTAATGCAATATACATACATAAAGTAAACTTTAATGAACATGAAAGTTGCATATGTTCAATAGAATATGCAGAGGGAGAAATCCACTTGCCTTAAATCCTAAGAATATCTGCTAAAGCTCAATTCCTTCGTAGACTTGATCTTTAATGAACTTGTTGAACTCCTCACAGCTTGATCTTCCAATCAGCTTGAACAACGTCTATCATCACAAGAGCACATACAAGCAAACATATGCACAAATAAATAAACAATACACCAAACATGGGCAACAATAGTAAGCAAGCATAGAAAACGGTTTGAGGTCTCGGTAAGGATCGCGAAGGCACGAGAAACGCTGAGATAGGAGAGAGCGGTACATCTATAGAAGGATTTGGATGATAAAAGAAGAACACACTATGCGCTGGTTATGTTTTAATTAAGAAAAGGCATGCAATGAATATTTCAGAGGCATATTCAATATCTTAATTAATTAAATTATACTTTCATATGAAAAGGCGGCTTAAAGCATAATCATTTATATTTGTAAATATTATATATAAATTATATCAATTAAGCAATTAACTTTTTCAAAAGAATTATATATGAGCATCTAATCGAATAACTTTATTATCTGCATTTAACTACTCAATTATAATTTATGAAACCATTTATATTCATACTAGCCAGGTTAATATGTAATTATGAAAACTCGAGATATAACCTATGTAGCTTTTATTCATAAAAACAAAATGAATACTCATTAACCGAATTTAATTAGCTTATGAAAACCGAGATATATCCCTATATAGCTTTTAATTGGAAAAACTAGTTAACTAAATATTAATCAAGTTAACGTTTATTTATGAAAACCAATGTATAAACCTAGTCAAGTTTCATTCAGAAAACTAGATTTAATAATGACCATTAAGCAAATTAATATTTATTTATTTATTTCAAAACATGCAACATGGTAAACTACACTAGTGAACTAAACTCTACGCTTTTACAAGATTAACGGAACAAAAACGAGGTTAAACGGAGTTTAAACGTGGAATCTATGGATAAAGCAAGGTTCGGGGGCTTCACTGCGAGGAAACTAGCTTAACAGGGGTTTAAACAGAGAGAACCGAGGGCTAAAACATAATTACATATGAAAACCCGAGGGCTCACATGCAAAAGAGGTAGATAGGATTACGGGTTGGATTCTGCAGAACATTAGGGGTTAAACCGAAAAAGAAATGGACTTAAACGGAATTACTTTTGAACTGGCGTGGACTGTGGGTTTATTATCAAGAAATACGGGGGTGTTTCTGCAAAAGCTCCAGGGCCGGCTCGGTTGACTGGTACTGAGTCGAGTTGAATCTAATCGAGCCCAATGGATCGAGATCGGACGGCTGGAGGCCTTCCGGGCGAGTTGGGTCGCCGGCGTCGGCGGCAAGTGGCAGCGCCATGGTGGTGGCTCGCCGGAGTTCGGCAAAACGGGGGCTAGGATCGACGGTTTCGAGTGATTCTTGGCCCTGGGAGCAAGCTGGGGACGTGGGGGTCTCGTTTAGGGGATATAGGGCGAAGTTTAAGAGGCAGAGGCGGCGCGAGTGCTAGGGATCGATAGGGAAAACTAAAGTCGGCGGAGAGGATTCTATACCTCCTTACCAAGCTTTGGTGATGATCTTCGTCGACGGAGAGGCGGCGAGCGAGAAGATTGACCACGGCGGCGGCGAGCTAGGGTTACCGGCGGCGGCGAGAGCTCTGGCGGCTAGGGTTTCGAGTGTCGAGGAGAAGGGGTTCAAGGAGGTGCGGCAGCGCCTTTTATAGGCCATGGTAGTGGGCCTTGGCGTGGCGCGCACGCCGAGGGAGGGCGCAGGCGCGTGCAAGGTTCGGGTTCGGCCTGGGGATGGAAGGAAGGGATGACGGGTGGGGTCGCGTCGTCGGTGAGAGAGAGAGAGGGAGGGAAGCGGGAGCTGGGCCGGCGCAAGGAAGAGGGATTTGCGAGCTGGGCCGAGAGAGAGGAGGAGGGGAGTTGGGCTGCGGCACAAAGAATGGGCCGGCAGAGGGAGAGGGAAAAGGAGAGGTTTGGACCTGGTTGGGAAGAGAAATGTTGAAACAAAAGTGTTCAAATGTTGAAACTGCAGTTCGAATATGTTGAACCTTAAATAAACTTTTGTTGAAATTCAAATTTTCACTCCAAAAATAATGCAACACTTTATTAAGCACACCACAAAGCTGGTTTATTTAAATTTGGAAATTTATTATTTTCCTACACTAAATTTCATGATAGACCTAATAAATGTTGGAGAAATTTTAATAATTTGTAAAAATTGTTTATTTAATTTTTCTTTCTAATCAAATTCCGAAATCCTAAATTTCGGGGTGTGACAGTAGTCGGCACTGTGGGGCTGTGGTATAGTGAGTTTATCATCAGTCCTCAAACTTGTAGTAGTGTGTCATTCCGGTCCCTAAACTCATAAAATGCACAATTAGATCCATAAACTTGCTAATTGTATCGAATGGGTCTCAAATCTGCCACCGTGGCACGATGAGTATACTGTGACATGTGTGCGGGTGTGCCAGGCTGCCAGCCCTATCCGTCTCTCCTTCCTGTTCTTTTTTTTTTCTCTCCACTGAACAAGCAACGACAACTGCATTTTCCTCTTCTCCAAGCAGCCAATCTTCAGCACGTGGGCAGCATACATCTACCTCTCGCTATGTTCCTTCTCCATCGAAGCGAACAACATCAGCTCTCCATCTTTGTTTTTCTCAAAGAAGCAAAGCCATCGGCTCCTTTCCTTTGTGCTCGAGAAGACCACCACAACCACCAACCTGCGTAGCTCCCCTTCACCCAAAGATGCGTCGTAGCTGAGCTGCTAGCTATGCCTCCACTACCTGCTCAGCGATATGCTGATGTCGCGTGTGGTCCTGTGGAGAAGGACCCGAGCGGCGTAGAGCGAGGAGAAAACCCGCACGCGTGGCGCATGCATCTGTGGCTTTACCGGAGACTCCTAAGACCCCGGCAGCTGTGGATGGCGACCCGACGAAACGGGTGGTTGCGGCGTGACTGCGTGAGACGAGCGGGAAGCACGGAGCTAGCGTTGAGGCCACCATGGCCGTCCTCTGCTCTGAGCAGGAAGGGGACGAGAGGCAGCTACTCTCTGCTCTTGTTTCCCTTCCATTCAGAGAGTGGAAGGGGAACAAGAGCAGAGAGTAGATATGGTTGACACGCGGGCTCCTCATAGTACAGTCAGCATCTCACCATGCCACGTAGATGATTAACTCACATTATAAAGACTTTGTGACCCATTTGGTATAATTAGCCTACTGGTTTGAGTACCGCGAATTGACTTTACTCTAATAGTATATATTGAAAACAGTGACCAGACAATGTTGCTGTACACACTGAGCTATGCAATGGTCTCCTGCTGATTTTGCTTGGCTAATAGCCAAACCTTATTAAACTTGCTCTTATATGGGAGTTGCCAGATTACATATACAAATATAGATATTTATATAACCCACACCTAGTACCACGTAGCTGAGAGGTAATCAAGTTACCAAACAAGCATTTATTTCTCGGCACAAACGTCCATCATGGCATCATGCACGGCAACAAAAGCAGAGAGAGACGGTGGTCACAGGGGCAATCCCATCACGTAGCATGGGGTCCGGTCCAATGCCCTGTGCTTGTCCCCTACTGTCGCACCTCCTCCCTGCCAAGCGCCGCAGCCCTCCACCTTCCGGCGACCTCCTCCATCGCCCGGCGCGACGACCCCTCGGGCGCCCACGCCATGTCCGCCGCCTGCCTCAGGTCCCCCGTCCGTCTCCGCACGGCGCGTCCCTTCTCCCCCTCCATCAGCTCCCTCACCACCTCCGCCACCTCCTCGCGCCCGATCACCCCGTCCGAAACACGGGCGCACGGTTGCAGAGCCACGCCCACGCTCTCCGACAGGAACACGGCGTTCATCCGCTGCTCCGCGTACAGCGGCCACGCCACCATCGGCACGCCGTACGAGACGCTCTCCAGCGTCGAGTTCCACCCGCAGTGCGACACGAACGCCGCTGTCGCCGGGTGGGAGAGCACGCGCACCTGCGGTGCCCACGAACGCACGGCCAGGCCGCGGCCGCTCGTACGGTCCAAGAAACCCTCAGGAAGCCACGCCAGGGGATCGTCTTCCTCGCCACCAGAGAGATCGCCACGTTTCCCCATGTCGGAATGATTTTCTCCGTCCAGGCTTGGCATGCGCACGACCCAGAGGAACCTATGGCCACTGTCCTCAAGCCCGGCGGCGAGCTCGGCCGTCTGCTCCACGGAAAGAGCCCCGGCGCTCCCGAACGAGACGTACACCACCGACCCATTCGGCTGGCGATCCAGCCACTCGGTAACGCACGGCGACGTGGCGTCTTCTTCGGAGCCCGACCGCACGAATGGCCCCACCGGGTAAACCGGCGGGAACGTGCCACGCTCCGCCGCGACCTTGAACTCCTCCACGGCCGCCGGCTCCATCTCGTAGAAAGTGTTGACCAAAAACCCGGCGGCGAGGCGATACCGGCGGCCCTCCTCGACGATCTGCGCGTAGACCGGCGCCTTGCTGTCCTCCATCCCGACCGGCACGTCCTCGTGTCGCAGCGCCGCGCCGCAGGGGAACAGCAGCGGGTCTGGTAGGTCGCGATACTCGCCGGAAGAGGCGTCATCGTGGAGCTCGACGAGGGTGCGCATGACGTGGAGCGCGGTGAGGCTGGCGGGGATGAAGAGGTATCCCGGCACGGCGAGCTCGGCGGCGAGGGGCAGCGTCGCGGCGGCGAACAGGTCGGGGACCAGCGCGGCGAGCGGAGGGGAGGCGGCGGCGACGTCGCGGAGGAGGGCGCGAAGGTGCGGGATGGAGCGGGCGATCAGCTCGAAGAGGACGGTCCCGATGGGAGCGTCGGCGGGGAGGTCGTCGAGCGGGACGGAGGGGAGAACGATGGTGGCGAAGCCGGTGGAGGAGAGGGTCGCCGCCGCGGAGTGCGCGTCGTTGGGCTTGGGCCCGGCGGATGGGTCGGGGATGGTGACGAGCGTGGCGGCGAGGCCGTGGTGGGCGACGAGGCGACGGGCCAGCTCGGCCATCGGGTTGAGGTGGCCGGCGCCGGGGGACGCGACCAGCACGACGTGCGGCCGCGGCGGCGACGGCGGCGGCTGCTGCTCGGGGCGTGGCGGTGGCGGGGCATCAGCGGCGATGATGGCCGACGACGACTCCATTGATCGTTGGAGAGGTGGTGCGTGCGTGCGGCGGGTAGCAGTGTAGCACAGTAGCAGAGCTCTGTGGCGAGCTTAAGGAAGAGCCCCGCGTAGTTGGTGGCTATTGCTTCTTAATTACCGACACTCCGACAGGGAGAAGACGGTGACGTCGCGCGGGCTAATTGTCGCATTAAAAGCGGAGGAATGGAGGAGGCGGTGGAACCATCACCAGAATGACTCTCTGGCTGTCTGGCATCGTGCAGTCTCAGCCACACCGTCGTCCCTGGAGAGGAGGCGCGCTCGCAGAAAGAAGCAAGGCGGGAAACCGTAAAACAACACAAGAAGCCTAGTGCTCCTCATTGGGCCGGAATGGAGACTCGAACTGAACCATGAACCCAGCGCTCGTCGCTGCCGACGGCGGCGAGAACGGCGACGACGGTCGCTAGGGAGCAACGGCGCCGATGGCCAGGCCGACAACGACTGCATCAATCGTTGCGAGCTAAAGTGGTTGGTTGGTGCTCCTTAATTAACGAGAGGACGACATCCGGCCTTCTCCCTCTCAATTATCCTCGATTTTAATAAAAAAAACTTTATCGTCGAATTTTTTTTCTGGTATATATATCATCGTCCAAACCTAACTCACAAGCCGTGGTCTGGTATCGATGTCCCATGCAATGCAAACCACATATTTTTCTTCAATGCATCCACTATTTTCTCAATCGGTAATGGTAAGAAAGCAAAGTTTTGGCACCACAGCTAGCTTGATGGCGAGGCCCCAATGCCCCATGAAACCTCACACCACATTTATTCGACCTAATCTATACTATAAATGATTGAACAAATTGAGGACACTTCTCACCTACAAACACACCCCTTTACTCCTCACAGCGGACCCACCTAACAGGGTTGAACGGTGGGCCTAGGACGACCAAAGAGGGGGGAGATTGATTTGGTCGTCCTCACCACGTTGAAATTAGCCTACCCCACCCCACCCCACCTGTTTTTTTGTCACCAATTTGCCTACTCCTACCCACTGGTCCCACCACTCTTCCTCAATCAATCAAGGGGCATTAATCTTGCATGATGTTTCAATTGTTGCCTTCTTTTCTTTTTTTGAATGAATTGTTGCCTTTCTTTTTTGAATGAATTGTTTCCTTCCTTTTCTGATTCTTTCCTTCTATGATTCTAGCATTATGTGATTGTTTCCTTTCCTAATTTATATGCACAGTTTTTTTCCTTTCTTAATTATGCACATTCAAACAAAGGCACCAAATCACACCACCACCATAATACATCCGCTCCGGAAATCCCTCCCCGTCCTTCCTTGTAAAGTACCCGCCCCATCGATCCTCGATCTTTCCATTCTAAATCCGTCGCCGCTGACTCCATTGTCCATTCCACCATCCGCGCACGCCGCAGCCGATCGGCTGATCTTCGTCTACCCACTTCCCTCCTCCTCGGCCAGCCATGGATCCACCGCCGGACCTCAACGCGCACCCGTGGCAGACACCTCCGACGGGCCTCTTCGCCTTCCTCAAGCACGACGTCGTCATGCCTACACGCAATGACGAGATCTTCCTCCTGCTCCTCGCCCTCACGATCATCCTCACTAAGGCAAGCTCTGGGATGTCAACGTGCAGAAGCTTGCTCCGCAGGAGCGCACACGTTATTGCAGCGCCTCGCCTGGGTTGGCGGCAACTACTAGCTCTTCGTCTCCAAGTTCATGGACCACGTTGACCGGTGAGATGCCATGCCATTGCCGTTCCACCATCTTCTTCCTCCTCTTCTCTTCCTGCAGTGCCAGCTCCCCATGGCCACCGTGCGTCGATGTGGAATTTGATAGATTAGTCAAAATAAAATAGGGCCTGATAGTTTGTATAAACTCTCTCTTTCTTTGAATATTTAATTTAAGTAAATTGACTGGAATTTTGGATGAGATGTGATGTTCTACTCTGTTTCTTTTGTTGTCTGGTGCAGAGTGGGGATTGAATTGCCGAAGATCAAGGTGCTAACTATGGTGTGGGCATCAACATTGGTAGAATTGTTGATTCTCTTGCTAACTTTGTGTGGGGAACCTGCCTATTGTCAAGTATATGTGCTTTATCTTTTACGTCCTTTTTTCACATTCTAATTCTTACATGGTGTCATCAAAATATTTTCCAGATCAATGCTTTTTTTAACATTGTGTGGGAAACTGCTTGTCTATTTTCAGCGTGGATGAGATTGTTATAAACCAAAAGTAAGGAAATCTACAGTATGCATGATATTGGGTTTACTAAAAACACATGCACTTTCTAATCTTTGAGTTACCTGTTTCTGCGAACCTTGGCAGTCTTTGTAACAACGCTTTAGTACTCTACTGAATGGGAAAATAGCATGCGGTAAATAGGAAAAATATTATAGAAGTAATTACTCTGCTGCATTATTTATGGATCACCCATAGGAGTGGCATGAATAGGTGAAGGTAGGCTAATTAATTGAGGTTTCTTGAATCAGGCTCATGCAAGTTTATTTGCATGTCTATGTCACAGAAATGTTTTCTGTATAGTGATTGTATCCTGACATTTCTTTTCTCAGGTAGCGCAAAATGCCTCGATATGATGACTGCTATGAAGTATGATTGCAATGACCGATATGATCACTATGTGGGTCAGATTTCTCCACATACCCAGATACATCATCTTGAGCACCTTTTCAGCAAATATGCCCAGGTGCAAATTAGTTTGGAACTTTGACATTTCCATATTTGTGTTGGGACTAGCTGATTTATGCATTTAGCAATATCTAGAACTATTACTTTTGTATTAAATTAAGGAACGCCTCTATTCTCTTTTATTTTCTTAACAAATATAACCTGTATGGTTGATACCTTTATTATGATTCACCCCAAATTGTATTAACTGCATCTAGGTTTTTCCTGTACAATGCAGGATGGGAAAATCCCATTCATATATGCAGCAGTTCATGAACAACGGGAACTTGTGGATTCTATTTCGTGAGACAAGACCAATTCCATCTATACCAGACTGGAGTTTTAATGGAAAAATTAGAAGTATAAAAAATCTGCATTTTGAGGCTTAGGTATGCAATTAAGTACTTTCTATATTCAGTGCTCACTCAGCCAAGAATCCAGTAGCCCAATTTGAAATATAACATTTATGATAGTGGAACCCCTTGAATGTCATGTCCATTTTTGTAACTACACATACTACTGTGTTCATGATTCAGCTCTGGTAGGAGAACGGATAGCTGATGCCCAAGTCACAAGGAAAGGAAGCTTTTGCACAGGGGGAGTATCTTGCGGCCATTTTCTCCTATTGCCGGGTAAGTGCTTGAAGGAATCTACATTGTATACTTGTTTGAAATAATATAAAATGTACCACAAATAACCCTTCAGTTGTTTCTTCACTTCCTTAATAATGGAGGACAATAGTAATTTATTTCTAATAAATCCTTAGATTAAGTGGTGGAGTAATTGCACTACATTCTGTATATTTTACCAAGAGTTTATCTTTGATCATCACCACTGTTTGCATAAACCTGATGCTCTGTTTATTTTTATGCTTTATCAGACCAGTGTTAGATAGTTGCACCAAATGAAAAAAAAACTAATTTGGATACATTTACTACTGGTTGTCAAATTTAACACAATATCTATTCTATACTATAAAGGATTAAACAAATTGAGGACACTTCTCACCTACAAACACACCCTTTTACCCCTCACAGCGGACCCACTTATCAGGGATGAATGGTGCGCCTAGGACAACCAAAGGGAAGGGGGAGATTGATTTGGTCGTCCTCACCCAGTTAAAAAACTCTCATCCCACCTCCTCACCCCCAATTTTTTCACCAACAAATACAACCAATAGTGGAAGTAAAATAGGAAACATCCCCCGCTCTCACTACATCCCATCCCAATGGCAAGAAAAATGAAAAACCCCTTATATCAATGACAGAAATAAAGGAAATAAAAGGAGGTGCTATTAAAAGGAAATAAAGGTGTGCTATTAAAATAAAATAAAAGGTGTGCCATTAAAAGAAAATAAAAGGTGCGCTATTAAAAGGAAATAAAAGATGTGTTATTAAAAGAAAATAAAATGCACCTCTCCATGGCCACTGTTTGCTTTCTCTGCATTCCAATGGCAAGAAAAATAGAAAGCTCCTGATCTTCTCTCTAACGCAAGAAATAAATCTCTCCATGGCCAAAATAAAAGGAATCTCTCCATGACGCGTGGTTTATTAAAAGGAAATAAAAGGAGGTGTTATTAAATGGAAATAAAAGATGTGCTATTAAAAGGAAATAAAAATTGTGCAATTAAAAGAAAATAAAAGGTCCACTTTAAAAGAAATTAATTTAATCCTGGTACTTATCACCCGCAAACACGCCCTCTTACCCTCACAAAGGATCTACTTTCCATAGCTGAGCGATGGGCCTATGACGACAAAAGGGGAAGGGAGAGATCCTTCCATTTATTTTTCTCATCGTCATCTACCCCACCCCCAGCCAATCACATGTTTCTTTGGAAGGGAATAAAAGGAAACATAATACATAGAATAAAGGAAATAACCCCCCTCCCTCCAGGGCAGCTAATCATGTCGATCAGCATCCCCAAAATAAGCTCCAAGCCACATCGCCATGCAAATCACATATTTCTTTGGAAGGAAAAAAAGGAAACATAATAAATAGAATAAAGGAAATATCCCTTAGCCAATCTCGTCGATTAGCATCCCTAAAATAGGCCTCCCCAAGCCAAACACGTCCTCTGATCACTTTATTTCTCGTACTCGCAAATCACGCACGAGGGAACCACAACCTTCATATCTATATATTGTGCCGCCGCCTTGACATGTCCATTGAGGAGAAGAAGCATGGCGAGAAGAAGAAGGGCAAGACGCAGGCGGCCGGCGCAGCACCGTCGTCGACGTGGAAGATGTGTTTGAGTGCCGGCGCCGACTGACATGATGGTCTCTGGTGTCTTTCGCCTGCATTGCCGCACAAAGGGGAGGACTGGAGGAGCGGACAAGGTTGACCCACATACTTTATTTGTTTCTGCTTCGTGCTGTGGAGTCAGGTGTTTGGGTGCTCACCATAGTCTGAGGATACCTCACACGACACATCCTTTGCCACCTTGATATGTGCAACAAGGAGGAGTGCCATGATGACCGTACCGATGCGGCATCTGGTACTGCTACTACAGGAGGCTGGCTCCAACTGCTACATACCATCGTTGATTCTGGATCGAGCAAAACTAGAAGACCAAGCACTACGTGAGAATCCAGTCACCCGTGGTCTTGCCTCTTGCTCCTCCAATATTCTGAATATTCTGTGCTTGTGTGTAATGCGTTCGACGATTTGTCTTACTAATCAGATATGTTCTCCTTTCATCTCCTTGTGCATGATAGGGTGTTAGGTTCATCGATGATGCTTACCTCGCCGATGTGCTTTCCGAGCCGACAAAGTGGATTGGCATGCACTGCTTACTCTTGATGCAGGTATTTGATCTCCACAAAGGTTTGCTATTGTGCATTCAAGATTCAGTAGCTGATCTTTGACTATATATTCTGCATCTTCTCCATGTTTGATACATGATGATCCGCGCCATTTAGATCACCGTTGAACTGATATATCATAGTAGCGATGTGTGGGTGCTTGGTCATGAGGAAATACAAATGCTTGCAGTATAAAAGCATATTCAAGGGCCAGTCGCAAAAAAGTTTCTGGGACACAAGCAACAGTATTTCATAATCAAGGACCTGTTATGTGAGTTTTATATCAAAGTATATTTATGTTATTACCTATTCCTATCATATCTTTATTACTACATGTTTGAATCTCTTTCCGAGCACCTAACTCTTCCATTCAAGTAAGGGAAAGCAATTTTCTATCCGCTTAAGCTCTACAATGACCACAAATACGGTGGAGGGTCAAACAATACTTAATGTAGGTATATACCTTCTTGAACCTGTTTTTTCTCACGGGCAATTGTATATGGCATTGTTTGTATGTGGCATTGTCGATAGGTGTTTTTAGGGAGCCGACGTGGGTTCTTGCGAAAAAAAGGATATCGATCACACTAGAAAAGGAACAAAGAATATTGATTATGGGAACGTCTTGGGGTGTTGAGTTGTGTTGTATTTAAAATTTATTATGTGCATTATAATGCTCATTTCAATGTGTATCTATTCTTCATGTATGCAATAGGATCATATCTATTTTTTTCTTTTTGCTCTATTTTATTTTAATAACTCACTAGGTTTGTAGTGAGAGATGAAATTTTTTCTTTTTTTAAGCAAGTTATAATAAAAAGTATGATATTTTGCATCATGTTTTTTAATAAGACGAGCGGTCAAACTTAGAGGTAAAAAACCAAAGGACTTATAATTTGGAATGGAAGAGTAGCTAAATAATGGATTGTTGTCAAAACAATAATTATGATTTCTTATAGCATCATTTATCAATAAATAAATATAGTGTACACAATCTCTTTTTCTCACCGGGCAATTGAATGTGTCATTGTCAAGAGGCGTTTCTACATGGGTTCTTAAAAAAAAAGAATATCTATCCCACTAAAAAAGGGACAAAAATATTGTCTATAGAAACATCCTGCCGAAAGACTAGTCAAAAGAAAGAACAAGACAGGCGAACAAGAGTTGAGGAATAATACATGGTTGAGAACTCTTCGAAATAAAATATCGACTACGACACATGTGGAGGAATTTGTTTCCCCATGGATTAGAATTCAATCGGTGCACCTACAACCTGACATGGAAGACCAAATCAAGTGGACATGGTCAGGTGGTGGAAAATATTCCACTCGAGCTGCCTATCGTGCTTAATTCATTGGGACATATAATCAACATCAAACAAAGCTAATCGTGCAAGCGCACACCGAGAACAAATGGAAACTATTTGCATGGATACTGATCCAGAATAAGATTCTTACCTCAGACAACTTAGCACTCAGGGGATGGCCGCGACAAACCTCGTGTGTTCTCTGCAATGGGCCATTGGAAACAGGTCTACACCTATGTCTCACTTGCTCATATGCTCAAGCAATGTGGAACCAGGTCTTGATGTGGGAGAATTTTCATACTTCCCCATCTGCTCCCCTTGCGCAACAGAACGATATTGGCAAATGGTGGGAGACAACGGTTAGATCCGTACCAAAAGACAAAAGGCGACACTTCAATGGGGTTGTCATTTACACCATGTGGAATATCTGGAAGGACAGAAACCGAAGGATCTTCGAAATTTCTATCAAATCAACAGGTGGCAGTTCGCACAAAAGAGAACCTGGATGAGTATAAAAGGGCTTTTTGAGTGATCACGTGAGATTCTTTACAGAGTATTAGGTCGAACTGTGTTCATACTATACGAGGGTTTTTTGTTGGCGACATGACTTTGAAACTCACGGTCCAGCAACCTTTGTATCATAAAACTCTTTTTTTCCTCTTAATTGAAAGGCAGAGCTTCTACCATTTTCGTTAAAAAAAATAACTCTAAGGGCTTGTTTGATTCTAGGCTAAAGTTAACGACTTGTCATTTTCCGAATAGGAGTTCAAGTAGGAATGGACGATGTTACTATAGGTAGAGGTGTTTGGTTGATGCTTTGGTAACACAAATATAAATGAAATCAGGTCACAATAAGTTTGATGGTGGGATCAATTACGTACTTTATTTAGTTCGATGTGGTAATAAAACGCGATGCGTGGTTGGTGCTTCTCTGTCTTGCATCCGGTGGAATTGATGATCGCGTGGATGATGACGAAGACGAATTGATGATCGCATGGTTCGCTCCTCTGTCTTGCATTCAGTGGAATCGACGAGGTGCTCGGCAGGCCCACACGTCAGGCCACCGACATCCGGAACCACTCACTGCCCCAGCTCGGGCCCAATCGCCTCTTTGTGGCACACTACAGGCGCAGTAGCATAGCGACACCAAACGGACTCGATACTAATGGCCTTCTTCATTATTCATTTGCACTATTCATTCTATTAAAAACCATAATTTTTCTTAAATTTTTTTGTTACAGTAAAATTTTCAGCAGTGAATTTCGTCAGCTATCCCCTATCTAAGAGCAACCCCAGCAGATAATGTAAATGTGGTGCTATAAACCCAAATATAAGGATCCTATAAACTTTACTTTTAAGTATTTTGAGCAGTGTGCTATCGCACGAGCTGTAAAACCTGTGCTGTAAACCTTTGAGGCATTTTGTCGAGCACCTGGCGAGTACCATCACAGCAGCCTGGACTGGATGAACTCGTAAGTCTGAAGCACGACCGCCAACTCAAATCGAGATACAACACCGTATAAAGCACCATTGCTTGTGCTGCATATATGAAGCACCGGAGGTGAAATATAAAGCATGCTTTAAAACTTTTACAGCACGGAAAAGTTTAGAGCAGCTGCCGGAGCCACTTCGTGCCGTAAAATCCTGATTTTTAAAGCATCGGTCCATTTTACAGCATTTGCTGGGAATGCTCTAAGCATTCTTCACAAAGTCCATTTTTCACACCTCAATTATTGTCGCTGTCCAATTTTAATCCCCAACTACGAAAACAGAAACAATGGACACCCAACTACTAATACAGTTCAACTTGGCATCTACGGTCATATTAGGCGGTTTCATGCGGACGTGGACTGGGTTTGACTTGCCACGTTGGAGATGGGTCCATGTTTTTTCACTGAAAGCCCTATAACTAATTAGGGGTTTGCAATATGGCCCTTGGTCTTTTCCCCCTCTTCTTCCTTCCTCCCTCTCTCCTCCTCCCTGCTGCAAGCATCCACTGGTCTCCACCTCCACCACACACCATCCTAGGGTAAAAATTGGCCGGTATTGATAGTTGGGGTATCAAATATGCCCGATTGTAGAGTTCGGGTTAAAGTTGGTCTTCGACAAGAATTGAGGTGTCAAAAGTGGACTTATTCCCCCCTCTCAATCAGCGTCCTAGGCTTTTCAGTGAAAATTCTGTGCGAGGTCACATGAGATATTTGGACATCAGTTATAAGTATTAAAAACAAACTATTAAATAGATAAATATAATTCACGAGATAAATATAATTCATGATATAAATCTATTAATTGTAGCACGACATTATCAAATTATGACGGCTTAATAGATTAGTAGCATCCAAAACTATTGGAAAAAGTCCTCTTGACATCCCTCAACTATTGCCCAAGTCCGACTTTCGTCCATCGTCTCTAAAACCGGATATCTAACATCCCTCATCTATTTAAACCATTTACTCTAGGTCCCTCGGTGGTTTTCAGGGTGGTTTTGGATGACGTGGCAGTGGGGCCCACATGTCAGAGTGGGACCCACATGCCTTCTTCTCCCCTCCCTCTTCTCCTTCCGTGTCGTCCTCGCTGTCGCCCCCGCCGCCGCGGACCTCCAGGCCCCCCGCCGACCGCCTCGCCTCTGACCTCCTCGACCGCGCCGTCAAGACGCCGTGGAGCCCCACTGTGGGACCCGAGGAAGAGCCCTTCTTCTCCCTCCGCCTCCACACCTGAGCGATCCGGCCCTACAGCGTCGACATGGCGCGGCCCACTGAGCCAGCTCCAGCGGCGCGACAGGGGGAGCTCATGTGCAGAGCGCGAGCCCGCATCCCGCTCCGGCCACGGCTGCCGAAACTTGGTGCGGGAGGAGGGGGAGGGCGCGCATCCGCCGCGCGCCGCCGGAGGTGGCCCTGGCGTCGTCGGGGAAGAGGTGGACGCGGTGGAGCGAGGAGGCAGGAGGCGACGGCGAGGACGTCGAGCGTCTTGACGACGCGGTTGAGGAGGTCGGAGGCGAGGCGGTCGGCGGGGGGCCTAGAGGTCTTGACGGTGACAGGGCGACAGCGAGGACGGCACAGAAGGAGAAGAGGGGGGGAGAAGAAGGCTTGTGGGTCCCACTCTGACTTGTGGGCCCCGCTGCCATGTCGTCCAAAACCACCCTGAAAACCGCCGAGGGACCAAAAGTAACGGTTTAGATAGATGAGGGATGTTGGATATCCGGTTTTATAGATGAGGGACGAAAGTCGGACTTAGGCAATAATTGAGGGACGTCAAAGGACTTTTTCCAAAACTATTTGGCAAAGTGTCTCACTTAAGTGGGGCCGGGCCGGGCCTCATCTTGCTATGTAAAGCTCCTTCGACCCACCAGATGGTAGATACCTGCTCTACTGGGCCTTGGTCCTGCAGATTTCGGTCGCTGCAAGGACTCGATCCAAACAGGCCCACAAGTGTACGAGGACAAAACAGCCGAAACAGGCACAAACAAAAAAAAAACATATATGTCGAAAAAGAAAAAGGGGAAATGAAATAAAATCCAAGTCTTACCCGAGTCCCCCTTCCCCGATCCGCCGGCCGATCCACCCACCCACCGCCGCCATGCCGGCGTTCAAGGCCCCGGCGCCGGGCTTCTCCGTCCGCTTCAGCCCGTTCCACGAGAACCGCCTCCTCGCCGCGGCGTCTCAGCACTTCGGCCTCGTCGGCAACGGCCACCTCATCGTCCTCGACCTCGCCGCCGCCGGGCCCGGGCCCGGCGTCGCCCCGGTCCCCGTCTTCTCCTTCCCGACCTCCGACGCGCTCTTCGACTGCGCCTGGTCCGAGTCCCACGAGTCCCTCTGCGCCGCCGCATCCGGGGACGGCTCCGTGCGCCTCTTCGACTCCGCGCTCCCTCCGGCGCAGAACCCCGTGCGCCTCTTCCGGGAGCACGCGCGCGAGGTCCACGGCCTCGACTGGAACCCCGTCCGCCGGGACGCCTTCGTCTCCGCGTCCTGGGACGACACGCTCAAGCTCTGGTCCCCCGACCGCCCGGCCTCCGTCCGCACCTTCCGCGGCCACGAGTACTGCCTCTACGCCGCCGCCTGGTCCGCGCGCCACCCGGACGTCTTCGCCTCCGCCTCCGGCGACCGCACCGCGCGGGTCTGGGACGTGCGCGACCCGGCGCCCACGCTCGTCCTCCCCGCGCACGACCACGAGGTGCTCTCGCTCGACTGGGACAAGTACGACCCGTCCATCCTCGCCACCGCATCCGTCGACAAGTCCATCCGCGTCTGGGACGTGCGCTCGCCGCGGGCGCCCGTCGCGCAGCTGGCCGGCCACGGCTACGCCGTCAAGCGCGTCCGCTTCTCGCCGCACCGCCAGGGCATGCTCATGTCCTGCTCCTACGACATGACCGTGTGCATGTGGGACTACCGTGCCGAGGACGCGCTGCTTGCTAGGTACAATCACCACACCGAGTTTGTTGCCGGTATCGATATGAGCGTGCTCGTCGACGGCCTTCTCGCCAGCACCGGCTGGGACGAGATGGTCTACATCTGGCCTTTTGGGACCGATCCCAGAGCCATGTAGCAAAGCAAATGGAGTTCAATAGGCCAGGTGATTTGTACCATTTGTTCTCTCTTATCAGCTTTGTTTTGCATTGGGTGGTAGTCATACTAATACAAACTACATGTGAATTCTGAATCATCTCCTCCTCAAATGAGCTGAGGAGGTTGGAATAATGTCAATAATTGTTGTCAAATTCATCTAGTTTGTTATTCTATATTCTGCCTGCTTCAATCTGTGTGTGCAAATTAGCTTGTTAGGATCATGCCTAGTAGTCTCCAGTTTGCACACTGATCAGTACCTGAACACCACCACAACTTTCTATGGTGAAACAACATAACAAGTAAAAATGTGCAAACCGGAGAATCCACCAATGACCGCAAGGTTGAACAAGGGGAGCTAGGAAAACCAGAGCAGCCTGGAAGGGGTGAGGTGGTCAGATTGGATCATTGGAAGGATGCACTGCTGTATTCCTTCGAAGTATGCCACCAAGCATATATGCTCCAGAGTTCAGATTTTTTTCTCCTATTGGATTTGCTTGGAATCATTGGAAATAAAGGGAAGCATGCTCGGCTAGATCCGCCAGCTGCTGGTAGTCATTCCTGACTTCCATTTTACCATACTAAGTTTAGCTGCAGTCTTTTCAGTGGTATTTCTCGACAATCCTGAAAAGCTGAGTAGCTGACAGAATGCGTCCAGTGGCCGGTTCCTCTTTTCAAAGTTAGACGTTGTTAGGATTTTTGTTATGAAACGTCTATCTTTAGAGTTAGCCTGTGCAGAATAATTTTTTTTCTCGATCTCATTATCAGTTCTGGCAAATTGAATAATGTAAGCTGTTGTAGAGGATTATTCCGCATTGGCAACCATTCACGTGAATTGCAGCTTCATGATTTCAGAGTCCATAGAAAGCTGACTATTTTACTAACTCATCTAACTTGTCTATTGTGTTGAATGGTTTTGTGCCCAACTGATATCCTGAACAACATAATAGACTAGCTCATATTTTGTATTTGCTAAACTGTATATCAATGGCTGGCTTGCTGATCAGTTATGTATTCTCCCTGGAATTGACTAGCTACAATATCCTAGCCGAACTTTTATAGGTGCAAATCTCATTTGTTGAGTTATATAACTTTCCGTGGTGATTCAGGCTCCTTCAGAGCAGAGCCATAGGCACCTCAATCTTGCTTAGTGATTAAAAAAATTCTTAGCGATTTGACCATAGACAATTGCAGTTGAACTAGTGATCTTCTTGCTACTTTCATAATTCTGGTTGAATAGGTAACAAGTTTGAGCTTGTTTGGTGATTTGAGTCGGTTTGAAGGATACGAGAAATGATACGTAGATAAAACTGTGACCACAGCAGCACAGCCTTGAGGAGAAAACTGGCTATGAGCAAGATGATGACATGTTATCAAGGGCATTTAAGAGATTTGATTAGACAACATGGAGACCCAGAAACCAAATATAATATTCTCAACTAATCAAATATATCCTGACCAAAAGAAATACGGCTCCGATTGGAATTGATTTGTCGGCTGTGAATTTCAATAGAAATTACTTGCAGGTTTCATGTGTTTCAAGCAGGCGTCACACTAATCTTGTGCTGCTGTGTGAACAGCAAGCAGGACAGCCGCATCACTTTCACTTCCTCTAGTCACAAATAACAGTGTGCATTGGATGCGTTCAGTCAACAAATTCTAGTACCAATATCTTTAAAATTATCAAATGAACTTTGAGAATGATATGCTTTGATTTGTCTTTAAAAACTACTTTCAAATTTTCATAAATTTGAATGTCTAACTATTAATTTGTTATCACAGCATTTTCTACATGATCGTGGTGATATCGCTCTTTTTTTTTTGTCTGGAGGAAGTAATATAATTATTTATATTTCAAACAGAATGCAGTGCAGTGTTTGATGGTTAGTCTAATTAAGTATTCAAATAGTGGGCTATGGGGTTTGGCAGCATGACTCGTTAATTGCTAATAGCGGAGATAAATAACTGTAGCAGGTCATGGCGGCAGCTACAGAAGAAGATTTTTATTATGTAACATCCCTTTTGGGTGGAAGCAAGGGCGAGCTGCGTGGTTAGTTGATCGCGGGAATGACTCGACAACTGGGATTTTTTTTTTGAAATAATCTCGACAACTGGGATTACATTCTTTGTTTTCTGGCATGGCAAGCAAAATGCGTAGGACGCTCTCAAATTCCTCGCTGTTTTTTTTAGCCTGGATCCCTATACAAGCTGTAAGTGTAATCAGGGGAAAATCCCCATGGTGCAGCACCCGGGTTCGAGCCCGGGCGGGTGGCCTCCCCAACTGGAGCGCGCACCAACCGAGCTACGCTCACGGTAGTACTTGTTAATCCTCTGTTTTTTATTTTATTTTTTTCTCTTTTTTTTAGCCTGGTACGTACTCATATATGGGCTGCATGCTAATCATCTTTCTGACTTCTTACATTGGCCTCTCATAAGAGGCCCAGATTCATCTACTTGATCTGAATAATTAAAGTACAGCTGTTCCTTCTGCCTACTCATCGCTACTCAAGCAGATAACCTTTTATTTTTCAGAACGATACCAAAATTCTGGCCTTTATTACTACACATAACGTTCAGTGCTTTAGACGAAGAACATCACACAAGCCCGTGATTAGAGTCATTATTAACCGCATCACCTGTAAATATATTTCCATCCGTGGCTGACAAAAAAAAAGTTGCATCACCATGGCTTCCATTGTACTACTATACCTTCTCCATTTTACCTTTTTTTTAAAAAAAAACTAGTGTTTCCATTTTGATACGGGTATATCTTTTCCAGTCTTCTGTTTAGCAACAACGTGTCCAGATAACGTCTCATTTCTACTGATTGGCAACTGTCATCAGCATAGGTGCATGTAAAAAAAAGCACAAAAGAAGCTTCAGCGACTGCCTGCGTGGAACCGACCTATACATTCATTCAGATCACCCAACTTCTCTAAATAAAACAGTATTTATCCAACTTTTCTCTATTCATCCCATCCCTCCCACTCACAGAACACGCTTTCCAACACGACCTACAGTGTTTTTTGGATCTACGGTGTTTTTTCCCTAAACTAAACTCATCCTTAAGCTTCTACTTGCCACTTCTTTGAGTGCTTTCCGCTGTGTTTGGCAACTTTGTTGGGTTCTTTTCACGCTGTCGCGTCGAAAGCGCATCGTGATCGCGCAGGAAACGAAAATGGCCCCCGTGGCATGGCCCAATCAGCCGTGCAGTGTGGGATCGCTGAATCTGATCCCCATTTGATGCCCACACCCGTTAGTTTTTGTTCGGTACGTCGCGGCTTTCCTTCGGGAGGCAGCGTAGCTTTCCTTTTTTCTTTTTCTTTTTACTACAGTATGTGTATGTAGAGCGAGCATCAGGGGCGAATCTAGCGGTGGGGCAGGTGGGGCTCGAGCCCCCTACTGCCCTGGAACCTGTGGAGCCCCCCCTAGCCCCTCCTACAATTTCCGCCATGGGAGAAGCCGAGAAGAAGCTCGAGTCACCGATCTGCAGGTGTTCTGGAGGTTGAAGACGATCTGTTTGAGCTGGGCCACCGCTAGCAATTTAGCCCAACTGGCATATTCCATATTTCCCCTCTAAAACCCAGCCCAATAGAGATAGCCCAGCAGCCAACCGGCCTTTCTTCCCCTCCGCCTAGACCATGCGCCACATAATCTCCCTATCGGTCTCCTCCCCAGCTCGCCGCTCTCGTTCCGCTGTTCACGTGTTGCGGCAGCAAGCCCTAGCTCCAGTGAGGCGGTGCACTGGTGCCGCGGTGGACGGCCGTGCCAGCGCAGTCGGCGAACGGCTGGCCACCGGTAGGCACCGATCCACGGCCCACAGGCGCAGCAGCCAGCAGGCCAGCGGCGAGCAGAGATGCAGCGCGCAGTAGCATTTGTCATCTGGCAGTAGCAGCAAAGCTTAGGGGCCATCAGGTGCGCAGAAGCGTTGCAAAATTGGGTAATAAGTGATTCGAAAAAAAAGAATAAACAAAGATATTCTCAATTTCTTAGTAATTAGCCCCATTTGTATACACACTTTACTTTTTCATAATTTAATAAAAGATTCAATGGATAAATGGCATATGCTTGGCTTATTTGTGAAGAAACTAAATATGTCAAAAGGAATATGGTGTCAAAAAGTAATTAACATAATTTTTATGCACATTTTACTTCGTTTTGTATGTACTGACATACTCCGTACATTGTATATTTTGCTTACTCTCATGGTACAAAACTGTTTCAAGTAAAAAATCAGTCTTATATGGTATAGTATCGGTATATAGTATTATGAGCTCGGTTTATGGCTCTTATACTTCAGCCCCCCTACATATTTTTTCTAGATTCGCCACAAGGCGAGCATCAAACCTTGTTTGGAAAGTAGCGGATTGAATACAAGCTCTCAGTGGATTTTTTTTTTCTGCCATGATTGAGGGTTGGCAATTATCAATCAGCATTCAGGAAATAATATTTCCCTCAAGAAGTGCTTCCTTCCGTTCATTCCTGCATACAACGCTCGGTATGGCCAATGCATTACATATATATACTTCTTCCGTCCTGAAGTATGTATGATACACCCTAGAGATTTTAGAAATTAAAACATAATAGTGAAACTGACAAGAGATACACATACTACCTCTGAATTATAGCTTGGAAGTTGTGCGCATACTTATGTAATGACAATCACGGATATATAATAAGAAATCAATTTCACCTAATCCACCAATCAACCAAACTACTCCTTCTGACTGTGATATAAATTAGCAATTGTGTAAATGGGTCTAGAATGCATTCTATCTGTGGATAACCTTACATGCCTTGTATTTTTTAGGGCGAATGGAGTAAGTCTTGATCCAGCTCTATCCAATCAATATTGGTGCATAATTTTCCCAGATGGAATGGTTAATTACTTAATTAGTTAGTTCACTAGTCGAAATGCGCTGCAATCATCAATCGGGAAAGGAAAATCGTTCGCAAGAAGGCCTGTGTGCTGCAGTCCACTCAATCTGCATCTATCATGGACAGCACTTTGCTACTGTATTTCCATCTATTTGGGGGACATAACCGTTGCAGTACGTACGTAGGCCGGCCCTGATTCAGCTTATAACAGACTAAACAATTTAGTAAATCTTTCCCGAGGGAAAGATTATACTACTGACGGAAAGGAAATTCTTTGGTAAGAAGGCCTTCCGGCCGTTCATTCCTGTATCTATTATGGACAGCGCTCAGAGCTAGGCATGACCATTGCATAAAATGCACCCTACCTCTAGAGATTTTAGAATACTATTAAGGAATGTTTGTTTCAGCTTATAGATTATTAGATCCATCTAATAATCTATAAACCGAAACAAACACTAATATGATTATAGATAGATTATGATAATTCACAGGCCAAATTATTGTAAGTAAATAAGCTACTTTTCAGCTTATAGATTATAATCTGGATTATATAAATTGTCGCCTTAAGTGAAACTGACAAAGGACACATGTACCTCCGCATTAGAACATATGGGAAGTTCGTGGTCCATGATTATTTAATGACAATTGCGGATAATAAGAAGCCCACTTCACCTAATCCGTCAATCAACCAGACTATCCGTACTGTTGTGATATGAATTAAATGAGCAATTGTGTAAATGGGCCAAGGATGTATTCGTGGATAAATTTCAAAACCTTATATGCCTTGTATTTTAGGATGAGTGGAGTAAGCCTTAATCCAGCTCTAACCAATCATTCAATAATGATGTATAATTTTCCCGGGTGGAATGGTTACTTAACTAATATTTTTGTCGATAAGAAAAAAATTATTAATCAAGATTGATACATCGAGACACTACTTAATTAGTCTACTTTACTAATACTACTAGTAGTAACGACTACACTCATGAGAGTAACACTACTCTAAAAATGGCAGCAGGGAGAAAGCTCATGATGAGAGGAACACTGTTCCTTTTGATCCTTGTCCAATTGCACTGACAATCATCAATCGGGAAAGGAAAATTCGTTCACAAGATAGCCCTGCTGCCGTCCGCTCATTCTGCGTCTATCATGGACAGCACTTTGCTAATGTATTGCCATCTAGTATTTGGGAGACATAACCGGTGCAGTACATATACATAGGCCTGGCCCTGATTCAACTCTAACAGACAGAGTAGTATAATCTTTCACGACGGAATATTTGCTTGCATAATTGGTACTACTAGTTTACCCTATTCATAAAAAATGGCAGGGGGCTAATGATGAGATGGAGAAACACTATTCCTCTTCTGTTGATTCATCATATGCCCAAATGCAATGTACCTCTAAAGCTCGACGGTAGGGATAACGAAAGCTAGAAGAGCTAACCAAGGATCGTGATATGCGAAGAATATCCATCGCCGTTCGTCCACATCACCACTTGAGCCCCGGGGTGGTAGTAGCTTTCCTATGCGGGGATGACAGGGAAAGAAGCGGCCGTGACGCGCAAGAGCACGCTTCTCGCAAGCTGACGACCGGAATTCCACATCACCTCTCTCCATCTTCCTCCTCACATTTTTGTTTACCAAGCAGAGCGAAGAACACGACGCCGAAACGGGTCTCCGTCTCGTGCGTCGGCGGCGTCTCCCCTGCACGTCCCAGCAGCCGGGGACAGCGACTTCCCTCTTCGTTGAATTTGCTCATGTCGAGTCGATGCAAAAAAAAAAAAAAGAAAAAAAAAAGAAAAGAAAGATGGACTCCTCTTCAACGCACGCCACGGTGCTCTGAACATGGAGAGAAAAATGCGGCTCTCCCAACGAACGGGATCACGGGACCGCAGGGCTCAAGGTCAAGGCTATGGCGTGGGACGGCAGAAGAGCGAAGGAGAAGAAGCATCGATGGGCACAGACTAGAGTAGGGCGTCGTTGCACGTAGCACGAACGGAAACGAAGATGGATCTTTCTTCCTCGCTAAGGCCCCGTTTAGATTCAAAAGATTCCCCAAAAATCCACTATTCATCTAACTTTTCCCTATTCATCCCACCTCTTCTACTCACATATCACTATTCATCTACAGTGTTTTTTTGGTGAACAGTGTATTTTCGGGGAATCTTTCCCCAATCTAAACACACCCTAAAATTAAATTAATGTCTCACGATCGGTGACACCGATGGAAGTTGGTCAATGGTGTCATCTCCTGCGCGATTAAATAAAGCAAATTAATTTAAATAACTCGTAGCAGCGGACAAAAGTGTGTCACGGTAATATGCCCCCTCATGATGCCGACCGTTGCCGCACGCGTCATGCTCACGAAAGGAGGCACGCCTTGATCCACAACCAACTGCTCCTGCTCCAATCACGTTAGAGCATTTTCAGTAAGCATTTTCAATAACATATTATTAGAATGTCCCAATATCTGGATAGGGTGCTTTGCAGTCTCCTAATAATAGCATTCCAAAGTAATAAATGTATTGAGATAGAGTAAAATCTCACTTTATTTGAGGGAAAGGAGATTGACGGAGATGCTCTTACGGGCGGATTCACCCAAAGAGGTGCTACAGTGCAATTTAACTCCAGACACATTTAGATGGAATGGGGAGAGAAATTTTACAATGCTTGAAAGGTACCAGAAGGTACCACGGAGTACTTTTGTGGCTGATTAATTCTAGCCATTGATCTAGCTGAATATTTAGCTAAGTATTTATTTTAATAAAAAAATATTTAGTTAGTACCTCCAGGTACCTTTCTTTGGGTACCTCCCGGTTCCTCCCGGTACCTCCCATTTTACCACCATTGGATCTTTAGGAATGGACGGTTCTCTATTTTTTTTCAAGCATTTAGATGGAATGGGGAGATTAATTGTTAAGCTTGTTCAGTTATTCCCCAACTCATCTGGATTGGGGTGGATTCATTCCTAAACAAGTTACTTTAGAAATGAACCCCCTCGTTCCACCTGATTTTTTTCAAAAATGAACAAGCCCTCAGGCATTTGCTTGATTTGAATGCTTGCTTTGCTTTCTAATGTAAAAACTAGCAAATTTTGACCACAAGGTGCTGGTACCAAAAAAAAAAGTTTTTCCTCCGAACCAAACTTGGTCAAATAGGAGGAACACGTTTGCAAATTGTAATGCACGCTTTGCTTGCTTTCTTCTAATTTATACTACTACTACATATTCAAGGACTTCACATTTTCACCAAAACTGTCCATCCCGAGTCAAACTTGGCAAAAATTGGAGAGCCACGTTTTTAATTTGCTGCCATTTCTGTGAAGATTCATTTTGTGCTATTTACCTGTTGCCATCGATGGTGCACTTTGCGCCGGAGCTCGCAACGTTTGACCAATGGAACGGGAGTCTCATGGAGACGTGTGCAGGCACGGGCAGACAGCGCAGGTGGCTGGCAGGCGATGGCCACCGGTGGCGGCGGCGGCTGCGGCTAGCGCTGTACGGGTGGGTGGGTGGTAGATCCAATCGTGATTCCCCCAGGATCCCTCCCTCCCACGAGGGCCGCACCTTGGAACGTCAGGCTCTGCAAAACTCCGGCCTCTCGATGGGATTACAGCTTAAAGCAAGCCATTTTGCACTAGAGCCCTCCTCAGAGTCAAAAACTTAACGAGCCTGCTGCTCCATTCAAGATTGTCCGTGATGAGCAGAGACTGCCTCACCGGCAGTGTGTGTTGTTTAGCTTGAATGATTGAGATACCTTGCTTGGTTATGGCCATGGCCACCGATTAGTGAGTACTACCAAATTCTTGGACGGTGCAACTTGGGGGGCATCCGGGTGATAAAGTATGTGAGTTGGTTGGGACCAATGAAGCGGCACAAAGAGAATTTTGTCTTTCGGGGGCTTTTGATTTTGGTGTGTCTCCTGAATTGGCGTCATCTTGACTGTTATGGTCCACCTAGAGGCGGCAATCAGAGGCCGTGGAAAAAGAAATTCTAAGGAGGAACGAAATTCAAGTTTGTGTCCGCACAAGACTCCATCCCAAAATCCAAATTATAGCTATTTTATCATTTTTATTTAGGTGAAAATATAGTCCAGCATGGTGACTAACGTGGGAAAATAACAATACAACATGACCAAGCCAACGGAGAAAAGAGTAGGCGACCTGTACGTGCTCCACCTTATAGTAATTGCTATAGCGGCGAGTCGGCAATCATTATCTCAAACAATGAACTTTAGACCCGTTTAGATAGTGAAAGTTTGTAAAAATTTTATTATAGCAAAAGTTTGTGAGAGTGATCATGGTTTTCAATTGAGTGAAAGTGCAAATGAATAGTGAAATCGAACCAATCTAAATGGGGCCTTATATAGTTTGTCACGGTGACAATAATTACTTTGAAAATACTAGTGGTAATCGGGTGGCTACTAAATAGTTTTATTTCAGCATGAACACCTCATACTGAACTTTTCTCTTGAATTTTACAAATTATATGTGCCAATTCATCCTCTGGTCAAATTAGGATTGCATTGGAGTGGTGCAGTGGCGAATCTAGAAAAAATATGTAGGGGGGGCTGAAGTATAAGAGCCATAAACCGAGTTCATAATACTATATACCGATACTATACCATATAAGACTGATTTTTTTACTTGAAACAGTTTTGTACCATGAGAGTAAGCAAAATATACAATGTACGGAGTATGTCCGTACATACAAAACGAAGTAAAATGTGCATAAAAATTGTGTAAATTACTTTTTGACACCATATTCCTTTTGACATATTTAGTTTCTTCACAAATAAGCCAAGCATCTGCCATTTATCCATTGAATGTTTTATTAAATTATGAAAAAGTAAAGTGTGTATACAAATGGGGCTAATTACTAAGAAATTGAGAATAGCTTTGTTTATTCTTATTACCCAATTTTGCAACGCTTCTGCACGCCTGATGGCCCCTAAGCTTTGCTGCTACTGCCAGATGACAAATGCTGCTGCGCGCTGCATCTCTGCTCGCCGCTGGCCTGCTGGCTGCTGCGCCTGCGGGCCGTGGATCGGTGCCTGCCGGTGGCCAGCCGTTCGCGCGACTGCGCTGGCACGGCCGTCCACCGCGGCACCAGCGCACCGCCTCACCGGAGCTAGGGCTTGCTGCCGCAACATGTGAACAGCAGAACGAGAGCGGCGAGCTGGGGAGGAGACCGATAGGGAGATGATGTGGCGCATGGTCTGGGCGGAGGGGAAGAAAGGCCGGTTGGCTGCTGGGCTATCTCTATTGGGCTGGGCTTTAGAGGGGAAATATGGAATATGCCAGTTGGGCTAAACTGCTAGCGGTGGCCCAGCTCAAACAGATCGTCTTCAACCTCCAGAACACCTGCAGATCGGTGACTCGAGCTTCTTCTCGGCTTCTCCCATGGTGGAAATTGTAGGAGGGGCTAAGGGGGGCCCACAGGTTCCAGGGCAGTGGGGGGGCTCGAGCCCCACCCGCCCCACCGCTAAATTCGCCCCTGGAGTGGTGTAACAAATGCACATGCGTGATTCCCATTTATATGTTAGACATACAAAATTAACAAAGAAAACGAGAAGAGAAAAATGACCAAGCGGATCACCATGGGCATTTCTCTCTATTACATCAGCACGGTTGGACCTTTTCTTCATTTTCAAAGTCAAGAAAAATCTTGAGGACAAGAAGAAGATGACAAGGACATAACCATGGCCAATTTCTCTAGTTTTTCAGCACAAAAGCCAACGAAGTCAAGAGGAGAAGAGAAATGCAAATACTTGATCTCAGCATAAATAGAATTCATTTAGGACTTTTGTTGACCAATGATATGTTCCTATAGACATTTCATGTTAAAATATTGTTTATAGACATTATCAATCCCCTATGACCATATCTTTACAGAGCCAATACAGTCAAGAGAAAGAGAAATGCAAATACTTAATGGCTCATCATAAATATAATTCAATTGATTGATGACCATAATATCACACTGCTGACTTTTGTACTTGTAGTACCCGGCGTCACCATCTCCAAGAGATACCAATGATTTTCCAATTTGCTTGTTGTGTTTCCATTTGTCTAATACAGTTCAAATGAAAATTAGAATACCTCTTCCTGGCATGCTCAGTGGAACAAACAAAATATGGATAGATGAATTCATATATTAAATTCCGTTAGAAAGATCATTTGGAAATTGGAATGGACGAGTTCATCTCTCAAATACGTATCGAGTATTCCAAAGATGAATCTTAAACAAACGTTGCAGGACATCCTTTGTTCCACAGGTATCAATCTGCAAAATTACTTTCCATGAGCGTATGGGACCCGGAAACATAAAAAATTCTCAAGATGGCCCCACCACCAGATCACCATCATCCCCCTTTTCTCCCGTACAAATAGGCAGCACGAACACTTCGATCTCTCCACCCATCTCCTCCCCGCCCATCTCCCACCTGGCCACCTCCTCCTCTTCCTCCCTAGCCGCCGCCCCGCGCTCTCGCTAGCCGTCGCCACACTCCACTCGCGCACCCGCCGCGGGCGCGCGGCGGGAGATCATCTGTCCCGTCCGGCGGGATCACGGGAATTTGATTCAGTCGGATTCCGCTGTGAGCGCGATGGCAGGGAGGGCGCCGATGGAGCGGCACCAGTCGATCGACGCGCAGCTGCGGCTGCTGGCACCAGGCAAGGTCTCGGAGGACGACAAGCTCGTCGAGTACGACGCGCTCCTCGTCGACCGCTTCCTCGACATCCTCCAGGACCTTCACGGCCCGCACCTGCGCGAATTCGTACGCCCCTGATCGATCCCCTCCTCTCCTCTCGCCCGCCGCCACCCCAGATCCGCGCGTTTCGACGACGACGACGCCGTGCTGACGCGTTTGGTGCCTCTTCGCGTGCGCAGGTCCAGGAGTGCTACGAGCTGTCGGCGGAGTACGAGAACGACCGTGACGAGGCGCGGCTCGGGGAGCTCGGGAGCAAGCTCACCAGCCTGCCCCCCGGGGACTCCATAGTCGTCGCCAGCTCCTTCTCGCACATGCTCAACCTCGCTAACCTCGCTGAGGAGGTGCAGATCGCTCACCGCCGCCGGATCAAGCTCAAGCGTGGGGACTTTGCCGACGAGGCCTCGGCGCCCACCGAGTCCGACATCGAGGAGACGCTCAAGCGCCTGGTGTCGCAGCTCGGCAAGTCGCGCGAGGAGGTTTTCGACGCGCTCAAGAACCAGACCGTCGATCTCGTCTTCACGGCGCACCCCACGCAGTCCGTCAGGAGGTCCCTGCTCCAGAAGCACGGCAGGTGCGGGCGATCGTTGGTTTGACGTTGCTTCGATTGGGGCCCCTTGCTTCCTTCATGTGCATGGAAGGGAAATGCTGATTGTTCTCTCTGTTGTGGATTTGTTTTCGTTGTGCAGGATCCGGAATTGCCTGAGGCAGCTGTATGCCAAGGATATCACTGCTGATGACAAGCAGGAGCTTGATGAGGCTCTTCAGAGGGAGGTAAAATATCTCAACTCCACCACTGGAGATGAGAATATTATACTAATAGAAAGTCAGTCCTGAGGTTTCAGTGTTGATCAAGGGCGCACCACGACCTTTTGATTGTTTAACTTTTTTAATTAAAAAAATAGGTTCTCATTTTTTAACTGATAATCATCATCTCTAGGGCTTATTTTTTTTCCTGATGATGTCAGAGACGGGTGCTCTGGGTTTAACAATTCTATCCTGAAATTATTTGTGACAGAGCACGTAGGCATCTCCACATTACTGTTATTAGAATTTGGCCCCACTCCTGAAAGCCAAATTGGCTTATGTGGCATTTTCTTTTTTGCCTCGTTATGTGAGTGGTCCGGGTCCCTGTCAGACAGAGATCCTGCCAAATGATTTGGCTAGAATGCCATCTCTATTGCATACACAACATTATTTTAACAGTAGTTTATTAGACATGTAGTACCTTGAACAAGATATGGTGAACACAAGGAGACAATCGAATATGTACAAGAGTAGTTGTAGTTTATTCGATTGACAAAGCTCAAGAAGACATGCTCATTCAAGATGAGTTGATAGTACCACCGACAGAAGGCTTAATATCTGCAAAGTTGGAAGGTTCTCTGGGTGCGCTTTGTGCCTGTTCCACCACTAAGACTTTCTATGCGTTGAATTATGGTGATGATTGTTTGTCCTACAGACTTTTATCTCCATAGTATTGTAATCAGAAGTAGCTGTCAAACTTTTGCAAATACCTAGCCTTCTGTCAAACTGAACCTCGAGCAGTGCCAGAACACAGATTATTCTTGTCAGCTGTGCACGTCAAACATGTGAAATTAATTTGTTACAGTGTTTATTTTTTATATCTAACTTAGTTGTGAGCTTACCATTGCTCTATTATGAGATGACATCAAATGTTTCCAGCAAAACTCACCTTGGTTGTATCAACATAAATTTTCCTAAAAGATGCATCTTGTCAATCTCTTCTATGTTGCACATTGCAAGGTGAAAGGATAGGTCAAACATGTACAGCAGAGGGTAGTTGTGATACGTCAGTTGATATTTATTATGAAATTCAAAATAAGTGCACCTGGGGTATATGATCAACAAAAAATCTGGGTTAAGGTGCATCATTTTCAGTCAATTGCAATGAGAATCCAAGTTCTACTTGATAGCATATTACCGTCATGTGGAAATTATCTGTTTTCTTTTCCCTAAGTTCTTGATACGCTTTTGCTGATTTGTCGTTTAATACCCTTCACAGATCCAGGCTGCTTTCAGAACTGATGAAATTCGCAGAACCCCTCCCACTCCTCAAGATGAAATGCGTGCTGGAATGAGTTACTTCCATGAAACTATATGGAAGGGCGTACCAAAATTCTTGCGCCGTATTGACACTGCTTTGAAAAATATTGGGATCAACGAGCGTCTCCCTTACAATGCTCCTCTCATTCAGTTCTCATCCTGGATGGGTGGTGACCGTGATGGTAATTTCTCGTTACCATACATTAATGTTTGCCTGAAAAATAATACTTTTTAGTCTTTGTACAAAAAATTTTGAATAGTTATAAAATTTTCCAGTAGTCGAATATGTTATGAGAAATTATTGACAGTAATTGTGACATCAGTTACATGTGTAACATAAAACTCTTGATAATGCCTTCCTGTCATTGTGACATCGGTTCTTCTAGCAAATTATTAATTGATTATTTATTCTCCATTTTTTATTTTTGCCGACTGTGTAGAAAATACATTAAACTTTGCATAATGTATTGTTTTCTAGGAAATCCAAGAGTTACACCAGAGGTTACACGGGATGTATGCTTGTTGGCGAGAATGATGGCTGCTAACTTGTACTTCTCTCAGATAGAAGATCTAATGTTTGAGGTATTGCAATATAAAACACATTATGCAAGGAGCTTCATCATTGGTTGTTCTTGGTGCTAACGGCATAATATTCTATTCTAGCTCTCTATGTGGCGCTGCAGTGATGAACTTCGGATCCGTGCAGATGAATTACACCGCTCATCAAAAAGAGCTGCAAAGCACTATATAGGTAACAAAACTATTATCTGCGGCAACAAGGGAATTTGGATTACTTTGCACATCGGTTTTAGTAGCTTATTATTCTAAAGGAATATCAAATGATCTTGCTTGTTTCTCTTTTGACGTATGAAGTTATTCACTTGAATAAGAGTTCTGATCTGAATACTACACGGACAATAATGGCTAAAGGATGACATTATTGTGCAGATAATACCTTAAAGCATTCCTTACTCATTTTTCATTCTATTTTAGTCGGTGGAGCATCATAGGATTACGTCTAACAGCACCAAAATTAGGAATAAATAACTGCTTCTGCCACAATTCCAAACAGAGCTCTAGTCATGTAGTCATGCAAGACCATACACTGTCATGTAATGTGAATAATTATAACCTTTACAAGACTCTTACTAAATTTTCTTAAATGTCTATATTACTAATTGAACATTGTTCTTGCAGAATTCTGGAAGCAAGTTCCTCCAAACGAACCGTATCGTGTCATACTTGGTGATGTCAGGGATAAACTGTACTATACACGTGAACGTTCTCGCCATTTATTGACAACTGGAATTTCTGAGATTCCAGAGGATGCAACTTTTACTAATGTTGAACAGGTTAGTTCTTTCTTTGTGATATACTGTACATAGTTGTAGCTGTTACCATCATACTTACAGTAATCTGATCACCACCGTCTACATTGCAGTTTCTGGAACCTCTTGAGCTCTGTTATAGATCATTATGTGCCTGTGGTGACAAACCTATAGCTGATGGAAGTCTACTTGATTTCTTGCGTCAAGTATCCACTTTCGGGCTTGCTCTTGTGAAGCTTGACATCAGGCAGGAATCTGATCGTCACACTGATGTCCTTGATTCAATAACAAACCATCTTGGAATTGGATCCTATGCTGAATGGTCCGAGGAGAAACGCCAGGATTGGCTGTTGTCTGAACTGAGGGGAAAACGTCCATTGTTTGGTTCTGATCTTCCTCTGACTGAAGAGACTGCTGATGTTTTAGGAACATTTCATGTCCTTGCAGAGCTCCCAGCAGATTGCTTTGGCGCATATATTATCTCGATGGCAACTGCCCCATCTGATGTGCTTGCTGTTGAGCTTTTACAGCGTGAGTGCCATGTAAAACATCCACTGAGAGTTGTTCCACTTTTTGAGAAACTTGCAGATCTTGAAGCCGCTCCAGCAGCTGCAGCGCGACTCTTTTCAATTGACTGGTACATGAATAGGATTAATGGCAAGCAGGAGGTAATGATTGGTTACTCGGACTCTGGCAAAGATGCTGGACGTCTCTCAGCAGCGTGGCAAATGTATAAAGCACAAGAGGAGCTCATCAAGGTGGCAAAGCAGTATGGAGTGAAGTTGACCATGTTTCATGGAAGGGGTGGAACAGTTGGCAGAGGAGGTGGCCCCACTCATCTTGCCATTTTATCTCAGCCACCAGACACGATACATGGATCACTTCGTGTAACAGTACAAGGTGAGGTTATTGAGCACTCCTTTGGGGAGGAGCTCTTGTGCTTTAGAACTTTGCAACGGTACACTGCAGCTACCCTTGAGCATGGCATGCATCCTCCAATTTCTCCCAAGCCAGAATGGCGTGCTCTGATGGACGAAATGGCTATCGTGGCAACCAAAGAATATCGATCAATTGTCTTCCAAGAACCACGCTTTGTTGAATACTTCAGATCGGTAGGTTCTCTATCCTGTATTCTTACAAGTATTGAACTTGCAAAAAACACATTTGTTTTGAATCTACTAAAGAAAACCTAAACATAAGGTTTCTGTTGGTCAATTTATGTTTTCTTTCTTCAAAAAGTTCAAAATAATCTCTGATAGTCTGATGTTTTCTGCAAATCTTGTTTAACTGAAACACCCTAGAAACTCTAATGGTAATGGTGCAGTTTGAGAAAGTTCAGGAAAATGCTTTAATTTCCAAGTAGAATGTCATTTTTAATTGTTACACATTGGTATTATACAAGTAAATGAGCTGATGTCTTCATTTGTCCCATTGTGAAATGGTATCTGAAAGGAATATTTTCCAATTAAAGCACTATGTCTCACAGCACGATGATTCACTGTACCTTCTGTTTGAGATAGTTCTAGAAGTTGATGGATGACTATGTGAACTTGTGCGATAATGTGTATAAGTTGTGACGCTAAGCTCGTAATTTTCTGTCCAGGCTACACCTGAGACTGAATATGGTAGGATGAATATTGGTAGTCGTCCATCAAAGAGGAAGCCTAGTGGAGGAATAGAATCGCTTCGTGCAATTCCATGGATCTTTGCTTGGACACAAACAAGGTTCCATCTCCCTGTTTGGCTTGGATTTGGAGCAGCATTCAAGCATATCATGCAGAAGGACATCAGGAACATCCATACTCTGAAAGAAATGTACAATGAGTGGCCATTCTTCAGGGTCACCCTTGACTTGCTTGAGATGGTTTTCGCCAAGGGAGACCCGGGAATTGCAGCTGTGTATGACAAACTGCTAGTGGCTGACGACCTGCAATCCTTTGGAGAGCAGCTAAGGAAGAACTATGAGGAGACAAAAGAGCTACTCCTTCAGGTAAAGTGCTCTAATAGCTTACACTAAGATTTTGGTTTATTTGCACCTCAGCTATTTTATATTCATAGCCACATATAGGCAGCTAAATGCTCCTTTTTGTACTTATTTTTTTATTTAGTTTGAAGAGTCATCTCACAAATGATTCCATCAATTGCCAAATCTTCGCAGGTTGCTGGTCACAAGGATGTCCTCGAAGGTGATCCTTACCTGAAGCAGCGTCTGCGGCTGCGTGAGTCGTACATCACCACCCTGAACGTCTGCCAGGCCTACACCCTGAAGCGGATTCGTGACCCTAGCTTCCAGGTGAGCCCGCAGCCGGCACTGTCCAAGGAATTTGTCGATGAGAGCCAGCCGGCGCAGCTGGTGCAACTGAACCCCGAGAGCGAGTACGCACCTGGCCTAGAGGACACGCTGATCCTGACCATGAAGGGCATCGCCGCTGGGATGCAGAACACCGGCTAGGCCAGATCCTCCGTGTACAAATAACCCATCTCACACGAGATGGTGGACGATACCTCTCGGCCTGTAGGCAGATAGTGTGTTCTCTCTTGTCGAGGAGTTTTTATGTCGGAGCCTTTTGGTTTGCTTGATGTAAATGTCAAGGGGAGCTTACTGGCTGTTGAAGCCTGATGCGAAATAAATTATGGAACAATGGATTTTGTTATTAGTCTACAAGAATCTTGTATCTTCTATAAGGGTGTCATTTTGACATCCATCTTGCAGTGAAAATGTTCTGTTCGATTGTTCATCCGGCTCTATTGTAACACCCTAATTTTTGCTCATCACATAAAAATCATCAATGTAGACAACTACTTTCTTAGTTTTTAATGTTTTAGGAAGTATTAAGTTGCAAATTTAAATCTTGGCTCTTAAATATTTAAATAACATTTAAATTAGAGTCAATAAAGTTTTTGGTTGCATTTATGCTGATTGCATATATTTTGAGTGATGGTTTGAAATTTAAAAGGTTTACAAAAGTTTAAATTAAATTTCAAAACCTTTTTCTTCTCTCTCTTTTTCTAGCCCAACCCAATTCCTTTCTCTTGGCCCACCAGCTCGTGGCCCAGCTCGTGCGCAGCGCGGCCCAGTTTTCTCTTCTCCCGGCCCAAGCCGCCGCGCGCGCAGTGGCCTAGTCGAGCCCGCTCTCTCTTCTCTCTTTCTTTCTCTGACGCGTGGGTCCAGCGTGTCGGTGCTTTCTTCTTCCTCTCGCCGTATGCGAGTAGGACTCCGACGAGTCCCCGCGCCGCCCGTCTCCGCCTCGTCTTCCCCTTGCGCAAGGCACGATTCCGGTCTTTATAAGCCGCCGCCCGAGCCCCCCTTGAATCCCCAAACCCCAAAGTCGCAGCTTCCGCCGCGAATCGAGCTTCCGCCGCTCAAACCCTAGCTTCAAGCCGCCGCTTCGATTTCGAGCTCCCAAGCGCCTTCTAGCCGCTCCGAGCTTGTTGTCGAGTTTCGCGTGGAGGTAAGGAAGCCGCCGAGTCGTTTTCCCCTCTCTCTCTCTCGCTCTCTCGGGGTCGTGCCGCGCCGCCGCCATGGCCGAGCCGCCTTAGCACGTCGCAAGCTCCCTCCGCTTCTCAACCTTTGTTTAGAACCCCTAAAACGGATTCCCCGTTGTCCCTGCTTTCTCCCAAGCCAAACACGACGAGATTTAGAGCCTCCTAGCCATAGTTTCGCCCAACTCCGGCGAGGTTCCGGCGAGGCGCCGCCGCGCGCAGTCGCGCCCGGGTCGCCGGCGTTGTCCCTTTTATTCCAGCCGCTAGATCTTGATCCAACGGCTCAGATCGAGCCCGACTCGAGTCAAACCGAGCCGCACCGGTCAGCCGCGACTTTTTGCAGAAAAGCCCCTCGGTTTTATAGAAATCAACCCGTGGTCCTGTCTAGTTCAAAAATAATTAGATCTAGGTCTTTTTCTTTTTGTTTTAGCCCCTGATCTTTCTAAAATTCAAACCCGCCATCCTTTAAGGTAGTTTTTCACTAAAGTCCTTCTGTTTTTATACAAAATTACGTTTTAGGTCCCTGTTTTCTTCTGTTTAAGCCTCTGGAGAGTTAGATTTAGCTCAAAGAAGCCCTTAAACCTTGTTTTAGCCATATTTTAACCGTTTTAAGTCCGATTTTGAGTGATCTTTACGCTCACGCAATCGTATCTTCATCAAGAATAGTTCTAGACACGTCTTTGCGTCTTTAAAAGTTGTATGGTGTATTGTTTTGCTTTTATTGATTGAATGCTTGTGCGAATCGTGTAGAGAACGGTCCGTTCGAGGGAGATCAAGATCAAGTCTACGAGGAGGAGTCACCGCAGTGCTTTGATAAAGGCAAGTGGATTTTCCCCCTTAGCATACTCTTTTGAACTCATACACATTGCATGACAACAAAGTTTATATTCATGTTCGTGATGCATTAATTTGATGGGTCCTATGTAAGGATGACTAGTCTTTTACACCTAAGCCTTGATACACCGGGTTTACTTTTATGTTGGGTAGCTATGCTAGATGCTTAACCTTGGTTCATGATGGGTTCTATCCAACATTGATGAATATCCTTATTATTATGTCTTGTCATGTTAATACAAGATCACCATGCTAATCGGAACATGGAGAACCACCCGGGATTTACAGTACAACCACAATACCATATGGCTCTGGTCTTAGCTGAATAACTAGATGCACTACATGTTGTGTTTGTGCTGCCTGTTGGTTTGTTATTTGTTTGTGGATGTGCTGGTGCGGGGATCAGAAGACTCTGTCTTCTGTTGAAACCGTAGGTGCTGGGAACAAACACACATGTAGGAATTCTTTGTAAAGGCTTCGTAGCGTCCTATGCAGTCACACCTCGGAAGTGTGGTACGTGCCTGGCCCGCACTGCATGGTTGGGTCCAAAGTTCTTCGGAGCTTTTACGCGAATTGTGGTAAAAGTGTACAACCTCTGCAGAGTGTAAAACTGTTATAACAACCGTGTCCGCGGTCATGAACGGCCTGGACCCTCACGTGATTAATCTATCAGAATATGAAATAAAATCATTGCATGCATATGTTATTGGTTATGTTCATTGTTTACTTTATGCTAATATATGGGTTGGTATATACTTATATCTTAGTAAATAGTTGCTTGTTAATAAAACTTGACCAACTAAAATGCTGACCGCTATAAACCAAGCCTCTCCTTGATAGCTTGCATATTTTTCTCCCACTTGCTGAGTACCAACCATAAGTGTACTCATCCTTGCTTATATTGTGGATCTTGATGAGTCCTAGGCGTGTGTTCCACCAGTCAGATGCCTGTGGAGTGCTTTTGGAGTTATCGTCTTTAGTTATCGTGTGAACCAATTTAATTCGGCCTTTGTGCCTTATTCGTGAGTGTAATAAATACTTTACTTATCAAATATTCGTTTGAGTACTGTTTCTGTTATTCACTCACGGTCTATCATATGTGTGTAATTTGATCCTGGCGCACATATGAGATGTACTCGGTTTTCTTTCTAAAACGGGGTATGACATCTATCTGACTCCTGATTGGCCTAATTAAATAGGCAGGCTCAGCTCCTGATTGGCAAATCCTTGTTGGTGCAATCAATGCGGGGCTACGCTTGATTGGCCAATGTTTTTAATTTGAGATATCCAGAATGCATTATATTTTGAGATAAAATTTAATAACTCCTGATTGGTTAGATTTTTATTTATACATGCTGAGTACTAAGGGAAAGTATATCGATGTCACATTTCGTTTGTCCTAAGTCAAACTTGTTTAATTTGACCAAGTTTGTAGAAAATAAAAAAAAACATTCGTTGAACTCATCATGGAATCTATTTTGGTAGTGCATATATTTGGTACTATAGATGTTATATTTCTCTATAAACTTAGTCAAAATTAGATAAATTGGACTTAGGACAAACCTAATATGACATCTAATAAAAAAACGGAGGAAGTAGGTTGTCGTACAAGTTGTCTCACAGCAACTATACAATCCCTTAATTTGTGCCAATAAAAATAATATTATGAGTTGCATACTTGCATGGTAAAAATACTCATACTATGGTGGTTGAGTTGTCTGTTGTCCCATAGTCCTAAAATTTAACTCTGAGACAGTCTCCCCGCAGTCCTAAAATTTAACCTCTGAGACAGTCTTTAGTGAAACAACAACCACTTTTCTCTCATCTCGCTCTCTTTCCTCCATGTCATAAAAAAAGTATATGCTTTGTTGCATGAGACAACCTATATAACCCCTTACGTGTGGCAGTGTGAGATGCACCATCAGTCCCTAACCTATTCATGCATTCTCATATAATGGACTCTCAAAAGTGATCGCATATATACTTCAAAAAATTTAAGGATCACTCCGGATGTGAGTTTAAATCTAGATTGGACCTCGAGTGAACTCATAAATCACCTGAAACATTAAAGAGTCCAAATAATTACTTTGAGACTTCATGACAAATATAAGAATACGATACCTACATCATTTTAATCATATATTTTATAAACGGATGAAGTGGTTTTGACTAATGGTACTACACCGCCAACCCCAGGCACATAACCGAGACTTCGTCTGGTATCTGCATTACTGCATCCCCGCGATGCAAGGAGCTCAGCAAGATCTTGTGTTCAAAAGTCATGGTAACAGAGCGTGGCCGCGTAGGCGTCAAGGCGTGTACACACAAGACACAACCACCCAAATTTGGGATCGAGATAACCCCAACTGCTTAGCAGCCCAAATTGTGGACCCAGACAAACTAAACAGCGCACCGCCTACATCAGCGAGAACGAACAATCAGCCACAAAAATAGAGAGATGCTGGACATTATTCTTTTGGTGCCTGGAGAGGCTGTTATATAAGAATTCATCCATAATTAACATAACAACAACGAGCACAAGAACAGGAAATGATGTCTCCCGCAACAAGAGACACAAGAACATTAGCAGCAAATTGACTTTCCTACGATAGCTAGGTGCCGGGACAACGCCACCGTTACTGATCCGATGAGACGGCTCTAGCACGATCACAACTAGAGGAAGCTCTGCCTGGGGATGATCTGCCACTTAAATGACAGCCTCAAGAACGACGGCTGCTTGCAACGGGACAGGGGCTCAGTTGGACATCACGCGAGGAGACCGCGGACGGACTGGTGTCTTGGAAGGGCTCACCCTGTGTAGTTATAGTATAACAAGATTAAGAACTTGATGATTCATGATGCCCTTGACCTAAAAATTATGGGTGTTGATGATTCATTTTGCTTTCATTGAGATTAGGGAATATAGGTTCTTGAGTTTCACCTAATTGGGAGGGAGCCAAGGACCATGCCACTGAAGTTCAGGGCCATAATTGCACTTTCTGCCTGCATCAAACATGCAAAACAAAGTAAATGCACTGTATAACATGAATAATCATGGCTATGAATGACTTAGACGTCTAGAAGACTGCTTGGCAATACCGATTTAAGAAAGATAAATCACTAGAGTGGACAGGAAACTTTCAGTCATGTCAGTACCCAAATGCTTTGAGGATAGTAACTTAAAAAAAATAATTCTTTCACCTAAAAGTTCTCATCCTGATTCGACCAGTTAACAGTATTATTGGTGTGCATTGTAGCATGTTTGAGTATTCAAAGTTCCCAACCTACTAGGACAGAACACTAATAATAAGGTTCTTTTAACGTAAGTCCCTGTGAATGGATTTTTTTTCAGTCAGCATAGTAGAAGTATAATGTAGATAGTTAACAGATCAAATCTGGACTAAAGATAACAGAATTTAGAGTAACACCTATAGCAACTGTCCAGCTTTAGTGTAATTAAAGATGCCCATTAAGTAACCTTTTTTTTTCTAAGGTTGCCTTTTCAATTGGTAGGGCTTATGAAGACTATGCAGTATCACACACTACAACACAATGGATTCACACAGTTCTCACTCCTAGACCCTGTCATTACATAGCGGTAGCACTTTAACTAACATCTTCAGTATAAAAGAACTAACATCTTCACTACATTAAAATATAACAGAGAAAAACCTCGTGTTACTTACCTGAGCAAACTCAACAAAAGCAATGCACGTGGAGTGTACAAAGTCACCAAGGAGCCTCAGCCGAGAAACCTAAATGAAACGTTATGATGTCAATCACTTCATGAAGAATATAAATAGGCTACAGAAGGCATCCAGCACCAACAGTTGTATGTCATACCTTCCCACATGTACCCTGAAAGAAACGCTTTACATCCTCCTCGGTAACCTACAGAAACAAGAAGTGCATATAACATTAACACATAAGCTCCTTTCAAGCCATTTTTGTCATTCACCAACAACCACTTATGTATCGCATTTCAGCAATCACCACAAAAACTAGAAAGTAGCACTATATTTGGACAGTGAAATAGCAACAAACATGAGAAAAGTCTCCCATAACATCCTTTTATTTTTGTCCAACAAAGAAAGAAAAAGGAGTATCATACATATCTGGCGTAAGTGATTGTGTTCTCATAATATCATATCAATACAATATTATGTGCACCGATTAAATTTCCTTTAAAATGTTCATTGGTTCAACTAAACCAAAATGTGTCTCAAATTAAAATCCCAGATTACATTGTAACAGTACAATGAGAAGTACTTTTATGCTTCCAGAAAGTGGAATGCAAATAATTTGAAGCAGATAAAATCTTAATTTGGTACCACCCACTACAATCCAAAACTACTTCTAGAAGCTGTGAAATTAAGTTCTAGAAGATCATAGAAGCACTATCAAATACAATATAAACTTTTTGAGTTTCACAATGAGAATCTTATGTGCAGTTAGGAATCACAAGTTTGTAACCACATGCATAGCCAGGAATATAGGCTTACATACCTTCTTATCTATGTTAGTACAATATACAGTCCTTGAGACCATTTCTTTCTCGTCTTCGGTCTGAAAATAACAACCCATTACAGCTAATATTAGCAGAAACCTTGAATGAAAAGGAAAACTAGGGAATATGGTGTGATCTAAACAAAGCATGTGTCGTGATAATCATCATCAACTTACTCGAGGAAGAAATTTAGGGTTCACAGGTAGAATTGCTGTTTTAGAAGGTAAAACTCTAACAGGATAATAACCGAGCATGGTTCCGCCAAGCGTTAGTGCTGCTCTTGCACCAGCTGCAAACAAAGGAAAACATCACCATCGCTGTTTTACCATACTAATAAAGCAAATGAAAAGATAATCTCTCAAGAATGCTACCATCATCAGCAAACTCGATGAACGCAAAACGCAGGACAGAATGTGGGTCACCACAAATACGGCAATCTACCACCTACAGGTAAAAAAACAGATACAGTTTTACAAATAATCACAAAGAGGTAAAGCACCTGAAATTGTCTATTTTGCTGCTCAAGGAATTGTAGCAATAGAACTTACTTGCCCGCAGTTAGAAAACACTTCAGCAAGCTTCTGCTCAGTCACCTGCAGAGCAACAAGAAGAAATGAAACGACATTCATAAACGGCAATTCCAAAGGCCACTGTCTTTAGTGTGCTCACATGCTGATCAATGTCAGAGACATAAACGGTTCGCCGCACACTATCCTCCCTATCAGCCCGTCGGGGTCGGCCCCCCATCCTCCGCCTCCCCTGGTTGAAGCTATTCCTTCTCTGATATCAGAACAGAAATGTCAATTTATCATCGTACCACCAGAATCAAATCAATAAATGGATATACAATTGTTGCTAGCACAACATTTTTATTCTGAAATTGTAAAAGCCAGACGGAGGTCCACAAAAAATGAATGTTGGCATCAAGCACAGTAGCCCATCACCATCACATCGATTCAAGTATCAAATTCTTGGCAATTGCAGTACCAGTGTACCACTAGCACGGATCATTCAACAGTCTTCGGTTAGGAGGGAACGATCGTTTGTTAATAAAATTACAATATCAAATTTTTATTTATAGGCGAAAAGGTTCTTCATATCATAAACTGTGATGATTCTGCATCTGCAAATGATTCAGAAGTAACAATAATTTTATGACATTATAAACCCTGCCTCGCGGCTCAAGACTTCATTTTCCACAAGATAAAGCATGGAAAAAGGGACAAAATGAAATAATACAAAGGAAGAGATCAACATCGTCTAAAACCAAGAGATCAACATCGCCTAAAACCCATCAGCTCAGACGATTGTGAAACGCAAATCCCCAAATCATCAGGCGATCACAGGAACGAAAAGTCAAACAAATACCAACCCCCCTAAATCAAGACTCGTAGAACCGTAAACAGGGCAAAAAAAAAAAATTCACAGCTCACCGACCCGGCGATTCAGAGGGTGGCCGCTGCCGTTGCTGGATCCGTCGCTGCTGGAGTCCCTGCTCCCGCCGCCGGCGCTGCCGCCGCCGCCCACCTGCAGGTGCCCGCCGGCAGCGCCGTAGTACTCAGCGGCGGACACGAACACCGGCGCGTCGGCGGAGAGAACGCCTCCCCCCGCCGGCTTCCCTGCCGCGCGGCGCGACGGCGGCACAAACTCCTGCGCGCAGGGGTTGAGCTTGGACATGAGGTCCTCCAGCTTCCTCATGTCGCTCTTGTACTCCTTCTCCTCTTCCTCCACCACCTCCTCGGCCTCCCCCGCCGCCGGGGCATCATCGCCCTTCGCCTCCACCTCGGCCACCGCCACCTTGGCCTCAGCCCGGATCGGGCCCTCCACCGCCGCCGCCCCCGCGGCCACCATTATTGCCTCGCGCACTGACCTCGAACAAGGAGAGATCAGAGCGCTATTCTACTACACTCTGGGCAATCAAAATTATTTTTTTCCCTTCCTCCTTGTTCTTGGGTTGGTGTGTGTTAGCCTTGTTGTTGGTGATGCGAGAGGGAGAGAGTGTGTGAAGGGCAGGGCGGAAGGAAGGAGGTGCCAATACAAGCAGGCATCGCTTTCTAGAGAGTCTCCATTCTAGTTGTCCAAAACGATTTTTCTTTGTCGTGAGAAATTACCACGAGAAAAACGGATGACAGAGGACTGAGATTTTTACTACTTTTTATTCGGATAAGAGTAATTCGTTTGCTTGAAGAGAAATTATATATATAATTATATATTGGAATAGTAGATACAAGTGATGTGAGAGGGTAGTTGGGGAGGGGAGATTCGGGAGGCGCGAGCCCGGTCAGAGGCGTGGGAGAGGGGCACGTCACCTGCCCGTGGGGCCCACCGGCGGCAAGCATGCGGCCGCGCCTTCAGTCCACGCCTCCGCCCGGATCCTCTGCGGCCAAATTTAGGCGACGACGGTTCTCCCTCTCCGCGGCGGATGGCCTTGCAACGCCTTTGACTGGCTTGGCTGGCTGCTGCTGCATGCCTCGCGTGTCCTCCTTGGAACAGCTGCTGGTGCTAGAGTTCCGGGTTCAAGAGCAGCAGGCGTTGAAATTTTGATCTCTTTCAGTGGCTGAAACTGACCTGACCGGCCGGCGTGGATCGGCAGATCATCAGATGGGGGGCGATGCTGCGGGTGCTACTTGGTCTAATGTTTAGCGGTGGATATGTGTTGCTGCATGCGAAAGTGGTGGTTTTGCATTGGGCTAGGTTATTCATCGAGATTGTGCATGGGGGGATCGTGATATTTTCTCGATTCTTTTGGTGATAAGTTTTAGAGATTGTGCTAACAATACGGAGGTCCTTTCGTATCTATATATGGTGAGTGGAAACTTTGGTTGCAACATTCATTTAAAAACTTTGATTAATTATTAATATAATATTTTTGCTAGATATAGTGTGGACTATGCATTTTTTGTTGAACATAAAGGTTACTCAACCACAGGACATTCCCCATGGGCCATGCTACAAACTGAGATAGTCCCTCACGGAGTGTTGCAATTATTGATGAACCATGAGCCAAACACACAAACAAGAGTCTACATAACATACCAAAACTAAACGGGTGCATCACTTGTAACAAACGCTTATTAGAACCACAAGTAATTGGGTATAAAAACTTTATATTTATCTGGATTTATTTCACATCCTAGTGTGAATTACATACTAAAACTAAACGTATGCATCACCTGTAACAAACATTTATTAGGACTATAAACAATTGGGTATAAAAAAACTTTATATTTATCTGGATTTATTTCACATCCTGGTGTGAATGTTGACTGGTATCTACTCCATCCGTATCAAAACAAATATCGTTTTAGGTGTCCGTGCAATAAGTTTGACTAAATTTGTTAAAAACACATGCAATATTTAAATCTTCAAATATTTTTATAAAAAATTAGATCTAAATATCTATCTAATGATATTATATTGTACCATAAATTTGTAATATATTTTTATGTATAATTGTCCGAAGTTATATCTCGGAAAGTGGGAAAGACAATTATTTTGGGATGGAGGGAGTATACACTAATTTTATGCTCCCTCTATCCATAAATCTTACCTATCAAGATGTAAAAAGAAATAGCACCAATGTTGCAAATATGTGGTATAATTAAGGATGTCAATAAACCTAGGTACCTGGTAGCGGCATGTAGGAATTGTCCATGAACTCAAATTGAAGGTGGCAACTAGAAAATAAATGATTTCAAGGTATTGAAAAGCAGTAGCAATAGGCAGTATCAACTAGGTAAGTGGTGAGGGTAATTAATTTACCTCTTTCTTTCTTTATTTCTTTGCTATCGAGAGGATGAGGACCCTACCAATACCACTACAAGGTAGCACATCAAAATAGCAGGTTTGGACTTAGCATCATGTTGATATTGTCTTTTTGACACGTGTCAAGACTGGCGTAAAAAAGACAGAGATGGCTTGACCAGGAAGGAGGAGGCTCAGACGCTCAGTCAAATTTTCATCAGATAGGTCTTGTGGATCAGCCGATGTGGCCAGTGATGGGCCAGGAGGCACCAGGGAAGAAGATATTGCACAATTTGGAACGATACTCGGTTTGGTGATGTCGTGGCCAAAAATGTTCAAATATCTTGAAAGACGGATTTTATCTTGTAGAGTCCGACTCGTTTTCGAGTCTTATGTTTAGAATGACAGTTTCTTTAGATTCAAGTAATGTGTTTGCCGTAATCGGCCACGATTCGTAGTTCCGGGGTATAAATATAAGCTGTGATGCATTGTAAAAGTTTAGTGCATACTCAATACAACAAATCTCTTACTCAAGCTCCTTTTATTTTTTTTTTAACAGCTTCGCCTTTTCTTTTTCTTTTTTGGCGACTTCTTTCAAGCTGGATCAAGTACGTCTCACATTCGAGCAACTTGGTGATGCGTTTTCGTTTACCGAGTAATTTAGGCTTTAGCTACCGCGCGCATCACTATGGTTTTGTCTATCTTATTCAAGAGTTATCGAATAGTATCTAGGATTTGACTCCCGGGCGCATCGATTTTGTCTCGTCTAGATTTATTCATAATTTACTGATATTTGCTTAGATTTATAGGTTTTACCTGTTTTTCATGCTTGTATCACGGTTACCCTATTTTATACGCATCGGATCGGGATGTTAACGTTCTTATCCTTTTGATATCATTAATTAGACTATTAGATCCATTTCAAGCTTTAAGTGTTGCACATATAGATCTGTCTAGGTTGTACATACGCGCCCTTGGCATCAATCAATACCTTCACATAGACGCTCAATCAGTTATTTATCTTGCTTTTATCTCTAAAGTTAACCTAAAACTGATTAGAGATGTCTCATTGTATCATGGCAATATTCACGTTACACATTGGTAGCTGTTCATTAGATCCACATACACGGCAATCGTCCCAACCGATCGAATAAGATCTAATCGGCTGAATCGGCTAGATCAGGTGATTCTTTCTTTGTTTCTGCATCGACTGAGATAGCCAATATGACATATGGGAGACTTTCGAAACACCAGCCAATTATCTCTCAAATTTAACATTTATATTCTTATTGTCAATTAACAGGTTAAATTGACTGGCACGCCTTGGCCATCGAAGGTCAGCAGTACGAGCATGGTGAACAACACTCTCGGGCTTGAGTGTCGATTTTTTACGTCAACACATCCGTTATTGTGCTTAGCATCTGCTATATGTGAGCTGCTAGTGCTAACTTTTCACCGCTACTTGCTATGTTGATGATTAAAATGATGACGAAGATTGGATTGAATGACAATACGAATGTTGAAAATGGTGATTTAACCAATAATAAAGAATAATAGGATAACAAATAATGTTTTTCATTAATATATTAATTTAATATTAGTATGATTCTATATCCATTTTATCTAATTTTTTATCACTTTTGTATCTAAAATATAATGGGTGACTAGAAAATTTCAAATTTAAGCAAATGCAAATTGGATGTTGATTGTTCACATATATTTCAAAATTTTGTCTGATTTTTGAATTTTGCTATTTGAACTTAGTGTCCATTTTAGCACCTGCTATTTGCGATCCGCTACACTACTCTACTACCACACCGATATTTGCTATTTAGTACCTTTGTTTGCACCATTTGAGATATAACCCATGGCCGACATTAGGGCCTGATTGGTTGCATGCCCAAATTTTGGCATGCCAAAACTTGGGCAATGCCAATTCTTTGACCACCACTTGGTTTAGTGCCTAAATCTCACATCTATGCTACCAAATATTGGTAACTTCTTTGCCTAGATTTGGCTTGCCAAATCGTGACATGCCACCAATTAGCCCCTAGAGGCAAAGTAAAGAGGGTAAGAGCATCTCCAATAGTGTTGGTAACTATTTTGGAACTAATTATTAGGAACTGTTGGAGAATGGGGCTTTTTCGCTCCCAATAATTTTTAGCAAGTTTCTAAAACAAATGTTTTGAAAATATTTTTCTTAGGCATTGTTGGTGATGCTCTAACATTCTATGGCCATTTCAAGGAAAATAGTCATTTTTGTCTCTTGGTCTACAAATTTCTTCTTATGGGGTCCCTTTCAATCTTCTCTTCGGGTGACCTCCTCCACCACCGCCTCTCCGTACTCTTCTTCTCCTCGCCAGGCCACCACCAGAGCAGGGCATTCGAAGTCCAGGCGCCTGCTAGGATGTGCTTTGAACAACTTTGCCATCTTCGCAAGGGGAGGTTGTCATGTCCGGTGAGCTATGACTTATGCCCCCCCCCCATTATTCTCTATTTCGTTGGATGGTTCCTCAGAGGGAGGGCGACAGCAGAGCGGCATAGCTACGAGGGGTGAATCCGAAACACATTGGCCATGACAGACCTGGTGAGTACATTGCTTGGTGGTGGCTTCAGGTGGCTACTGGTGGTTGACTTCGATTGTTGCTTTTAACCCTGTGTGTATCCTTCTCTTATGCCTAATGTGAGGTAATTCTTCTTTGGTGAGTGTAACCCTCTTGCTTTGTAATCATTGATTTGCCACAAGTTTAATGAAAAGTTTAGACCAGCTATTCGCCTGTCGTATTTCTCTAAAAAAAATTCTTCTTATGGACTTTACAAGAAAGGATGCAGTAGTGATTCTACATTATGAAAAAAATTCCGGCAGTCTGTGCATCATTGCATCTGAACAAGACGATAATACTCACTGTATTTCTATACTCTTCGGCTGTTTTGAGTTTAATTGGAGCTTTGATAGCAACATATAGCTAGCATTTGCACGGAGCCTGCGCGGACTCAATTAACTAACGACAGTTAAACATGTTAATTTTTAAAGAGCAAAGCAAGTATGCATCGCTTCTAGCCCACCATGGATATTACAAAGTTCATAGTTGCAAGCAATCTGTGGTTGCCAAATTGAGCACGTGAGTGAGAAAAGCAAAAGCGCGGAGAAACCATAGCCGGCGAACAAAAAGGCTGAGGGTTTTTCACGTTACTTTTCTGGAGTAACAAAAGGACGTGCCTTTCTTTTTCAGAGACTGTGGGACACGAAAACGTGAACAGGATAGGAACATACTGGAAGCTCGACCTTAGCCATCAGTTGTTTAATAATATCCAGGCGCAAGTCGTCGTTTATGCACCGTATAATTTTATTTACCGCTAGATAAATTTAGAATATTGTGTTGTCAACTCTCATGTTAAGGGAAATAGAAAAAACATCAAGGCCGTGTGATGTTCCTGTCGTCTAAGCTGTCACGAGTTACACGCCGGACAGCAGCCGCTTAGCTATGCTAAGCCGCGAAATCTAAGCTGCTGCTAATCGACGCAACGAATCACACGTACGGAAGACTAGCAAAACAAGTCGTTGCTAACTCTTATTTATCAATGAATAGACATAATCCCGTGCCTTTCGTTCAAAAAAAAGGGTTGTTGCAGCTCAACTCTGGCCGCTTGTTATTTGCTAGAGCAGAAAACCTCTTTAGCATGGCCGTTAGTCCTTTGTGTGATCGTCTGATGATCCGGCCAGTTACATTACATGTGCCATCAGGGAGGTGCGAGGCATCAAATTCTCTCATCGTTTTTTATGAAACAAATTCTCTCATCGTTATCATCTCTTATCTAGTTGACTCAATAAGAGCTAGCTAGCTGAACCAGCAACGGGCCAGATAGAGGCGGCAGCGGAGAATCTCTTCAGCACAAAGAGGTGCTGAGCAGCATGGAAAAGAGGATAAAGTTTGGATCTGGGAATATATTATATTATTCACCAAACAACCAGCATTTATTCAAGCATGTGTTTGGAATTTGGGGTTGGAGTAGGTTGGGATAGGTCGGACCCAGATCAACTCATGTTTAGATGGAGGTTCTCATATCGGTCGGGTCGAACCCAGTAGTAATATAGCGTGTACATATGGGATGCTTCGATCCTCCGAGTCAAAGGGACGGGTTTGATCCACTTCGACCCCGTCTACGTGCTCCAACGGTCAATTATGGAAATTGTGCTAGTCAAGTATCTCGTGTTTGACCAACTTTATACTAAATCGTATTAGTATTTATGTTTCTAAATAATTTAAATATAAAATATAGAATAATAATCTGACAATACTTATTTTATATCATGAATGTTGATATCTTTTATATAAATTCAGCCGAAGTTTAAAATATTGACTCGTTGCATTTTTTTGGACGAACAGTCTAACATGCATGCCAAGACTCCGGTAGAGTACTCCGCTGTAAGCAACGTGTCACGCAGGGCAGCGACAGGGGAGAAGTGGACAGAGCAAATGGCGGAAGGATGTGGCTAATCGTGAGTTCTGAGTTGCTTGATGCACAACAAATGAGGGCACCCACAGAGTGTCACGGGGCCATACCTGTCCTTGTCGATCTTAGTGGCCCCAGGAAAGAGATTGGCTACGCACAAAACTAAACCGATCTGGTTCCTGTGATCCGTGCAAATTGAAGGAGTAAAATCGACCCCCAGATTACGTACCCACAAGTCAAAGGGGGGAGTTTACAATATCCCTTCGTATCAAAAAAATTATATAAAATTATTTATTTTACTTGTAACTTACTTTATTATCAAAGGTATTTTGAGTATGACTTATCTCTTTGTATGTTTAAATAATTTTTTGAATAAGATAAATGGACAAAATTTATGTAAAAAGCCAATAAGGACAAATGTTTCAATAGGGAGGGAGTATTAGGTTGTCGGAAGGATAGTGTTGCAACACAATAAAAATGACACACCGACACATGCAAGTATGTATGATAAGAGTAAACGAGCTCAGCTCAACTGCTTATGATCCTTGTGGTAGAATCTATCTGTCCGAGTTCAAAAATCCCGACTCAGAATGGTCGCTTATATTTTTTCTGATTTATTTCATGAATTAACTGGCATTATTCTTAAGGTGACATGATCGTCGACGGCAAGATATTAGTGGTGATTTCGTCAGTCTTGAGATATAATGCCTTAGGGCATCTTTAGATAAAATTTGGTGAAAAAAATCGCACTGAGAAGCATGTCCACTATAAAATGTTTGGTGAAATTTCATTCTAAAAATGCCCTTAATCTCTCGGACGTGGTCATATATAGGGGCAACGTGTGTATCCAGAAGAGTGAGTGTGCATGAGTCTGTATACAATTATCTAGTTCAAAAAAAAAAAGTGTAATAAGATCCTTTGACTCCTTTGCTTTTGACACACAAGTTTATTTTCATCATTTTTTTATTAAGCTTAGATAGCTTAAGCAAATCAAGATAGGGAATAATGTCATGTGTAAATGCACTAATATAAGGGTGAGTTTAGATTGGGAGAAAAAACACTGTAGATTCAGAAAAACACTGTAGATTATGCTGGGAAGCATGTTCTGTGAGTGGGGGGATGTGATGAATAGAGAAAAGTTGGATGAATAGTGTTTTTTTTGGAGAAGTTGGGTGAACTAAACTCACCCTAAATTCCTATTCCTTTGAACTAAAGAGCAATGATATATGAATAGTTGCTCCATATGTAAAGGCCGAATGCGCTAAAGTAGGTATCACAATTGCAACAGGTACTTTCATGCGAGCTGAGTTGTCGAATGTTTGTTGCATGCATGGCACACAATATCTTGGAGAAAATACAGTGGTGATTACTCACTAATTCGAAAATTAACCCTTGGACCTTGAGAATCATCCAAGCAGTGGTTAACGTGCCTTTTGTGCACATTGCACGGCAGAATATGATTCTAGTGGAACTTACCTATTCTGATGACATTTTCAATTATAGCCTCACAGCTCAGGTAAAGATGTTCTAAACCGACCCATATATACAGATCTGGTAACAGCAATTAATAATTTGCAAAAGCAAGGACTTTATGGCCATAACGGGTTGCTAAAAGAGGGAGAAAAAAAGAGCAGAAAGCGAGCTGCATTTTGCTCCAGCCGTCCATTTCAATGCAGGGCATATATTCTGGAATCGCTTCCGTTTCCATGCTACCTTTAATTCTCCATACACAATACTAGCTAGAAACTTCAACTATATGATGCAGATGCTCCTCACAATTGTCCATCCAGATTCCAGAGAGACCTATCATACAGCAATGGCATCTTTGTGAGCCAAGAAAATTACTCCATGAGGAGGGGTAGGGGTGGTAATTGCCCGGCAACAACCCCACATTTTGGCTCCAAGTAGATGCTGTATGGGCATGGAGGTGGAGGGGCTAGGGCATGTGTCAAAAGCACTGGTCCACCATGGCACCGCAGGGTGGTCCGATCCCTTGATCCTTCAGCTGATGAAAAAATAAAATGTCAAGTATGTAAAGGAAAATGGCGGATAATCCAAAAGTAGACTGGTCCGCTGTATGGGTGTATGATGCGCTATGGTTATTTGTGAGAGCTGTGTAATCCATATGCTATGAGAAGTGTTGAATGTATCATGTCGGCTCGACTCAGATTACTAGAGTTCGTGAACATAAAGTGCTAGGTCGGCACGACTCTAAAGGGGAAATAGCAAAAAAAAAAAAACTACCTTGTATTAATAATAAGCTAATAGCCAACTCGATAAGCACACCATTTAAGCATACAAAACTGCACAAACAACATATGGTTTTTTAATGGACAAAATTCTCTATATGCCATTGGAAAATTAGACTCATCTCTTATATGTTATTGAAAATATAGCAACCCCTTCAATGCCATTGAATTTTATGTTTTCATTCCTTCTACGCCATTCTGTTAGTTTCAGCTATTAGCTGTGCCTGTCGCTACTGTGGGCCCACATGTCAGTGGGCGCCTCTTCTTGTTCACCAAATCCGACCGCCTCCCTGCTTGCGCCATGGTCGCCCGTACAAAGCAGCCTTAGGCAAGAGCCGCGTCCACCCTACGTGGCCGACGGCAATGCACCTCGAACTGGGCGACGCCCGCCTCACGAGGAAGAGGCGGCTGCCGGCAGTGGTGTACGCCCAGCACGGAGGCGGCCAATGATGGGCAAGGCGGCGATTCACCCCAGCCATGCCACCGCTAGCCATTTCACCTCCCGGGCATGCCGCCACTAGTCGTTCGCCCCTTTATGGCCGCCATCATCACCCTCGCAGAACCACTGATACCATCATCTCCAGCAAAGCCATGGTCGTCGTCTTGTCGTCAAACCGCCAAAATCGGGCCTCCACGACATCTTCATCCTCTTGCGCACCCTCTCTTCAAGCCCCGATCGTCAAAGCTCCAGCAAGTGGAGCAAGCCACCGCCTCCCAATGTCCTGTGTGGCTATGGTCTCTGGTAAGGTATTTGTACGCCTAAAACCTCACAAAAATGTGGAAACCTAACTCTTAAACTATGTGTCTTAGAACTTTTGTAGAAAACACCCTAAAAGGTCATAATACGAGACCACGGCAACGTCAAGCACATCTAATGGTTGGAATTGACGGAATGGCATAGAAGGCATAAAAAATTAGAAATGGCGTTGAAGGGATGGCTATATTTTCAATGGCATATAAGTGATGGGTTATATTTTCCAGTGGCATATAGAAAATTTTTACTTCTTAATTATGGGAACTAGGGAGCCCGATCTTCCATCAGGTAAGGATAAATCTTAATTTGGTAGAGTGAAACACAAATGATCTGGTTTCCGATCAACACAACTTGAACCCTGCAATTACAACACTACTTTTCCTTTGGTTGCCTGATTGATCTTCCACAAAGGCTATCCCCTACAAGCGAATCAATAACACAAGCAAGGGAAGAAAGAATGTAACTCAATTGCAAAAAAAAAAATGGAATTAAACACACAACGTTGGTGTCTTACAAACCGATGAACTGCGGCTGTCAATGATAGGTTGAATCTAAGCAAAACCCAAACCCTAACTTGGGTGACTAATGGATATAAAGAGTTTAGGAGTGTGCGAGTCCTCTCGACGCACCCCTAATAGGTTCTAAAATGATAAAAAGCCCAACAACCCAAAATGTGGTGGCGCAACACCCTGATAGATTCTGCACATCTACTTGTTTTGACGATTCCCATTGACTCACATGGAATTTTGATGTGGGATCGGTGCCATTGGAAGCTCTATCAAATTATCTATAGAGGAAAGCGCGGGATAATCCACAAGTAGGTTAGTCCGCTGTATGAGTGTATGATGCATAGCTATGGTTATTTGTGAGCAGAGAAGGGTTGGATGTAGCATGGCGGCTCGACTTAGAGTTGGGTCAGTACGACTCGTAAAGAAAAATACAAGAAAAAATATGGCTCACTTTGTATTGATAATAGGCTAATAGCCAACTCGTTAATAAGCATGGAATCTAGTTATAAAAAATTGTACAAATAATATGGTTTCTTGATAGCTAAAATTCAAAATGGCTCAAACTTTATGAAAACTAGAATATATCATGTGATGATATAGTTCAAACATGACAAAAGCGTAGTAAATAGCTAGGTACTAAAATATTACAAAGAAATTAGTTTGGTGGAAAGAAGAAATACATGTCCACAACGCATCACATATATAATGTTTTACATAATACATCACATACTATGGTTAATATGTTACAGATTTAGAACAAATGTTGTATGTTGGGCTTATGTGCTTATATAGACTGGTTCCAGGCTCATTAGCCATATGATCCCTCAACAAGCTAAAACTAAGGCTTGACTCGTAAAAGAACAAAGTCAAGCCAAACCAATCTGAGTTTTCAAGCTTTTCGTCCATCTCTTTCTATGAGTGTAACTATGTGTTCGTCAACTAATATATGACCCTATAATTAAATCATAAAGCGATAAATGGTAGTAAGTATTTTTTTTCGAATCACACAGTACAGACGCAGACACTCATATACACGTACGCACGCTTGCCCCTACAAACATACGCACGCAACCCTACCCCCCTATGAGCACCTCCGAAAGACTGGGCCGGCAAATCCTCCAAATTGACGAAGTCACCACAGGCGCATCGCTATCGACGGGCATGTCGCCTACCACTGAAAGAATAGCGCAGGTTAAATCCTGGAATAAATCCAGAAAAATGCGAGCACCAGTGCCGAGTCGAGGACTCGAACCTTGGTGGGCTGGTTCCACCACAAGGAACCTTGCCAGCTGAGCTAGAGCTCAGTTCGTGGTAGTAAGTATTTAAATTAAATGAACTATAAATTTGTTTCCAAACACTGCAGTTCCTATTTAATCCATTTTTTCAAAACCACAATAACAAAGGGGTTTTGTGAGCCCAATAACATTTTCCTACATTTGTGGCATATGAGTTAGTTATACATATTTGCTAAGGAATCTTTGATATTTATGAAATTGTTGGGTTTACATTTTTTTCTTTTGTTGTGTGTTCCTGGATTATTCAATCTTCATATAACATCTTTAGTATATTTGTGTTGGCAAACAATTACCTCTCATCGATGTGATGCCCCATGTGGCGTGCCTAGTCAGCGATGAATCCTTTTAGGTGGCACCGAGGATGATATATGGGGCTGCTTGGCTCACGGCCACTGCACGCCACACTACGAGGTTGTGGCGCCGATTCAGGCCGCCACAGCACTGTGCATGGCGAGTTGTGGCCGGGAGCCAAACATGCCTTATATCTTTTTGTGTTAGATATTTCTCTGACCTCCCATTTGTGCTCGCGCTAGTTTTAATTGGAAGCTTGAGTGAACTAACATTTTAGATAATATGTGCAATGGTTTTGTTGCTAAAACATTTGACACAAAACAAACATTTGCATATTATTCAGAGGCTACCAACTATTACTGCAAAACAGTAATGTGACTATACATTTGATGGATTTGCTACAGAGTAATGCGACTATACATTGGATAGATTTGATGCCACTACTACACATGTGACAATAGCAAACGCCCCTTCATAGCTGGTTTCGTTGCAACCGGCTGCGAAGGGGCATCACAGTCGGTTGGATTACCAACCGGCTGCGTTGCTCTTATCACAGCCGGTTTGTATTACCAACCGACTGTGATGAGGGGTGAGGGCAACGCAGCCGGTTCCAGCTACGAACCGGCTGCGTTGCTACTCATCGCAGCCGGTTGGTGGTTGGAACCGACTGCGTTGAGGGCTCATCAACACAGCCGGTTTTAGCCACGAACCGGCTGCGTTGCTACTCATCGCAGCCGGTTGGAGCTACGAACCATTTGTGTTGATCAACACAGCCGGTTCTATATGCATAGGCACTTGGTAAATACAATTTTTGAAGCCCTAAACGTTGTTAAATTGAAAAGTGTTGAACTACAAAGTTGTATAATTTCTCAAGATGTAAAACTTTTATATTGGTCATTTGTTCATATAACAAAGTGGTAGTAAAAGTGTTCACAGATCCTATATTTCTCATATAGGGTTTAGGGTATGAAACTATAAGAGAGATGTACGATTAGTGAACACTTTTATTATCACTATGTTGTATGAACAAATGACTAAAATAAAAGTTGTAAAACTCAAAAAGTTATGAAACATTATAGTTGACAACATTTTCATTTGAATTCGTATTGTCAACGAAAACCAAGTTTGAAATTATTCAAATTTGAAATTCAAATTTTGCAAACGGCCTCGGATGGAAAAATGGACAACATGAAAGTTGTAGTATTTGAAAAGTTATGAAACTCTAAAGCTTATAAGTTTTTAATTTGAATCCGTTTAGGCCCTCAGATAAGTCATTTACACTCGGGTTCGTATAGGATGTGGTGAATGAAAATGTGATATGGTCACATACAGCCGTGTAGCGCAGTGGTAAGGGAGGGCACGCACGAGGGGGGGTCGTGGGTTTGAATCCCAGCTACCGCGTAGCGCGCGAAAAATCTTGCAACTTGGTGACTCGGTAGGGCTTGGGTGGCTGTCCGATGGGGTCCCTTCCCCAATTAAAAAAAGTTTTTGCTATTTTTTCGAGCTCCCGTATGCCGTCCTGAACACCCCTATCACAACCGGTTCTAGCCACCAACCGGCTGTGATGAGGGTGTATCACAGCCGGTTGGGAACCGGCTGTGTTGCCCGAAGCATCACAGCCGCTGGGAATCAAACGGTTCCCAAAATCGGCTGCGACGGAGGTTATGGAGCCAGCTGTGATGAGTATTCTGTAGTAGCGTGCATGCTCAAAGGCTACATGTTGCATAGAAAGGACATGCATTTTATATATGCGTACAAGGCAACTGCAAAACCTTAATGATTCATTGTTGACTAGGCATGGCACACATGAATGCCACATCATATCATGGACAAAATTAAGCCGAAGAAAATTGGAGGACTGAAATGATCATTGTCCGATAACCGAGGACAAATTTGAAACTTAGAGCAAAGTTAAGGGACGAAATTGGTTGTTGTGCCAAAAACATAACAAAAAAGTTGCACGTATGGTGTCTTAATAGTGGTTGTTGGAGGTAATTGGGCAAACCTCTAAAGAGGCAACCAGGTTCGAACCCTTATGATTCAGTCCTCGCCACAATTTCAAGGGCAGGCATCAGCTATGTGTATCGCAAGATGCTAAGGGCCAATATTCTAGCCTTTAACTCCGCTTATAGTGGTTGTTTGCATTGTCTGCACTTGGCAGCATGAATGTGGACGCTTAAGAACATGCATAAGAAGGATTTTTTTTATATAGCATTACCTAATGGTCAGAATTAATATTATATTATTTAGCTATGGTTCTCTCAAAATAGTAATAAAACCATGCCTATTGTTGAACCCCACGGTAACAAACAAAAATAAGAAACTTTAATCTACAACCAATTCAGGATAAGTAACAACGAATGCCTTCCTAACAGTGCTTTCTAAGTATCTTACACTACCAACCATACCACCAATAACCAGACCGCCTGAGCTGCTAAAAAAACAATCAGGTATAATCCCACTTGATCTCAGTTTTCAAACATTCTTCCTTTTATGCATATATGCATGTGAAGAGAGGTGAAAGTAGGACATTAATTCTTTCTTATCAGTATTATAAAGGGGGGAAATAATTATATTCATGTTAGTCTGTTTTTCCATTATAAGTCAACCAAGGCACTTGTACTTTTTTTGCTAGGCCCGACTAACACTTCCAGACATACTCTATACTTTTTTTGGCCAAAGAACACGTGTACTCCATATTACTTCCGCCGTTCCAAATTATAAGTCATTTTAACTTTTTTAAAGATTCAAACTATTTTTTTTGTTTGATCAAAATTACAAAGGGAACACAAAAGTTTATGGCACGGATATATTATGAAAATATATTTATAAAGAAACTAATAATACTTATTTGGTATCATAAATATTAGTGCTTTGCTTTATAAATGTGATCAAACTTGAGATATTTTTACTCTCTCAAATAGTTGAAATGACTTATAATTTAGAATGGAAGGAATAGTAAATTGATTAGCAGAGTTCCTGGTGCTTTCTTAAGGACATTAAAAATAGAAAGGTTTTACCGGTTTTCTCCGAGGTTGAATGTTTGACATTTTTAAGTAGGAGAAGCCAAAGAAGGGTGTTATCTTTATAAGAGAGACCGGGATAAACGTACAGAATATGGAACACAAAAGAGAGACCGGGATAGACCTCAGCAAAGACTAGAAATGATATGATGTTAACTCCTGCCACGTCAGCATGCACTTGGCACTTCAATATTGCATAAAGCTGAGACTGAAGCATCAGGTATCACAATCAGCATGACGCCATCACTTATGTCACGTGGAGATTCGTAATATGGTTTTTGAGGCGCACACGCACAAAGAGGTTTTACATCCTTGTTCAGGGTTCACTTCTTGTTCAGTTTATTCTTGTGACGTGCTATATCCAAGACAAGCTAGGAAGTTCGTTGCGCAGACAATGGAAGAATTTCTGCAAGAGATTTTGTGACCAGACAACCTTCGAGGTAATGACAGACCAGCCAGCCTTCCAACCAACCTTCCAGTTCTCAATAATAATTTTACTTCCTAATTTCTTGGTGATAAGTGCCAACACCATCCACAAGTGTCCAATTGCTAAGAGCAACTGTCATATTAGGAGAGTTGATCAGACAAAAATGCTCCAACAGTCTCTCTTTCCAACTCCTTTTTTTAAAAAATAAAATATTGAGATAACCCAATAACCTATCCCAACTCTCCTCCAATAAAGAGAGAACTTAGTCTCTATCAATATGTTAGACTGCAAAAGCATCCCTCCCAAAAGTCATTAAAGTGACATTAGGACATCTAATAATATCTTATTAGAAAACATTTATTGAGAGACTGCTGGAGATGCTCTAACATCTTTATCTTTTCCTTCTAAATTATTTGCTTTTTTTCTCCTCTTCATGTGACGTGTATGATGAATGGCATGGAATGTTTCTTGGGCTGCAAGATTTTGGTCAAGGCCATGTTCAGATTCCCAACTTTTCACTATTCATTCCAACTTTTCACTATTCATTCCAACTTTTCACTATTCCTCCCTCACAAAACACGTTTCCCAACAAATGCTACAGTGTTTTTCTTATGCTACAGTGTTTTTTCCTACAATCTAAACACACCCCAAGTTTATCATTGACTCGCTAGCCGGTCTTGTTCGTACCATGATTGAATCTAGTTTTCCTCTCTCACGCTTTCTTCAGTCACCAGTCCTGTTTTCAAAGGGAAAATCTAAAGTACATGCCCAACTAAGGGTGAGTTTAGTTTAGGGAAAAAAACACTGTAGATCCGTAGGTCGTGCTGGGAAACGTGTTCTGTGAGTGGAAGGAAAAAATTAGATGAATAGTGTTTTCTTAAGGAGAAGTTGGGTGATCTAAACGAACCCTAAATCTCCTGAACTTTATGAGAACTTTGGGTCGTGGGGAGATATATCTACCGTTAATAAGATCAAAACCCATGCCATCTTCCAGGAAGATCATTTATATTATCATATGCATATGGTCCTGACTGCACTGCTTGCTAGTTTACAATTGAACACTTCAGGTGATGATTTACAAATCGCAGAAGCGAAAAAGTATCACTGATGGTTTACAAAATGAAAGCAAATAAAAATCAGCTGCAGCTTGGTCATCTATGATGGCATGATGCTAATTGCTAAGCTCCAAACACTTAGGTTACTTAAATATTCAATGACAGCCCCTCTTGGATACCTCTTCCCCATCACTGAATTGCGCTCAAATGAGACAGCTGCCGCGCCAGGCTCATGACGAGAGCGTATAATTTATCATCAGTGTCCAACTAAAACAAAGACGGTATATATTCAATACATAAAGTACGAGCAGGTGTCGGGCAGCACGAGCCGTCTAAAGAAAGTAGGCGGCGACATGGATGGAGATGGAGCCTGACACGCTCGCTCGATCATCTCACGTGCACTTGCTGTCCTTTTCCTTGTCGTGCAGCGAGCAGCGGCTGCAATCAAATCACCTCGTTTTCTTTTCTTGAGAAAAATCAAATCACCTCGTTCTCTTCAGCAGCTCAGCTCTTGCAATTTTACAGGAGACAGAGCACGCATTGGGGTTCATCTCAACACTTGACCCATGGGCCGAAATGAACTGTTGTTAGTGTAGGCTTTTTGGCGGCCCAAGTTTTGTACGCTTGGGCCAAGTGTAAGGCCTGGACATACGAGCTGCCAGTTTCTTCGCAAACCTCAAAAAAAAAAAAAAAAAAAAAAAGGAAAAAGTCCTATCACCTTGGCAACTAGTAGCGCTCCCGGGGCTAGAATCCCGTCGGCGACGGCTTTGAGAGTACCGGCCATGCATCTGCCTATGCCCGTGCGTTCTCACTCGCAGCACACTCGCAGCTGCCGACGGAGGGGAAGGCCGCCCGACCTATTGGGTCGTGAATTCTAGCCCCGGAACAGACAATGAGCGGACACGACACGGGAATCCACGGGCACGGGCGGAGGCGTCGCCGCGACTCATAAGTCGCCGCCGACGGGATTCAAGCCCCGGGAGTGCTGCTCTGGTTGCCAAACCAGCCCTTAGAGTATTTCACCCTACTAAAAAACCATCCATCCTACCCCTCACACAGTCACACTTGGTGGTTTGTCTCTGCGTGGTGTGGTGCCATATCGGCCATCCTAACTGGCACCACGTCAAGAACTGAGGGAATAAATTGAGATGCACCAAATGGCGGTTAAATAGACTGCATCGAAACTAAAATATCAAAAAATAAATAAAAATTTAAACAATTAAAAATCATAAAGTCTAGTTTAATCTTAGAAAAATTATTTTGGACTACATATGAAACTAGTTTTGTTATTTTTAGAAAAATCATACTTTATCGTCTATTCCTTAGTTTGAAGCTATAATATCATATTATAGTTTGAAGCTATAAAATGAAGCAATCCCCTCATTCAATCACCCCTAGAATTTATGAATGTCACAGGCTATGCGCAGCTCATGTCTGCGTAAAGGCGGTGCAGGATAGTCTGCAAATTTGCATAGCAGCCAGCAACCGAGCTGAGCTGCCTGAGCAGCACAACTGCAAGATCAGGGAACCGGAATCTAGGATCATGTCACAGACCATACAACTGTCGGATTGAGGGTAATTTATTTGGTCCAGATGACTAAAGTAGTCTTTATTGGGTTCAGAAGAATTGAAGTCACTATTTAGTACAGAATTCAGATGCACCTAAATAGCTGGGAGTGGTGAACCTGGCCTGACTAACATCGCTTTCAGGTAGAACAAACAGCCGATAACATGAATTGATGTTGCATACAATGTCCTATACATGGCTTCTAAGTGTTCAATTTTAAAGCATCTGGTTAATTTTTTAAGGAAAAAATATAATGCTAACTACTTTTTGGTTAAGGAATAAGGATAGAAAGTTAAACCTAAATGCAAACAGAACTTTCTCCCATACATTTTGAGCAGTGCTAGACGGGCTTCACTTGAACAATGGCTGGCACAAAGCCTATCACTGTGCTCTAAAATTCCACCTGCCATGCTAAGCATATGGACATAATCTAATTTCTGCGCTACATTGAATCGAACTACCTCTGGGATATGCAGCTAAAATTAAATATGCCTCATCTGAAATAAAAGAACATGAGGCAGCATTAATGGCAGTGCTAACTGCAGCTGCCGAGCACCAGCTACAACTATGAAATGTTGGCAGATTACATTTGGCAAAATCCAGATGTTTGGACAAAACCATCTCTACTAAGGGGATACCGACCGTACCCGCTCCGCTGATGTGCTGAAGCCAGAGGTTCGGCCGAAGAGGCACATGCCCTATCTGGGTACCTTCCTCTATGTACATTGCCGTGAGGGTGGGTCGGCATGGAAGAGTCCGAGACAAAGTCTGTGCTCTCTGAAAAGTACCTTGTTTGTGGATTGGAAGGCGAGAACCTGGTACAGGAGACGAAATTCCCAGGAGGATGTTCTGGGGCATAGGATGGCCCAAATATAGAAGAAATGGGATCAAGGCCAGCATTGTCTGCATAGTCCACGACACTGAATGAATCTCTAGTGCTTTCAGTGGTAAACGAGGACTCATCAGAGCTGGTAAATAGCGACCATTCACTTGATGCAGCCTCCGAGAAGTCTGTGCTAACTGAGTCTGCAAAGGCATCATCGCCTTGATGGAAATCTCTGGATCTCAACTCTGTGTGCTGATCTTGCGTGTAGCCTTCTCCATCAGGTCTAAAATCATAAACACCATAGGTTTGATCGTTTGCAGAAAAAAGTAGCTCTGTCTGTTTGCGCTCATGTTTAGAGCCCTTGGAGGATTTTGATGTGTGACGCTTTACAGACGTCAGAACAGGCAAGAGACCCTTCTCAATGTATATCCTTGGCGGCCGGGGAAAAGACCTGAACAATGTTTTACAAATATGAGACTGCTGCAGTGTGCAGCCAGAGATATCCTCCAAATGGACATTTAGGTTTAACACATTTGAGATGCTGGCTATATTTACCTCAAGTAGAAAAGCATATATGCACCTTCTGACATAACTTGATTCACTGATACAACCTGGACCTACAAGTGAAACAAAATAAATTACCACATAACATCATAAACTGACTCACTCATCTTTTTTTCTTTTTTTTTAATGGGCTCATAAAAACCTACAAAGGAAAAGGCCATACTAGTACATGGGAAATCAGTTATCATCACAAAACACTCTGGCACAAAGTGAAGTGCATAATGATCAATAATGTATTTATGTGCACCTAATAAGTTAACACCAGAATTGCATAAAAGTAGAGAATTTATAAATTATAACTAACACTGAACATGGTATGTCGCTACCCTTATGATAGACGTATAACTGTAAACGCAAGTTCACAAGCCCATAGTAATTTCTTGCAATTCATATATCGGTAACAGATTATCAGGGCAATTCGTTGGATATGTTTTGCTGTAAAACATACCTCTGAGTCATCAATTCTCAACCATGTACCCTGCATATCTTTGACATATGATATATAGTGTCCAGAGAATGATGCGTTTTCTGTGTCCACGTGTACAACCACAGCATATAAGAAATAAAGAGGGGGGTTATCACCAGACCCAGTCACGAAAGGAACCATGTCCAACATATCAGGAAAAGTGACACATTTGTTGATCTTGCCGTATTTTCCTGTCTGAAGTAATAAAATAAAGTTCATTTAGTTCTTCCATCCAGAAACATCCACGTAACAGGCAATTGCCAGCTCAAGCATTGGGCATGAATCATGTGATAACTAATCCAAGTCAAATTGACCCAACTGTGCTTCATTACCCACCCTTGTTCCCCAGATAATTTTCAGTTATCAGCATTGATAAAATATACACTTGTAGTTTTGGACATTTCTTCCATTCTCACTACAACCTAGTAAAAAATTGAAAAGGCAAATATGGAAGTACTATTTCATGACAAATATGATATGATTTATATGCACGAATTCAAACAGTTTTGTGTATAGTATTAATCAAAGTTTTCAAAATTTGACCATAAACATTCTAAATGTAGGAATGGATTTATTAAAGGTGCTCAGTTACAATTTGGATTAAGGTGCAGGGCATAGCATCATCAAGTTCTTTTATATCATGAACATTACCCAATATCAACAACAAAAAAAGTTGGCTGGACATTACAAACAGTACAATTACTTATCAGAAAAAAAAAACATGTATTGCATGAAATTCAAGAAAAAAAGTTACCTGAAATCTTTTAAGAACAACTGTTAATATGTTTGGCACCTCATGCACACTTAATTGCTTCCTAGCTTTGACATAAGCACAACATCTGCATTAAAAAATTTAAAATTAATATACTTCAATTTGTAGTGGTCAAACTGAAATAAAGGTTAACAAGATCAAATCTGCCTGTCACATCACTACCTTCCACATTTATACATATTCTCGCCATCTAAATCTTCGGGAGCAGTGAACTGTGTCAAGGCATCTTGCAAGGACTCCACCCAGCCATGAATCTCCAAAGTAAGGTCCATTATATTCTCATATCTTTCAGACTCATGATGGCATCTGAGGCACTTAACCTTGTTTCATAAACAAAAAATATTAATATATCATAGTTCATAGATCAGATGCTGCTGTAGATTGAGTATGATAAAAACCAACAAAAGGGTTGGCGTGAATTGAAGAGGAAGTGCCCAAGTGAGAATGTTTATTTTCATTACAAGTGAAGGAAATGAACTTACTACAAAAATGCATAGTCAAAAGTATGGTACATGATTAAAGAAAGACCAACATTTCCAAATATAAAAAGTGCATACACAACTAGAAATCTGAGATTTATCAAGTCACCTTGGATTTAAGACGGCCACCAAACATCTGTTGTATTACTGTTGTTTCCTGCAAACTTGGTTCAACATGTTTCTCACCACCCAACCCATCCAAGCACGCTGCTTGCATAGACATCACAAGATGCCTGGTAAAATTAAAACACGTCAGCAAAAAAACATTTCTCAAATATGTCATCAAAAAAGAAGAATAATACAAAATTTGTTCAAACCACAAATGAACATATTGTTCAATAGTAAAGCATAGTTTTTGACAACTTTTTAAATTCCTACTACGGTGTGTTTCTTCTAACATACTTGTCAAGTGTAAACATGCTACAGCATGAGAGTAAGAAAAAGCTACTCCAGTGAAAATCTTTTGAATGTCAAAGGGATATCAGTACATCGCCATTCGAAGCATTGGGATACAGCAATCAATTACTCATGAGGCAAGTTGCAAGCTAGCAATGGATTTTCATTAGTGCATAAGGTAGTGATTAAGTAACATAAACACCACTACGGCACCAACTGCCACATATCTTATGTGACAGATTACCATACCATGGTAATTTACCTCGTGATCATTTGTTATTGCATCAGCTATGAGTATGGGAAGTTATGCCTAATTAAAACACAAAAATACATTTAGTAAAAAAAAAAAAGAAGCTAAAGAATATGTACATAAATTTCTTTCAAGATCAAGTGAGTTAACTTTTGACGTTGGAGAAACTTCAGCTTCACAAAAATTGGTTTTCTTGAATCTTTTAATATAAAAAAAAATGGTCAATCAAAGAGTTATAAGGAGTGGATGTTTTCACTGGGCACTAGAACAGTAACTTGATGAAGTCATTTCACCATTGCAGCAAGAAACCAAAAGGTAACAGGGGAAAAAACAAGTATGTAACGATAGCAATACCTTAAAAACTCATGAGCATCTTCTTGGGTTCCACCACCCAAGCGACATCCAATATTCCTCAGATTAGAAAGAATTCTACTTGGAGATAAAGGTCCACCACTTTCACGTAAAGTTGACGCATACTGCTCAAGTTCACACATAAGACACCAATTTTTTGAGCAACCTAAAAGATGATAGTAACTGAAGTCAGAAAAGAAACACAAGTATGAAGCAAATATGGAGGGGGGAAATAGCTATTTGAGATTTTAGTATTACAGTCTTTAGAATGCAATCTCAGAAGCAGGTAGATCATCAGAGGCTTTGTGCACATCAGACATTGTAGAACAGCATTAGCATAGCAGCTGCAAAATGAAGGGAAGATAATCAAGACAAGCAGCTTATTAACCAAGTAAGTGTAAATAATAAAAAATTGCTGCCGATTAACAAAGCTAGTGTTAAGTTGCAAAAATGGGAAGAATGGGCACACATTTATCACAAATTTACTTGGACAAATCAACACTTCTTATATTCCTCTTTTCAGTAAGAATGCTAGATATTGATCAGTTGTGTATTAAACACTAAAACAGATAAGGATTTAGTTCAGCTTGAAGCAATTTTATTTTCAATTAGCCCATATATTTAATCAAGAAACTGTCATATCTCTTATTTTGGAATAAATCACATTTCATATGGTACATTCTTAAGCTCTGCTCTTTGCCAATTGCATCGCCGATGTTATCCTCTGGTTAAGTGACTGGCATACAATATATACTAGGATCCACATATGTAGAGATGAATATTAAAGGAATCACATTCCTGTCAAATATATCTCAGGCGCATCTATTCTACTACAGTATTATCCCATATGTAGGGAGTGTTTATTCAAAAAAAAAATTGTAGGGAGTGTTTGGTTCACCTTGACTTATAATAAGTCACCTCCAATAAGCCAAAATAAGTCACCCATAAACCAAACATTATGGACTTTTGGTCTCAACTTACTTTAAAAACCACATTTGTGTTGCTTATTGGACTTATTGGCCATTCTCTCCTCCCACCCACTCAACAAGCAAAAATAAGTCACTACAACCAAACACCTCCTTGGACTTAGCTTATTGGTGAGAGACTTATTGGCTTATTATAAGTCAAGGTGAACAAAACAGAACCGTAGTATATGTGTACACACATCAAAACTGATGGAGTAATAATCATCCCACAGATCTAGTCAATATAACATGATAAACCACTGTGAAGCAAACTCTTGATCGCAGGCTCCTAGCAGGGCCCTTTCAGTTTTTCTACTTGTTCAAGTTTTTCCATCCCTTCTACAGCCACCACAAACTCATTTGGTACTCTCTTATTTTCCAACTCAAATTGAGTACCAAAAGGCACCAACATCATTTAAAAGGTAAGTTCACAAAGACCAAAGGCAAGCTTGCATTAACTTGTAAATATAGACGGGCATTCACAAACTTTAAACAAACGAGGGCAAAAGCACAATTGCACTTCATAGTAAGGGCAAGAACACTAAACAAGCATTTTTATCTTTACTGACCTGCACTCGCATCTAGAGATGTATATATATTTACACTTTTACCAAAATAATAAGTTTTTAATCTTCACAAAAGAACACAACAGTAACAGAATTGACTAGGGAAGTGTGACCTAATCCCGTAAACAAAATGGTTATACCTGTTTCCACAATTGAAAAGACCTCTAGGAGAAATACCCCGTGCTTCATACTGAAAAAACTTGACAAGATCTTCATATGGGAACAATACCTGAAATGACATTTAGAAAGGTCTCATTTCATAAACAAATTGGAAAGCAGTTACAGGAAAAATTGACTATAGATTATTGTGAACCTTGTTCCTTTTATTATCGTTGATCAATCCCACAAGGCTGGTTTTCAGAAACTTTGAGGGTTTCTTTAGAACTTCAACCTTGGATGCTCCAAACTTTGAGATTCCATTGGATCCTTGTAGGTTGCTGCTTGTTGATTCAGTTGTCTGGGTAGATCCTGGACAATGCAGTAACTATATGAGATAAAAAGATATCAGTATAAGATAAAGCTACCCCCATTTTATCAGAGGACTATCTTTACTAACTTTGATCATTTTTGTTGCATGGGTTCTTCTCATGGCCATCATTTTGATATGTCAACACCCTCTCCTGTGACTTCTGTGATGAAGCCGCCTTACCTGATGGGCACGGAGGCCTCTTATTCACCACATTTGATTTTCCAATGGTTCTTCCAGATGACAAACTCCTTGGCAGTGGCTCATTGCCAGAAGCATATGGACCCTCACAGGAACTGACCATATCTGAAGTTAAATAGACACCCATGACAGGCTCAAAAACTGTGATGCTTGCTTTTGTCCGTTTTCTTATTTCAGGAGCACAGCTGCTAGGTTGTTGCACATTACTTTTCACAGGATAAGCTGCATCACTGTTACCACTCACTGCATCTGTACAACCAAAATAGTTGTTTGGCACCTGCAATCATAAGGCCAGTGATTGAATTATCAAGACAAACATGTAGGCTGAAGAATGACAAGTGAATTGTCAAAAAAAATTCATAATCTACCTTGTTTCCTGATAAAACATCCGAAGAGCGGATTTCATCATCAGCATTGTAACTGCTCTTTTCATAAGATACACCAACAGCCCCATTCTCGCTCGTATGAAGACCTTGATTTGATTTATTCATGTTGATTCTGTCTGTCGGAAACGGATCAGTATCTAGATTGTAGCCATCAGTTGTTGGAAAGGATGGCTCTGATAAAGTATCAAAATTCATGTCGCGCAAGTGAATGTCACCACCCGGAAGAGGTGAATTGGTCAAGAAAGGAATATGTTCAGAAGCCTCAGTGCCAGATCCACCAAAGCTGCTAGAACCACTACCAATCCATTTTTGGCATGTTTCCTTATGTCCTTGCCTCCAGTGTATTATTTGACACTTCCCAGAGCTGCAGAACATTCAAAATGGAGTTACGAAGTGTAAATAGGGGCAAGATACTCTATACAGTAATTATGGCATATTGAAGAGGATTAACATGGTAAGAAAAGAATTCATGGAATCATGATGCCTAAAAAATTGAATCAATCAATCGCAAGAATATTCATATCATGTCAAAAGGGCTTATATTTGCACAGATACTTCTAGATCTACTGTAATGATAAGGTAGTAGGCCAATTTATCATCTTGACCAATTAGTGAATTCAATATAATCAATCAGTACGTTCAGGCCTACTTACTAGCTAATACGAAGCATAGTCAGGAAGGATTAATGCTATGCTGTTGAAGCCTAGAGTAGTAAACGACAAAGTATTTCCTAGACTCTACTGCTAAATATCAACCAGAGCTCCAGAGAAACGGGTCAGCCATGATTATCCAAACAACATAATGTTCTGCATGATCTTTCGATATGGAAATCAGTCATTAACCAGGCAACCTATGTACTATCAGATGAACTCGGTGAAAATAAGAAGAGAATCATAAGTACTGCCACCAATGTCAAGTCGACCACAATAGCAAATAGCGCAATTTACATGCTTATGAAATAATTGGCATGGCCTTTTTACAGAGTAAGGCTCATACAACTTGGATGGATATATATCTACGTTAAGTATTAAAATTTGGCAATCTAAAACAGGTAATTATTGATGTGTAGGGTAGAAAATAAAGGCCCAATTGATTTTTTTCATTATTTATCAACAAAAGTATCATGTAATACTGCTTGGACCTTAATTAGGCATATATATCTCATTAATGAAAATTAAGTGTGCTCATATTTTGATCTAAGAAAAGTGGGTCAGAATCATGAGCTTAGACCTTTACGTTATCAGCATGGCTGACAGCTTATAACACGAACGTTTAACAAATGGATCAAATTTGTCTCCTTAATTACAGAAATCAGAAATTCCTGTTTGTGGAGTGAAATGCATGTCGCAGAAAAAAAGATATAGTGAAATGCTGATGTTGATGCCAAAACAACCTATAATGATTAATGGGGGGTTGGTTTCGAGCCAAACTAGGACCAGTTAGGGGATACTCAGTGAATTTTTCATAGTCTAACCGAGCTCTCAATTCAACACAGCTTGCAGCTCAAGAAAGAGAAACAGTTCCATATCAGCTTGATACAGAGCCTGAGCCAGCCCTGTTCAAAGTTGACGCCAAATGGCTTAATCGACGCACCCAAGCACAACTATAAATGTTGTCTTATTGTATGATACTAGTTTACCACTGATCATAAGTTGTGATATACTTCATTACGTTATGTCCTATGCTCATATCTCGGAGCAAAAAAATCAAAACAAATGACATTATAAAATTAGAAAAATAAGAGAGCTACAGAGTCTGAGAGGAACACCCTATAAGGGTGTGTTTAGATTGGGAAAGATTCCCCGAAAAAGCACTGTAGACCCGAAAAACACTGTAGATAAATAGTGTTCTGTGAGTGGAAGAAGTGGAATGAATAGGGAAAAGTTGGATGAATAGTGTTTTTTTGGGGGAAATTTTTCCTATCTAAACGCACCCTAAATAGTAAAGAAGGATCATGACAAAAGAACTGTTGACAAAAATAAGAGAAGGTTGTTTAAACGTTATCCTCCGTCGTCTCATATAATTCAAATGTTTGCTATTATTGCTCATCAGGAATATACTCCTATCATTTTAGTGGAATGGTTTGCATTGCTATGTGGTACAGGTTAGGTAAAATGGAAAAGGATGAGAAGGGGACCAGATCTTTGAGATTCAAAGAAGCCTGATCAGGCACAGTTTCTTTCAGTAAATAAATTGGTTATAATCAATAAACCGTACATGGTAATAAGATTCAAAGATCTAGCTCAACTGCTTTTTCAAGGAAGGACAGAAGGAAAGAAACTTACCAGTATCTAACAGACTTGCATCTGGAGCAGCGAGTCTTTGCAGGGGCATGGCAAGTAGCGCATTCATGGAATTCTTGTCTTATTAAAGGCGCAGGTCTGAAATAGGGCATAGTTCTCAAAGAAGGCCCTGGAGGCATAACATCCGGACATGCCATTGTTTCAACTCTAAAGGCTTCTTCTGCAGCTCGCTGTGCCAGCACACTTACCCTTGCCTTCTTACTTGCAGCTTCGTGCCATCTCCCAAGAAGAAAATAAGCTACCACAGGAAGTACGACGAAGACAAGGAACAGTACAGGAACATCAGCTTCCCTTGGTTGGAGCATGTCCCTAACAGAATACTGATATCCAGCTCCAGTTTTCTACTTCAGCTCGAAAAAACATTCCAGAAGATTTATTGACCTACAGGAAAGAGCATATAACAAAAATAGTAAGACTACATTTTCTGTTGCAACAAAATTGGAAGAGAACAAGAAAGAGCTAAAGCCTTCGAATGTTTTAGGGCCAAGGTCAGGCTTAAGGTTCCCCAATAAGTTGCTGTTTTTCCAACAGAAAAGTAGCTTCTTGAATAAAAAAACTGACTTGGCTTCATTTTATGAGTTGAAGATTGCTCTGTCGTAACCTTATATGATGATCTCAAGAAGCTCCCACCTATTCAACCATGGCCTAAGCTCACAAGCCCACAGGGTGAAGATAGGCCTGATAGGTCCTTGACTTAAATTGAGATCTTAAACTAGAAAAAGAGAGAGAGAGAGAGAGAGAGAGAGACTTTAAACTCTACTCAGGTTCTACTACACAGCCTAATTGGTTAATTACCTGGGATACTGTGGCCACAAAACAAATTAACTGAATCGTTTAATCACCACTGAAATGCTCAATGCTCTCCCATGAATTCAAGCACTAGAGGACCTGATAGGGCATCCAGAGAAACAGAGTCGACTTTCTTCAGCATCAGCGCAATGTAGTTGGGTCAATTAACAGAAACAGGTCTTAAAACGTGTCCAAGTTCTTATCCAACAAACTAATTCCAGAATCCCAGAAGGTATCCTAGTGTTCAGATGTAATCTTTCCCGCGGCAGCATCAGAGCATAGATCAATACAAACACCTGTGAACCTACATCTAGCGTGGTCGCATGTCGCACAGCAGCACATTCACAAGAGCAAAAGCTCGAAATGAGAAATTTATGACATGAGTGCCCAGCCCTAATCTCAAAATGAGAACCCTAGCAGCCCCCAGATCCCCAGCACTGAACCGCATGCCAACAAAGACCACTACAAAATCCCCACTCGACCCCACCGACACGAGCATCCGCAGGAAAAAAAACGGACGGATTCCATTGATTCCCAGCGTCGGCCGCGCGCAAGAAGTGGCCTCGTCCCCGGCCCAAAAATTCGATTTTTCGCAGCAAAACACAAGGGGGGGCGAAAGCAGTAGCGTTTAGGGTTTACCGAGAGCAGGAATGCCACTCCGGGCGGATCTCCGGCAGGGTAAAGCAGGAGCAGGCGGGGCGGGGCCACGGCCGGCAGTTCCGGGGGAGATCAAGGCCAGGAGATGGGTCGGCGCCCCCTTCGACGGTGGAGGCGGCCGGACGAGAGCGGCGGCGGTGAAGGAGGCCGGACGAGAGCGGCGGCGGTGAAGGAGGCCGGACGAGAGCGGCGGCGGTGAAGGAGGCCGGAGGCGGAAGCGGAGGAGGCAGGGGTTGGGAATCGGGAGTGGTGGTGCTAGTAGCAGCCTAGCACTGGGGGCCTCGGAGATGCTCTCTCACAGTCGCTTGGCTACTGTGCGGCTCTGCTGCTGGCCTGCTGCTGCCGCTGCTCTGCCCTCGATCGGGGCGTGGTGAATTTTGCTATGCTCAGCGCACCTGTTTGGCTTCCAAAAGGGAAACGGGCGGATCCGAGGGGGACGTTACGGTTTTCCTGGCCGTCCGATCATGCGACCGACGGTGGCAATAATTGGATTTGTATTTTGTTTTATTTTCGTCTGCCGGTTGATCTGGAGTTGCTGTGCAAGGGGTAAAGCCAAGCGCATGTCTGAACCATACAAAGTGGGCTAGTACGTTGGATTGCCTCAAGTAGAAAGAATTAGGCCGAGGATAAGCACGGCTCCCAAGACTAGCAAGGCACCTAAAACTATAACATTTCCAAGAAAAAGATGTTTAGGAAACTCTTTTATTGTTTCTGGTTTCAAATACATGTAGACACAAATACATGTTGTTTTCAGTCCATCGTACAAATTTTGATTCAAAATATGTACTTTTATGTCTAGATACTCAAATAGATAGGAAAAAACGGGTTCGGATATTTAAAGAGACATGTGTTGGTCTGTCTTAAGATGTAAGTTGTTATATATGTAATTTTTAACAAAAGATTTTCATCAAGAGTTTCGTTACTAGTAAATTATATGCTACATCGACAAATTTGCTGACTTGGCAATGTCTTTTGAGGAGAGTCGTGAGTTTCATAAAATGTGAGATAAGTTTCATCCCCATAAAATATACTAGCCATCACGATTTATCTAGTTTTCAGTTAAATGTGCACTAAAACTGACCTCAGTAAAAATTCTTAGGTAAAGTGTCATGTTCCAATATTGAATTCGTAAAAAAGATGTCATACAACGCAAGCCACACACGACCGTGAATATCAAGAGTTCAACCTATGACCTCCTCTCCTACTGAACTAAAAAGAATTTGAAACAATGCATGCCAAAAAGCACGCAATGATGTGCTTAAAAGTTAAAAGCTCTATCCAACAATAATGAAAAAGAGGTATTGTAGTACATATTCAGGGTGTGTTTAGTTTGGGAAAAATTCCCCGAAAGTACACTGTAGATCCGAAAAAACACTGTAGATAAATAGTGTTCTGTGAGGAGGAAGGATGAGATGAATAGAGAAAAATTGGATGAATATTATTTTTTTTGGAAAATTTTCTAAACTAAACGCAAGAATGAAATTTGCTACGAGTATCCATCTCACACCACCCATTGAAGCGTTTCATTTTTGTGTGTGTGTCACCGCACCGGTTTACCTGGAGAAAAATTAATTGCACCGTACCTGGACCTAGCGGTGATGATTCTGTACCGGGGCTGTGCGTAGCGTACCACATGTCTTTGCTTCCTCAAAAGAACAAAAAGATGCAAACAAGGGAGTGCTAGGAGACACTGGTACAGCCCTTGCGATTTTTGTATGATGTTCCCTTCTCCCCGTGCTCGCCGTGCAGCGCTCTCGCATACAAGCCCACTGCCCGCTTTTTCAAGGAAACGGACAGTGCCGCAGCAGGGCACCGGGTTATTAATGCTCGTGTAGTTGGCCTGTTGGAAGGAAATGGTCCAGCCATGTCCGTTGATGTTGAATGCCAATGCCCATCTCATCTCCCACATGTATTGATGGGCAATTCAGAATGTACAGTCCGTAGGGAACTTTTTTGTTGTTGTTGTTGACCACTGAATTTGCATTCTTGTGTACGGTAAAAGAAAAAACTTGAAGGTGGGCAAGAAAACTAAATTTTGAAGGTTATTTGTACAGAGCGAGAGAGGGTGATAAACAACATTTTTATTTTCTTAAAAAAAGAGAGAAATGCATATCATCTGCGTGCGCGAAATAAGCAGCAGTGCGATGCGTGTGTGCCCGTAGCCGTTTCCTCCTGGATAGGATGTCCTGCGGACTCGTTTGGACGGAATTAACCGTATTAAACTCTTTCTGGTCCACGGGTGACATGGATGGGGTCAACATGGGTGGCAGGGCATAACCGAGAAAAAAAAAAATAAAGATTCCCCTGCATTATGCGCTCCTGATTAGGCAACCAAATTAGGGTGCGTTTAGATTCGGGAAAGATTCTCCGAAAATACACTGTTCACCAAAAAAACACTGTAGATGAATAGTGTTATGGGAGTAGAAGGGATGGGATGAATAGTGAAAAGTTGGATGAATAGTGTATTTTTGTGGGAACTAAGCCCCGTTTAGTTTCCCAAATATTCCCCCAAAAACACTATTCATCTAACTTTTCACTATTCATCCCATCCCTTCTACTCACATAACACTGTTCATCTACAGTGTTTTTTTGGTGAACAGTGTATTTTCGGGGAATCTTTCCCTAATCTAAACGCACCCTAAACGGGGCCTCAGCTGCAAATGATAGGAGTAGGGCAGACCTGTGCCGTTGACCCGTGCTGCTTACGCGAAAAGACGCTTCTCATTTCTCACGTCATCTTCCCCACATGGGCTCTGGTCCAATGGCCTTTCCGCGGAAGCCACCAACAGGGGATTTCCTGTGTTTTTCTTTTTCTGGCGACAACCAACATCCGCATCATGAATAAGAACAAACCTCTTCTCCTTTTTCTTCTCGTCTTTTGGAACGCTTTGGATGTGGCAATGACCAATTAAGAACTAACTTATATGATATAGGGGCTGTTTGCTTCACAGCCATAACTGGCCACGCCTCATCCACGGCGCCGCCTAAGGTTAGTCGCTGGTTTTGGCCGCCACAAGCCACGACGTGAAAACAACAGAGCAATCCCGCCACCGCCTAAGCCTAATCAGGAACCAAGCACTGGCCACCAAATTTGTGGCGCCGCCGTAACTGTAGCGTGGCAACATGTGGCGGTGAACCAAACACCCCCATATATAGTATATAAGTCTAGTCGCTTTTACATGACGGGTTTTTTTATAACAAAATAGTATTGGTTGTAGTTCAATCTTGACGGCAACCACACAGAGAAAATGTTAGTGATTTTTTTTTTTTGGGCGTGAGTCGACCGAATTCTCCAAACACATGTGCTACTCTAGTTTGGCACGTTTTTGGCTTCTCTTGCTGATGTTGGCTAAGCATGCATAATTGAGAGAGACCGAGAGCAAAGAAGCCCAAAACGATCAGCAACCGGCTACTTCTACCAGGCTTTCGATATGGTGTGCGACATTTGACAACCCCGGTACAAGCTACCCATTCGGACACGCTTTAGCAGAGCTTTTGTGCCATTCAGTCTTTGTTTTAGATGGGAATGTGATCGACAGATAGGTCGTGCCTACCCCAGCCTTTTGTTGTCCTCACTGTTCTGGCCGTTGCTCCATCTTGGAAAGATGCAAGGCCGAAAGGCGGTTTGGCTTGATTGCTCGGGAGAATTCCTGTTCTTGCCAGATCAATGTTTTGACGCCTTTTTTCGCTTTGGTGCACGGACAAGACAGAGCGTCATGATTTTTGGACGCGCCGGTGGTGGATAAGAAATGCGTGCCACAAGCTTTTGGGCGACGAACTTGGTAATGTGATGATGGTGTGATACATACGATGAGAAGGGAGACTGGAGAATGGGCACTATTATTGGTGCGACGTTCCAAAGCATGTGGCTCCGTCCTTCCTCGTCTCCACCTAGCAAACTCCGGCAATTTTGCCACGAACATGGACTTCAAATTCCACGAAACTCTACAGTCTAGACTACGCAAACAAACTGGAATAGATTAGCAAATACAAAGGGAAAACTAATCTTTGCTTTCTAATCTAGTAAGTATTCCAGAATCCAGACTCGGCTAAAGTAATTAACGTGTGTCTCTCTCACTCTCATGTCCGGTCCTGCCAAGTTCTCCAACGTTCTTGCCCACACGGGTCCTCGTGGGCCGCATTTCAAGCCAGAAGTGGAGCACCCCATTCATTCATTTCAAGCCAGAAGTGGAGCACCCCATTCATTTCCTTCGTACCCACCACCACCCGGCCCTTCGGCTCACGTTTAGAGAAGGGGCACATTTTCGCGTGGGATCTGTGGAAAACCGGTCCAAAGATTACAAAATTCTTAGCAAACTCCCACGCCTGAGCAGTCCGGACCAGCTTTGCGCCCTGGCGTCGGCATCCGAGGTTCTCACCTGACACCAGCCGGAGCAAGCAACCCAAGCAGCAGCAGCAGGATCAGGATGCTTCATCTCCAAGGAGAGAACCTGCCTCCTTTTGTCAACCTCACGGTTTAGGATCCGCGGAATCGTGTGCAATGCCTAACGGTACCAACCTGCTTATTGCTGAAGATAACTGTACCGCAGTTGTTACACTGCTGGACGACGTTGCTAATGGTAGCCTGATTGCCAAGACATACTCGGTAGTCAATACTTCAGCTGAAACTGTTTTTTACAATTCAGAAGAGTTTTTGCCTAGATTAAGAACCTGAGGCATAAAACCTGAAGGATCATAAATAGATTGAAGTTTGAAAGTTAGCCTAATCTTCCATCAGTTCAGAGTCCAGATGAATTTTCGATACAAAAAAAGAAAACAGCTTTACATCCGCTGTTGTGGCCCACTTACACAAGATTCAAGTACATGTCAATTGAACTTGAATAGTTAGAAGCACACTTCCATTCTCGGCCCAAGGAGTTACCTGCAACTGCAAGACAAGACTGCAACATCTCGAATGCCTCGCAATGCGAAAACACACTGCGCATCCTACGGGCAAAACTTTTGACCGATTTTCTTTTCTATTTCCACATATTCCATTTTACATACATATAAGCAATGACAATGGACGACTATAGCAAGATATATATCAAGCCATAAAGGAACACATGCAAAAAGGAAGAAAGGAAAAAAAAACAAAAGAACAAAATGCCAAAGGAGGTGGCAAAAAGAGGCATAAGCTAGAGGGCCTGACGGCAGCGCAACAGAAAGGGGCAGGCAGCGGAGCGTCAAAATTAGAGTTACAACTTACAACCACGCCATCCCTTGCGCATGCGGCCGACCATGATGAGCTTCTGTTAGAGACATGGCCATGGAGAACATCATCTGCTCCTCTATGCTATCCGGACGGAAGTGGCTTGGAGCCATGGCGAAATTCTCCACAAAAGGTAATTGTTGCATGGACCCTGCATCCGCCATGATGTCCGATCCGGCATAGCTTGTTCCCGCCTCTGCGCCCTCCGACCAGCGGTCGGTTGAGCACTCACCCTCCTCTCGTACCACTTCTCTGCTGCAGCTTGGTGCAATCCCGCTCCAGGTGTCTAGTGAACTGTTATCAACAGCGCACATGCTTCCACCGGATATGTTGCACGGTCGGCGGATCATATCATAGACTGGGAATGTGCTACTCCCAGCCATGTAAGAGAAATCCATGCTGGGTGGCTGATGCTCAGCCAAAGCCGCAACTGCACAGGAATATCCACCAGGATGAGGCATTTCTAGAGGAGCCACAGCAGCCGGAAGGAATGCCTGCCTTTCACGTGTCTGTGGCTCGATTACAGGAAAGTAACCACCACAAACAGGATTTACTAGATGTCCTTGTTCCTGCTAAAGAAATAATAACAAAAAAAGAAACAGATGTAAACTTAGCTTGAATGTAAATATATAATTTCGAAAATATGATTATGGTTTCACTATAATACGGTTAACAAAAAAAAAACTCAAAAGGAGTTTTAGAAGGATCTCATCAATTAATATCTCTTGTACCAAAGAAAAAAATCATGCAAAGAAATTCAAAATATTGACATGACAAATAGCCTAGGAGTAATGTAAATGTTGCCAATTATCACAGATAATGCCCTGATAAGAAACTAGTCGAATCATCCCAATAAAATGTATATGTACTCTTCATTTGTCCCTGGTGTCCTATGGTACTTGGATTCCAAATGCTGGTTGTCGCTTGCAAGTTGAAAGCAACTAACAGGTACACAGATGGGAACATCATGCAAGTTTCATAGGGAACTGCCAGCTTTATAAAAATAAGACACTGTGCACAAAACTCACTAAACAAACTAAGTGCATCCACTATAATTTTAGTTTAGTTACTCTGCCTTCATATACCTGAAAAGGTTATTCAACTGAAATAAAAGAAGAAATCAGAATGCAAAAACATCATTAACCTTCTGGACAGACCCACAAGGCCATTAAAACTATATGAACTGCAGTTATTTGCAAAACAGTAACTACAAAAATATTCTTGAGTTACCCTTAAATTACGTGCAAACATAGAGTATCGGTAGGCAGGAAACAAAAATGAGTACGAAGAAACCATAACTGTAAAAAAAAATTTCTGGATCACAACAAACCACAACAAATTAAGAAAAAAAATGCTTATCTTCAGATTACTTCGGTACGTTAGCATTGCAACAAACAAATGCAAGGCCCGCATGATAGCCCTATTTGTTTTTAAGAGAGGCATATAACTATTTAAAAACCATCCCACTTTCACCATGTTTTATTTAACTACAAATGCTTTTTATTGTAAGTGAATGGTAGTCTATGCTTGTGCAGTTCATAGAGAACCGCTTCATAATAATTGATCCAACAAAATTAGTATTTGCGACATTATTCAAGTCAAGCACTGCAGATATTATTGTACAATAGTTCCTACCAGTTCAAGGGAAACAAGAAACAGTTCCTACCCACTAACCTGAATCGAACGCCAAATCGCTTCCATAACCATCATATCCTCCAGATTCATGTCAACGTTGCCATCACTGTCAGCAAACAGGTGGCATGGTTGTTAGATGCCAATTTGATCTTAACATTACATACTTTCTTGTCAAAATTAAAGACTAAGTCTTAGTAAATACTGAGTTCCAACAAAGAAAGCTTGAAAGTTTTCAAAGGAAACATCAAAGAGATAACATAAACATACCGGCTATGCCTAGAATGGAAAGGCCGCATGCTAGCCTGTCTAGAGCATGAAGGTTCAGATGAACAGCATTCAGTTCCTTGCTCAGCATATTGATACGATGGCACTGCAAAGGATATGACAACATGGCAGTGTAGGTTATAAGTTTAAGTTGCATAAAGATAGCATTATTAAGCGAGCATGTTAGTTACATCCACTACCAACCTGAAGAGGATGTGCTGCAAATATCTCGATACTCCACTTCTTTTGTTGGGGTTACTGTCCGGCTAGAAGAACACCTGCTCTGTTTTCTTTTCATCTTAGCCTCTTCATCTTGAATCTCCTTCTGGCGTATCCTCAACTGTGCTTCTATGACTTTCTGCTCTTCCTGCAATATATTATACATAAGCCAATGAAAATGCACACTGCAGCCTAAATACTATATAGAAATTGGCAACTTATAAATGGAAGATGGTGGCATTAAAAGATAAAGACTTACAAATTGCTCTATGCTCCTTTCCTCCTTCGTTTTCACACCACGATACTCCACAGCATAATTTGGTGTTTTGCAGAATGGGCATCTTCAATGGTGAAGTATTTTCATGAGATTGAGAAGGCATGTAGATTACCAAAAACAATTATGAATTAAGACGAGACAGGATAAGGTAATAAAGGATACTCACTGTGTAGGCCGAGCAGTATGAGTCGGTTTCATTTGAAGGAAGCACTCTATAAAAATGTCAAACAAGATAGGTAAAGGATATTTGCAGGTGAGGGGTGAATGGAAAAATTGTAGGGAAGACGCATTACCTGTACATATACCCTTCGAGCAACATTTTGAACGGTTGAGGCTTGGGTAGTACTGCAATACAGAAAACAAATATTTTCAAGACAGAATTCAAGGAGAAACCAGAGAGTGATTACTGAGTTTTCTATCTAGTAGTTAAACCCAAATAACCCACATGCTAAAATACTTTTAAGAATGCAATAGCCCATCTTATTGTTACTACCATTGAGTAAATTCCTAAGTACTTTTGAAGGTATTGATCAAAATGCACTAGACTTGCAGTATTACAACAAAAACATCTGAGTAGGCATATAACCACAAGCAACATTAGCATCATTTTCGGTTTCTTTTTAATGAGCTGTCTGAATATGCATGAGCAACAATTGTTTCATCCAATAGAATTAAGCATGACCCTTTATATAACCAAGTCAAAGGCAATAAGATTAGCAATTCCAGTTCACAAGAGCAGGGCCACAATAACATTGAGTATATAACCTTCCAGGAAAAAAAAAACACATTGATCCTACACATGCTAACATCATACAGCAGGAATTTTGATGGTTTATTAAGTCAATAAGGTCCAATACAGCTGTAGTATGATAATTATTTGATTTGTAAACTGGTCAGGGTCCTGTAATGCTCGTAATACACCCTTATCAGTCCTGCAGAGTGCAGTTACAGTGGCATTGTATATTTGTTCTGTGGCATCGTACACTGGCATCGTATTTTTGTCCTGCAGAGAGCAGTTACAGTGGAAATACTACCACTTCAAGCGACTTGCAGGCATTTTGCAACATTGCCATCACATAGGAATATAGAACAATACATGAACCTAAGCCACATTGCTCTAGGAATTAACATCAATGGCACATTGGTACTCAAAACCTTGTATAGCTGAACAGTTGGTCCTCAAAAAGAATTTGGGAGTGTTCTCCAAAGCATCCATACATAGTATAAAAACAATCTCAGGACAACGTAGTAGCACATTTTGCACAAGGTACATATACTGATGTCCTAGCAGAGCAGCTGATACCAACACAGGCATATAGAACATCGCCACCGTTACTGCACATTGCAATGCTTGCTGGTGATTCGTGGTATCAAGCAAAAGCATTCAAGTCATGAAAGCATGCATGTGTACTAAACCTCTGCTGGTCCTAAGAGCTTCCAGAAACACAACCCAGAACACCCCTAAGGGATTCTGCACAATGTGGGTACAGAAGCAGAGCCCCGGATAACAACACCAGCGCACAGAACAAAAATACGATGCCACTGTAACTGCACTCTGCAGGACTAGTGGACAAATTGTGCTATTAGCCTAGAAAACGTGCCTAAGCGTACTGAAACCCTGGTCCTCGGAGCTTCCAGAACACCCGTCTAGAACCACGTGCCCCTCTCATCGACCACCGCAGCAACAGAATCACGGCAACGGCGCTAGGAAATCCAACAGAATCAACCGCTTACCGACCAAACAATAAAGCCCCGCCAAAGCATCCCCCTCTCCGTCGAGGTCACCCGCGCCCGGACACTGGAATTCGCAGAGCGGAAAAGCGGGAGGGAGAGGGAAGGGGGAGAGTGAGGGAGGGAGATCTCCCCGCGCGCGCTTACCAGGAAGCAGATGGGGCACTCCTCGAGGTCCCCTCCGCCGGCCGCGGCGTCGTCGGCGCCCGGGTAGCAGGGCGCGAGCTTGGCCTCGAGGATCAGCTTGCGCAGCTTCTTCTGGTCGATGTCCCTGTGCTCGTAGAGCCCCTGCGGGCGCGTGAACCGCTCCTCCACACCGGCCTTCCGCCTCCCGCCTATCCGGTTCCCCATCCCTCCCAGATCCGCCTCCCCCCGCCGCCGGAGACGAAACCCTGGCTGGCTCGCTCGCTCGCTCCCGCACTGCGCCCCCCGCGTCACCGTAGATACATATGGTGTACGCAACGGGGAGAGGGAGGGGGGGCGTATGCGCTGTCGCAGCGGGCGAGGCGAGGTGGGAGTGATTTAAAAAAAAAAGAGTTTTTTCCTCGGGGCGGGTGGGGGAGGAAAGGAAGCAGGCAGGCGAGCAAAAGAGAAGGGGGCGGGGACGCACGCTGCACGCGACGGACGCAGCAGGGGCAGCAGCTTCTGCCCTGCCCTGCCGCTGCCGCTGCCGCTGCCGCTGCGAGAGAGACTGCGGCGGGGCGGCTTCTCTCTCTCCGCCTGTAAACCCGCTGCTGTGGTTACTATAATAAAAACGGGGACCGGGCGGCGGACCTCCCCCACCCCACCGGTTTGCAACGGGCAATTGGGGAGTGCCGACCGCGCGGGTGAGGACTGAGATATGGCGGCCGGTCAGCTTGCTAGCCGTTTGATACTCGTGATACCGAGAGAGAGCGAAATATATGTAAAAAAAAACTCAGTTTTGAAAAATTAATATTTTTTGTTTAAAGATATTTTTGTTAGCAATTTTTATTAGGGGGTAATCGATGATATGCCTATCTAGAGAGTGGATGAATGTGCATGTTAACGATATAAAGGGGGTCAAGAAGCAAGAATAAAAAGTTTAGATGTATGGTTATGGGGGCACTAGCCATTTGATATTTATTATGGCATGAAGGAGTGAATTATGCAAAATTGTTAGGTAAATTCGGAAAAAAAATGTGACAATGCCCTTCAAAGAGTCTTTTCTTAGTAGCAGCGTAACATGTGGCTTATCTATCTAAACTGTAGACATATACTAACGGTGATAGAAAGAGGGTTCGAGAAGCGAGATTTAAGTTTAGACGATCTGGAGCCACTAGCCTTTTGACCCTTGTGATCGCGTTTATGACTGAATTACGCAAAAGCACTAGGAAAGCTTGGAGAAAAAGATGATAACTTTTTTATTTTAAAGAGTCTTAATAGCAGTGTGATGAACTGATGATGCCTTATCTATCTAAAGATTGGGTGTATATATGTGTTGATGATAAAAAGAGGGGTGTATATATGTGTATCTAGAAAAGTCTTCAACACCGACGCATTTGATGGTACTCAGGGGCGAAGCTGCATGGAGCCATCAGGGTCGCCAGAACCCGACAGAATTTGCCGAAACAGTGGAAAATTATTGTTTAGCACTGCTCATCCATGTAGCCAACCCCAATATTGAATGCATCCGACACCGCCGATCAAATTTTCTGGCTTCACCCCAAATGGTACCACGAATACATTTTTTCATACCACCAACTTATTTGAAGGTATCACTGATGCATTTTTTTTCTCGCACCAACTTATTTGATGGTAGCACTGATGCATTTCACTAGTTAATTATCTATTGTCTTGTTTTGATAATTTTTGCATCATTTCTTCGCGTATTTTGGTATGGATGTTTTTGCCACCTTAGTAATATATCAAGGAACATTTTCTAATCATTTGTATGGCTTCAAAATATCCTCGGAACTGGCAGCATGTGTAATTATTGCGAGAGAACTTGAGACATGCATGTGGTATACATTGTGTTGCACGTATGGAAATTACATCCTTCCCCAATCAGGCTACAACTGGTGAGTGTTTGGTGGCAACACTTCTAGAGTATAAGTATGTGGAGAACTCATGATGAACGTGTAACTGTTTTGTCAATTTAGCGTGTATTGTTACTTGTTTTCTTCGACAGAGCGTGAAGAATGGTTTAAAGAGGGATTGTTTCGTTTTGCTTTTGTGCTTGCCAATCACTGCTTGTTCTTCTTGTTAAACCGACCACGGATCATATCAGGTATAGAAGGTTATGTAGTAGTGTTGTAAATTAAAGAGTTTTGTGGGAGCATGAAAGTATTGCATACAGCTATGCATTCAATATATGTGAACATCTATCTAAAGTGCATTGTATGGATCCCCACTCACAAGGATGTTAAAAATGCTTAGTTTAGTGTTTTTTCAACTAGAGTTTAGTTTTTCATAGCATGTTTCCTACGAAATAAGGGGAAACTTACTAGCTACCTTCATTTTTCATTTTAGGCCCTGTTTAGTTGGTAAAGTTTGCGAAAAGTTTTTGCATTAGGAAGCATGACGGCAATGAGAAAACATGCTTCCCAATTTTTTTTTGAAACTTTGCAAAATAGAGGGGAACTATAAATGCCTAATTTTGTGCGTTGAGATAAGACACATTGGCTGGTGTATATGACCGTGATTCTATTAAGATGCGTTTAGATTCACCCACTCCCACCTAAAAAAACATTATTCATCCAACTTTTCCCTATTCATCCCACCACTCCCACTCACAAAATACTATTCACCTACAGTGTATTTTTGGGACTATAGTGTTTTTTCGGGAAATTTTTCCCAATTTAAACACCCCTAGAACTATGCTCTATATCTTTCATTGTCTCTAGCCCCTGACATGATATTTATTTGCCAGAATTTAATGAATTACAGCCGCATTTCGTTGTGCGCTACAATGCACGGACGAATCGTACCTGACATTGGCACGGAAAGCTTCCTCTGTGCAGCAGCAGCATTTAACGAGATGGTCACGTACAACGGTGTCTACGGCTGCTGTCTGTTCGGCACAAATAGACAGTTTGAACAGACAGCTTGTATAATGGGCTCTCTGTTTGGCTGCCTGCTGGATATTTAATTTATTATTTGACACACAAATCATGGTGATCTAGTGCATACTTGATCTTTGTAGCCATTTTGTTGCATATATGGTGTAATCTTTATCACTTTTCTTTTTCCCCGTATTTTTTTTTGTCCACTCTCTTTTTTCCTTTTTTTCTTTTTCTCTAATTTCCTTCTTTTCCCCACCGCCAGCGCATCATCTCTGAGTCTTTTACCTGTATGCCATCGAAAAAGTTAGTCGTTACCTTATATGCCACTAAAAAAGTTGCAATACACCCTCATGCCATCGACCTAAACTTTTTTTGCCCCACATGCCATTTCGTCTCCATTCTGTTAGTTTTGCACCGTTTGAGCTTACTGACATGTGGGACCGGCCAAGGAAATTTCCATCTTGCCCTTGCCAGTATGTGGGCCCACATGATTTTTTTTTCAGTTTTCCCCTCTCCCTCTCTTTGTTGCTCTGGTCGCCATTGCCAAGACAGAGCAAGTATTTTTTTTTTTGAAAGATTAAGATCGAGCAAATGGTCCAGCAGCTTAAATCAGACACATCCACGACGAATCCAAACAACTCGATTCCCCATCGCAAAATCGATCACGGGGATTATGAATCGAGCCAATCTAGCCGGATGCGTCGATCTCCACACTTTGGTGAACGCTGTCCGCCGCACCTGGAAGCACGGGGCGACGACATCATCCGGCCGCTGGTGAACACTGTGCACCTGACCTGGAAGCACGGGGCGACGGCATCAGCGGAGGAGGATGCGAAGCGGTGGGAGGAGGCGGCCGCCGTCGCGGGAGACGCGGAAGACTCACCAGCGCGCGAGCTCGCCGCCGCGCATCTCGATGAGGATGCGCTGGCCGCCGCGGCGCTCCGCACAGCACCAATGCCTCCGACACCCGTGCCATCACCAGCTGTAGGAGCACGCGCCGCTTCTTCTCCTCCTCCTCAGCACGCGTGCCGACATCACCGATGAGGAGGAGTCGATCCTCGATCTCGCCGCAGCACACAAGCGCCTCCTGCACGCCCGTAGCCGCTCCGTCTTGTCTTGCCGCGTAGGCTGCTCCGCCTCGACACCGCCGGCGCCAGTTTTGCCGCTGGGAGTCGCAGGGGAGGGAGACGCGTTAGGAGCTGTCGCGAGGAGGTAAGTCCATCTAGCAGAAGGGCAATGTGGACATTTCCTTGGCCGGTCCCACATGTCAGTGCACTCAAACGGTGAAAAACTGACGGAATGGAGACGGAATGGCATATAGGACAAAAAAGTTTAGATCGATGGCAGGAGGATACGTTGTAATTTTTTAGTGCCACGTAGTTACTACTACATTTTTCGATGGCACACAGTTAAAAGACTCATCATCTCTCTATCTCTCTCGATCTCTCCTGTCCACTCGTTCTCCGCTCCCTCGCTCTCTCCGCAGATGCAGCCCGACCTCCACGCACATCTCCCAGCGACTATGCTCCCTCCTGCAGACGGCGGGCACAGCAGCAGCAGCGACGGTGCAAGCACGAGGGAGCCACCTCTCTCTCCTCTCCGCGCGCTCGACAGGATCCACTCTCCGGCGGCCTCGAGCTCAGGAGGCGGATCTCGAGGTCGAGCTCGTGCTGCTGTGCGAGGCGAGGCAAGAATAGCGGGAGCGCCAACGTGAGCCGAGCTGCGGGCGTCAGGCGCGCAGGGCATCGGGCGCAGGCGAGATTGTGGATTTCGTGATTGTGGATTTCTTGATTTCGTGATCTCGGGGTCGCATCTTATTCGATTCGGCCTTCCTGATTGTGGATTTGGCTTGTTGGAACTCGATCTGAGTTTTTTTTCTTCGATTTGACCTTGTTGGAACTCGATTTGAGTTTTTTTTTCCTTCGATCCGGCCTCCTGGAGCCTTCTCTCGCTCATGGTGGCTGCTGCTCCCTCCGTTCTTGAGTGGCAGCGAGCACGATTTGGGAGGGATTCTGGCGCGAACGAGGGTTGCAAATCAATCCTTCCCGCGCGCGCAAGGGATCCCCGCCGCCGCCGTCTCCCCGCAGCGGCTTCTACAACGAGCGCCGAGTTGCCGTTTAGTTCTTGGAGCACGAGCTCCGGTCGTAGACGAACGAGACGCCGACCAGGCCTCGTCGACGCTCACGCGGGGGGGTTTCTGCAAAAGTTCCTTGCATGGCGACAGCAAGCGAGGGGCACCAACCCTAAAGCCTCCACTTTGCCTCTGGGCTGCATGCAAATATGCAAATGGGGGCGAGTAGCTAGCCCTACACATTGATTTGAGTACACTGCACACTTTGCAGCATCAGTACCTACTAATCCAATCAACTGGGGGTGAAAAAAAGGCTCCTGCATCCTCTGCAGGAAATGTGGCGAGTATATATGCTTCGCACTTGCTGCATGGCAAAGACACAACCCTCCTGGATTCAAATAAAGCCTTGCAGTGAAGTAACAATCGAGTAACAAACTTGCATTGCCGTGAAAAAGTACACTATGAACATAGGAAAAATGTTCTTCCGTGAACAACCGAAATGAAACCTTGTATTTCTTGGTGCCTATCAATTTATTTCACCTGGACAACAGATGAATCAGGCATGGAGCAATGTTCTTTGATCATAGGACTGGACCCAAAGCTCAAACGGTAGCTTGGGCTGTTTTTGAATCCCCAACCTGTGATTGAAAAGCTTTCTGAAGTTGCTGCTGAAGCAGCGCTCTGAACTGACGGGCCGAAGCCAGGCTCTCGTCCATTTTTGCCTTCTTAGCAATCAGATCAGACTTCCTGGCTTCTGCAGCAGCAATCTCGGCGTTGTTTGAGTACATTTCGCCGCTCTGCAGCTCTTGCAGTGTCGATTTCAGCTGCAACCATTACAGTAGCCATCCGTTAATCAGATGCAAAACAATGGTTTGGCCTTGTATGAGGCACAATCACAGACAATGGCAAAAACAAATAATGTAGCTCTGTAAGTACTTGATGGGATCTGGAACAGTAGCAATCTATTCATTGGTACAGAATACAGATCAGTAGATCTTGAACTATGTATATTATTTCTGATAGTTCCTTGCTACTGCACTATATCATTGCACTGCAAACTAAACCTAGCAACATGGAGGCAGGATTCTTATATACAAGAACAGGTTGTCTTTTAAATTCATATCAATGTTATTTGGATGCTTGTGAAGTTAATGGTTATGTGCCGACCATGGTCCATTACCCATGAATTGTTTTGTTGCACTGGGCAAGTAAAGTAATGGCTACCTCATAAGATGGACTGGTAGAGAAACCACCAAGATGCAAAAGATAAACTATACATACAGCTTCCACGAACAGCTATTTCTTGCTACCTTGGCCTAATAGAACAAAATTATCCAGCAGCGATTCCCTTTACATATATAGCATTGATAATTTATTATGATCCAAGTACACCATAAATAATGTCCTATCCTTCTCGATGCTGTCATCACTTGTAAGTGACACATTATAATATATCAGCTGACCATTTGAATATTTGACACCATAACTCATTCTTGTTTAGTGTTCATATAAATTAGTAAGCGACAGACCAATCAAACACAGATTAGCCTTTCTTGATCTTCACAGAAGTCACAGCATAGCTCACATCCATGCCCTTTTTCTCGCTGTTTGAATAATGAAACCACAAATGTTGGTACAGACCAACACAGGAAAATTCAAACACGTCTCAGGAGGCAACAACCATGGCCCAATAATTTATCATCCAGATCGATCGGGTCCATCTGAAATGCAACTAAATGGCAAGGCAACATTTTGACTAGATGGCAGGAGGTAGCTTCCAGCTTGCCCTGTGGTCCATTCCATAGGGCAGACCAACAAAATTCAATCAAACTATAAGCTACTGGCTAGTTTTTTAACTCAAACTTATTAAACACCCCTGCTCTGTTGCCATTTGATCTGAACATGCCAAAGTGAACAGCATTAACAATTTACCAGCTTCACCCAGATGCCAATGTTAGCTGTTGCAATTAGACTTAACAAAGCCAGGTACTGTGATGAGCTCATAGTTTATGGATGCATAGGATTGGGACCATACTTGAGATACCAAATCCCTCAGTCTTTGCACTTCCTCGCGAGTCTCCGCCTCGAACCGCTGCGACACACCCCGGAACTCCTCCATCTCCTTCCTCTTAGCCTCGTAGAAGCGGTCCCAGTCCTCTTCCCTCCGCTCCGCCTCCTCGATCTCATCCTTCACCGAGCTGCGAGTACGATTCGAGAGTGCAGATGCGGAATCTTAACTAAAACGAAACTCCCCGGGTTTAGGGTGGAGGAAGAGATAGTGAGAGGGGCGGGGCACTAGTGCCTTTCCTACCTGATGTCGCGGGCGACGGCGAGGCGGCGCAAGCGCGCGGTGTCGATGTCGGCGCGGGCGGCGAGGGCGCGGGAGGCGAGGTCGGCGGCGCGGCGCTCGAGGAGGAAGCGGCGGCGCTCGAGTCGGCGCGCGGCGGCGAGCTTGGCGGCGAGAATGCGGGACTTGGCGGCCTGTATCTCCTTCTCGGCCTGCGCAACAAGGCAACGGGAGGAGGGGAGGCGTCGCCGGCGAAGCCGGGGGGTTAGGGTTTGGAGGGTATCGGAGAGAAGGGATCGATGAGGAGGGGAGTGGCGGGAGAGACGTGGAGGAGGGCGAGGCGGTGGTTGCGGGAGTCCTCCATCTGCCGGACGCGCTCCTCGAAGGCGGCGGAGAGCTCCATCGCAGCGGCGCCAACGCCGGGGTGGGCGGTGGGTGTGGGTTTGGGTTTGATTGGGCGGGAAAGGTTCGCGGTGTGGCCGTCCGGACAGGAACGGACGCTCAGGATCAGTCTAGTGCTACTAGTACTGGATCATGAGCACAACATCAGCTTCTTTGGGCCATGTTTCCCCTCCTTTTTAACTTGGCATGGTTATTATGAGAAGAGATAAGAGTTTCGTCTCCATGGTTATTATTATATTTTTTTCAGATTCTTTGAAAATCTAAATATGTAAATAAAGTAGTTCACTTACATTTTAGGTTGTGTTCAGATTGCAAACTAATCACTGTAGCTCTAAAAAAAACACTGCAGCTATGTCCTGGGAAGCGTGTTCCGTGGGTGAGAGGAATACTATGAATAGGAAAAAGTTGAAATGGACAGTGTTTAGCTTGAAATCTAAACATGGCCGAAGGTTCCCTAAATAAGAGTAAGAGTGGAGTAATCAAAATTCCCATAAATCACATTAATATGTCCAAATTATGAAATTCCACTAGAAAAATTTGTGAGATTAAAGCCTATTTAAAACTTGTGTTTCTGAGGGGGTATAAGGCCATAATTTCTAGTGGTAGTTTTATAGGCGTTTCATGAGCGTTAAATAGCACGACACATGATTTTTAAGATTATATGACATGAAATTTAAAAAGAAGAGAAGGAACATTCTATGAAGCATAAAATTAAATGCTATAGAGAACCTAGGAAAAATACAATATAACATTAGGCTAATCCAAATGGGAGATTTTATTTTTGAGTTTCTAAGAATACCACACAAGCGAAGGCTAAGAGTTTCCAAGTTTCATTGGTGGCTACATTGAGGGGATAGTTTCATAAGTTGTTTCATAGCTTTCTTGCTTATTTGTCTTTATTGGAACATCGATGTGAAATTTTTCATTGGGACTGGCCTAATTCACCTCTCATTTCCCATTAACCATGTAAATAAATTATAGATTACTTATGTTTTGAAACCCTACGGAAATGAGTGGTTTGTACGAATCATTCCATTCGTGTGTATTGCATTGGCTACTGGCTAGCTATTTGCAGAGGCTAGGAGTTAGTTTTCAATAAATATTTCTCCATCTTAAAAATATCTTTTATTTGCTTAGGTTTTCAAACATACTACATTCCAAAGAGAGAGTAAATAGAGGGCCAGAGCAAAAGGACTCCCGAGTCCCGACCCTAGTAACCATTCTCTTAGCTAATGCCTTCAAGAGTATCAGTTTTCATATTTTGAGTAGCTTAGATATGTCTTACGGTTTTACTTGGTGCTTAGTAACGATTCTAAGGGGGTGTAGCCGTGTAGGGTGTATGAAGCCCCACCACCCCCCCTCACCACCACCCACACATACCCAAAAAAATGTGGTGGGTACCCCTTCAATTTGGAGAGAAGAAGAAAAAAGGGGAGGAAGAAGAAGAGGATGAGAGTGTACACCCCTAAGAACCAAAGTGGCTTCGTCATCATTATCGCATGATCAGGTAACAAACTAAGGTCTCATCACTCAAAAAAATGCTAATTAAGATATACTGACTGATGTTGTAGTAGTTTGGACTCTGGTGCTCGGAAAGCACTCGATTCCCCTAAATCCAAGCAATGTCCTTGCACTCGGCAACCGTACAACAGAAAAGCGCACGATAAAAACAGCAAAAGCCAAAAGACACCCACGAAGGATCGGCCAAGTACAAACCCGTGTTGGACCCGAGCAGATAAGAAGATAGCACCTCGTTCTCGCCGTTCCATGCGTACTCCCATCCCATCGTTGTTGGCTTGGTGCAAGTTCACAACGTTAATAAAAAAAACAGTCTTTGCAGGCTCAAAGCTCCTCGCACATCGAGCATGGAGATCAAAACAAAAACTTTCCTATTCATCCCTCTCAGAAAACACGCTTTTCAGAAAAATTCCCCTTCAACTCACTTCAACTTTCCTATTCATCTCTCTCACAAAACATGCTTCCCGAAAAAAGTTCTTTCTCCTCTAATCAACTAAACACCACACCAAGCTTAAGGGTGTGTTTAGATTGGAGAAAGATTCCTCGAAAATACACTGTTCACCAAAAAAACACTGTAGATGAATAGTGATATGTGAGTAGAAGATGTGGGATGAATAGAAAAAAGTTGGATGAATAGTAGATTTTTAAAAAATCCTTTTGAATCTAAACGGGCCTCTGGACATCACGGGCATCACTGCGGTAAAGAGCACTGCAGAGTGCAGACCACGGTGCGCCCATTATCCAATCCGCGACGGATCCGGTGCGGCGGTCGGTGGTCCCCAGCAGAGGCCGGCCCTGGCCTTGGCATGCAACGACGACCCATGCCATGCCGATGCGTGGTAGCAAGTCGGGACTGATGCAGGCTCAAAAAAAAAAAAAGTCGGGACTGATGCCAACTGCTCCCTGTCGCACCAACAAGGCAACCCAGCGTCCAGAGAACACTGCCGGCTGCTGGGCTGCTGCCGCCGTGCTACATCCAGCCAGCCATCCACGGCTACATCATGTGCCTCCTGGTTAGGACTAGTAGGCTTGCTACCAAATAGGTGCCGTGTTCAGATTGAAAGTAGATAAATAGTGGGAAGCGTGTTCTGTAAATGGGATGAATAAGAAAATCTAGTTGGAGAAGTATCCGACTGCATGCCTGAGGTTCTCTGTCGTGAGACTAGTGAGAAGATCTGTCAGTTTCAGCCGGGATGGAATATAGGGCATACTATAATCAATTTAGGCCCATCTTCTGGCCTTGGGACATATCCTGCGGGCCTCTCTCTTGCCGCTGCTGTAATCAGGCCATCAACAGTCCGGCCCGCGTATCTCCCCTCTTTCTCCATATGCGCGGTCCTTCTCCCGCGTGCAAGGTCGCCGGAGAGAGTAGCAGCGACAGAGACTGGTTACAACTTATAGAACAGTATCATCGCAATGCTTGTTAATTTTTCCTTTTTGAATGGATAGGAGAGAGCTCATACATTTGATATTAGAGAGAGAAAGACACCTTATTTTGACATGCATTCAACAATTTAAAAAGTTGCTCCCTACGGGAATCTAACACGGACAAAAAGAAACCGCTAGTTATAATCCTGATGAAGCCGCCCATCCGAGCGCATTCAGTGAAAAATCATTTTGTGTTTGCAGGACAACACAAGTTACGCGCGCGCGCGCGTACATTCTACAGACGCACGAAGCAAACTTGACGAAGACACACAAGCGCCGAAACGAAACCGAAGCCGCGACGGGCGATCCGTTCCGACGTTCCGTTGTTGTTGTTCCATGCACATCCATCCCCACTTTCGTCTTGCTCGTCCCTCTGGTGGGCCCCACTCCACCACTTTCTTATCCATCGTCGCGTCGCGGTCAAACCCTTGCCGCGCACTCGCCGGTAATCTCGAGGGGCGGCGGCGCCGACCGGCTGCCGAGGGTGCCCACCGGTGACCCGTGGCCTGGCCTACCGCCACTGCCACTCTCGAGATTCCTTTGCCGTTGGTTTCGAATCCGGAACCCCCACGCACCGCTGCTCCGACCGGCCTCGTCGCCCCTTCCGTCCGTCCAGGTGACTACCTACCACCACGCGTGCGTGGCTCCTACCATCCCGCGTGCGGTCTCGAATCTGCCGTCCGGTCCTCTGTAATCGCCGCATTGCTGGCCGCGCGCCACTTTTAACTTTCGAGTGGAACACTCATTTTTTTTTTGGAGAATCGTTTTCAGGTTCGCACATGTTTTACATTGTATTCCTGGAGAAGCAATTTCAACTGGTTCTAGTCAAAATACATGCTCGCGTCTGTTTTGTTTGTCAGGAAATTTGTGTTTGGTCACTGTTTAGGGTCTCATCAGGCTTTGGCATTTCGAGACTGGTAACTGGTTTGCCGTGCTAGGCTGACTTCTTAATCTGCTGCTTCCTTTTGGTCCCGTATGGCAGTGATTTTACTGCTGCCCAAGTGCCAACTGTTCAATTCATGTGGAACCAGGCGAATGTTCCGTGTTTTAAACGATGCCTCTATGATTGAAATGTTATCCAAAGCGTTGTGCTGATTGTAGCACAGCCTAGCGCCGGAGCACACACCCATGTGCACGTGAAGGCTTGGGTCTTTGTCTGTCTCTGATGACCTCGTGTAAAATAATGGACTTCCACTTTTGTGGGGGAAATTGTAAACAACACCTCCTATGTCACTTGGAGTCCGAGATTCTCCCACAAGCCGTTTTGTTGCAAGTGTCCACCCGGTGAAATTTTGTTGGAAAGACCATCCCTGTGAGCACATACTAGATTCTCCCCAATTCAGGCTGTTTGTAATTTTGTATGGTGACTTGGTGAGTGAGGCATTGGTAATATTAGGAAATAAAAGTTAATCCAACTTCAGTGCTGGAGTCCAGTGCATGTGCTTTATCCTCTCTCTTCCCACCAGGGGGGAGTTTCCAGCGTTTTAACCATTTTTGTTTCTGAAACATACAGAAAATACACTAAAAAAAGGATATCAGAAGCCAAAATGTGACCGGAGTTTTTTTTTTTTTTTTTTTGTGAACTCTGTCTACGGTCCCTTTATATATATTGATTTCAAGTGTGAATGTACCAATTTTCTCATCTCTGTGATTGCAAACACCCAGTGATGGGGGTTGATTGCTTGATCTTGTAATCTCTCTTTGAGAAAATGAAATATTCAGGTGGGCTTTCTTAGATTCCCATCGACTCTTTAAAAAATTTCTCATCTCTATATACATGGTGTTATTGTTGGACACTTCATACATATTGATTTACATTGATCCAGTATAATGATCTGTAGTGGACTAGTGGTCTACTGGTGTCTACGTACTAATTTGTAATTTTCCCCTCTTTTCCTCTTGAGTCGTATCTTTTTATTTTTTTTTATTCGTGGTTAAAGTAGGAATACTGCTATTCTATTGTAACAATAACTCTAAACAAGACCTGGAGGCTGCAGATTTTGGTGAGAATAAAACACCGAGAGGCTGCAGAAGGACAACTCTTTCTAGATATTTTATCTCAGGGAGTTTCTCTTACTTCCAAGACCCAAAATTGTTTTTTTTCCTTTTTTTATTCTGTTGTAATGCGTTAGTGATTAATTCCCATTACTGGTGCTTTTTACAGTCTACCTTTAGAATGTGCATTTTGAGGAAAATCAGTTATTTGATGATTATTTTCAAAAAGAAAAAAAGAAACAGGTAACCACTTGGCAAAATGCTGTTTTGGCTTTTGCATTATACTGCAGGATGTGCACCAATAGATATTTACACGAGTGTCAGAAATGATGGAAGCAATTTGTTTTTTCAAGAACACGTAGGAGAGCTGCGCATCTTTGTATTAAGAAGAAGAAAGTACATTTTACATCGCCGGTCTCACACACACACGGAGATGGAAGCAATTTGTAAAAAAAGGTCAAAATGTTTTCCTCTTCATATCTCCACTTGCACATCTGGTTCTACATCTGAAGAAGGAATAGATGGTCACCATCTCGAATAACACTGATGTCATCTATTTCAGCATAGTCTCTACTAAAAACCTTTGTAGGATGGAAACCTGGAAACTTCTGACCTGAAATGTTAAAAAACATATTGTAAGTTTGATGTACATCTGCTACCTGTATACTATTGATTATTCTCCCAACCCAATTTATAATTAAAATCTTGAAACTTTTACTTACTTCCAATTTCAAAAAGTTCCTCCAGTGAACCAGGCAGACTGATAAGCTTCCCATTCTGTACTAAAGAAACTGTTGCATTATAAGCATATGCATGAACTGTGACTCTTTTGTTCGATGCTTTTATGTAATTACTATCTTGATTTCTTCTCCTCGTTATGCCCTCTGATGTATTGTGGTAAGACGCCAGCTTCACCGTTTCAGATTTTATCTGAATGCAGAGCTCTTCACTTCCTTTTCTGGCCTCACAGTTTATGTGGACCTCATCATGATCCTCTTCTTTGCCTGCCATCCCATCTGTTGCCCCACAATTGAAGTTTGATTGATCATGACTGTTTTCTTGCTGTGGCTTCCTCAATTGGTTTGATTCTGCCACTAATTTTGTTGAACCATCATCTGCACCGAAGGTTGGAACCTTCGTACCTGTGTCTTCACATCTGTGCTCTTTGTATTGTAGATATGGCTGAGGTAACAACCATGCTTCTCGAGGAACATGGAATGTCTCATACTTGTGCATGAATCCAGGTAAATTTTCCTGCAGCTTCAACTTCTGTGCATTGACAGAGTTATGAACTTCATTTTAGCTGAAATTAGCTGCTATATATTTAGTTATGAATTAGCTGTACCTGGAATAGGTTGTTCATTAGAATATTGCTGTCTTCCCTGTGTTCTTGAATGATCTCTATTAGTCTTATCTTGCTTATTCTTAAGAGCTGTGACAGGGTAGCAGTGCGGCAGGTAAATGGCTGGGGTATGCCGCACAGAGCACCAACCTCTCCAAACACTTCTCCCTCTTCAATTTTTCCGTAGACCTGCTTTCAGATAACTAAATCGTTGTTAGTAATCTGTGGAAACCTTAGAGATATCTATGTTCGTGCACTGTAAATTGAAGAAGGCTTTACCTTTTCATTCCCATTTACTGTTGTTATCAAAGTCTGCAGATCAGGCAAACATGAAAGGTGTAATTAGCTTGCTGTACAAATTTTGTTTCAGAATCTAAACAGAGATAAAGGGCTAACCACTTCTCCTGAAACTATTACATAGATATCTGCCGCCCCTTCGTTTTGCAACATTATGTCTTCCTTTGGTGGGAAATACTCAGCCTGCACTTCCATTACCTGATGCCAAAGAAGTTTAATCAGTTACGATAATTAGTTTCAAAATAGTGGCCAGAATATTGATCATATTACCAGTTGTGCAATGAAATTATTGGATACTCCATGAAAGAGGTAGGCTCGTCGTATGATTGGAAAGAATAAGTTGTATGCTATGCTTGATCGAATTCCTTTTGGGAGACCATTTAGCATGGCTTGCTGGTTGAGCCCCTCTGTCTTGAACTGTAGGCAGAAGTGAGATAACATTTGCTGCTTTATCTTCTCAGGCAACTGATTTCGTGCCGCGAACTCCGAAGCTGCTTGGATCGAGTCCCTCTGCATCATTCACAAACAGGTGAGCCAACTGTTTTTGTAAAAGGTTTAGTCATTCTCTTTGCATTTTTTTTACTTTTTCTGTATATTATTGGCCTGAAGTTATGCTTCTTCTTTGTACAGTTACTAAGAATGTTTGAACGACCATGCATGTAATGACTACGAAGTATCAGGTTCCATTCATTGATTCTCTGCCTGATTATTTTAATTGAAACCTACTGCTAGGGGATTTATGTAAGAACTTATTAGGATGGTCCAGTTGGAACTATTTAACCTTTTCAGTGTAGGATCACCTAAGATAAACAATGCTCTGATTTCCTTAGTTTAGTAGGTGTTATAGTGTGTAGATTTTTAACACCTTGAAGTCTAAATTTTAATCAAAGGCATGGTAGAAGACAGATGATGCACTGCATAAACACACTTTGAATAAGCATTAGTTTTTCATATTTCAAATTACCTATCGTACCATGACATTCTCTATTCTATTTTTCCTTGCCTTAAGCTGTTGTCCCTTAATGCATGTACTTCATATTTAAAATTACATCCCTGAATAATTATAATTGAGGCCCAAGAACTGTGTTTGGGAATTGAGATTAACGGATTTTTTTCCAATAAGTTGAGAAACATACAAAGTTCCTGGTGCGGCTGGTCCCATGAACAACCAGGTTGGTCATATTACCAATAAGATAAGCTGTCAGGCCCAGATTAAACAACATATAGAAGATATCAAACAACATCTCTCTTGGGTTCTCAGCATGTAGGTCCCCGTAACCCGTTGTTGTCAGTGTTGTAATCGACCAGTAAAGGGCAGTGACATATCTAGTCCATAAGCTCTCTGATCTGAAAGTAGGCATTACAGCACCTATCCAGGTTTTCTCTGGATCTGGATATCTGTCGGCAATCATATAGTTGAAGCATCCGGCACAATGCACCGCAAACAGAGTAACCTGCGTTTTGTTGTCACAGATTTTTTTTCATAATATTATCAATGGGTTTCTTCCGATGGGAAAACAATGTATCACAGAAAAGTAAATACTTTGCAAGCTTATCAATTTTTATGGAGAACGTGGAATTGAGTTCCTATTTTCTGTTGCTGAATTTCTGAAGGACTTACAGAAATAAGTTTTGAACACCTAGTCCAGAAATAGTTGAATCTTATATCCTTCTCCAGCCTGGTAAAAGGGAGGTGATTAAATTGATGTCATTTGACATTCATCATACAAATGTGGAGATGATGGATGGAAGTGTAACCTGGCAAACAGAGAGCTGACTCGGTGAAGACGCCACAACCTCAACATATTGAGTATCTTAAAAGCAAGGGCATTTCCCTTGTGTCTAAACAGAAGGCTGATTGGTTGGAATGGAGCTGTTGAACATACATCAAAGATGAACCATGTTGATATGTACCTGTGGAGGATCATAACTTGTTAGTTCTAAAGCAGTTATTTTCTGAGTTCAGCGGTGAGTTTTGGAGAAGAAAGCAGTTATGAAATAGATACGAACCTTACTGCAATTCTCTTTCTATCATCCACTAGAAGATGTGTTTTGCTGTCGATATAAGCTACAAAGAATGTCAAAACAATGTCAATCGCAAAGAAGCTATTGACAATGTTCTCAACTAGCAGAAGCTTAGAGGGTAAGTCCCTCAAGAATGCTAGTTCAAACGGGCAAACCCAGGCGGAGTAAATAACTAGGACTATAAGGAACATCTCCCAGTATCTGAGGGACACACAAACAAAGCAGATGAAATCATGTCAGCAGATGCTGTTTGGTTATATTTCGGCAAGATAAACGTACATAGTGCAGGGAGAACCTCACCTATATCTGGGGTCATACGGAGATATGATGAACTTCTGCAGCTTGTTCGAATGGTTTATTGTTGCACCAAGAGATGGCAAGAGCTCAATGGTGAAGCTGTCGCTGCTCCTCTTAACTTGAACCCCATCCCAGAGTTGTTGGAAGCATGACATGGAATGAGCTTGAGTCATGCTTTCTTTTTCTGTTCTTGCTTTGCCACTCAATTCTGTATGCAGAAGGTTTGTGGAGGCTGTCTCTATTTATATGCTGCAGGTGGTGAACATGCATGGCCGTGGGTCAAAGTGAACGGATCTTGGAAGCAAACAAGAAGCTCGTATTTGTGCCTTACGAGGAAAACAACAGGGCGTGCATGTTTCCTGTGGTGTGTGGGTGTGGGATGCTGTTAGCTGAGCCCAGTTGGCAAAGTATATCACACAAAGTTCTG